>JAKSZU010000003.1:221066555-221666555 GCA_026018925.1 Tupaia tana | reverse complement strand
GGCAGCTAGAAAACAAACATCACCCCCTCCTCAGGCCCTAGAAAGCCAGCTTCCCCAGTGTGCGCAAGGGGTGAGATGGAGTTCCAGGCAGGCTGGGGCAGAAAGGGCTCCTTAGGCAAGCTGCCCCAGGCACCCACAGGTGAGGGCCCTGTACTTGCCGGCCAAGACCCCCCATTCCCAAGACAGGGCAACCCTTTTCTCCTGCCACCCTGGAGTGACTCTGATGGGCAGGTGGGACCTGAGCAGCAGACGGGAAATGCTACCTACTTGATCCTCGAGGTTAAAATGCGGCCGGCGTGCTGCAGACCTGTCAGAGCGACGTACATCCGGAGAATCTCGTTGGTGCCCTGTGGCCAGCAGTGCAGCAGTCACAGGGCAGCCCTGGCAGGGCCGTGACCACGGTTGGGGAGCTGCCAGCTGGCTGCAGCCTCCCACAGGGACATGCCACCTCTTGTGGCCAGTCACATGCCATCCCTTTCTCTAAGCCTCTGGCTCCTCAAAATGGGAACCAGCTTTCCTTGGAAGCTGAGGAATGCTAATGCCCAGGGCTCGGCCAATACCAGACAGGCGCCTGCTGGCTCGGGGCTGAGGCCAGCTCAGAAGTCTTAACTGCCGAGAGCAGCAGCTGAAGCTTGAGCTCAGCAGGACACACAGCCCACCCTGCCCACCATGTCCTGCAGGTCACCGAGGGTCACTGTGCACCAGGGGGCCGTGGGTCAGCGTGCAGGGCCTACCACAGGTCACACAGCCAGCACTGGGCTCAGGACCGCTCTGTGGACAGCGAGGCTCCTGCAGTGGCAGGAAGGAGAGGCCTCCGGGCAGAACCAGCCCCCATTCCAGCAGGAACGCCCGCTGCACACAAGGCTCAGTGTGACGGCAGCTGTAAGGGTGTCTTGAACCCCTGCTGGCCACCCCACTCCACCAGGGAAGAGCCAGCCTCCTGGGCTGAGGGAAGCTGCCCTGTGCCCTCAGGCTAGCCTCGGGCCTGTCTGTCTGTCGGAGGGAAAGCTGCTCACACAGGCTGTGCAGGGGACAGGTGAGAGACCCAAGCCAGGGTCTGCCCTGTCTACCTCACGACCACGGTCAGCCCCATTTGTCTACTCCCAGAGGAGGGCCCCTGGCCTCATCCCTGTAACTACCCTCCACATCACCCCAGGGGAAGCTCCCCGCTCTAAGCTCTAACCTGGGATGACACTTGTGCCTGCCAGTAGGCAGCTCTAATACCTCCTGCTGCACCTCGCCCCGCCCCCCAGGCAGCCAACCACTCCCAGGAAGCCTTCCTCGCCTTCTCCAGGGGCCGGTGGTCAAGGCCCAACTGGGGCTGCACGCTGTTTCCCTCCCAGCCCTGCTCCAAACCCCTCGTGCTCCCAGGGTCAAGTGCGTGCTTCAGGAGGCTCAGTGCCCCTGGACGACGCCTGCCCCTCGGTGTCCCACTGTGCTTGTAGCACCATCCTCCTTGGTGGGCCACGGCGTCCAGGGTCACCTGTAAGGCCCCTCTTTGCCCCTACGCCACTTGGCACACGTGGGCCGAACTGACACTTCAGGTGTGTGCATTCACAGAGCTGTGATCAGAGGCAGAGCTGGCAGAGGGAGGGCCCAGGGGCCATCCTGTGGAAGTGTGCACTGGAGGTGGAGCTGGGACTGGAACCTGGGGCTCCTCTAGGAGCTGCTCGTCCACTATTTCCAGCCAGAAGAAGCAACATGGCAAAGGCCTGTAGCGGGTCCCCAGGAGGCAGTGGTCCAGGGGCCAAGGGCCGCAGGAGCAGGCCCCTGAGCAAGGTCGGCCCCTCTCAGCCCCAATCCCTCTCCTCTACATGGGGTCGGCGAGAAGACCCGACAGGAGCACATGTGCACCAGCCCTGGCCCTCGGAGTTGCAGGGGCACTCACCTCGAAGATGAGGAGGATGCGGCTGTCACGCAGCATGCGCTCGTAGGGGTGGGCCTTCATGTAGCCTGAGCCCCCGAGGATCTGCAGCGCCTCGCTCACGCACTGCCACGCACCCTCGGAGCTGAACACCTGCCACAGACCAAGGCGAAGTCAGCCTGGCGCCATCGCTGAGAGCCTTCCCAGAGGAGGAGGTGAGGAGGGGAGGCTGCAAGGAACTCAGGCTTCGGGAGCAGATGGCCAGGAAGGGCTTGATGACAACCAGGGCAAGGCCTTGCTTCCTCAACCACAGTGACCAGCTGTCGTCCACACCTCTGCACGGCCTTCCTCCAACCCTCCCACACCTGGGTTGACTTGTTTTTTTTTTTTTTTTTTTTTTTTTCAAAACCAACCTAAGTTCTCGCCTCAAGCGTCTCCAGGAACTAGAAAAGGACAGGTGGGTCCCAAAAGCAGCAGAAGGAAAGAGACAGTGCTGACCAGGGCAGAAACGGACAGAATACAGACCAGAAAGCCGCACCGAAGGGGAAGGGAAAGGCAAGGGAAGCTCATCTCCAGAGGATGCACAACGCTGCTAAACCATTAACCGAATGAAAAATATAGAAGACCCAGCTAGCGAAGAATGAAAAGGGCACTAGTACAACAGAGGGTCACGGACACGTGGGAGGCCAGCAGGGTACCAAGAGTGACTACACGCCAGCCAGCTGGGACCCTCGAGGAGGGGACGCGTTTCGGGACATACATGAGGTATCGCGATTAAACCAGCAAAGAATGTAACAGGAGACCGAACAGGCCACAAGTGGTGAGGCAGAGTCAGTAATAAACCGCCTCCTAACAAAGAAGAGCCCCGGTCCAGATCACTTCACCGCTGAATTCGCATAAGTTCTTCTCAAACTATTTCAAAAAATACAAATAGAGGGAACCCTCCTAAATTCATTCTATGAAGCCACCATGACCTTGTTACCAAAGCAGACCAGGACACAACCAAAACAAGAAAACTGGGCTAGCAGGTGGTGGGGTGGTTAGGGCGCTGGACGCCCCCATGGCCGACTAGGTTTGAGTCCTGGACCTAGCAGCTTGTTTTCTCACTTTCCCTCCCTCTCTCTTGCTTTGTCCCTCTCTGGAGAAAAGAAAGAAGAAAGAAAAAAGGAAGGAAAGAAGAAAGGAAAGGAAGGAAGGAAAAAAAAAGAAGGAAGGCAGGGGAAAGGAAGGAAGGAAGTTAAATAAAATAATTCTTAAAAAACAGGGCAGCCAGTGGCCTGGTGATTAAGGCAGCTGGATCCCATATGCCAACTGTGTGGTTTGAATCCCAAAGCCAGTGGTCTGGAAAATACGCAGAGCATGTGTACATGAATGCATGCTCAAAATCCTGAGACGAGAGTGAAGAAGGGATTGTGGCACGGCCATTCCCTCCAGGGGGAGGCGTGCTTCTCGCTTTCCCTCTCAGTCTTTCTCTCTGATGAGCACACATGCCCTATAGCAAAACTAAAAAACAAACAAACAAGCAAAAAGAACCCCTAAAACTACAAACCAAAATCTTTGATAAATACAGATGTAGAAATCATCTCAATAAAATAAAACACCAGCAAATTGAATCTAACAATACATGAAAAGGATTATACAATACAATCAGGTAGGATTTAACTTAGGGATGCAAGGATGGGTCAACCTATGCAAAACAATAAATATAACACATCCCATTAACAGAAGGAAAGAAATACCACATGAATTGAAACAGAAAAAGCATTTGATAAAGTACAACATCCCTTTGTAATTAAGACTCAACACAATAGATATAGATTTCTTCTTTTTCTATTTTAAAAAAGAATTATTTACTTATTTAATTCAATTTGTTACCATTATTATTTAACTTGACCAGAGAAGAGTGAGAGAAAAAGGGAAAGTGAGAACACAATCTGTCAGGTCTGGGAATCGAACCACGGTTGGTCTTGTGGGAGTCCAGGGCCTTAACCACCATGCACCCTGCCAGCCTCAAGGTACATTTCTAAACACATGAAAAGTTGTGAAAAAAAAAAACACAGCTAACAACATACTGAATGGGAGAAGTTGAAGGCTTTTCCATTTAAAATCAAAACAAGGCAAAGATACTTTCTTCATTGCTACTCAACACAGTCCTGGAAGTCCACACCAACACAGACAAGAGAACGAACTAAATATCATTCAAATTAGAAAGAAGTTAGTGTTCCTATTTGTGGATGACATGATTATATACAGAGAAAAACCTGAAGAATCCACCAGAAAGTTCTTAGACGTAATAAACTCTTAAGTGCATAAAATTATGGGGTAAAAAGTCAACCAAAAAAAGTTTATAGCCAGGACCAGCAGGTGGCACGGTGGCTAAGGCTCTAGACCCCTGCATGGCCCACCATGATTTCAATCTCATTCCTGGAGGCTTGAAAATCATGGGCACATGTGCCCCGAGATCCCGAGAAGAGAGTGGAGAAGGGACTGTGGAGTGGTAAGCCCCTCGGGGGGTGATTACTCACTTTCTCTCTCTCTGTCTCTCTGAGAAGCACATGCGCCCTATAGCAAAATCTTCTCAAAAGAAAAAAAAAAAAAAAAGGCTAGGGGCCAGCAGGTGGCATGGTGGTTAAAGGTGCTGGACTTCTACATGGCCAGCCATGGTTCAAGTCCCAGACCTGATGGCTTCCTTTCTTACTTTCCCTCTCTCTCTGTCTCTCTTTGGCCAAATTGGAAAATAACAATAATATATAAAATTAAAATAAGTCTTAAAAAAAAAAAGTTTAGGGACCAGCAGTTGGCGTAATGGCTACGTCGCTGGACTCCTATGTAGTCAATCATGGTTCGAGACCTGGACCCGGTGGCTTAAACTCACGCCGGGCGCGTGTGCGTGCGTGCCCAAGATCCTGAGAAGAGAATGGAGGAGAAGAGACTGTGGTGTGGCCAACCCCCCGGGGGATGATTTCTCACTTTCTGTCTCTCTCTCTCTCTCTTGTCTTTGTGGTGAGTGCACGCACCCTGTAGCAAGAAATCACCTCCTGGGGGGATGGCCACGCCACAATCCCTTCTCCTCCATTCTCCTCTTGGGATCTTGGGCACGCACGCACACGTACCCGGCGTGAGTTTAAGCCACTGGGTCCGGGACTCGAACCGTGGTTGGCTACATGGGAGTCCAGCGACATAGCCATTATGCTAACTGCTGGTCCGGAGGTAACTGATTTTTGACTAAGATAATTCAGTGGAGAAAAGACAAAATCTTCAATAAATGATATTGACATACCAATGTGCGAAAGAATGAAGTTAAACCTCCATCTTTCACCACTTCAAAAATCAACTCAAAATGGACTGAAGACGGAAATGTAAGCCCCAAACTATAAAACAACTTGAAGAAAACATAGGTGGTCACTTGAAGAGGTTGAAATAGGCAAAGATTTCTTAGACAGGATTCCAAAAGCAAAGGCGACAACAGACGCATGGTATTACGTCTAGCTAAAAAGCTTCTGCTAGGGCTAGATGGCATGGAGGTTAAGGTGACTGGATGCCACATGCCAGCTGCAGTGTGAGTCCTGGACCCCGGGCACGAAAAATCACACCAGGTGTATGTGTGCATGCCAAAACCTGAAAGAAGATCAGAGGAGGTGGAATTGTGGGGTGGCTGTCCCCCCCGGGGGGTGCTTTTTCAGCTTCCCGCTCTCCATGTCTCTCTCTCTGTTTCTCTCTGTCAAGTACACATGATCTATAGCAAACTAGAAGGAAAAAAAAGCTTCTGCACAGTAAAAGAAACAATGAACAGAGAAACAAGACAACTCACAGAATGGGAGAAAGTATTTGCAAACCACACTTCTGATAAAGAATTGATAACCTGACAACCAGAACATAATATATAAAGAACTCAAACAATTCACACACATAAAAACTAACAATCCAATTAAATATGGGCACTTTATATTGAACGGACAACTCAAAGAGAGATATGAATTGCTGAAAAGCATAAAAGAAAATGTCCAACATCTCTGAATATAAGTGAAGTGCTAAAACCACAATGAGGTATCATCTAACCCCAGTCAGACTGGCTCGGTGACTTGTTTTCTCACTTACCTCTCTCTCTGTTGAGAGCACATGTGCCATACAGCATTCTTTTTACTTTTTAAAAAGAATTCTGTAACTTTTAAAATTTATTTATTTATTTTAATTTGACCAGAGAGGGGGAAAGAGAGAGAGAGAGAGAGAGAGAGAGAGAGAAAGCAAGCCGCCAGGTCTGGGACTTGGACCATGGTCAGCCATGTGGGAGTCCAGTGCCCTTAACCACCATGCCACCTGCTGGCCCCAGTTTTTTTTTCTTTTTTAAGAAAGATTTTTTGCTATAGTTGCATATGCTCACTGGAGAGACAGAAAGAAAGTGAGAAATCACCCACTGGGATGATGGCCATATTGCAATCCCTTCTCTATTCTTCTCTCTGGATTTTGGGCATGCATGCACATGTGTCCAGCATGAGTTTCAAGCCTGGGTCCAAGACTTGAACCACAGTTGGCCATGTAGGAGTTCAGCACCTCAACCATCAGACCACCTGCTAGCTCCCACCCATAGCAAATTAAAAAATAATAAAATAATTTTAATAAAACAATAAATTTTTTAAACAAAGAAAAGAAAAACCAGCCATACTGGACCCTGTAAAGATATATAATCATTACATATAAACAAAAGATTACACACACACACACACACACACACACACATACACAGACAACTGTGGGTTACCAAAGTAGGGTTTTCATCTCTTTTATGACAGATAAAAAATGATACACCAACTCCCCCAAACAAAATGAAAGCAACAGAAAATCCATCAAATGTTTTATGAAAGAAGTTTCGATACCAAAATACAGGAAGGTCATAAGCTCAGAGAAAGTTCTTTCCAAGAATCCCAGATGCTATTTCATACGGATCAAGTTATAACAATGGTCTGTATTTTGTTGTTTTGCTACAGCTCACTGGTCAACCAGGGAAAACTTGGCACAAGCACACTGGGGATGCCCTGCGTTGCTTACACATGAACACTCAGCTGGGCACTGTTCTTTGCTGCTTCTCCCAATCTGTGTCTTTGGGGCCTGCCTATCCCTGAACCACTGCACATGGCGGGCCTGTCATAAATACTGACAAACTGGTCTGCGAACTAGCTAGGAGGAAGAGCACAGGCGGGGCTGCCGGTTCTCAGGGCCGTCTCCCTCGGGTGCCAGCTCTCTGGCTTTGCTGATTACCTTCACCATGGCTGCCTCGACGGAGCAGTCGGGGAGGCCCGGCTGGTCTAGCATCCCCGCAGTGAGGTAGGCCATGCTCTCCATTACGTATGCCTTCTGGGCCATCAGCGCAAACTTTTCCTGGAGTTTAGAAAAACACAACCAAGGAGCAATTAGCATATATGAAGCCCACATCTGCCAACTAGTAGAGAAGATAATTAAGTCAGCGGGCTCGTTACCCAAGAATCCAAGCCCTGGCATTACAAGAGGGATCGACATTACATAATGCCTTATCTAATCGTTTCTGGATCAGTGCACTAGGGTCACAACTGCAAAGACACCAAAGCGCCCACTCTCACACACAGACAACTGTGGGTTACCAGAGCAGGGTTTCCACACAGTGAAATCGATGAACTCTGCACTTTCAACCTTCTGTACCTGGATTAATCCAAAGTCACTGAGGTTCTTGTTGAACTGTTTCCTTGTGCAGGCATATTCGGCGGTCATTTCTGAAGAAGAGCAGAGTGGTTAAAAAGAACGTATCTGGTTGTCTAAAAATGACTTTCCACTACTCATCACTACCCTTCAAACACTTGCAGGAACAATGAGGAACTTGTCTGCTGCGATCGAATGCCTCTGGTCAGAGCCTCCACTTTCTAGCTTATGTGGGTCAGAGGCAGGAACGCCCACTCCTGCTGCCACCTGTTGGCAGAGGCCTGGGGCAAAGCACAAGCTCAGGGTTAAATGCAGATGGGAGTCCTGGCACTTACCGGCCGGTGGATGGGCCAAGAGCTTTGCCACTCTGAGCAGCATTAAGCCCTGCCCCATGCTCTCCCGGGTCACTGCCAACATGAAATCAGACAGAAGTGCCCAGGCAGAGGCGCAGCAGGCCCAGACCTGTCACAGGTGTTCATGACTGAAGCAGGAGGGCAGCCTGGCTTGAGAACTCGAGCTTCCGAGAGCCCCAGGTTCTGTGGTGGCCTCCTCTCCAGCCATCGGCACCCCGCCGCCCTGGCCCAGCTCTCCAGCTGCTCTCACAGATGTCACCCATCACCAACTGGCAGGGCAGGCTGGCAGGGAGACAGGCTTGGGAGAGGTTCTGCATCCTTCGGGGGACAGGATGGCTGTGAAGAGTCCCCCAGAATGCTCACTGAGTTTTCCAGGTGGGAGACCGAGGCCTGTGGCGGCACAGCAAAATGACAAGGACTCTGGGCCAGGCAGGGTCAGGTCCTGGTGCGCAGCCTCTCGGTGCCTCAGTGTCCTCATCTATGAAATGGGGGAGGGCCTGAACAAAGCCCTGGTGGGCTCACCTTGCTCTGAGCTGAGGCTGGGCCGGGGTAACCTCAGGAAGCCCCGGGAACACCCCAGGCGCCCCATAGCTCCTACAGTCACTCCACACAGGCAGGCGGCCCTGGGCGTGTGAGGGTCACAGGTGCCGGTATCTCGGCGGAGCAATGGGAGGCCCAGAGACCGAGGGATCTGCCCTCCTTCCTGACTCAAGTGCAGTCACTCACAGGGCAGGGACCTGTGAGGATAAGAGCTGATCTCACTGGTGCCCGCACAGCAGCTCTTATCTCAGTGGGCAGGGTGGCACCCCTCCGCCATGGGCAGGAAGCCCGTTCCGCCTCCTGACATGCTGCGTGTGCAGGTAGGACAGGAGTGCTGAGTAGGAAGCCTGCCCTTGGGGGCAGGCTGAGGCCATTCTTCGGTCTAAGCCAAAGCCCAGAGGCTGGATTTCAGCTGAATGTCTGTCCAGGTCTGGCAGGGCACCAGCCTGCCCACGGGAGACAACACAGCCTCCTGGGGGAAGGGTGGTGGGGATCGTGTCCCGACTTACCTATCAGTTTCTTGAGCATCCCAGCCACAGCGCTGCCCATGCTGAACCGGCCGCTGTTGAGGGTGCTCATGGCCACCTGCCGGGAGAGCAGGAAAGGATGCAGCAGGGGCTCCCTGGCACCAGCCTGCCTGTGCCAGAGGGCTTCTCGAAACCAGAGGCAGCCTCCAGAGAAATTCATGCCAGCTTCTCAGCCTTCCTATGGCCAGGAGAAAAGCTTGTCCCTGCTATGTCAGAAAGGCAGCTGAGCCATGGGAGCAGGAACTGGGCAGAATGCTTTGGTGGGTCTTCAGAGCTAACCGAGGAGGCCAGCTGCGGTGCGGTGTAACTCAGCACCCCACGATGCTGCAGTCACACGGGGGGGCCCAGGTTTGTGTCCCGAGGTCTCTCTGCCTATGCTGGGCATGCACACGGCCGTGATCTGGGTGAGCAGGCTAGGGCAGGGGTGGTGTGGCATGGAGACCCAGTGGGTGTTCCTGTCTCTATCTCTCATAGAAGAAATAAATGAAAACCTTAGGAGTTACCATATGACCCAGTAGTTCTGCTTTTAGGTATATATCAAAAAAGTTAAAACATTTTCTAGGGCTAGCAGGTGACATGGTGTTCAAGGCAGCTGGGTTTCACATAGCTGACTGCATGGTTTGTGCCTGACACCTGGCAGTTTGAAAACATACTGAGTGCGTGTGCATGCATGTCTGAAATCCTGAGAAGGGACTGCAGTGTGGCCATGCCCCCCAGGGGGGATTTCTCTGTCTCTCTGGTGAGCATATGCATCTTATGGCAACAACATAAATATATAAAATACATACAATTAAATAAATATGTATAATAATTATATATACATTATTTTTTTCCCCACACCAAAGTTGAACATTAACAGTCACATTAGTATTACTTGTAATAGTCAAAAATTGCAAACAACCCAATTGTCCGTCAACGGCTGAGTGGACAAATAAAATGGATCTACACAATGGAGCATTACTCAGCCTTTAAGTAACAGAGTTTAGGGGCAAGCAGGTGGCATGGTGATTAAGGCACTGTACCCTCACCTGGCCCACACGGTTCAAGTCCCAGATCTGGCAGCTTGAAAAATCACCCAGCACACGTGTGGCATTGCCCCAAGTCCCAGGAGGACAATGGAGGAGGAGGGACTGCAGCATGGCCGTCACCCTCAGGGGTGATTTCTCACCTTCCCTCTCACTTTCTCTACAGTGAACGTATGTGCCCTATTGCAAAAACGTAAAAAAAAACAAGGTAAGTTTCGAGACGTGCCACACAGATGGGCCTTGGAAACAGTGCTGTGTGGAGACGCCAGGTACAGGCCTCACGGCGCACATGCCTCCGTGTACACGGGTATTCAGAACACGCAGATCTGCTGAGACACAAAGTGAAATCGAGGTGGCAGGGGCTGGAACACGGGGGACTGGAAACTATGGCATTTCTTTGCGGAGTGATAGAAGCATTCTGCAGTTAGACAGATGACGGTGAATACACTGAAATCTCCAAAGTGTGCATTTTAACATGGTGAATCTTGGGGCTAACAGGTGGTGTAGTGGTTAAGGTGTTGGACACCCACAAGGAACCGCGGTTCGAGCCCTAGACCCAGCAGCTTGAAAGTAAAGCTAGGCATGAGTGCCTACATGCTCAAAATCCTGAGGGGAAAGTTTTGTGGCGTGGCCACCCTCCTAGGGGGTGATCTCTCACTTTCACTGTTTCTATCTCTCTCTTTTGAGTATGTGTGCCTTATAGCAAAAATCTCTCTCTAAAAAAAAGGTGAATTTTATGTTAAATTTTGTCTCAGGGACTGGCAGTTGGTGTGATGGCTATGTCACTGAACTCCCATGTATTCGACTGCGATTCGAGTCCTGGACCCAGTGGCTTAAACTCACGCCAGGTGCATGTGCATATGTGCCCAGGATCCCGAGAGGAGAATGGAGAAGGGATTGTAGCATGGCCATCCCCCAAGGGGGGGATTTCTTGCTTTCTGTCTCTCTATCTCTTTCTGTCTTTCTGGTGAGCGTACACGCCCTATAGCAAAAACCTCTCAAAAACCAAATTGTCTCCATAAAAAATAAATAAATCTGATTCTGCAAAGAAAAAAACAATGAGGGCAGGGACTCCAGATCCAGTACTGTGTGCTCACAGAACCTGGACTTATGCAGGCCACAGGCCTGTACTTTCACATCTGCAGGGAGGGTCCCACCCTGATACCTGGGAGAGGAAGAAGCCCCATCTTGATCACACACTCCATTCTTGGAGGAGCCAGCTGGTCTGTCCCTCTCCATTTTGCCAGTTTCTCAGTAGAGAACCACACGGTTACCTACCAAGCACAGGCTGGTCTACTGCGAGTAGGGGTGCAACAGGAAGCTGGCAGACTACAAGCCACAGGTGACCTGCACTGACCACAAGGGGTATGGCTGACCACTCACCTTAAACCCACCTCCAACTTCTCCAAGGACATTCTCGATGGGCACCCTGGTGTTTTCAAAATGGACTTCGCAAGCTGAAACACACAAAATGTAGGACCTTGTGTGACAAGTGCGAGCGAGCTGTTGCACACCTGACCCAGAAACACGGTTTACTCATTCACCACCTGGCAGGGCAGGGCAGGAGGACAAGCTCCTGCTGTGTGGCGTCACAGTTTAGTTAGGAAGACAAATTTCAAATGAGACCACGTATTTCTGTGGTCAGTGCTATGGTAAACTAAACGGCAGGGTGGGAGGGGTGGATAACATTTCTCATTAAGGTGACACAGCAGAATTCTGGAGGATGAGAAAGAGCATGCTCTACAGTCAGAAACACTCGCAGGTGGGACGGTATTTCCTAAGGCCTCGGGGCAAATAAGGTAACTGGGTGCATTCGTTGTTGTATCTTTTATTTTTTTGAGAGGTTTTTGCTATAGGGCATGTGCACTTGCTAGAGAAAGAACGAGACAGAGACAGAAAGCAAGAAATCACCCCCAGAGGGGATGGCCATGCTACAATCTCCTCTTGGGATTCTGGGAATACATGCACATGCGCCTGGAATTTTTCAAGCCGCCAAGTCTAGGACTCAAACCTTGGATGACCATGTGGGAGTCCAGCTGGCCCTTGTGTCTTTCAAGAGTGAGACAGTCAGATAGAGCACCCAGCAGGTCTCCACGCCATGACCCCCCAGCCTTAGCCAGCCCAACTGCGAGCACATGTGCCTGGTGCACTCAGGGAGGTCTGGACATGAATCTGGAACCTTCCCATGTCAGTCAACCATGCAGAGAGTCACGTTTTACTGTTGTGCTGCTGTCTGGTCCCTGGTCCCAATTCTGACCTGGAATAAACCACGTTTCTGCAGAGTAACTACGCTGGCCCGAGGGCGGAGAGATAAGGTGTCCTGAGGGGAAGGGCTGTGGATTGAGAAAGGACAGAACAGACAAAAGCAGGGGTCAGGCAGACGTGGTGTCTCTGCTGGAGAATGCCACGACCTGAGCTGGCCTGTGGTCATTCTTTTGAAGGGGAGGCAAAGCCACGTGCTTCAGCTGCGGAGCACCTAGTGGCTGTAATCAAGCCTCTCCTGCCTTCTCTGGGTAACACTCAGGTCATTGCTAGTTTGTCTGACCTAGTCAGACAACTGGATTTAGTCCAGCTAATACTGCCCAGCAGTAGTTTATGCCTCTGTTGAGAGCTTTTGCACGCCCTGAAGCGTCAGCTCAGAGACTGTATCCATTTCAAGGTGCTCCCTGCAAGTAACTGGAGTGGTCTCCCACCACTGGGGGTCGGCTACCTGCTCCCTGATGCTGATGCACAGGCTGGTGTGGGGCTGGTGCCACCAATGCAACACAGCACTCCCAACAGGAGCGAGTGCCTGCCACGTGCCCATGAAGAATATGCCCACAGGGACCAGCAGTTAGCGTAATGGCTGTGTCCCTGGACTCCCACATAGTCGACCGTGGTTCGAGTCCCGGACCCGGTGGCTTAAACTCACGCCGAGCTCGTGTGCATGCGTGGCCAAGATCCCGAGATGAGAATGGAGGAGAAGGGAATGCAGCGTGGCCATCCCCCCTGGGGGGTGATTTCTCACTTTCTATCTCTCTGTCTCACTCTGTCTGTCTGGCGAGCGACGCGCCCTATAGCGAAAACCTCTCCAAAAAAAAAAAAAAAGAATATGCCCATATAGCAAAGAAAACATGTGGGTCGACCTGAACCCACTACACAGCCAGAAGCAAACTTCCCAGGACACTCGGGCTATGAGAAAACAGAAGTCGAATCCCAAGCTGGGTGTCTGGTAAGACTGCAGGAAGGGGTCATCACAGACCTTCCCAGGGAGGTGCTGGGTGTGGAGATGAGACTGCAGGTGAGGACAGTTAGTGAGCTGCAGCCGTGGACGCTAGGTGGCAGGGGAAGGCAGTACTCAGCAGGCTGGGGACAACTCTCCTCCAGGATGCAGTCCCAGGGAACTGAACGAGCAGGGACCACGGGTGGGCCGGCGGCAGGAGAGAAGAGGAAGGAGGAGTTTAGGCAGGAAAGACAGATGTTTCCCAAGGATGCCAGACTACCTGTAGACCGTTTGTGGCATCCACTCCCACCCTGCCATGAGGCTGAGGGCTCCAGCAGTCTCTCACCCTGAGGTCACCTCTGCACAACCCGTGGAGAGGTGAGAGTCTGCTGAGTTAATGGGTTGGCCGCAGGGAACCTGTCTACACTGTGTGCAAGACCGTGTGGCTGTCTACACTGGGTTCTGCGAAAATGCTTAGCTGGAATCACAACCATGTAAACCTCACTTTATCTGGCTGTGGGTGGAGTGGAGGGCCGGTAGCACACCCTCTCCACACATGTGCACACGAGCACACATGCCGACTTACTGCCAGAGCCCCGGATGCCCACGCTCTCTACACACACGTGCATGTGCACACACACGCCTACTTACTGCCAGAGCCCGGATGCCCACACTCTCTCTACACACACACGTGCATGCGCACACACACGCCTACTTACTGCCAGAGCCCCGGATGCCCACGCTCTCTACACACACGTGCATGCGCATACACACGCCTACTTACTGCCAGAGCCCCGGATGCCCACGCTCTCTACACACACGTGCATGTGCACATACACGCCTACTTACTGCCAGAGCCCCGGATGCCCACATGCTCGCACACACGCCTACTTACTGTCAGAGCCGATGCCCACATGCTCTCTACACACACATGTGCGCACACACATGCCTACTTACTGTCAGAGCCCCGGATGCCCAGCTTGTCTTCAGGTTTCCCACTGGTGACGCCCCCAAAGCCTCTTTCCACTATGAATGCTGTGATTTTGTCTTTGGCTGAGCCGTCTTGGGCGACAACCTCAGTCTTTGCAAACACAGTGAAAACACTGGCCAGCCCTCCATTAGTGATCCAGACCTAAGGAAGGAAAGAAGGGGTTGGGGACAACACAGCTCCTACACACACCTCTCGGAACCTCCTGCCCAGGCCGGGCACACAGCCTGGGCCCTGCAGATGCTAACACTGCATGGTCAGAGGTCGGGGCTCAGCCCAGCACAAGGCTCGCCCAAGAGAGGCCAGTGGCCAGGGCAGAGAGCAGTCAATGGTACTAGGACAGCCCAGGCTTTACCTCCAGACCACTGGGTTTTCTTAAGAAAAAGGACTTTAACAATACTTGTCACTTTAAAAAGCAGAGGAGGGGGAGGAAGCAGGGGAGAGAGGCAGAGACACTGTCAACAAGCCACATGTTTGGGACTTATTTGGATCTGGATTCAAGTCAACAAACAGGAAAAGGTATGAGATAATTAGAAAAATTTGAACACTTTTTTTTAAGAATAATTTTATTTAACTTTATTTATTTATTAATTTATTTGAGTTTGACCAGAGGTAGACAGAGAGAGAGAAAGCAAGCCATCAGGTCCGGGACTTGAATCGTGGTCACCCATATGGGAATCCAGTGTCTTTAACCACCATACCACCTGTCGGCCCCATGGGTTTGTTTTTTAAATAGTTGTATGCTGTAGAAGTAAGTGCTGAGGGGCCAGCAGGTGGCACGATGGTTACAGAACTGGACTCCCACATGGCCAACAGTAGTTCGAGCCCCAGACCTGGTGGCTTGCTTTCTCACTTTCCCTTTCTCTCTCTGAGTGTCTCTCTTTGGTCAAATTAAAAATAAATAATAACAAATAAAATTAAATAAATGTGCAGCTCATGGTGACGATGTGGACAACTGAGCACGGCAGGCTGTGAGTGAGCAGCTGCTGAAGCTGGGTGTCAAGTGTGGGAAGTCCGTCACTCCCGACGTCTGTATGTGTTTAAGTTTTGGGCGAAAAAAAGTTAAGACAAGCACATGGGGCCAGGTAGTGATGCAGCGGCAGACTGTGACACTCTGAGGCTGACCCACATGGCAGGTTCCCATGGCCTCCCTGGGTGCTCCAGGCATGTGAGCCCGTGGCCAGTGCTGGCTTGGGCTGGGGTGGACTGTGGCATCAAGATCCTGCGGGGGGGGGGGGGGGGGGGGGGGGGCTATTTCTCTCTCTCGCTCATGGGAGAAAGAAAGAAAACAGGCAAAGGGAGGCCTGCAGGTAGCATGGTAGTTAAGGCACTGGATCCCTGACTTCATAGCCACAGATGCACGAGACCCTGTGGCCTCAAAGTCTAATTCGGGCTCTGCCACTGAAGAGACACTGGCCTTGAGCGAGTTGTGCAACTCCCTGTGCCTGAGTTTCTCCGTCTAAGCGGCGACAGTTGGTGGGGACGTTAAGTGCACGCCCTTTACCACTCTCGCTGATCGGAGCCCCATCACACGACGCGGGAAGGCCGAGAACCCTGGGTGGAGGCTGTACCTTGGAGCCGTTGAGAATGTAGTGCTTCTTATCCTCACTCAGTGTGGCTCTGGTCCGGATGGAGGCCGCGTCACTCCCACTGCAGAGACAAAGAGATGAGGTCAAGGGAAACTGCAAAATGCAGACAGGTCGAAACGCTTCGAGTCCTAAAACAGAGGTTTTGTAGTGCCCCATCAGGGACAGGCAGCTTTTAAAATAAAAGGTCACATAATAGGGCCAGCGGGTGGTATGGTGGTGAAGGCACTGGACTCCCACATGGCTGACCAGTTTAAATCCCGGACCTGGTAGCTTGAAAATCATGCCTGGTGTGTGTGTGCATGCCGAAAACCCCAGGAGGATGGAGAAGGGATTGCGGCATGGCCATTCCCTGGTGTGGGGCGTGATTTCTCACTTTCCCTCTCACTGTCTCTGTCTCTCTCTGGTGAGCGCACATACTCTATGGCAAAAACAAACACAAAGGTCACATAATGAACATATTCAGCTTTTCAAGCCATAGGGCATCTGTCCTGCCTCAACTCTGTCACTGCAACGGAGAAGCAGGGGGAGACAACTTGCAAACAGAGGGCGAGTTCCAGTGATGCCGGATTTACGAAAGCACCAGGCAGGATTGGGCCACCCTGCCTGTGCGTCAGATGGAAGAGTGGCAGTGGCCCCGGGCTCCAGGTTAGACATGATGTGGCCCCCAGAGCACTCACGGGGCTGCCGTGAGGAGCCTAGACCTCCTGGGAGGCGTCACCACTCCTGGGCCCCCACGTGAAGGGAAGCAGGGTGGAGCACGGCCCCACGACACTTGCCCCAAGGCCTGGGCCCTGACGGGGAGAGTGCTCTGCTGGCCGAGGCCAAGGCCTTGTGGGAAGCCTGGGTTCTGTTCCAGCCCAGCCTGAACAGGCCATGTAGGTGTGTCTGTGGTCTCAGCCAATCGGAAGGCTGAGACAGGATTGAAACATGGAAAAGTTCTTTCAAAAGTACCACTTTTCTCCCTCCTATGCACCTTCTCTCATTAAAAATAAATACATAGGAGTCAGCAGGTGGCAGAGTGGTTAAGGTGTTGGACTCCCACCTGGTCAGCTGTGGTTTGGGTCCCAGACCTGGCAGCTTGCTTTCTCACTCCTCCCCACTCACTCTCTCTCTCATTGGTCAAATTAAAAAAAAAAAAAAGAAAATTAATAATAATAGTGATAAATAAAGTTAAATAAAGTAATTCTTAAAAAAGAAACAAACAAATAAATAAACACATAGGAGCTAGCAGGAGCAAGGTGGTTAAGGAACTGGACTCCCACATGGTTGACTGAAGTTCAAGTCCAGGATTTGGTGGTTTGAAAATCATGCCAGGGGACCAGATGGTGTAATGGCTACATCGCTGGATTCCCATGTAGCCGACCGTGGTTTGAGCCCTGGACCCAGAGGCTTAAAATTCACACCAGGGACATATGCATGTGTGCTCAAGACCCCGAGAGGAGAATGGAAGAGAAGGGATTGTGGCGTGGCCATCCCCCTTGGAGGGTGATTTCTCGCTTTCTGTCTCTATGTCTCTCTCTGTCTAGCTGGCGAGCGCACGCGCCCTACAGCGAAAACCTCTCCAAAAAAAAAAAAAAGTAATAGTAATAAGAAAATGAAATAAATAATTCTAAAAAGAAAAATAAAATGACAGGTGTATGTGCATGCATGCCCCAAATCCCTAGAGATGAGGAGAATGGAGGAAATTGACACGTGCCTGGTGTGCTTTTCAAGTTGCTGGGTCCAGGACTTAAACTGTGTTTATCGCCCCCTTCGTGGGTGGTCTCACTTTCCATCTCTCTGTCTCTCTCCAGTACGCATATGCCCTCCAGTAAAAAAGTAAAACAAAAACCTGAAAAATAAATTAAATGAATAACTGACTGTCTCAAGTTCTACCTGGACCCTGTTCACCCTAGCTATGTGACTCTGGGCTGACCTGAGGTTCCCAACGGGTATGTCTGGCGGCACCATCTCTCCGAGGTGCTCTGAAAGGTGCTGAAGCCCGAATGCATCCCTGTGCACTAAAGGGGGCTGTAGACCACAACACTGATTCGACAGGTGCTACCAGGTGTGTTACCTCCCCGTGGGTATCCCCGCCACAGTGAAGTGAGGTCGAGGCAGGAGAGCTCTGGATTTTAGGCAGGGAGAGAGAAGTCAGCCCCGCCAGGCCCTCGCTCTGGTGACCCGGGAGAATGCCCTGGATGCTGTGAGGGAGGGCAGACCTGGCCGGCTCCGTCAGGCAGAAGGCTGCGATGTGCTCCCCTGAAGCCAGCTTGGGCAGGTACCTGGCCTTCTGCTCCTCACTGCCAGCCAAGAGGATACCCTAAATGAAGCACACACAGTCACTTCAGCTGTGGGAGGAAAGAGCGTGTGAGATGTACTGGGGAAACATTCCCCTTCTGAGGAAAGTATTTACTTCCTGCACGAGAAGAGAATGGTGCTCAGAGCTGGCAGCCACAGGCAGCTGGTGCTAAGGATCCTGCCCCACAGCACAGGCCGCAGTGCGGGGCCATGGAGCCAGAGTCTGGGGCGGCCACAGGCAGCTGGTGCCAAGGATCCTGCCCCACAGCACAGGCCGCAGTGTGGGGCCGTGGAGCCAGAGTCTGGAGCGGCCACAGGCAGCTGGTGCCGGGGGACCCTGCCCCACAGCACAGGCCGCAGTGCGGGGCCGTGGAGCCAGAGTCTGGGGCGTCTGTCACAGTTCCTGCACTCCCCACCAGGCAGGCCTCGGGCAAGAACAGCCCTCCTCCGAGCCTCCATCTGGTCATCTACAAGTGGGACATCTCCTCCCATGGCAGGGGGGCGGGCAATGAGATGTGAAGTCCCCACACGGGGTGCACGGGCCACGCCCTGAAGGAGGAAGGCATCAGTCAGTGCCAGGGCTGCCCCGCCCGCCCCCCGCCGAGGACACTGGGTGTTAGGACACTGGTGTTCACGCTGTCTGGGTGTGGCCAGCTGAGCATGGCGCTCACTCAGCTCTGACATCTACGCAGACAGAAGTCACTCGGTGCTGTGGCTTGGTGAACACTGTGTCCCCAAAGGCTTGTGCTTCAGGATCTGGTCCCCACTATGATGGCACCAGGAGGTGGTGAGGCCCTGTGGTCGTGGCTGGATCAGGGAGGCATCACCCTCATGGCTGGGCTCATGCTTTCTAACGAGGGGAATGAGCCTGCGAGGGGAGTGGCCTGAGAGGGGAGTGACCTGCAAGGGCGGGTTGCTGCGAGCTCTGTGGCCTTGGGACCTGCCCGAGCCCAGCAGGGTGAGGAGGATGAGAGCTCAGGAGGGCCAGCTCACGTCCTAGCACCGACCTGGGCCTAGAGGGTGGGTCCCGGGCAAGGGGCACAGGAGGATGCAGAGGAGCAGTGTGAGCCAGGGCACTTCTGTGTGGCCACTGGAGGCCACAGGTGAGGCACTGCAGGGCAGGCTGCAGGGGTAGCCTGGGCTCGCACTCCCCCGGGAGCCCCAGAGAGCAGAGGCTCACGTCCTCCAGCCTCGACACCACCGTGTAGCCAGGAGAGCTTCAGAAAGGATCCAGCAGAAACCCGACACTCGACCTTGAGGCCAATGGCCTGGTGTGCGGCCAGGGTCACGGCGATGGACGCGTCCTGGCTGATGATCTCCCCCAGCCGTGCGTACATGGTGTTGGAGAGGCCCAGGCCACCTAGGAGAGACGTCTTAGTCACAGCGCAGCCCGTGCCCCGAGACAGATGGCTCCACGAATGATAGCTCCAGGGTGCCCACTGCCCAGTGGACTTGGGACGGGGCTCCTGCCTTGGCATTTAACCTGCTGGGGTAGATTGCTCTTTCCCTATAGGGCATGTGTAAACACCAAAGAGAAACACAGAGAGAGAGGCCAAGTGAGAAAGAAAGCCACCAGGTCTGGGACTCGAACTGCAATCGGCCACATGGGAGTCCAGCGCCTGCTTACCATACTCTTCTGGGACTTGCATCCCAAAAAGCCCTAGGCTCTTCAATTTCCGGAAAGTTTCGTCTGGAATTTTTCCTTCCTGGTCAATTTTTCGAGAGTCCACTGCCAAGAGGAAATACCTTGATTAAACAAAAGATACACTACATTTATACAAATTTAAGAGGAAACAGTTTTGTGTAGCATATAGCCCCTGTGTCAGAAAAGTTTTCAAAACTGGAAACTGTGTAGTTGTGTCATTTAACACGTGTTTCAGTTTAAACATTTAGCCCAGCAAGAACTATATGTATTTTTTTGTTTTTAAAATATTTTTCATTAAAAATATAAGGTTAGGAGCCAGCAGGTGGCATGGTAGTTAAGGTGCTAGACTCCCAAATGGCCGACTATGGTTTGAGTCCTAGACCTAGAGGATTGCTTTCTCACTTTCCCTTTCTCTCTCTCTGATCAAATTGAAAAATATGTAATAATAAATAAGAGTAAATAAATAATTCTTTAAAAAACATATGAGGTTGGGGTCAGCGGATGATGTAATGGTTACGTCGCTGGATTCCCACATAGTCGACTATGGTTCAAGTCCCGGACCCAGCAACTTAAAACTCACACTGAGAGCATGTGCGTGTGTACCCAAAATCCCAAGACTAGAGGAGAAGAGATTGCGGCGTGGCCACCCCCCCAGAGGGTGATTTCTCACTTTCTGTCTCTCTAGCAAGCACACACGCACTATAACAATAAAAAAAACTTGGGGCCGGCAAGTGGCATGGTGGTTAAAGGCGCTGGACTCCCACATGGCCGACCACGGTTCAAGTCTCGGACCTGGTGGCTTGCTTTCTCACTTCCTCTCTCTCTCTCTCTCTCTGATCAAACTGGAAAATAATAATGATAATAATAATAAATAAAGTTAAAATAATTCTTTAAAAAAAAACAATAAAAAAAAACTTAAAAATAATTAAGTTAACATATACTGCATTTGTTTTTTCTTTTATTTGCAGTAGGGTGTGTGCACTTGCTAGAGAGAGAAGAGAAAGTGAGAAAGCACCCCCGGGGGAATGGCCACGCTGTAATCCCCACTGTTCCACTCTCCTCTTGGGATTTTGGGCACATGCACACACTCACACAGAATGTTTTTTAAGTAGCGTGGTCCAGGACTCTAACCATGCAGGCAGCCATGATCCAGCTGCCCAAACCACCACGCCACCTGGGTATTTACCATTATTTTTCAATGAAGCAAATAAAAGAACATAGCAGTTCTTGAATTTCTCAATTTTAACTGCTAACAGGGCAAATATTGATAAATAAAACCCTGGGGCCAGCAGATGGCATGCGGCTGTGTCACTGGACTCCCACGTGGCCGACCACAGTTCAAGTCCCAGACACAGTGGCTTTAAAATCACATCAGGCGCATATGCGTGCCCAAGATTCCAGGAGCAGATGGAGAAGGGACTGAGGTGTGATCGCCCCCTGGTGGGGGACTTCTCACTTTCCCTCACACTGCCTCAGCCCCTCTCTCCCTCCTTCCTCAGCAACATACCTGCCCCAAGGCAAAAATCTCTCTCTCTCAAAAAAAAAAAAGGATACATAAAACTCACAGAAACTTTTCTTTTTTTTTTTTGGAGAGGTTTTCGCTATAGGGCACGTGCACTCGCCAGGCAGACAGAGAGAGACAGAGAAACAGAAAGCGAGAAATCACCCCCCAGGGGGAATGGCCATGCCGCAATCCCTTCTCCTCCATTCTTCTCTCGGGATCTTGGGCACACACGCACATGCGCCCAGCGTGAGTTTTAAGCCATCAGGTCCGGGACGCGAACCACGGTCGACTACGTGGGAGTCCAGTGACATAGCCATTACGCTAACTGCTGGTTCCCACAGAAACTTTTCTATAAGTATTCAAAAGTGTGTGGTATCACTGTAAATATTATTTTAGGTTTCAATTTGTTCTTTTTTTCCCCCAGAGGGTGTGTGTGCTCACCAAAGAGAGAAGACAGAGAGACAGCAAGCAAGGGAGAGGGAGAAAAGCATGGAAGGGGCATGGCCATAAACAACCCCTTCTCCTTCATTTCTTTACGCGGCTGGGATTCGAGACATGCATGCACATACACCTGGCGTGTTTCTCAAGCTTTGGGCTAGGATTTGAACCACATGACTGGTCATGTGGGACCTGGCTCCATTAACCCCAACGGCACAGGGCTGTCCCCTAGATTTCAATTTCTGATGGTTCGTTGCTAATATACAGAAATACAAATAATTTTTTCTGATTATTTTTGTAATAATGTGACATTCCAGATTTTTCTGGACGTGTGCATTTCTATTTCTGAATTTTCTCTTTAAAATCTACATTTTATTTCTCTCATCAATAAAAGAAATTTAAGAAATAAAGACCAGCAGATGGTGTAATAATTATGTCACTGCACTCCCACATAGTCAACTGTAGTTCGAGTCCCGGACCCGGCAGCCTAAAACTCATGCCAGGCACATTTGCATGTATGCCCAAGAAGAAAATGGAGAAGGGATTGCAGTATGGCCATCCCTACTGGGAGGTAATTTCTTACTTTCTGTCTCTCTCTCTCTCTCTGGCAAGTGTACATGTCCTATAGCAAAAACCTCTCTAAAAAAAAAAATCTGGGGCTGGCAGGTAGCGTGATGGCTTAGGACGTTGGACTCCCACATGACCGACTGCAGTTTAAGCCCCAGACCTGGTGGCTTGCGTTCTCACTTTCTCTCTCTCACTCTGTTCCTCTTTGGTCAAAATAAAATAAATAAAGTTAAATAAAATAATTATTAAAAAAAAAAAAAAAAGTCTGGGGGTTGCAGGTGGCATGGTGGTTAAGGGCGCTGGACTCCCACGTGGCCAAGTGCAGTTCAAGTCCTGAACACAGCAGCTTGCTTCCTCATTTTCCCCCCTCTCTTTCACTGGGTCCCTCTCTGGTCAAATTAAAATAAATAATAAATAAATAAAGTTAAATAAAAATAATTCTTAAAAAGAATCTATACAAGGTGCTTTTAAAATTTCATGGAAAAATATATTTAATGTGAGTTTATTTTGCAAAAATTTAGAAAATCCATAGCTTGTAATTTGCATTTTCCACTTAATGTCTGAGGCCCTCTTGTACACCACTTCAAACACAGTATTAAGGCAGCCAGCCTCATAATGGGAACAGGCAATGAATGGTACACATACCTTCTTCAGAGAAGAATTTTTCCACGGGTGCCACCAACTGATTGATTTCATTGAGTTCATCTTGGCTAACTTCTGGAAATGGGAAAACTTTTTTCTGAAAATAACAAACACTTATTAAAAATTTAATTTTTAGCAACTTCTCACCACAGTAGCAGCAGTCAAAAGAGGGAACAAAGATGCACAGGGCCAGTCCCCCACGCTAGTGGTTAGCTGAGCTGAATCCCACATGGCCGCCCACAGATCCAACACCAGTGCTGGCAACTTGGGAAAACACACTGGGCACATCTGTGTGTGACCACAACCCGACAGGCTGGGAGAGGGCGCTGCGGCACGACCACACCCATCGGGAGTGGCCTCTCTCCCTTTCTCATCTCTCTCTGGTGAGTGCATGTACTGTCTTGCAGTTAAAAACAAACCAAAAACAAAATCATGATGTTCAGGATCCCATGTCTGGCCAGCAGGAGAAATTAAAAAGAAAACTTCAAAAGAAGCTTAAGACACAGGAGCTGGTGTTAGCCTGCACTCCCCTGGTTCACCTTCCTCCCCAGTTCAACCAGATTTATTCCTAATTTTGATCAGTCTTCCTTCTCAATAACTAGTGATGATGATGTTCCACGAAACAAGGAGCCCTGGTTTGTTCCATGATTTGCCACTCGCTGTGTGGACTTCGCCTCTCTAAGCTCCCACTGTCTCACCTGTAATATGCCAGGTATTGTTTATTCAGGTCCTCCTGAAAATCAGGGGAGAGAGCAAAAGCTCTTTATTAAAGCACTGAATTCAACATCATGCAAAGTGCTGCCACTGACGAGAACACACTGCAGTTGCCAAGTCTGGCCCCTGGTCCCTCTGTCTGACACCCACTCCCTGTGCTCAGGATGCAGACAGTAGGGTCCTTGGACGGTGGCCAGATGTGAAGCCAGACCAGCCTGAATGCAGCCTGTGCCTGGCCACTCCTTGGTTGTGACTGGGAACTTACCGGCCTTTCTCAGAGCCAGTTTTCAGCACAGACGACCCTACGACTTCACAAGTTCTGAGCCTCAACACGGCCACATGCCCTGCATACGGAGCTCTGTTTTCTGTACCAGATCCTGGTTCTGCCTGGCCCCCACCCCGTGCCCTGGAAACGACTGCTCCCACTCTGCTCCAATCCAGAGAGCAACATTTCTCACTGGCCCAGAATTCCCTGTGGACCCTCTACACGATCTTGCAGAATCCCGAAGACCTCTGGCCCGTTGGGTTCCTGCTACCTCTTTAGGCTGCCAGCAGGACCTGTGGGTGTGGATTTGGACTCTGGATGCTGAGTGAGACATCCTGAGTCAAAGCTGCTTGGCCCAGGAGCCCTGCCTCTCCTCCTGGCACCTCTCACCAAGCTTCTCCAGGAAGGCCTTCGGAGGAGGCCTTGCCCTCCCTTCCCAGCCCCTCCTTTAAATACATAAGCAGACATTTCACTCTTCTATTTATTTTTTTAGAGAGGTTTTTGCTATAGGCCATATGTACTCACTAGAGACATAGAAAGTGAAAAATCACCCCCTGCCCCCCCAGGAAAGATGGCCTTGCCGCAATCCCTTCTCCTCTATTCTCTCAGGATTTTGGGCACACATGCACATGCACACGCAATCAAGTACGTGGGAGTCCAGCGACGTAACCATTATGCCATCTGCTGGGCCCCGACCCTGGACTTGTCTGCCCTAAGAACTGTTCTCTCTGGACCCAGGACTACAGACTTATCAGGAACTTCCTAGCCAAGAGTAACAGCTTACTTAAAGGAACACCTCCCCGTCCTCCCACCTCTGTGCTCAAGGTGATCTGGAAGGAAAATACCCCATGACTCCGGTCAGCCGCAGGCTCTCAGAACGAAGCCCAGGCTCCTTCGCTGCAGGTGCAGAGACCCAACCATCTCACTGTACTCATGTTCACCTGGCCTTGGGCACTGGGCTGTTAGAGGACCATTCTGGTACCAGCAGGCAGAAAAGATGCAAACACAGACACCCTGGGAACTAGCTTGTGTTCAATGAAAAGGGTAACTGCCACCGGAAAGACAACATAGAGGCAAGGAAAAAAGAACCAGTGACAACAGTGGTCAAAATCAGATGGGGGGGAGGCTAGTCCCATGGCCTACTGGTTAAGTAGTTAATGAAACTGGACCTCACATGACCAACCAGGGTTCAGATCCCAGGCTCAGCAGCTTGAAAAAGATGTTGAACATAATGTGCCCCAACCCAGACAAGATGGGAGACATGAAGAAGGGATTGTAGCAAAAGCACACCCTGATGGGGAGTGCTTTCTCTCTTCCTCCCTGTGTCTCTCTGGCATGTAACCTATGGCCCTGACCAAAAAAATGGAATGGGGGCCCAGGCTGTGGTTGTGCAGGTGGCAGGGGGCCACTGAGTGGAACTGCAGCTGTAGGGAAAGCCCAGCAGGTGGTGCCAGGCTGACCTGATCCTCGCTGGAGGCTGAGGGTGGTGGTGCAGCAAGACCCTGCAGGGGGTCCTGGTGTGTCTCTGTCTCATGGAATAATTAAGTAAAACTTTTTAAAAAAATGGAATGGTTTCGGGGCTGGCAAGTGGCGTGGTGGTTAAAGGTGCTGGACTCCCACATGGCTGACCACAGTTCAAGTTTTGGACCTGGTGGCTTGCTTTCTCACTTTCCCTCTCTCTCCCTCTGTCTCTTTCTGATCAAACTGGAAAATGTAATAACAATGATAATAAATAAAATTAAAATAAATTAATTCTTTTTTAAAAAAAGGAATGGTTTGCCTCATGAAGGCAAATTCAATTTCAATACACAATTTTCAAAAATTTTAAAGTAGTGGATCCTACTACTCAAATAAATAGAGGATAGAACCCAAACATAAAATAAAGGCCAAGCTGCTCTGATGGAGGCTGCCGATGGGGAGAAAGGTCACCAAGTCCCACCCACTCAACTTCCGACTCACCCCTGCAGCAGCCCAAGGCACTCCGAAGAACAGCTCTGGCCCACCGAAGGGCGGCATGAGAACGACCGGCCTTGTACCCTGGCAGTTCTCCTACTCTGAGGTGCAAGCCTCACTGTCACGTTCCCACTCAGGCCCCAGGAATGCAGTGAGAGGACCCTGGCCTGATCCGGTAGTAGTGGTCAAGGGGCCTAAAGGCTGTAGGAACCTGAGTACCATCTGACAGTGGAGGGGACCGCTGCCTAACTACAGGTGGACCGTGAGGACAGGAGTCAAAGCTGATCCAGGTGTTCAGTCTGAACAAGGGAACAGCAGCGTTGCCATTACCTGTGATAGCGAAGGCCGGCGGGAAAAGGACTGGGCGGTGACCAGGCATTCGATTCTGGGTATTATCACCTGAAATGCCTATTAGATGTCTAAGCACTGCTTTGCAGTAAGAAGGTAGCTATAAAGAGAACCTGGGGTAGAAGAGAAATCTGAGCTGGAGAAATAAATTTGAGTCATTAAGATATTGATGGTATGGGGGACCAGCAGTTAGCGTAATGTCTGTCGCTGGACTCCCACGTAGTCGACCGTGGTTCGAGTTCCGGACCCGGCAGCTTAAACTCACGCCGGGCGCGTGTACGTGCATGCCCAAGATCCCGAGAGGAGAATGAAGGAGAAGGGATTGCAGCGTGGCCATCCCCCCGGGGGGTGATTTCTCGCTTTCTGTTTCTCTCTGTCTAGCATGCGCACGTGCCCTATAGCAAAAACCTCTCCCCCCCAAAAAAAAAAAAAAAGATATTGATGGTACTGGGCCAGCAGGTGGCACAGAGGTTGAGGCAGCTGATCCCACATGCCAACTGCACAGTTGGGAGTCCTGGACCTACAGCTTGAAAGACACACTGGGTACATGTGTATGCGTGCCAAATCCTGAGAGGAGAATGGAGAGGGGTTACAGTGTGACCATCTCACCTGGGGGAAGAGAGCATTTCTTACTTCCACCCTCTCTCTCACTGTCTCACTCCAATGAGTACATGAGCCCTATAGCATACTAAAAAAATAAATAAGTGAAAAAGGTATTGATGGCATTTAAAGTTGTAACACAAAATTAGACTGTGGAGATGGTTGTTGATAAGAGCGGTCCACAAACTGAGGCCAATGCTTAAGAGTTCCAAGAGCCAAGAATGACCAGCAAAAACAACAGTGACGCAGAGACATTCAGGACAGAATGGCTTTTCAGAAGCCAGGTAATGAAAGTGGGTCATATATTGCAGAGTGATAAAATACATCAGATGCCACTGACAGGCAACTGGATTAAGGACGGAGAACAGACGCCTGGACTTGATAACAAGGTCACTGCTGACTTTCATGACTGTGTGGGACCGAAGCCTGAATGCTGTGGGTGACAGATCCAGCAGAGGGAGTTAGGGTACTGCAGGGGAAGGAGACCATGACCCTGAGCAGGGGAGAAGGCCTGGTATGTAGGGACAGGCTGGCCTTGCTGGGACGGACAGCTCATCCACAGTTACACGGAGAATGCAGTGACGCACACGCAGGGAGGGGTGCCTGTCCTGGGCGAGATCCTCTCTTCCCACTGCATGGGCTTTCTCCATGAACGTGACGCGGGCTGCAGGTGGGGAGGCGCCACTGCCACTGACGCAAAGACTGAGAGAGCTAAAAAGCTGGTGTTCTTCCTCTGCCATCTGCTGGGAGGGGTGAGGTCCACACCACACAGGCCCAGGTGCTGGGAGAAACGGCCGCCCAACCTTTAAAGTCTTAGCTCTGCATTTCCCAGCAGAGTGCACCACTTCCAGTCTGAGTCTCACTTCTGTGTCTGGAAAGCTGCTGGGAAGGCAGCCTGACAGCCGTAAAGGAATGTACTAGAGAAACGGGGCCACTTCTCATGTGATAAGGGCCATCCAGCACGTCAGCCAAGCTTAAGGCACGACAGCTCTGGGGGGACAGGCACTGTGTTTACTCTTACTGTTATTACTGTTTATGAGAGGCAAGGAGAGACAGAAAGGGAGCAGGGATAGGTGTGAACCCTCCTGTTCTGTCTCCCAGTTGGCCCTGGTTCCAGGTGCATGCAGTCAGGCTGGCGTGTTCAGACTGGCCCGGAATCGAACCGGTCCTCCCATGCACCTTTAAGCCTTCTGGATGGGATTTCTTCCTGCTTTTGTAAAACGCACTGAGGCACAGGGAAATGAAGTGGCAAGCCCTAGGTTGCAGGAGCAGCCACTGCTGAAGCCGCTGGTCACCTTCTGCTGCACAGAAACTCCCCCATTTACAGGGGCCTACAGCACAACTATGGTAGACGCACCTCCGGCTCCACCTACGGCCGAAACAACCGGAGAATGGAGAAGGAGTTAGAGTGTGACCATCTCACTTGGGGGAAGAGATCATTTCTCACTTCCGCTCTAGCTCAGTCACGAAGCCGAGGTCCACTCAAGGGCGCTAACTGGGTTGGTGCGCACTTAGTGGCCGTGGGCTAGCCGTAAGGCTCTGGGAGGGCATGAGCGGGAAGGAACCCGGACACCAGACCTGAGGAGCCTGCACGGCTCGGGCCCCCTGCGGGAGAAGGGCGGGAAGCTGGCAGGCAGCGGCAGGGTCTGGGCCCGCCCGCCCTCGGCGCTCCACCCCAGCCCAAGGTCGCCAGGTCAAGTCACCTTCTCGATTTTGCCCAGGAAGAGGTCTTTGGCGAAAGCTCGGCTCGGCGGACCCGCGCGCGGCAGGCGCCGGAGGGTGGTGACGGCCCAGCAGGCCCGCCCCGAGGCCCCGGCGCGCAGGAGCAGCCTGCCGCTCATGCCACCCGCGGGGAGTCCGGCCGGCTGTGCTCCCGCTCCACCTGCTCCCGCCGGGCGTGCTCCCGCGCCGTCTGCTCCTCCAAGCTCGCGTGCTCCCGTCAGGCGTGCTCCCGTCGGGCGTGCACCGAGCCCGCCCGCTCCGCCCCGGCCAGCTCCCGCCCCGCCCCCGCCCGCGCCTTCCCGGCTCCCGCCCGCCCTCGGCGCCGCCTGATGACGCGCGGGGCGGTCCGCCGGGTGCGCGTCTCCCGCCCTCCCGGCGGCAGTTGCGGTCTCAGCGGGCGGCGGGCCTGTGGTGCCGGGGCGCGCCCTCGGCACCGGCAGGAGAGCGGGCAGTGCGAGGCCTCCGGTCTCGGCGGCCGGAGACCGAGACTCCCTGCGCCAGCTGCCCCCGAGGGGAGCGGGGCCCGGCGTGGGCGGAGGGGGAGGCCTCTCCTCCGGGACGCTCGGGCCTCCGCACCGAGCCCGGCCTGCCGGCTGCCGCTTCCGGGAGGAAGGTGCTGACCCACACCTGCTGTGTGCAGGGAGCTGATTTGCCGGCCGGTTGGGTCTGTACCCACTCTGCCTGTGGCCCGGCCCTGAGAGCCTCTCGCTCATACCTCAGGTTCCCTAACTGTGACATGGGACCAGGTTTAGCGCCACCGCCAGGCTGCAAGTGAGGAGTGGCCGCACTCCCACCGGAGACCGTCTTTGCGGCTCAGGACCTCCTCCCAGCACAGGTGGTGGGATTCCATCTGTCAGTGGCTTTCAGGGGGCTGGGCGATGGCTGCCACAGGCGACCAGCCTCTGGCCCCTTCCCAGCCCCAGGGGCACTGGTGTATGGACAGCCCTGAGCACTCTGGGCTCCCATGTGCTTGGAGTCTGCTCCACCAGGGTCTCTGTGCAGGACCTCTGTGGGACCCGCTGGGGTGCAAGGCTGCCACATGTCAGTCCACGTCCTGCAGCACACCCACCTGCTGTCCTGAGCCCTGCTGCTGCCAGGGGCGCCTGCTCACCAGCTTCCACTGCCTAGAGCTGACCAGGGCCTTAGTTTGCACCGGGTTGGTTCTGCCCTCCCACTGAGTGTTTCTAGAAAGAATGGGCAGCCAATGATTCCAATGCCCAGGTTCTTCAGGAGAACACTCTGGTCCTCAGTCATTTAAGGATACCACAGGGTTGCCACCAGAAAATCCTGGACTGGAATTCCAGAGATACAATTTATTTTGTTTTACTTCTTTATATTTTTTTCCGGAGTTTTTTTTTTTGTTTTTTTTTTTTTTGTTTTTTGTTTGTTTTTTTTTTTTTTGCTATAGGGCCTGTGCGCTCGCCAGAGAGATAGAAAGCAAGACATCACCCCCCTGGGGGGGGGGGGGGGGGGGCTGGCCATGCCACAATCCCTTCTCCTTCATTCTCTCTGGATCTTGGGCACGCGTACACGCGCGCCCAGCATGAGTTTAAGCTACCAGGTCCACGAGTCGAACCGTGGTGGGCTACATGAGAATTCTGTGATATAACCATTATGCTAACTGCTGCTGGTCCCACAATTTATTTTGTTTACAAATATGTGCCAAGAAAAGAAAAGAGAGGAGGACCTCAGACTGATTGACCAAATGCAATGTATGCACCTATTTGAACATGATTTCTTTAGATCTACCTATGAACTTTATTTGAAACAACTGGAGAGGTACCAGAATGGAGGGGAAGGGATTGCGGTGTGGCCATCCCTCGGTCTGATTTCTCACTTTCTATCTCTCTGTCTTTCTATGTCTTTCTGGTGAGTGTGTGCGTCCTATAGCAAAAACCTCTCCAAGAAAAGAAAAGAAAAGAAATAACTGGAAAAATCAGTATATTTATCAGCCTCTTCATACTGAGACATTTTTATTATTTCTGGAGGTAATATAAAATCGTGCTTGTGTAAAAGTCTTTTTTTTCTCCATTATGCAACTAAAATTGGTTTTTGTTTATTATTTAAAATAATTATAAGTCATATATATAGATATGTGCATATGCATTATTATTTAGAATATTTATAAACTATACATTCTTATTTTCATTTAGATCCAATATGACTTTTTCACTTATTATTTATATTATTTATGCATTCAATTACTATACACCATTTAGATTGTAAAGAGATTTTACCTAATATGATATACACCACACACCAGGCGAGTTGAGAATACTGTACACATCATTAACAGACAACAAACCATACCTGTGTCCCACAATGTATGTCTTCTCCATTTTTTCCCAAATTTCCCTTCCTGCACTCTTCCCCTCTCCCACTCTCCTACTTTGTTCCCAGTGTCCAAAACAATTTTCAATGCTTTTATGTCCTCTAGTCTTTTAGTCTCTATGATAGAGTGTAGACAGTTGGTATATGTTAAATGGAGACATACAATGTCTCTGTTTCATAGCCTGACTTGCTTCACTCAGCAATAGATCTTCTATGTGTGTCCATTTTCTATCAAATGCCAGAATCTTGTTTTATTATGGCTGAATAGTATTCCATGGAGTATATGTGCCACACTTTTTTCTTTCTTTTTTTAAAAAAGTTTTTTAAAATTTATTTTAAAATTTTTATTTATTTTAAAATTTTTATTTATTTTTTTATTATTATTCATACATTAAATCACTATACATCGTTTAGATTGTGAAGAGACTTTACCCAGCATGATATGCACCTCAGTCCAGCCCAGTTGAGATCACCATACACATCCTTGTCAACAGATAATAAGCCTTATCTTACTCGTGTGTCCCTCGAGTGTCTTACCTCTCCATTTCCCCCCCAAATTTCCTATGCTCTTCTCCTCCCACACTCTCTTTTTACTTTGTCTCTAGTGTCCATTACAATTTTTAATACTTTTATGTTCTCCAGACTTTCAATCTCTACCATAGAGTGTGGATAGTTGGTATATATCTCTCTTTCATAGCCTGACTTGCTTCACTCAGCAACAAATCTTCCATATTCGTCCACGTTCTATCAAATTCCAGGGCCTTGTTTTTTATGGCTGGATAGTATTACATGGTATATATGTGCCACAATTTTTTAATTCATTTGTCTGTTTGTGGACATTTGGGTTGGTTCCATGTCTTAGCAATCATGAATAATGCTGCAATGAAACTAGTTGTGCAAGCACTTTTCTGACTGAGTGCTCTCCTGTACTTTGGGTAGATACCCAGGAGTGGAATTGCTGGATCATATGGTAGTTGTATTTGAACCTCCATATCGTTCTCCACAGTGGCTGGACCAATTTACATTCCCACCAACAGTGTAGAAGTGTTTCCCTTTCACCACATCCCCCCCAGCACTTATCATTATTTGTTTTTTTAATCTTCGCCATTCTGACTGGGGTTAGGTGGTAACTCATTGTGGTTTTGATCTGCATCTCCTTTACAACGAGGGATGTTGAGCATTTTTTCATATGATTTTTGGCTGTTCCTATGTCTTCCTTAGAGAGTTGTTTATCCAGCTCATTTTCCCATCTTTTAACTGGGTTAATCATTTTCTTCTGGATAAACAGCTTGAGTTTCCTATGTATTCTGGTTATCAGTCCCTTATCTGAGGCACAGTTAACAAAAATTCTCTCCAACTCAGAGGGTTGTCGATTCACACTAATTACTTGCTGTGTCCTTTGCTGTGCTGAAACTCCTTAATCTGATGTAATCCCATATATCTATTTGGGGGATTATAGCCTGTGCTTTGGGGGTCTTGCTTAAGAAGTCTTTTCCTACCCCAGTGTCTCCCAGGGTTTCCCCAGTGTTTTCCACTAGTAGTTTTATAGTTTTCAGTCTTAGGTTTAGATCTTTGATCCACTTCGAGTTGATTTTTGTTAATGGTGACAGATAGGAGTTCAGATTCATCTTTCTGCAGGTGGATACCCAGTTTTTCCAACACCATTTGCTAAAGAAGTTCCCTTTTCCCACTGGATTGACTGGTACTCTTTGTCAAAGATGAGTTGAATGTATGTTTTGGGGTTTATTTTGGGGGTCTCTACTCTGTTCCATTGGTCCTCATGTCTATTTTTGTGCCCAAACCATGCTGTTTTGATTATCATAGCTTTGTGATATATTTTGGGGTCAGGAAGTGAGATGCCACCTACTCCAGTCTTGCGCAGGATGGCATTAGCAAAACGGTTCTTTTATGGTTCTAGACAAATTCTATGATTGTCTTTTCTAGATCTGTGAAGAACATCTCTTGTAATTTTATAGGGGTTGCATTAAACATGTAGATTAATTTGGGTAGGATTACCATTTTTATTATATTGATTCTGCCCCAGGAGCACTCCCGGACTTTTCATTGTATACACTCTTGGTCAGAATCCCCCTACCCAAGGTTGACAGAATTAGTAGAATCAGTAGATTGAGTTGCAATTTAAGAATCACTGGTGAAGGACAATTCAAGACAGACAGAAAGACAGACAAAAGACTTGTTTATCCAATTGTAAATTTTAACCTCTGGTGGATTCAATCAACCCAGTCTCAACCTCCAGCTCTATTAAGCACAAGAGCAAGAGGCCCTTCAGCTCAGACAACCAGCAATAGCTCTTTCTGGGCTTGGTGGTCCGGAGCTCTGACCAATCGCCAATCCTTAAAGGTTTGGATCTCCCCGTTATCTCCTTCTATCATGGGATTCACGACCTGAATTAAACTCAGTTCCCACAAGAACAGTGGGTTCTGTTTTCACCCTGCCCAGGGAGCCGCTGCTAGCCTCAAAGAGATAGCCATCTCCCTGTACTCCAAAGCCTCTGAGGAATTCTGGAAACACGGACACAAAGGCGGGTGTGTGAGGCTCTCTGTGAAGGGACAGTGGGTGGAATCTTTCAGATGGTAAAGGATTGTGAGTTATTGTAGAGTGCCACGGAATGAACGACCCCCAAAGCCAGATATGGTTAAAGGAAGTCTTTCTTTTTTTTTTTTTTTGGAGAGGTTTTTTTGCTATAGGGTGCATGCGCTCGCCAGACAGACAGAAAGAGACAGAGAGAAAGCGAGAAATCACCCCCCAGAGGGGATGGCCACGCCGCAATCCCTTCTCCTCCATCTCCTCTCGGGATCTTGGGCACACATGCACATGCGCCTGGCGTGAATTTAAGCCACTGGGTCTGGGACTCCAACCGTGGTCAACTATGTGGGAGTCCAGCAACATAGCCATTATGCTAACTGCTGGTCCCAAGGAAGTCTTTATTAGCTGGCCAGCGACTACAGCCTGAGGCTCGGGACGAGAGTCAGAACTGCAGCCCCAGCCAAAGTTTGGGGTAGCCTTTTTTAGGGGTCGGTTGCCAGATGTACAGGATTCTCATGTGAAGGCAGTTACAGAAGCTGAATCGAGCAGGTTAATTATTTCTGAGGGGAATGGGGTTTCCATGTAAGCAGTTTCATTGCTAAACAAGGGATTTTCGGGCTAGTTAGCAAAGACAGTAGCAGGTACAGGATGTTGTCCCAGGTGCGATTTTAGCACAAACTGTTTTCTCATGGGAAGAGCAAGCAGGGATACAGAAGCGGACAGCCACGTTAGGGGAAGGGAACAAAATGGACGAACAGTTGCTCATGTGCAAGATTTAGTATGCGGTCTTCCACAGACTCCTACCAGGACGATTGCAAACTCCTCTCGGTAGAGACTGGAATATTTTAAAGTTCAGTAGAAGTGCAGGGGTGATGAAATAGGAAATGAAATAGGATGGTCACCCTGGTGTTGGTAAGATAGAAACTTGTGGGGAAATCGAGAGATTTGCTTCTGACACAGGAGACAAGGCTTATCATAATGGCAAGTTTGGTGAATGAAATTAAAATCCCCTGAATCCAACACAGCCTTAGTCACTCACTCCAAAAATCTGACTCCCAACCTCCAAGGGTGCAGGAGATAGTCTGACTTTATTGAAAGGGGGGGCTTCTCCCGGAACTTTTTGATGATTTGATCTTGCCCCGTTATCCTGATACACTTTTTTTTCCCACTCTGAACGCCAGATGTTGAGAACCCTAATTTGCCAGATTGCGCTCTCTGAAACAGAATATGCCAGATGAAGCAAGCAAAAACTCCAAAAGGATGAGATTTCCCTCTCCCTCCTGGATTTCAACAAAACAGACTTTGATTTATATTACTTAGTAGACTCCCAGAACATAAGACCATCTGGGAAGTCGGAGAAGCATGGGCAGAGAGGTGAGGGAGAGGGAGCCCACGTCTGGGGACAGCAAGAGATCTCCCTGAGAGGAGGGTGACAGAGAATCAAGAAGAGCCTCACAGGAGCTTGAGCAAACTCTTCTCTGTAGTAGCCTGCATTTCTAACTCCTGGTCTTTGCAGTTGATCGATGGGAGAGAAAGTAGGACAGGGGATTCTCCTTGATCTCTCCCAAGAAGACGTGGTCAGGGAACTGAATGAGAATCCGCTGTTCACAGAGGATGCAAAATTGAGGGGAATGACAAAGATGTCGGAGGGTCTCAGGGGCCTCCGGATCCAAGATGGTTTGAGCAACCTCTTCTAGGAACAATGGCCCTAATGTTCTACAGCAGAGGTCCTGACCAGTCATAAATACAAGCCAAGAAGATCATAGGAAACAATGGAGAGCCAAGCTCACTCACTGACAGATGGCTGAAGCTTCCTCCAACATTCCCTCTGGCTTCAGGGAATTGGTGATGGCCCAAGCACCAGTCAGAAAATTGGGCCTGGAGGGACCAGCAGTTGGCTTAATGGCTATGTTGCTGAACTCCCATGTAGTCGACTACAGTTCGAGTCCCGGACCTGGTGGCTTAAACTCAAACCAGGTGCATGTGTGTGCGTGCCCAAGATCCTGAGAGGGGAATGGAGGAGAAGGGATTGCGGCGTGGCCATCCCCCTGGGGGGTGATTTCTCACTTTCTGTCTCTCTCTCTCTGTCTTTCTTGTGAGCACATGTGCTGTATGGCAAACAAACAAACAAAAACAAAAAAAACCTCTCCAACAACAACAAAATAAAAAAGAAAATTGGGCCTGGACTCCCAGGGCCCTGACAAGGTCAGGGGGTGCCCCCCTGAAACCCACACCAGATGCCAGCAGCCCTAGGCCTGGGCCAATGCCTGGACTGGATGTTTCAAGGATCTCACTGGGGTCTCCAAATGTTGTGGCATGAGATGGTCAAGAATAAAGACCACCAGAGAAATTAGACTTTATATGAGCCTTATTTCCTGGACAGGAACTGCCACCCCACACCGCATGCAAGCAGTGTCAAGGTGTCAGTTCCTACATGCAGATTTGCAGAGTATTTAAGCATAAACTCACAAAAGTGGGTTTTCTAAAAGGGTTTCCAGATATCAAGGAGGCATCTTCATGCTGTTAGGTTGGGATTTCCAAGGGAAGGAGAAAAGAGGAAGGATTTAGGGTAGGGGTTGTAGGTGTTACTGAAGAGGAGGTGTTGCGAGAACTTATGGGAAGGGGCTGCAGTAGTTGTGAAACCGCAAGGGCCTAAGGGTGGCACAAGGGGCCCAGTACTGCTTGCCTGGCACATGTTTTGTTCAACTGATGCAAGTGGTTATACAGAAGGAGGAAAGCAGCTAGCAATTTCCCACACATACACTCCAATTCCTGTCTAGCCAAGGCATCTTTCCGCACTGGAGTCCATCACATTCCCCACTGACTTTTGGGGATCCAAATCTATGGCCTGCAGGCAGTTTGGCCATCCTGATGTTACTGGGTCCAGTCTCTTAGACAAACAAGCTACTGGCCATCTGCAGGGTCCTAGATCAAGACACCTTTCATAATCCCTTTGGCTTCCTCCACATGCAATTGGAAAGGTTTCGAGATGTTGGGCAAGCTCAGGGCTGGAGCACTCACCAGAGCAGTCTTCAAGGCCTGGAACACTTGTTCCTCCACCTCTGTCCACTTTAGTCCAGGTTCTTACCTCCAGTTGCAGCGTAGAGGCTTGGCTATCTTGGCGAAGCATAGGATCCACAGGCAGCAGTACACCGCTGCTCCAAAAAACTCCCAGATCCACCACTTCATGGTCGGAGTGGGAATTTTAAGGATGGCTTGGATCTGACTTGAGAAGACAGTCCGTTTACCTCCCTTTAAGTTGTAGCCCAAATAGGTGTTGTTTTTTTTTTGGGGGGGGGGGGCGGGGAGGTACAAAGTTGGGCCTCTTTAGCTGAGATCCAGTATCTGAGATCTGTGAAGGTCTGCAGCAAGCAGTGGGTGGCCTGGATGCATTGGTCTTCCATCTCTGCTGCTAGGAGATCATCTACATATTGGAGCAGGGTCACCTCAGGGTGTGTCTACCTAAAGGCAATCAAGTCTTGTGAAGGCTTCATCAAAAAGAGTAGGAGAGCTCAAGTCACAGCAGGGCAGTTCTTTGTCAGATGGCCTAGCCACCTCCAGTTTAAACCGCACAATTGCATTTGTCTTGGCCCCTCCACCAGGGGCCTCGGGGGCTTATCTCTTCCCGGGAAGTATCTCCTGGGCTCCGCTCTCTCCCCTCTTATGGCCGTCACCAAGACCTTTGTTAATTTGCAACTGCCCTGAGTTTCCTCGTCTTCTCCTCGGTTATTGAAGATTCTTTGAGCTATTTCCAGTAGTCCCGACAGCACCTTTCCCTCAAACTCCTCAAACTGCTGTAATTTTCTTCTCTTGCCTGGGGCCAACTGGGTCTTGAAAGCTGTTTACCACCTGTGTGTTCTCTGAGGACTCTGGGTCAATAGGAGTATAGCATAGGCAGGCTGCAAGGAGCCTTTCGAGGAAAGCTGCAGGTGCCTCATTTGTACCCTGAATGGACTCACTTTCCTTGAAAAGGTTGGTAGATTTCCAGGTTGCTGCTCTAATTCCTCTTGGGAGAGTTTGGCGATACTGATTGAGAGCCCTCTTACTATAACTCGTGTGGACTTCCCATTTGGGCTGGGAGAAAGGAAGAGAAGAAAATATAAGGGAAAAGAAAAGAGTACAGAGGGGAATAAATAAAAAGTCAGATGTTGCCAGATGCCTTCAGATAGACCTGGTGGGTGGCTGCTACAGCAAAAGGGACAGTCTGTGGGGAGAGAAAGCCTCCTGGGTTGGAGTGGGGAAGTCATGTCCAGACCTACCAATAAGTTTCTTAAGAAACCCAGCCATGGACTGCCCTTGTGGAACCACCTGCTGCTGAGGATGCTCACGGTCAACTGCAGGGAGAGCAGAGAAGGCCACAGGCATAAAAGTGCCAGGGGAGGGCTACCCACAGCAGTGGCCTGTCTGTGTCAGAGGGTTTCTTGAAACCAGAGGCAAGGCTCCAGGGAAATTTATGCCAGCATCTCAGCCTTCCTTATGGCTAGGAGAAAGCTCAGCCCTGATACATCAGAACAGGCAGCTTAATCATGGGTGCAGCCACTGTGCTGAACAACTCAGCAGTTCTTCGAAAAGCCCACCAAGGAGGCTAGATGTAGCACATAGTATAGCACAACATTCCCATGCTGAAACCACATGGGAAGGTCCCAGGTGTGTGTCCTGAGGTCTCCCTGTGTATACTAGGCATGCACATGTGACCATAACCTGGATGGGCTGACTATGCAGGGATGATGTGGCATGGAGACCCTGCTGGGTGTGCCTGTTTCTGTATCTCTCTCTCACAGAAGAAATAAAAACCTTAAGAGTTACCATATGATCCAGCAATTCTACTTTTAGGTGTATACCAAAAGAATTACACATTTTCTAGAGCCAGCAGGTGATATGGTGGTTAAGGTGACTGGATCTCATATGGTCAACTGCATAGTTTTTCTGACACCTGGCAGCTTGAAAAACATGCATGTGCATGCATGCCTGAAGTCCCAGGGAGAGTGGAGGAGAAGGGATTGCAGTGTGGCCAACCCCTGTGGGGGTTTCTCACTTTCCCTCTCTTGGTCTCTCTGTTAAGCACACACACCCTATGGCAAAAACCTAAATATAAGATACAATTATATATATATTTTTTTCCCACACAAAAACCTGAATGGTAATGACCATATCAGCGTTACTGATAATAGCCAGAAATTGCAAACAACCCAATTTCCCATCAGCAGATGAATGGGCAAATAAAATGTGGTGGGTCCACATGATGGAGCATTATTCAGCCTTTACAGTAATCAATATTTGGGACCAGCAAGTGGCATGGTGGTTAAGGCACTGGACTTCCACCTGGCCCTCTGCAGTTCAGGTCTCAGACCTGGTGGTTTGAAAACCATGCTGGGTGTGTGTGCATGCATGCCCAAAATCCCAGGAGGAGAATGGAGAAGTGGTTGCAGCATGGCCATCCTCCCTAGGGGGTGATTTTTCACTTTCCCTCTTATTGTCTCTCTACAGCAAGTGAATGCACCCTATTACAAAAATAAAAAGTAATAGAGTTTTGATATGTGCCACAATATATATGGGTTTTGAAAACATTAGTCTGAGGAAAGATATTAAGGAGAAAAATAGAGAGGCAGACATTTATGGGATACAGAAATGGATTATTATCTGTTGACGATAACGTGTATAATATCCTCAACTGGACGAGTGTGAAGAGTATTCATGTTGGAAAATTCAATTTACAAGCTAAGTGATGTATACTGATGAAATGTATAATTTAAAAAAAATTATGCTATGTTAAGAAGCCAGGTACAAAAGACTTCCTATTATACAGGACTCCATTTATATGAGTATCCAGAAAACACAAATCTGTAGAGACACAAAGTGAAATTGAGGTGGCCAGGGGTTGGAATAAGGGGGACTGAAAACTATGACATTTCTTTGGGGAATGATAGAAATGTTCTGAAGTTAGACAGAGGTGATGGTACAACACAGTGAATATACTGAAAATCTCTAAAGTGTCCATTTGAAATGATGAATTTTGGGATAAGTAGGTACTGTAGTGTTAAGGCACTGGACTCCCACATGGCCAACTATGGTTTGAGTCCCAAACCTGGCAACTTGAAACTAACACCAGGCATGTGTGTGTGCATGCCCAAAATCATGAAAGAGAGAATGGATTATGGTGTGGCCATCCCCTCTTGAGGGTTATTTCTCACTTTCTCTCTCTCTCTCTCTCTGTCTCTCTAGCAAGTAGATGCACCCTATAGCAAAAATCTCTAAAAAAGAAACAAACAAAAAGACAAAGAAAGGGAACTATTGAACCAATAATCCCATCTACCCCGAGGCCTTAGGAAATGCTGTTCCACCTGCTTGCTTCCCTGTGTCTGATTCTGTGTGACAGGCTCTTTCTCATCCTTCAGACTTTTGTTAAGTGTCACCTTAAGAACTGGGACTTAGCCTTAATGTAAAATTGCTATTCACCCCCCCACCTCCATTTCTTTATGTTCCCATGCACTGTTCAGTTTATCTGTAGCACTGACTGCATGATTATCGGTTCTTATTTGTAGTTTGTCTCCCTAACTAAAGTGTGATACCACAAGGCAGGGGCTTTCCAAGCCGTAGGGCATCTGTCTTGCCTCCTCAAGTCTGTCACCAGAACACAGAAGTGGCTGGAGATAACTTGCAAACAGGAAAATTCCAATAACACATTATTTATGAAAGCAGGCAGGCTGGATCGGGCCACCCTGCTCCAGTTTATCGGGTGGAAGAGTGGCAGTGGCCCCCCTGGGCTCCAGGTTAGATGTGGAGATGTGGCTCCTAGAGCACTCATGGGGCTGCTGTGAGGACGAGCCCAGGCCCCCCCAGGAGGGGTCACCATTTCTGTGTCCCCAAGCGAAGGGAAGCAGGGTGAATCATGGCCTCCCACCACACTTGCCCCAAGTCCTGAGGCCCCACCGTGGCACTGCAGGGGGGAGTGCACCGCTGTCTGAGGCTGAGGTCTTTTGAGAGGCCTGGGTTCTGTTCCAGCCCAGCCCAAGCAGGCCGTGTACAGTGTGTGCCTGTTGTCCCAGCTAACCAAAAGGCTGGGACAGGGTTGAGACATGGTTAAAGCCCTGTCAAGAAGACCCCATCTCTCCCTCCCATGCACTTCCATTAAAAATAATTACATAGGAGTCAGAAGGTGACAGAGTGGTTAAGGCACTGGACTCCCACATGGCTGACTGCAGTTTGAGTCCTGGACCTGGCAGCTTGCTTGCTTACTTTCTCTCTCTTTCTGTCTCTGTCTCTCTCTCATGCATGCACCCTATAGCAAATTTAATAATAAATAAATAAAATGAAATAATTCTTTTTTAAAAAGAAAGAAAATCACAACAGGTGCATGTGCATGCATATCCCAAATCCCTAGAGTACTGGAGGAGAAGGGATTGTGGTGTGGTCATCCCCCCAGGCAGGTTTCTCACTTTCCCTTTGTCTCTCTCCAGCAAACACATATGCCCTCTGGTGAAAATAAAATAAAAACCACACACTTTAAAACCCACATTTCTGAGGACAGCAGGTGGCATGGTGGTTAAGGCACTGGACTCTCTCATGGCTGAACATGGTTCAAGTCCTGAACCTGGTAGCTTGAAAATCATGCCAGGTGTGTGTGCATGCATGCCAAAAATCCCAGGAGGAGAATGGAGAAGAGATTGCAGTGTGGGCATCCTCCCTGAAGGGTGATTTGTCACTTTCCTTCTCTTTGTCTCTCTCTGGTGAGAGCATGTGCCCTATGGCAAAATAATAGAAAAAAATCCCCCCATGTTCCTAAAAGTGGAGATGGGAGGGCATCCCTAGCAAAATCTCTCAGTCTCAAAGACTACAGATCCCAGAGGCTTTCACGGTGGCTTCCCTTTCAGCAGGCACCCCTGTGGGTGTGTCCATATGTACCCCTTACATATGTCTTTTTAGTCTTTTTTAGTCTTTTTTTTTTTTTAAGAGAGAGAGAGAGAGAGATTTTTGCTATTGGACATGTGTGCTTGACAGAGACACAGAGAGACAAAAAGTGATAAATCACATCCCCTCCCCTGCAGGAGAAATGGCTGCACAGCAATCCCTTCTCCATTCTCCTCTCAGGATTTTGGACACACACACACACATGCCCAGTATGTTTTGGGCCTCTAGGTCCAGGGCTTGAACCTCAGTTGGCCACATGGGAGTCCAACAACATAACCATTATGCAATCTGCTGGTCCCAAGTCTTAAGACCTGAGTCTCGCCTACATCAGGGCTGGGTGGTAGGTGCTGGTGGATTTGAGACTTGTTTTCCTTGACTCTTTCTTGTCTTGATTTTCACATCTGAACAAAGATAAATACAACTGGACAGGAGTTAAAGCAGTGAAAGGCCTGGCTGACATGCACAACAATCCATGGGTCTGGATCCCAGAAGACTTAGCCTGCTTCTGGTTGGACCATTCACAACGCTTACCAGAACATTCCAGAATGGGAACCCTACCGAATCATCACTGCCATTCTCCAGCCCAACATCCAGAAATCACTGGCTGTCTTCTTCAGAAACTGAATTTCCTACTATTAATCTTTGTTTTTCTTTATTTTTGTAGAAATTCCCTCCCCTTAAATGCCTGGCTTACACCATCCAGCAAATGTTAGCTACCAAGTCCTAGTAGATGGTTCAGCTGGTCCTAAATGAACAAAAGACAACCCATAGGATAATGGGCTTATATTTTCTAAAAGATTAAAGAATAATGCCTCTTCTTTCTTTGAACAAGAGAGGGGAATAAGAGAGGTTCTGTGCTTGTCAGACTTTAATCAGGCTCCCGAACCTTTCCCTGGACTCATCCGTTACTTTCTTATAAAATGCAAGTCAGCAAAGAACCCCACTGAGTCAGTTTAATAACAAAATGCACGTCATATCTGATTATCCTTAAAGCCCATGTTCCTGGGGCCAGCAGGTGATGAGGGTCCTCCGTCTCCCTCGTGCCCCTGGTGATGTCTGATTACCTTCACTGTCTTCAGAAGAATCTTGTTAAGTCATTTTAGTCTGAATCTCCCTTGATGTTTCCTCTTAATAGTTTTCCATCTGCTGACACCCTCCCCTCCCACACCCCAGCTTTAAATTCCCATGCAATATTCAGAGTTCAGCCCAATTGTTTTCCCTGCTGTCCAATTCCACTGCAGTGGTTCCTATATCCACTGTGATAGTCCCAGATACAAGAGCCTCCGCACTGCCCTAACCACCTGCCCTATCATTTAGAAATGTGTGTGGACCAGGAAACATTTATGCAATGGGTCCTCAGGGATTTTGTTTAATTGGAAAATTGAACAATTTGTTTCTACGTCGCCCAGATACACGGAAATCAGGCTGCATCAAGAACATGTAACAAAGCAAGAGAGAGGTGGACACCCTGCAGGAAAGGTCTCAAAGCCTAGCTGGATCCTGGCTCCTGGCCGCTCAGCTGGCAGGACCATGGACAGCGCCCAAGCCTGGTGCACAGGAGAGACCTCAGGACACAAACGTGGACCTCCCCTATGGCTCCAGCATCACAGAGTGCTGCATTACTGCTGTGACAATGTGACTTGCACCTCATCCCCTTAAAGGGCCGGCCTGGGACCTGTGGACACAGGTGAGATACCAGGTGGTGCCTCCTCTTTCTGTGCCTTCCTGGGCACCTTTCCTACTAAAGTGAAAAGAGAGACAGTTCTCTCCAAGCTGCTGATGGCTGGGGAGGGCAGGTCTGGAGTAAGAGTGGGGCTTGACCAGCCTGGGCTGCTGGGCTCCTGGAGCAGCAGTGAGGCTCGGCGACAGCTCCAGGGAGGCTGACTCCCCAACCCCCGTCCTCATCCTCCCACTGGCCCAGGAGGCTGAGAGCTGCGGCCAGAGCTCCGGTCAGTGACCATTGCCCGTAAAGAGTCCTGTTTCCCCCTCACCCTCTGGCAGGGTGGGCTTGGAGAGGCAGCTGTGGTCTAGAAGGGCAGTGGGTAGACCAGAACATGCCTGTGTTCCTTCCCTGGGCTGCCCCGACAGCACCACAGACTGAATGGATCAGGACAACGGAGACTTGTCTTCACTCTGAAGTCGAGAGGTCTGGGATCAAGTGGCAGTAGAGCCACACTCCATCTGATGTGCTAGGAAGGGTTCATTCTGGGCCTCACTCCAGCCTCTGGTGGCTTCTTGTCCATGACAGCAGAGCTCCGATCTTTACAGGGCACTTTTCTGTGTGTGTTTCTGTGCCCAGCTCTCCACTCTGTGAAAGGCCCACTCACAGTGGAGTAAGACTGGCCCTAATGAGCTCACCTTAACTTGGTCATGCACAAAGACCCTGTTTCCATGTACGGTCATTGTCGCAGGTACTGGGATCCTGGGGATTCTGGCATACAGATTTTGAAGACACAGTTCAACCCATAAAGTGCCCTCCCATCTCCCCCTTTCCACTGGCCTCGCCTTTGCCTGTGATGTCAGCTCCCCCAGCCCACCCCTGCTGGTGACCTCCCCTTCCCCACCTGCCCCACATTTGACTGATCCCAACTCCTGTTGGCCTAGGCCCACGGCCCCTCCCAGGATCCTCCATTCCCCTCCTGGGTGTGCTCCAGGCATACTGACTCCTGGGCTTGGTGCTGGATTGGGATCCCCTACCCAGTGAGTGCTGAGACAAGCTGTTCAGAGATTGGGTCACTGAAGTTTAGAAGGTAGGATAAAATGGACCGAGGGGCCTGGGGGCTGATGTACGTGGAAGGGTACCAGGTTCATATCTAGAGGCCAGCCAGAGTATGGTAGGCATGTGTGCCCATGATCCAGGGCTGACTGGCTGAGGCTGGAGGTGAGTGTGACATAGAGATCTCCATTTGGGGTGCCTGTCTCTCTGTGTGTCTCTGCCAGTCATGGGAAAATCAGATAAACTTAAAAGAAATGGGCCCTGAGTCACAGGGGCATCTCTCCTGGGGCTCCCTGTTCCCTGTGTCCTGAGCAGGAAGAAGTACTGGCAGTCCCAGACTCCCCAAGACAAAACCCCTTCCAGCTCAGATAGGCGTCCCTCCTAGCCCTGGAGCCTCAGCGATGCCAGTTCCTGGAGCGGGGGTGAGGCAGAGCACGGAGTGAATCTTTGGCATCTAGAGGGAGGGGTGTGGACTGGAGGGTGGCATCCCCAAGTGCAGTGGTTCGGATGCTCTTCTGTGCTTTATTGCATAACTTTTATCATTTCACATTTGAAAATTTAGTCTATGAACTGTTAACATGCTCGGTGTTATGGGTGAGCTCCAGAGTTTTCATCGTGTCCCTTCCTCTGTTCAGCTTTCCTAGTTCTGCTGCCGTTTGTGGAACAGGCTTTCCTTTCTCCAGTAAATTCCCTTTGTCCCGTTGACAAAACCAATTGACTATATGTACACGGGCCTCTTTAGCAAAGTGTTCAGATCCAGATGTGCAAGTTGTTTAACTTTGCCTTTCAGTCTAATGTAATCTATTTTAGGTTTAAAAATAATGTGCTGATAGCTTTGTGGGAACTTGATTGGGATTCTGCTGAGTCTGTGGTTCAAGTGAGGAAGATTGTCTTCTAATACGGAGTGTACTAGTGTTGAACAAGGAATTTACTTGCATTTATTCATGTTTCTCTCTACTGGTTCAAGGTTTGGTGACTGTAAACTTGCATAAGTTTTGTTAGACTTGTGCATAAGGCCTTCAGTTTTTGGGGTGGTATCATATGGATTTTTGTTTCATTTTAAATAGCAAATATTTCTTTAATACTCATGTATAGGAACTCAACTGCTTTTTGTCTTTTGGCCATCTGTAATTCTTTGCTTCTTGTTATCGTCATCCAGTGCATCAAAGCAGAAGATGATGGGCTTTATTTTTATCTGACTCTCCAAGTTTATGGCTTTAAGCAATCAAAACTGGGACCAGCCAGTGGCATGGTGGTTAAAATGTCTGGATCTCACATGACGGACTGTGCTGTTGGAGTTTCAGAAACAGCAGCTTGAAAACCATGCCAGGCCTGCGAGCCTCTATGCCCAAAATCCTGAGAGGGGAGGTGGGGGAGAGAGGCTTGCCCTGTAGTCACTCTCCCCAGGGTTTGATTTGTCCTTGTCCGGTTTTTTCTCTATCTCTGGCCATTCCTCCAGGAAGTGAGTTCTCACTTTTCCTCTTTGTCTCTTTCTCATGTGCCCTAGAGAAAAGAAGAACCAGACCAGAACTTTTAGAGATTCACCCAGGACTCTGTTGAGTGGGCGGGTGGCCTGGTGCAGTCAGGGCTGCAGCTGCCCAGTGGGTGGTGGTGGGCGGGTTTCCCCACCAGGGCCCACCCACCCGGGTCTGGGCTGTGCGGAGCACCTGAGACCCTCCTCCAGCTGCAGCCTAGACTTGGGGAGGCCTGGGGGCTTCTCTGGAGGGCGAGGGCAGAGGGCAGGCGCCAGCTCTGCCCAAGTGAGTGCGGCGGCGCCAGCCAGCCGATGGCACAGGTGAGTGCGGGTGGCCAGTTGGGGATTGCGGGGGAGTCGCGAGGACCTCAGCATTTTCACAGACGCGTTTCCACAGTCCCTGAAAGAAGGGGGATGTCCGTGTTTCCCAGACCCGGGGTGTCCTGGAGACGGTCGCACTGGGGCAGAAAGGGGGACACCCCTGGGCCGCTCTCCGAGGGCGGAGGGAAGCGCCTCCCGGCTTGCGTTTTCCCCGTTTTTCTGTGTTAAAGGGTGGACGCTATTGAAAAAAGGAAAACTAGGTGGAGCAAAATCCGGACATGAGTGGGTGTACCTGTGTTATTCTGTCCAGACCAGCTGCATTCCACGTGCACCGGTGACCCTAAGGGAAGTTCCCGTCCTTTGCTCTGTTAATGGAGCGGCTGCAGAGTGTGGCCAAGGTCTGGACCCAGGTCTGTGTGCTGTGACACCGCCTCAGGTGGGACGCCATAGACCGGGACCATTTTAAATAAAATCGGGATTTGTTAAAGGTCACCTAACAGCAGGGAACCTGTGAGGCCGGGTCTTTCCTGGGGGAAGCTCAAGCTTTCCCATTGTTTGCTGATCGGTCCGCTAGCGTTTTACTTTACAGTCCATTCTTTATTGTGCGTTTTTCCGGAGAGTGTTTCCTCATTGTTTTTAGTTGGTTGCAATAGCTTTAGCGCATTTAACTTAACTCTTCCTCTCTAATTTTCCACAGAATCTTTCATTCTATTTACTTCTATTTTTAATCATCAATATTTTAATAATGTATTTTTGTTTATCTTGTTTTTGATTGAGAAAGTTGTCACATTTGACAATTCTCATGATCCAGTAACAATCTTAAATATTTTAAAATTAATTTCTGCTTAATAAGACCGCTTTAGGAGGACTCTTGTGTCAATGGTATTACTATTTTTTTAGTATGTCAGTTACTTTAATTGTCATATTTTTAAAACAATAGATTTCAAGTCTCAGTGGTAAGTAAAGCTCGAGAACACATAGTACTAGAATAGTTCCAAAGAACTTAAACAGCATTCACTTGCAGTTTGCTGTTTCAAAGATGCATCAAGACAAAAGGAAACACTGCCACAGTAGAATTCTTTTACATCATGGTCAGACACTTCCTTTTTTTTTTTTTTTTTTGGAGAGGTTTTTGCTATAGGGCATGTGCCCTCACCAGACAGACAGAGAGAGACAGAGAGACAGAAAGCGAGAAATCACCCCCCAGGGAGGATGGCCACGCCACAATCCCTTCTCCTCCGTACTCCTCTTGGGATCTTGGGCATGCACGCACACGCGCCCGATGGTCAGACACTTCTCAAGCTGCTTTCTGTAAGGCTGAGTCCTCTACCCACTTGGCTTTACTCTGCAGAATGAGGTTCTGGAACACACTGAGTAATGAATTTGCATCTCCATCTGTAGGTTCTGTTGTATGGTCTTTATCTTGCCTGAATTGTCCATCCTGTTCAAATCATCTTTCTGTTCGTTGTTTTCAGCCGGTATTTCTAAAAGCTTACTTTTTGGAGCTGTTTTAATTGTAATCTCTCTCTTTCTCTCTCTTTTTTTTTTTTTTTTTTTTTTTTTTTTTTTTTTGAGAGAGATTTTTTGCTATAGTGCACCTGCTCTCACTGGAGAGACAGAGAGCCAGAAGTCACCCCCCCGGGTGGATGCCATGCCACAATCCCTGCTCCATTCTCCTCTTGGGATTTTGGGTGCATATACACAAGCACCCTATGAGGTTAAGCTGCTGTGTCGAACAGTTGACTATATGAGTCCAGTGATGTAACCATTATGCCATCTGCTGGTCCCACAATCTCTTCGTTCTAATAGTAAGCAGTTTTTCCTCTTTTTATAAAAAATTATTTTATTTAACTTTATTGATTTATTTTAATTTGACCAAAGACGGAGAGAGAAAGAGAAAGTGAGAAAGCAAGCCGCCAGGTTTGAGACTACAACTGTGGTCAGCCATGTGGGTGTCCAGCACCCTTAAGTACCATGCCACTTGCCAGCCCCTAGCAGTTTTTCCTCTTAATCCCAAGATTACTGCTGGGTTTCATTATTAATTTATTTAACCTTAGCACTTGTTCCATCCAATATTTTTTATGTCAATTTTCTCCAGGCTTTTTTTTTTTTTTGTATTTTTAAAATGTATTTATTTACTGTACATCAATACAGTATATAAAATGAGATTTCCCATCCAGAGTACATTGCATATTGACCCAATCAAGGATATTACCATACATGTTATCATCAACAAATAATTGTTTCTATTTCTTGTTTCTTGTAAATTTTGCTTTTTTCCCCCTTGATTCCCTACCTCTCATCCTCTACCAATTCTACCCTCTCCTTCCACACTGTCTCTGGTATCTATGGTTGTTTTCCATGCCTTTTTTTGGTCATTTTATTGATTCACTAAAGATTTTAAATAATTTAAAAACATTCAATAGTAAGCACAGCTGATATGTACATATATATAAACACAAGTGTGACTTCAGCCATAAACCTCAGTGAGTAAAGTGAATATACTATAAAGTAGTACCTAGCTGGGGTTATATAGCTTACTGCAGTCATTAAACAGGTATTAATAGGTATTTTTAATGCATTTTTAAATTTTAGTTTTAAAAGATCAAAATAAATAATTGCTACAAGAAATCTGCTTAAAACTTAAAGCCAGGAAAATGGTGAGGATTCAGTTCAAATAGTAGGTAGATAAACCTATCAACAGTTTAAGACAAAAATCCTTAAATATGGAAGTCAAAGCATCGAAGAAAATCAGTAATGTTTTATTCTAAAGCCAAACAATTCTATTTCACTGGGTCAGTCTCATGTATTTAATCATTCTTCTATTGAATTTGCAGTGTTACTATGGTCCGATCTTTCCATTTAAACTCTGGAAGTTAACATTCAGCTCTGGACTTGTCCCTACCATCCGGCTGGCCATTCTCTTGGTTGTTTCTTGTACTCTTATTTCTGTGTGTGTGACTTTAGTTTTCCTAGTATAGCACTCTCTTCAGCACTTTTTTGGAGAGCTGGTATTGTGTTGGTAAAGTCTTTAAGGATTTGTTTTTCTGAGAATATTTTTGTCTTTTTTTTTTCCCATATGAAACATAATCTTGCTGGGTATAGTATTCTTGGTTGAAATTGGTTTTCACTCAAGATGTTGAATACATTTTTCCATTTTTTTCCTTGCTTGCATTGTGTCCGATGAGAAGTCTAACATTGACCTGATGGGAAATCCTTTGAAAGTAACTTAACATTTCTCTCTTGCCAATTTCAGCATCTTGTCTCTGTTTGTGGTTTTGGTCAATCTGGCTATGATGTGCCTCGGGGAAGATCTTCTTGGGTTGATTCTATGTGGGGTCCTTTGTATTTCCTGGGTCTGGTTATTTGAATGCCTCTCTGGATTTGGAAAGTTTTCTTCCAGGATATTCATGGAGTAGATTGCCAATGCCCTTATTAGTTTCCTCATCTGAAGAACACTGATGATCTGGATGTTTGGGCATTTAAGGGTATCTAGTATTATTGTATGTTATTCTTATTCTGGGGAGTTACTTTCTCAGTCTTTTTAGTGAATTTTTCTAGGTCAGAGGTTCTATCTCCTACATCTGAGATTCGATCTTCTGCATGATCTAATCTGCTTTTGATATTTTCAAGGGAGATTTTTATTTCCTGAATTACAGCCTCCATCTCTAATAATTCCATTTGATTCTTTTTTATGATGGGCATCTCCTCTTTTAGATGATGCAAGAACTTCCTCACTTCCTGGAATTCATTGTCTCTTTTCTCCTGCATTTTCTGGAGTTCATTGTCTCTCTTCTCTTGCATCTCTGTTAGCTTTGTCACTATGAATATTTTAAATTCTGGCTCCTTGCTGGGTCTGGGGGGCAGGATGGTGACGTCTGGTCAGAGGTCTTCGGTGAAGAATGGGGCCGCTCAGAACTCTGAACCAGTAGACAGAAACAGAATGGCAATATTTTTTGAATGACAACTCTTGTTATTGCATGATGCCTAACAGCATTTAAGGTGAAATTTCTACAGGACACAGTCAGAATATTGAATAGTGAAGTCAGAGGCTGTTTTTGTAAATTAGATATACTTACCAGAAATACATCTTCTCCCATTAAAGACAAAATTAGAAGGTCTATTGGTCTTCATTTTTTTTCTTTTTTTAAAAATTATTTTAACTTGATTTATAATTATCCTTAGTATTTTCCAATTTAACTGGAGACAGAGAGAGAGAGAGAAAAAGAGAGAATGAGAGAACGAGAGAGACAGAGAGAGAGGGAAAGTGAGAAAGGAAGCCACCAGGTCCAAGACTTGAACCATGATGGAGCATGTGGGAGTCCAGCACGTTTAACCACCATGCCTCCTGCAGGCCCTGGTCTCCATTTCATCTGTGAAATTTGTATGTTGTAATATTAATTTTTTATGTGGCTGTTGACCATAGAAATGGAAACTTTAATCTGGTGATTCATACCTTCAAAGTTTCTTTTAGTTATTTTTTCAAATTTGGAAAGTATATTCATACATATTATTAATGCCTTCCATTCATCAAAAGTTACTATCAGTCCTTCACTGGAAATGAGGAGATGGGCCTTCTAGTAAGTGTGCTGCTTTATATATTGCCGGGATGTTTTTAGAGACCTTTAAGGTCTATTTCCAATCTGTTCAAGTAGCATTTAAAAAGTATCAATGTTTTGACTTCTGCATTCTGTAATTCTTATTTTGAGATTATGTGTGTCCGAGTATTTGGCAAGCCTTATTTTGTGTGGGTAGTGCCCTGGTTGCATTTTATCCTGAAGCCCATTGGGTGCCCAATGTGTTCATAAGGTAGTGTTTAGAGCAGAGATGAGAACATCCCTTGCTTGTTGAGTTCACAAAAAAGTGTGTGATTTAAAAATCACATATAAAAGTTAATCATTCTTGAATTAACTGAGGCAGAAGTTTCCCATATATTAAAATTGTTGGTTGAACCAAGAATCAGTATATTTTTTTAAAAAAAATTTGCAAGGGACCAGCAGGTGTCTTAATGGTTAAGGTGCTGGACTCCCACGTGGTTGACCACATTTAGAGTCCCAGACCAGTGGCTTGAAATTCATGCTGGGCATACATGTGTGCATGCCCCCAATCCCCCCACAAAGAGGGGAATGGAGGAAGAGGGATTGTGGCATGACCATCTCCCATGGGGGATGATTTCTCACTTTCTGTCTCTATCTCTTTGATGAGAGCACATGCCCTATAGCAAAATTCTCTCAAAAAATTTGTTAATTGGTGAAGGCACTAAAGAGGGAGAAAGAATGATAGAGATAAAACACCCTACAATCCTGTCACCTCCATCTCTCATTCTCCTTTTTTTTCTTTTCTATCTTCTTTTCCCCTTTATTTAGTTTCTTCTCCCTCCTTTCTTGATTCTGAGAATGCACACGTATGTGCTTGGTGTGTCCCAAGCTGTCAGTCAGGACTCAAACCGTGTGATTGAACATATGGGATTCCCCTGCTTTAACCTCCAGGACACAGGCTGCCCTCAAATTCAACTTCATTTTTGGGGGTGGCAGAAATATATGGCTTTTTCCCTTTCCTAAACCTGCCACAGTTCTTCATTATTGGATATCTAGCCAGGAACACTTTTATGTCATTAGCATATGTTTCCTATTTGTTAATAATTTCTAAAGCTCAGGACCAGTAGTTGGCATAATGGCTATGTCACTGGACTCCCATGTAGCCAAGCATGGTTGAGTCCTGGACCTGGTGGCTTAAACTCGTGCTGGGGGCGTGTGCGTGCGGGTCCATGATCCCGAGAGGAGAATGGAGGAGAAGGGGTTGCAGCGTGGCCATCCTCCCTGGGGGGTGATTTCTTGCTTTCTGTCTCTGTCTCTCTGGTGAGCACATGTGCCCTATAGCAAAAAAAAAAAAAAAAAAAAAAAAAAAACACAAAAAACAAAAACAAAACAAAACTCAAAAATATAATTTCCAAAGACAGATTGTATTTACTTTTCTTCAACAAAGTTATGAGTACGTCTTCTGTTACTCTCATCTTGTACTTCATGGAAACATGCTGACTGGAGTAATACATTTCTTCACGAGGAGCTCCTTCTCTTATACCATCAAACCTATTTGGATTCTGATATCCACAGCTATACTACTAGGAGCGTTAGTGACTCAGTTTGTTTGTTTGTTTGTTTGTTTGTTTGTTTATTTTTTGAGAGGTTCTTGCAATAGGGTGTGTGCACCCGCCGAGAAGGCCAGCAGGGGGCGATAGAAACGAGCTGGTCATCAGGCCGCCTCCCACATCACCCTTTCTGCCAAGAGGGGGCGCTGGGCCTCAGCTGACCGGCGAGTCTCCTCCCACAGTGTAGAGCCAGACTACATGCCCCACAGTCCTCTGGGCGGAAGGTGTCCAAGAATAGCCGGTCGGTGGGGGACTTCCGGTTGTAGCTTCAGACTACATTACTCATAGATCTCAGCGGGGGCATGCTGGGCTTCTGGTCGTGGCATCCTACTACATCACCCACAGGCCTCTGGGAGCGAGACTTCTGGCGGTTCGTCGGACTCCAATACCCACATTCCCCCGGGACGAAGACTTCCTGCTGTGGTGCCGGATTCACACCGGTCCCCAATGCCTCGGTGTTTTCTCCTAAAGTGCCCGGAGAGTGCCCACGGTAAACAGCGACATGGGGTTCCTCTTTCCTGCCCTCACCCTAGTTTTGTTGGTTGGTTGTTTTTCATAACGATTTAGGGCTTACTTAACTTCATGGATTTTTTTACATTCGACCAGAGAGGGACAGAGCAACAGAGTGACAGCGAGCAAGTGAGAAAGCCGCCAGGTCCAGGAAGTGGACCGTGTTCTCCCAAGAGGGAGTCTGGTGCACTTAACCACAACTCCCACCACCTGCCGGCCCCTGGCGTCCCTCTTCTGAGCCGTGAGCTTTACTCCCTTGTCGGCCGGGGAGGCCCCAAGGCCTCAGGGGCTGCCCTTTTGAGAATTTGTGGTCCCAGGCCAGCAGGTCGCATGGAGGTTCAGGCGCTGCCTCTTCGGTAGCCGAGCGCACGGTTTGTCTCAGACCTCCAGCTTGGAGATCATGCACTCGGCATCCCCGGAGGAGGAGGCGGAGGCGGAGGCGTCGTGGCAAAGCCATGTCTCCCGGTGTAAAGGGGATGGTTTTTTGTTCCAACCCTCCCTACGAATGTGTTTGTTTAGTGCACAAATCCCGCGGCAGAAAGTGCGCGGAAAACAGGCAAGGTAAAACGCCCGCAGGGCGTACATCGTGGAATACTTCTGGGGCCGCTTTCGGTCAGTTGGATGTGGCTGGCCGGCCGGCCGGCTCCACTTCCTGCAGCTGCTCCTGTCAGCCGTCCGGTCTCTGCCCAGGAGTGTGTCCCTCTTGGTGCCCTGCCATCAGTCCCTATCCAGGAATGTGATCTCATGCTCAGCCGAGGTCCTTTCCCTTTTGCACTTCCATAGGGTGTCTCGGAGCTCCCTCTTGTGGTCACGGTGGTGTATTGCAGGGGACCATTTGGGATGCCATGGACTGTGTGTGTGTGTGTGTGTGTGTGTGTGTGTGAGAGAGAGAGAGAGAGAGAGGGAGGGAGAGAGAGAGAGAGAGAGAGAGAGAGAGAGAGAGAGAGAGAGAGAGAGAGAGAAAGAAAGGCGGGCAAGCCCGTTTGGATTCTCCTTTTCTCGGTTTTATCCTTAGGTGAATCAGTGACAGGATTTCCTAGTTTAGTACACACATGAGGCACAGATCTTCTCCTGATCATTCATTTTGTGACTGGCTCTGTTGGCACTATAAGTCCCGTACCGTTTCTGTTATTCACTTATTTTTTTAGGGTGATCGGCCCCACTGGGTAGAAACGGTGAGGGGAGAGTGAAAAGGCAACCCCCCATCCACCCACTGGGAGGATGGACATGCCGCCGTCAGGTTTTCTTTATTCTCCTCTTGAGATTCAGGGCTCCCGTGCCAAGTCACTGGTGTGATGTTCTGTCTACTGGTTTGGGGACTCTTATGTCAACCACGTGGGAATCCAGCACCTTCTCTTTTCCATGCCACCTTCTTCCCATATAAGGAACGTCCTTGGAAGTTCAAGTCTGTTTGGGAAAATTCCAGAGTTCTAGTTACCAAGAAGTTTTTGTGATTCTGTGAAAGTAATATATTTCCTCCCCCTCTCCAACGATGATCACACCTACGATCCCAGAAGATTCTGACATCTGTGTGTTTTTGGTTGGATTGCTTTCTATAAAGCATGGCCGAGATGATCATCTGAACAGCTTTTACAGCTCTTCTGATGTTTGAATGAGTTAGGAAGAATCCTGCCTGTCAGAGACTCTTTTCATGTCCTGCTTTTTTATTTTTTCCTAGATTATCTTCACGGTGTCAGAGGCCGAGCGATGTGACTGCCGCAAGGTATGTATGGAATCCGAAAGCGTTTTGCCACGATCCACTCTAGCACATCGAGTGAGTCTGTCTTTGGAACATTTATCTCATGACTTAGTTTCTTTGGCAAAGCCGCCGTTTTGAGAGCGTCCGACAAATAGTTGAAAAAGTCTCTGCAGGGTCCACCGGTCCAGTGTGATCCACACCGGCCTTGCTCGTCCTAGGTGATCAGCGCCCCGAATGCGTCAGCTTCTCAGCTAGAGTCTCGGAGACCCTTTCTCGGGGCCTTGGAGTGACCTTGCCATCACGTAAGCAGGGACTTTGGGTGCCTGTGCCCAGCTAGTCTATTCTCCCCTGATCTGAGGGCCTCTGAGAGGTGTGGCCTGGCGCTCTGCCCAGGACCTTTCCTCCTCAAGCTCTCTGGGAGGTGTCTTCTAGAAGCCTTTCATACGGAGGCCTCTGGGTAGTCCGGCCTTCTGCCCGAAAGCCTTTCTCGACACAGGCTGCTGCATCGTGCCATGTGGCACGATGCCAGAGGTCCTTCCTCCTCCTGGAGGCTGCGTGGCAGTGCAGTCTGGCACCACACCCAGAAGCATCCTCTAGGAGGTAGCTTGTTCTGAGGTTCGGGGGGTAGGATAACATGGCACCAGGGGGACCTGTTGAAAAATGGTTTCGGTGTGTCTGACCCACACGTGGTGGTTCTGGGTTCACTTCCTGAGCACATCTGGCACCTGTGCCCAGGACAAGGGCCTGGCTGAGGCTGGAGGCGGATAGGGCGTGAGTACCTTGTCGGGGAAGCCTGCCTCTCTGTGTTTCTGTGTCTTGTGGGAGAAATGAATAAACTTTAGGAAATGATCAGCCATGCCTGGAGGCCAGCAGGTGGAGCAGTGGCTACGTGGCTGCACTCCCACATGCAAGCTGTGCTTCGAGTCCCAGACCCGGTGGCTTCAAAATTATACTGGGCAGTGTGTGTGCGTGCCCAAGATCCCAGCAGGAGAACAGAGGGGAAGGGACTTCAGTGTGGCCGTCTCCCCTGGGTGGGGGGAATGGTATTTTCTCACTTTCCCGCTCACCTGCCCCTCTCTCTCTCTCACCCTCTTCCCCTGCCACCCCCAGAAAGCACACACACACACACACACACACACACACACACCTAAGGCAAAAACCTCTCCATGGTATGATTTGTTGATACCTTTGCTGGGAACTCGACTAGGACGCTGCCGAGTCTGTAGATCGGGTTAGAGAGATTGTCTTTGAACGATAATGAGAGTCCTCATCTTGAGCAGGGAATTTCTCTGTGTGTATTTACACCTCTTTTGATTTCTTTCAACTGGTTCAAGGTTTGGTGAATGTATGTTTGCATGAGTTCTGTCAGACTTCTTGATTCTGGGAATGCACGCACATGTGCTCAGTGCATCTCTCTGGTGGTCAGGATCTGGACTCAAACTGTGTGGGTGACCAAATGGAATCCACCAGTTTTGCTTTGGTGTTGGTTTTAGAGAGACTGTGTTGGTTTTGGAGAGACTATTTTTTAATACTATGGGGTGTACATAATAACTGGATAGGCAGAGAGAGGCAGGGAAACACCCCCTAGTCCCTTTCAGTTGTGGGTGTTAGTTGGATGTGCCTAGTGTCACAGTTTTGTGCTCAGGTTTACAGAGTTTTGTACAGTGGTAAAAATGAGGTGTGATATGGGTCCTTGAGGCTTAATTCTGGCTTAAAGTTCAGTGTGCACTAAACAGCATTACTGTCAATGGTGGGTCTCTATGAATTTTTCTCAAGGTACCTTTCTGTTGTGGTTTTTAGGTCAGTGCTTGGAGTGTCACAGTCTTTTGCTCAGGTTTACAGATTTTAGTGCTGTGGTCAGTGTGGTGACATACAGGTTTTTGATGCTTAATTCTGGCTTAAAGTTCACTGTGCACTGAAAAGCATCACTATCAATGGTGGGTCTCTATGAATTTTTCTCAAGGGACCTTTCAGATGTGCGTGTTATTTGTGTGTGCCTAGAGACACAGTTTTGTACTCAGGTTTACAGCGTTTTCTGCTCTGGTCACAATGAGGTGAGATATGGGTCTTTGAGGCTAAATTCTGGCTTAAAGTTCAGTGTGCACTAAACAGCATTACGTTCGATCGTGGGTCTCTATGAATTTTTCTCAGGATACCTTTCAGTTGTGGGTGTTAGTCGGGTGTGCTTAGTGTCACACGTTTTTGCTCATGGATAAAGTGTTTTTACAGTGGCAGAAACGTGGTGTGGTATGGGTCCTTTAGTCTTGATTCTGGCTTAAACTTCAGTGTGCACTAAACAGCATTACTTTCAATGGTGTCTCTATGAATTTTCCTCAAGGTACCTTTCTGTTGTGGTTTTTGGGTCAGTGTTCAGAGTGTCACAGTTTTGTGGTCAGTTTTACAGATTTTAGTGCTGTGGTCACAGTGTGGTGACATACTGGTTTTTGATGCTTAATTCTGTTAAAGTTCAGTGTGCAGTAAACAGCATCACTGTATCGATGATGGTTAATAGACCTGCCCTTAATCAAATCCTGAGTGAAATTTATGATCCCTATTGTTAAAACTTTATGAATTAATGATCAGAACACGTAGCCCCTCACCAGTTTACTTGGATGTATCACATTTTCAATAAAAAGGCACGATGATTCCCAGGGGTTGTCACTCTACAGAGAGCGATCTCTGGGAGTGTCCGGCTGAGGACGTGCATGAAAAGGGCACTGAGGCCTCCGTCTTTCTTTCCAGTGCCACCTCGATGAGTCAACCCACCCCCACCGAGGCTGGACCTTGGCAGAGCCAGCTTCAGGTCACCAAGCCAAGGACTTGGTGGATTTGGGCAACCGTTTCCAAAACTTTGAAGCCAAAGTTTTTAGAATTGAGTCACTTAACCACAGGTGTACGGCCGTTTCCCTCCTTCCTCTGGTAGGTTATGGCAGGACTTGGGCACCTGGGGTTTAGAGAGGGGTGACGACAGGGATGTGTCCGAGCAGCCCTTTGTGAGGAGACTTACTCCAGGGTGTGTGCGGGGAGTGACAGGGTGGGGTCCTTCCCCCGGGAGCCTGGGCCTGCCGTGTCCTTTCTCCATCTGTCTCGTCAGGCTTTAGGGCACGCACACATGCGCGCTCATGCACACGCCCAGCGTTTTTCAGCTGCTAGGGTCAGGGTATGAACTGTGCAGTTGGCACATGGGACCTCAGCACCCTTACTCCTGTGGTCATGACTAAGTTCTCGCCTAAGAGCTAGGGTTGATATTTAAGCTTTCAGAAACTTCTAAGAAAGAAAACAATCTCCAGAACAAAAATGACTACGAATGGAGTGGGACTGTGCTCAGTCAGAGGCGGGACCATAATAACTGTGGGCACTTTCTGGGACCAACGCTAACCTGTAACAGATACTGCAGGATGGCCTACTGCATATCACATACAGCAGGGCACCCGCGTCGGGACTCAGGACACAGCAAGGCGGGGTCGACCAGCTGTCCGGCATCTGTCCACCAAGAGTCCTTCAACCTCACACTGTGCCTGTGAAAGATACTGTGAGCTGCAGTCTCTACTTAGGACAAAGAAATGCCAACACACTTTCTGGCTCAAGCACATTAATGCCATTTTTAAAGGGCCACAACTATATACAGTTACCATGTTTGGAATTTGGTACAGAACACCAGGTATTATTGGTCTATTACACTTATTCCAAACACAGTAATATTATTGTACACTGTATTTTCCTTTCAAGTTTTACAATCCTAATGTTTAAAACTTCACTTTCCCCTTCTAAGAGTGTGTGGCATTATTCTTTTCAAAGGATGCCAATAGAAAAAGTTTCCTGTGTAAAATAAACTTTCCGGTTTTGAACTCTGCTGTCTTAAAACTGTCAGTCATTTCAATGTGACTAATTTAAAATTCTGTGAGGTACAGTTTTTAAGTAACACGTGGATAATCCTTTTACAACTGCTGCTTTAGACCAGTAGGAAGAGAGACATAGTATCTATCATTCTGTATTTTTGTAAAATCAGGTTTTTTTAATCCAAATTAATCTTTTCTCACACACAATTATAATCTGAGCATTTGTATAAATACAAACTATGATTTTTATTCCAACAAGTATTTTCCTTTTTTAAAGAATTATTTTCAGTTAACTTTATTTATTTATTTGAATTTGACCAGAGAGAAACAGAGTGAGAGAGAGGGAAAGTGAGAAGGTCAGCCACCAAGTTCGGGGCTCACACCGCAGTCAGCCACATGGGAGTCCAGCACCCTTAACCACCGTGCCACCTGCTGGCCCCAACCAAGTATTTTATTTAGATATACTTTATTCGTACTTCATCACTGCTTAAGAACACGTATCTTAGGTGACGAGTTCTCTGTTTCTCTCCTTTGGGAGGAAAAAACATTTAAGCTATTCCAGATATTTGACATCTGTGACCAAATCTAATCCCACGAAGATCTTGTAAAGTATACATAATCTCCATTTCACAGATGGAAACACTGAGGCTCAGAGTAAATAACCTGCCCAGGATCACATAGCTGATAAAGGGTCCTAGAAAAGAACCCGGATTAGCAAAGAAACACGTTCTAGAAAACGACCTACTTTCTGAAAACAGGCATCTTGCCTCCTCCCCTGCCATCAACTCAACACTATTAGGTCTGTGTGCTCCTTCACACACTCAAATCCTAGACGGGCTTCTGGCTGAAATTCTATTTTGTATTTCCCCACAGCCGAAGGGCAGGGCAGAAGACTCAGGTTACGTCGTAGCTGTGCGACATGTCTGCCCCCCCCCCCCCCCCCCCCCCCCCAGTTTTATGCTCCTCTTCAGGGAGGGGCGGGTGTCCTGGCTCCACTTTACAGTGCTGCAGCCTTTCAAGACTTTCCACAGCAAGAGTATGAAAAGGCTTATGTCTTAGTTTTTTATTTAACTTTTTTTTTTTATAAAAAGCAGGCATAAAATACAGTAACATTACTACAGAGATGCAACAAAATTAAAATAAAAAACCAAGGGGGTACGATTTTTGTTCAGCGGGGACAGCTGATCAGACATTTATGATTATCTAACCATGCAGTTCATAACTTATTACAATGCCAAATGAAACTCACTGTGTGGCAGGGAATCAAGGAGCGGCCCCCAAGCACTGTCACACAGTGCCTAGCTTCAAAGTGCTTTATGAGTCAGCTGGGGTCTTCCTGACACAGGGAGACGGACGCGTCGCCCGGGGAAGGAGGTGCCTCAGTCGCAGTGTCGGCACAACTGGGAAACCCGGGCGGCCTGCTCCCAGCGGGGTGTAAACAGGTTATTAAAGCGTGTTTCCGGGCGATAGCTCCGTGTCTGACCACCAGAATCCTGTAAGAACAGACTAGCAGCAGCAGCAGCAGAATGTAGACCGTGGTTTGGCAACCCAGAGTCTCTCCTCCTGAAATCACAGGTCAACCGATGCAAAGTAGGTCCTTCAGGGCCAGCTCTGTTTGATTCTCACGTTAGTTAGTTTTAAAGGCACTAACCTTTATTTTAGACTTACTGGTATACTTACCCATTAGTTAGCTAGAGCATTTTAAACTTTAGGTGGATTTTTTAAAAAATCTTTGCTTAAAAATCTAGATAGCATGTTTAAATTAATACTTACAAAAATTCACTATACATTAATTCCAACAGTGATATCGGCACCCGTCCTTCTACTTCTGTCTCACTATCCCCACAAAAGTAAAAAAAAAAAAAACAAAATCCAAAAACAAAAACCTATGAAAACCCGAATCTTTTCTATTTCTTAATTCCCAGTAGGAGGTATTTATGGCTCGAGGAGAAGTCAGGTGTAAAGAAATAAGCAACTTTTGGTTTTTAATAAATATTTATCTTAGAAACGTTGGGGCCTCGAGAAGAAAAACTGGCACAAAACCTGGCTGCTTCCTACCTAGTGAGTGTTGGGGAGAAAGCCCGCGGCTAGGTGCGTGTGCTCGGGCGTGTGCGTGCAAGGGGGACGGGGTTGCGCAGGCTCACCTCGGGTCAGAACGCTTTATTAAACAGCGCGTTTCCGTTAGTCCGACAAACCACCTCATAAACTCACAGCAAGCCATGTGGCGTGAGGAATCTCCACGGGGAGACCTCTTCCACCCCCGGGGCACCTCCCCGATGCTCCACAGTGCGTCTCCTTGCACAGGTGCATCCCAGCACGACTCTCCAGAGTCTCGGATACATACAGCATTTGAAATTTAAACTTTTGTCTTTTCTACTCAAATACTTGTTACTCATGTGTAAACTTGACATTATTTCACCTTAATAAAGTTTATTAAAAATATATAGATATATATATATACTCTCTCCAATTCAGAATAATAGGATAGAACCTCCCATAGTGTAACAAAATCTTTATATAAAATATTCAGTCTTCCTTTTAACAACTCTAATGAATGGAAATATTTTTTCTATATAAATTTTATATATTTTTCATCTTTAAATCTTACTAAAAAAAAAAAAAAAAAAAGCTGTCCCCCAAACCAGAACCGTAGGCCAGGCCTGGGAGGGCGACGCGTGCATCTCCAGCCTCCGCACAGACAGCCCGGACGAGCGCAGACTGGACGGTGGAAGAGCAAATTCGGCTTCCGTGGCCAAGGCCACTCTGCAGTTTCCACAACAGAACCTACAGTGGGGACTGAATCTTTACACATCTCCACGCCGACCCCAGGGGGAGTCCATGAAAATGTCTACTTCCTTCATTGAAATTTCAGATGACGTATTGCAGTATTACAGCGAACTGTATGTGCGTGTGCTTAGAGAGCCTGATACAAGACTACTGTCTGTGCTACGTGGACGCTGACCACTGCTGCATACTGTTGCAGTATAAAAGATATGTTCAGCCGGGGGAATGAGAACTACAGCAGGAAGGGGCCTAGAGAAACTGTAACTTGAACAGCATTTGGAAAAAAAAAATCAGTTAGTGCCTCTGCGGCTGCTTTTTCCAAGTCACCAGTTTTTTTAACCCAATACTGAAATATTGCCATACACGGCTGTGTGTTTGAGAGTCACATTTAGATATTTAAGATGTATCTACAGCATGTCTTAGTTTTCTATTTGAGACAATCATTGAATCTTGAGTGTGAAAATGTAAAAATAGTCACAAATGTTTTTACCAGAAATAAAAACACATCTAGGGTAACCAGCAGATCCACAGCAAAGAAAACCTTGCACAGTTGCGGACTGATACTGAGGTCTGGGGAAGGGGTGGGTGAACAAGAGGCGTACATGTTAGTTCCAATACTATCCATTATTGTTTCTATGACCAATACTTAGGAAGAAAATTTTGTTATACAATCAAAATAGGCTGACACTGATATAATGATTATGTGTAAAAATAGTGCAGTATTTTTCTTTCACAAAGCAAGTTTGCATCCTAATAGCTGGTAAACACTTTTTTTTTTTTAAATACAGAAAAGGGCCAAGACTTTGAGAAAAAAAAAATTAAATTAAGGTATTCAAAATAGGTAAAGTTGCCCATCATGAAGCATTAGGAAACAGAATTAATTTCAAACTCCCCATTACAGTAACTGCTTACACGTGAACATGCAGCTCCCACGAGGTGCACATGAACAAGTGATTTGAAACTCCAACAGTATGGCTTTATACAAGTGCATAGTTGCAACTGCAGTAAGTAATGATATCTGATTAATGAGTATAAAAAAATAAAGTGGGGAGTTAAAAAAACCCTCTTGCAGTATTTACAGTACTGTGTGTGTGTGTGTGCGCGCGCACGTGCGTGCACACAGTAACGGCCACTTCTTCAGGACGCAGTGTCACTGCAGTGGGATCCATCCCCAGGTTCTTCAGGAGAATGTGCTGGTGAACCCTCTGTGGGAGCTGAACCACGAGCTCCTTCGACGTCAACCCTCTCCGTCCTCCGGTGCGATGTAGTGTGCTTGACTGCCAAGAGAGATTGGTGGAAGAGTCTGGAAGAGCCGCATTGTGATCCTTATTAACCCATCATGGTTGGTTCATTTGCAATTTTTATTACAGGAACAATGGGAACGTGAACATGTATGTGTGTATCAGTCTCTCAGGAAAATAGAGCTTTTTAAAAACTTTGGGCCACATTTCAGTCTTGTTTTAACTGAAAGAATATGATCACCTTGACTAATGACTGCTTTCACAGAAGGCAGTTAGCTGGAAAAAAAGAAAAAGTAAAGTTAGATGATGCAGTGAAATCTTTTGAAAGATCACTAAGGTCCTTGAAAGGGCATTCCACACGATACTGTCTTCAAACCAGTACTGCCAAGGCCGAAGTCATGCAAAGGCACACTTACTGTACTCCTCGTATTTTTAGGAACATGCAGTTATATCCTTTCACAGCACAACTGTGGGCTTTAGAAGCCCCATGTTGGCTACAAACATTACACGCAGTTGTCAGAGGGTTAACCATCTGGTTAAACATGCCATAGAGTAACTCATCCTGACATAAATCTGACTTGGGGTTTAACAGTCAGCTGCTCCCAGGAGCTGAAGGGCAGCCGACGCCCAGTCCAGGTGTTACTTGTCTGTCTGACCCTACGTCACGTTTTATCTAGGACATGGGGACACACACATGCAGAGGTATTCCGTACAGCTTGTTTATTAAGAGATCTCAAAACTGCATGATTCAAGTCTATGTTCTGTGACAGGCTTACTCAGGTTAAAGCTGTCATTACGTAAGTCTTTTAAATCCACTCTATCTAAAGGGTTTAGTCAGGAGGCTCCACTTTCATTCAAATCTCCTTTAGCCACTTTTAGCCAAACTATTTTACATTTTCCAAAAGCACAAGAATTTTCACAGCACACCATCAGCATTCTTCAGCAAAGGTAACATTAAATTCTCACAAAGGAAACACCTCACAGCACCGCAGGAAAGCCCATTTCAAAGCACTTCATTAGACTTAGGAAGCTTGAATGGTTTCAAATCTTCAAGTTGGAAAGAGGAGAAGAGAGGGGTGAAGGGAAAAAGGACCCTCATGCTATGTTCACAAACTAGTATATAGTTGTAGGAACTTAAAACACATTGCCAACTTTCCTTCTCTGAATAAGGCTTCTTCGGAATGAATACAGATACAGAACTAGCCCCTATGTTATTTCTATGTCTTTCACCCCTAAGGTAAAAAGTGGTAATTTTAACTGTATCGTATAGCCAATAAAGAATCTGAACATAGCATTTCACTTTTATACGCAACATGGGAATTTCAGTTAGAAACTTTTCTGAAAAATTTTTAAATGTGTACTAATTAAAAACAACTTTATAAAATTTCAAAGCTGGTCAAAAATAAGAAAAGCCCAAGTTCAAACCACATGCACTACATGGAAGAACTAAAATAACTCATTCTTCATTTTTTGATTTACCCCATTTATTTCTTCAGAAATCAAAAACATCGCCATCATCACCACCATCAACATCATCAAATGACCAGTCCCAGTCTTTAAATGCCACATCGAGCAATCTGCAACAGGAGGTTTGTAAGTTCATACTCTAAACGTTTCCGAAACTAGCTTAATGCCGTGACCCAGAACCATACGTCCAATATGCCGTAAGCATTTTAACTTCAGCTTCCTTGGTAACAACATGATTAAAATTAAGAAGGAAGCACACATATTTGTGCTTTTTTATATAACCTTTCATAAACCTTTCCCTTTACAGGTAAATGCATAACACGCTGGCCATGCACACTCTCCAGAATAGTCGAGAACAGAAGAGGGATATTTGGGATGGTAAGACACAGACTGGGCCAGCCGGTGGTATGGAGGTTAAGGTACTGGATTCTCACATGGTCAATGGTGGTTCAAATCCCGGACCTAGCTGCTTAAAAATCAGTCTGGGCATATATGTGTGCATGCCCAAAATCCCAAGAGGAGACTAGAGAAGGGACTGTGTGTGGCCATCACCCCTGGAGGATGATTTCTCACTTTCCCTCTTTCTGTCTCTGGTGAGTGCATGTGCCCTATGGCAAAAAACTTAAAAAAAAAAAAAGTGCCTAAGTTTTCATAAGCCACAGTATGAAAAGGTTTGAGGAAAACAGTAAGAAGACAGCTCCCTCCATTCCAGCGGCACTGTATATCCAACAGTTCTGCTATGCCGGTGACAGACTGCAGACAAGGGAAAAGTCACAGGTATATAGGTGGCATTAGCAAACTCCCTCCGGCTAAGGAAAAGGAACCCAGAGCCGGGGTGTATGTGCTCTTTGCAATCATCTTGCTTTTTAAAAATAGCAGTAACTTCCCACGGTTTATGACCGTGATCTTCATGAGTCAACTTGTGCCAAGAAACTCATCAGGTCCCCAAAGTCGCCTGTGATCACTGAGTCGCTAGCTCTTAAACTCGAGTGTGTGCGACTGATCTAATTTCTTTATAATGCATATCCCTGGACCTCATCCCAAGGAATCTGATAGGACCCAACTGAAGAGGGGTTGCAAATATTTGCATTTCAAATTAAAAACCTGAAGTGATTTCTGACATAGCTGATGAACTTTGAGAAACACTGACAGAGTAGGTTACCCTAACTCAGAAGTAAACAAACCAACTGTTTGTTGCCTGTTGCCTTTTGGTTGTGTTTTGCATAGAAAAAAAAATGTCATGACTCTTTGACAATGCAACAGAATCGCTCTCTTCCAAAATGTGGTGAACGAAGGGTAAGCAGATGTGAGAAAACACCCAACCTTAGATAGTTATTCATTAAGCACCACAGCTTAGTATCCACTTGTATTTCTAGGCTTAAATATGAAGGAGCTTTCAGCTCTGCGTTCAGTTCTACCGCTGGGGAGATGGCGATCCCTCGGCCTTCCGGGTGTCCAAGCTCCGGGGCAAGACACTTTAGGAAAACTCTGTACTTCCCACCGTCCCCAAGCCTCCAAGGTGTGCGCTGGTGTCACAATCTCCAGGCAAACAGAGCAATGCACCACAACTCCCCTTCCCACCTCACCCTTTCCCTTCCAGTCATTCCCTTAATCCAGGCTACTTCAATGTAAGAAACCTTTCAAATGTAGGTTTCCCCTCATTCTCACCAGTGGTTAGCGCTCAGCTTGGGCCTCCCTGCGCCGGAGCTTGCCAAGCCCTTACTGAAAGGCGTCTGTGCGGAGGAGACTGGAGCCCCTCCACCAGTGCACAGGCATCCCTCACCCAGGTGGCCTGCCACTCCCTGCCCTCGCCCCCCACGACCCACCCCGTACTGTAAATGTGCAATTCCGGCAGCTGAGAACCTGCTGTGACACTTCGCCTGGAAGTGTTCCCCGACCCTCCCATCTCTAAGGCCCTCTTGATGCTCTCAGGCAGGCTTCTCCGGCTTCCACCTCCCCACGAGACCCTGTCCATATTTCACACTGTTTGCTCGTCTGTTTCCTCCGTTAACTGATCCAAAGGGACACACTTCAGGCCTGTGAAACTGGCAAAATGTGCTTCAGAAAGGGTGGACTAACTCTGAGCTCTACCCAAAGGGCATGAGTGAGTCCATCTCTTCACATCTTGCCAGTACGAAGTTTCTTAGTCCTTTCAGTTTGGCAAGTAAGAAAAACTTTTAATGTATGGTTTTCATGTGACGCTTCTTCACTGCGGAGAGCATGTACACTTGCCAGAGACAGAGAGAGAGAGAGAGAGAGAGAGAGAAAGTACCCCTTACTGGGGCATGATCATGCCACTACCCTTCCCCTCCATTTCTTTAACCTATCAGGATTTGGGCACACACGCACATGTACGTGGCTCATTTCGTTTTTCAAACTGCCAGAGCTGGGATTCAAACCATGTGGGCTCTGGCTCCCTAAGTACAGCATTTAACTGCTGTACTACCGGCCTGGACCTTACAGTCCATTTTGATGTTCGTCTTTCTTCTAATCATAAGAGAGAGAGAGAGAGCACTCCATAACTTACTGTTACTATGACAAAACTAAAAAACAAACAAACAAAAAACAATGAAGAATGATTCAAAGGGCAAGGCCACAAGTTAAAGGAAAAAAAAGCAACACACACCAAAAGTAAATTCACTTTCAAATAGGCCGTAATGAGGATTTGGGGTAGGGGCAAGAAGAGTATTACCTATCAGTGACCATGAAAAAGGAGGGGTATGTAACTGTACCATAAACTAATTCTTTCATATGCAGTGAAATCATTAACTTGTCAAATAGCACACAGGAAAAAAATGTTTCAAAGGCCAGATCTAAATAAATGAGCTGCCCTCAGGCGTCTGGATCAGAGAAAGGCCACAATACAGCAGTTCCCCTCCCGGGGTTTCAGTTTCCTGCTGTCAATCGAGGTCTGAAAATATTACATGAAACATGCCAGAAATAAATACTTCGAAAGCTTTAAATAACTTTATAATAACGTGTTGTTACAACTGTCCTGTTTTATTATTAATTATTATGGTTAATCTATTACTAGGCCTGATTTGTAAATCAAATTTTATCACAGGTATGCGTGTGTAGGGAAAATAAACTTTTATGCAGGGTTCGGCACTAACTGTGGTTTCAGGCATTGGCTGGGGGTCTTGGGACGTATCCCCGCAAATCTGTATCTGTCCTAGTCCACAGGAATACTTAAAGATCAAATGAGAGAACAATATGTAAGACAAGAACCTGACTGCTGAAAAGCACTATGTATTATATTAAAATAGCGCGTACGCATGAACAGCTCCAGAGTATCAGTAATAGAAATTGCGTTGTAAAATTTTACAGTGGACACCTGGACTGGCCTTCAGTGTCTGTGAACTTGTGTGTGTGCCAATAGCTTACTATCACACTATCACTCATTTTATCACACCTCACATAAATATTTCACAGCTGAAACACCAGTTTTACCTTTGTCATTCTAATTGATCTCCCTGAGCCATCAGTTTTAAGAAGGATTCACATAAAAACATTTGGGGCTAGAATGAGATTTCCCAAAGTGCCTCGCTGAGGCTCCCACGTCAGGGAGTCAGACACCCGACCTACACACACACCTTATCCTGTAGCTTAAGACACCCTCATGTTCACATCACGTTCCATGAATAACAAACCGTAGCCAGGCTGGAGGAAGCCGAGCAATGGCTGTTCTTATTGATTACATGCCTTCAATGTGGCCGTGTGGAAGGGCACCATCACTCGTTTCAGTGCATAAAGATCTTCCCTGACCTCACTACTGTTCCGGCCTCCGCCTCAATTCTCAGGGAGGCCCGTTCTACCCACTAGTTAATAATTTTTTAAAAGAATCAATTAATTATTTATTATTATTATTATTCAATTTGACCAGAGAGAGAGGAAGGGAGAGTGAGAAGGCAAACTATTGGTCCGGGACTTGAACCATAGTCAGCTATGTGGGAGTCCAGCACCTTAGCCACCATGCCACCTGCCAGCCCCCCCATTAGTTAACATTTTCATTTTTAAAGCCGATCTACGTTGCTCTTTAAATCACGAACACATTACTGTTTTAAATTTATGGATTTAAATTAAGACTCAGGCAGATTTCTAGCCTGCCTTCTGCGTTACCTAACGTAAAAGAAGTCTGCAGTATGAAATACAGTGTGTGCACCTGACACTGCAAGGCCCCCTCACGTCAACCCTTCCTCCCAAACCACTGTCCTAGTCAGTGTGCTTGTAAAGCTGGGAGCTGTGACTACACACATGACCATGACAGAAATGAACAGTTACGGTTTTCATTTAGTTTAATGTAATGTGGGACTTGGTAAATAAATCTGTATTCCTTCCATCCAGGTCAGTGGATGACACGTACACTTCAAACGGCGCCAAACGTTTGGTATCCACGCTTCACCGAATACCAAGCAAAGGAAAGTTGAGTAAGACAACCTGTACTTTGAATGTGAACAACGAATATTTAAAAACATTGATTTTTGCCAGATGTTTATTTATTACCTTGGTTTGTTTGGGGCGAGCTGCCGACTCGGCCGTCTGATAGACTGGTTTTGTTGTATCTTCATCGAGGTTCTAGGAGATGACCTTGCAAAAGGGTCTGGAGCAGGGGGCTTTTTAGGTATCTTTTTCACCAACCGACTAACCCACTTTTGCTGCTCTTCTGTAGAATTTGCTAACAATAATAGATTCTTTGCCGTTGAAATATCATAATACACTATAAAAAACAGAAAAAAATTAATGTGCTTACAATGACTTACACATAAACAAACTGCCAGAACCAGTGAGTTACCACTTACCTTTGCAAGGTACTATGATCTCTTCCTTTTTGTCCATGTGATCTTTATGACATTTAATATGGCAGCGACGACACTCTAACGCCGGGGGTGGCTTAAACATGTGCCACAGAGGCTTCATACAAGCCTCGCAGTTGGTCGGGAAATGATAAAGAGTAGGAATAAACTCATGCCCCTTGTGGCAAATATAATTTGACTTTTCTCCCACGGGCTCCACTGGAAATTCTTGCTCCTTCTTACTTTCTCCTTCATTGGCATATAGAATCTATAAATACCAAAGGAACAAGGAATGAAACCAAACCTAAGGTAATTTTATGAAGTATAATTTTGACAGAGTAAATAAAATTAGCATCAATTACTCAGTGATGAGAACATGTGTGTAACGTTCGAACCCAAGCAGGTTCCGCCTCGTGCAGGGCTCCCGTGAGAAGCATGGGCAGCTGCTCTGGCTCCCACGTCAGCATAATCGGGCCTGCTCAGACGGCGCCCCGTCGCTCGCCCTACTGTCCCTTACTATGCTTTGTTAACACGATCAAAACGGGCCGGCAAATGTAAATTTATACTTCTTAGGTGTCAGAAAGTTTTTTTGGTAGGGGCTGTTGAAAACAATCACCTGAAGAAAATGAGGTAATTATTCTTATTGTTTCTTGTTTTATAATTCCTTTTTTTAAATATTATTTTTCCCCATGGGGCATAGTCACTCCACAAGCCCGTCTCTGCTTCTCCCTCCCCTTGGGACCCTGGGCCTGTACGTGCACACAAGTGCCCAGCGTGTCTTCTCTCAAGCCGTGGGTCCTGGGCTGCAACGGCAGGCTGGCCGTGTGGGATCCAGCCGCTTTAACCACCAGGACACGGGCTGGCCTATTTTACAACTCTTAAGAATAGAAAATTGGGTGATAGCCGTTAAATACAGGTCCACTTTAAAAGATCTGCATTTGGAGAATAGAGAGAGAAAGGAAAAGAAGAAAGGATGTGTAATACGTTTAAAACAAGAGGCCTGAAACTCACACTAGGCACGTGTGTGTGCATGCCCAAAATCCCAGGATGAGAATGGAAGAGAAGAGTCTGCAGAGTGGCCATCCCACTCTGGGTGAGTGGGGTGATTCCTCACTTTCTCACTGTCTCTTTCTGTTGAAAGCAAACACCCTATGGCAAAAATCTTAAAAAAAAAAAATCCTAAATAAACATTATAAGCACTCAGAAAACAAAGAGGCCAACTGCCCTACAGTATACCAAGCACAAAGGTTTGGAAGAAACTCAGTAACTCATCGTTCCTTTGACTAATTTTAAAATGAAAGTTTAATAAAGGGAAGAATGTGTCTTCACTTTAAATTAGAAGTAAAAGGGGTAAAACATTTAACTTCTTAAGCGACTTTTAACATTCTAGAGAGCTGAGCATAAAACCAAAAATAGGAAAGAGTTCATAACCAACAATTCAAAGGATAGCAAAGACTAGGGACAGACTTCAAAAAGTAAAATAGAGGGACCAGCAGTTAGCGTAATGGCTATGTCGCTTGACTCCCATGTAGCCGACCGCGGTTCAAGTCTCGGACCTGGTGGCTTAAACTCATGCTGGGCATGTATGCGTGCGCACCCAAGATCCTGAGAGAACAGAGGAGAAGAGATTGCGGTGTGGCCATTCCCCCTGGGGTGGGGGGTGATTTCTTGCTTTCTATCTCTCTGTCTCTGTCTTTCTGGTGAGTACATGTGCCCTATAGCAAAAACCCCTCCCAAAAATAAATGAATGAATGAATGAATGAATGAAGAAAGAAAGAAAGAAAGAAAGAAAGAAAGAAAGAAAGAAAGAGGAATGAAAATGCACCAAACAGAGTAAGCACAAGAGAACAAACCATCTTGAAATGGAACTGAAACAGAAAGTAATCTGACAGAGGCCAAAGAGTAAAGAAATTTAGATTGCCGTGTCATATGAGAACCTCTAAAGGTGGAAAAAATAAAGCAAAATAACCAGACAAAAGAAAACTACACTTACCTGGAATATCCTTGGGATTTCTTTAGCATCTGCTCTATACACATCTGTCTGTGTGACGGGCCGCACGTGGAATAACTTGCTATAAAGATTTTAATGAAAGAAAATGTCTTACCCAAGGATCGAATTACATTAGTAAACCTACACTTATGTCAGAAGTTAAAAATCGATACTTTGACCCATATTAGGTGCTCAAGAGTACGTTTGTTTTATTAACTTAATAATTACTGAAGATTTTGAGAAATCTTCTATATGTCTGAAATTTTCTAATTAGTTTCAGAAAGCAATACATTAAAGACTCATGAAATTAAGATGCTTTAGCTAACCCACTTTCATCTACAGGCACCAAGTTACAAGAAATGTGACAGTAACACAGGATGCTGTGCTGGTAGTGCTCATACGGCTGATAGAGTGCATACAGTCTCTAAATATTCTAAAAACATACTTACTCTATATCTAGGACCATGTAAGGATTAGACTGCTCTTTGTCTTGTTCACTGTCATAGAAAAGAATCTTCTTACTGCTCACAATCACATACTGTTAAGACATTGGGAGGGAAGAAATCAAACAGTAGCTACAGTTTTTATACACTTGATTTATTGGCTCTCTTTGAAAATAAATTCTGTGTTACCAACGAAAATTTTAAAACATTCAGCTTAAGTGTCTTACTAGGCTTTAGCAACTTTAAGAAACTCTTCCTTAAAATAGCAACAAATTGGGCCAGCCAGTGGCATGGTAGTTTAGGCAGCTGTATCCCACACGGCTGACTTAACGGTTCAAGTCCCAGACCCAGCAGCTTGAAAAACATGTGGACAAGTGTGCGTGTGTACCCAAAACCCCAAGAGGAGACTAGAAGAGAAGGGACTGCAGTGTGGCTATACCTTGGGGAGGAGGGGGTTCTTACTTTCCCACCCACCTCTGTCTCTCTCCCCAGAGCACACGACAAACCAGACCAGTACATCTTGTTTGGAAAGCTATTTTAAATAGGTAACTCAGGGGGGTAAGGGCAAATATGTTTTGGATTTATGTAGTGTTGGGTTTGAACATTATTGACCTTGTCAAAAATGAGTAACATCAATAGTTAAAGAGGAAGAGAAATAAACAGGTCTTTCAATCATCACCAGAGTCGTTTTCCCATTGAAGTAGCCAAAGCATCAAGGTCAAGAGGCTTATATTTTCCTAATAACAAATTATTAATAACATCTGAGGGATAAAAACATTTATAAAAATAAATACACTTTAACACTTCAAATCAGAAAGTCTAAATAAATTTTGTGCCTAAGAGTTCTAGTTATATACCTTCCACTAAAAGATATATTCAAAAGGACCAGTTACCTTTTTAACCCATCCAAATTTCTTAGTGTTGTTTCGCACAGGCAATGAAAGCCATCCTTCTAATCTTGATTCTGTAAACAATCACCAGACATGTGGGTGAACACATGATTGTAATGACTCTCCTTAGACAATGAGAAATCAAATAAAACTTAAGTCTGACACCACAGAACAAATCAAACGCGTCCTTTAAAGTTCACCGCTGCATGTTATCTAGGACGTAACAGTAATGCAGGTTCAGTAAATGCAAGTTATACAAAGCAAAACAAAAATCCAGGTTGCATGACACTGGAAATAGATATTTCCTAATTTTATAATCAAACGTCCCATTGAGGAAATTCATGCATTTGTAAAATTTGGGAAAAAAGCTGCCCCCGAAAAGCAAGCAGCTGTCTCTCTGCATTGATATGCCTGCATTAGAGTCCTTTATTTTTCCTTTGGAAGAAGGCCTAACTATTGATTAGGGCCCATTTTCAAGAATAAAACATTTTAAATGAATAACTGGCATGTTCAGAGGAAACGGACTTTTAGACAGCTATACTAAATTAAGTAATTAAATGAAATAATAAAGTGAGATAAAGTCTAAGTTACAGACAAATTTGGTTAACAAGCAGCAATGTAACCAAAAGATTTCTAAACTCCAAAATACCAAAATCAACAAAATTTTAACTCCACAAGGTAAAGTGTCTAAATTCTTGGTTCTAATGACAGCTGATCACTGTCTCTTCATGAAACAGCATCTGGGAGGTTGTTCTAACAGTGGAAGTGGCCACCACTTGTTTCGTATTCACTGTGTGTAAACTCTGCTAGATATTTGACATAAATTCTCCTAACCCACTTGACAACCCACAGAACATGGATTATACCCCTAATTTAGACAAAGAAAGTGAAGTCTTGAAAGATCACACATAATTGCCTTTTTAAGTGAAAAAACTGGTTTCTTCATTTAAACTACAAGCCCTTTCAGAAAAAGGATCAGGCCCGACTCTCCATGCTGTCTTTCACGGCCTTGCGCAATGTCAGTGAGTTAGGCACTCCAGGGATACCTGGACACACCCTCTGAAGCAGTCTACACAGGGAAACCACTACTCGTCAGCAATCTGATGGACTGTCCCCTTCCTTGTTAGGTGGCAAAATAACCGACCTGTTAATTACAACAGCAGGGTCACGTCAAACTACCTGAAAGTCGATGCTTCGTTCATGCAGCGGTTTGTTTTTAACCGAGTCGAGAGCAACGTGCTAAGAGTTAGTGAATGTTAGTTAATGCTATCACGTTTTTCAGAAGGACTAAAACTAAGGGTAGTAGGAAAAGCTTCAAAGATGAGAAGATTTCCAGGCTATCACCTGCACCACTGGGTTCTGATGAAATGGGTAAGGAAGGCAAAGATTCTTCTTCTGAGTCAGAATCAGAGGCAAGGAGCATGTGAGGGCTGGAGGGCTCAGTGGCGATACTGAGAGAAGTGGAGGAACGCTGGTAGCTGAAGGACATGGACTCCACAGTGTGTGACTGAGTGACACGAACTACACACCCGACATACAAGGGAGCAAGAGTGCAGAAAGAAGAGAACATAAAATGAGTGCTTAAAAAGAGAGCTACTGTGGATTTGAGTTGATTTAAGTAACTAACCACGTGGAGTTTTCTTCTGCAGATTCTTTTACAAAAACTTTGTCAAAAAACCAATAAACAAAGTTTAAAATGTTACCTGAACCCCTACTCCAGGCAGTAGATTTTTTTCTTAAAGAAAAGACAAACATTTGTGCTCAAGAGCAAAGTCCGTCACAGGACCTAAATCAGTCAGCTGACTGACACGACGAACGTGAGAGCGGAAAGCAGGTCTGTACCTGGAAAACTGTCATCCGCCTCTGCGTCCCCGGGCCCGCTGCCGATACTGGAACTGTCCAGACCGATGTGCAGGGCCTGCAGCTGCGACCGCAGCTGCTCGATGTCACTGTCCTTGCTGTCCAGCGTCATCTGCAGTTCAATTCGAATCTGGCTCTCTTCAGCTATTTGCTACAAGAAATCAAATTAAGTTGATCAGATGTCATGTGTGCCCTAACTTCCTTTCGGTCCAGTAACAGTAATGAAGTAACGGAAATGTTCCAAAACCAGTGAGATAAAATCAACACGAGAAGAATTAGAAACGAGCCTCTAGTCTAGCTCCAAGGGTGTCTTACCGCCTGCATTTCATTCAGCTCTTTCTGATACTTGATCATCTGCTGGGTCAGCTTTTCCCGCTCAGACTTCAGCTCCATGTGTAGCTTCCTATTCTCCTTCTCTTTTCTCCGCACATCCGTGTCGCTGCCGCGCTTGACAGGTTCTTTACGATTCATGATCTCAGCCAACTTGTTCACAGCCTTGAAAACATAACGGTCAGCGCATGAGTAAGCCATACTGACGGCGTCTCAGTATCTCACCAAGAGCAAGCTAAACCAGCATTAGTAACTTCTTTCTGTACGTGACTTAAGTAATATGCCTCCTTTATTATTCATCGTCCTTCTCCATCCTGGTCAGATTTTTCATTCTCATGTTTTCCGAAGACTCTAATTTAAAATATTTCTAGACATGATCTGATGTCACTTTCTACCACTCGGACTTTTTAGTTCCAATCGAAGACACGTAACAGGCAAATTGTGCTTCTTTTATTCTGGAGGGAGAGGACTCTGCACTGGCGTCGCACTAATACACACCGTGTCCAACAACGGAGGGCAGCACCTGCTCCCACCCCATTCGTGCTGTACTGTCACCGGGGAGCCAGCAGAGAACTGACCAATCATCATTAACTGACCCTGCAGGCTGTCAGCGAACGGCCATTCCCTACAGTTCCTTAAAAGCAGAAAAACGTACTAGAATATAATAGGATATTGGGTGGGAATATGATTCTATATGGAAAAATTAAGAAAAACTTCCATAGGGATTGGAATCATGTTAATCAAATCTAGTTTCTCCCAACCTGGTGAAAATCACATAATTTCGACTATTCATAAATACCAATGCATTTGACGATGAAGGCTTCTAATTTGCAATGCTAGAAGAAACAAGCTAAAACAAAATTAAATATTACACTTAACCAGCCAGCAGTGGTGTGGTGGTTAAGATAGCTCTATCCCACATGGCAAACTATGCAGTTCAAGTCCCAGACCCAGAGGCTGGAAAAACATGCCGGGTATATGTGCACGTGTGCCCAAAATCCCAAAAGGAGAATGGAGGACGGAGGTATGGCCATTCCCCCGGGGGCGCTTACTCACCTTCTCTCTGTCTCTCTGGCAAGTGCACACATCCTATTGCCAAAAATTTAAAAGAAAATACAACACACTGATTCTATTACACGTACTTGAGTTTTGAGTGTTCTCTCTGTTAGCAGCTGTTTCTCGAATTGTGCTTTAACAGCTGCTATGCTTATCTCTTCATCTTTCAACCTTGATAGTTCTGAAACACAGAAAATAAAACATGATATTGAAAACCACAGTAAATGATAAACATTAGGTATACTAATAATAAACATTACTCTTTGTTAATACATACGCTCTTGAGCATCTTTCAGTTTGTTGTTTAATTCTTCTTTCTCGTTAGCAAGATTGGCAACATCACTAGTTAGTGTCCTATTAGTTTCTTCAAGCTAAGAAATGGAAAGTAGGGAAGAAAACCTCTTATCAGTTTACAAAATTTGGGTTATAAAACATAACTAGAATCGAAAGCATTTAGAACATTGCTACATCTTTTGTCTTTCTACATATGTCCACTCCTATACTTTTTGTCTTTATGCTACTTTTACACAACCTCACTCTTCCTGAAAATTTTGGTAACTCTAACAGCCTTTCTATGTACCCCAGGAAGCCAAAATCTGCCCTTCTCTCATACACTCTTGTTTTATATAAGCATTTAATAAACAAAAACAAGAAATGCAAAAACCCTGCATTCCCATCAAGCAGAATAAACAGATTCAACAAGTGTCATATTTCTTTCAGAATATTATTTTAAAATGAAAAATAAAATTTTACTGAAGCCAACATCTGTTTATATGCCTTACAAATTCCATTCCTATTTTTCCTCCCTGAAGGGAGTTTTATTACGAATTATGTACCATCCTTCCCATCCATGATTATGTACAGATGAAACAATGTATTCAGAGATTGGAAAAGTCTTGAGGAATTTTTTCTATGCGAAAATGCCACATGACTTTTCTGACAACCCAATATAGTGTAGTTTTATGTGATTCTAAATTGTGCTGTATTATCTTTCTGCAACTGTTTTCCTGACACCCTATAAAAGAACTAAGTTCCTGAGGTACATGACTAAGGGACCCCACTTTCACTGATGGCAGTGGTTCTGCTTTCCACCACAGCTAGTGTACCCACAGTCGCTCGTCCACTAATAAGACTTGTGAGTTCTCGCTACAATAAACACTCAGGCTGCTTTATAAGCACTGTGTCTGAGAGAGAGTATATGTTCCTTACCATCAACTTTCTTGGGCTGTGTTACATGAGTACTTAAAATGCACCGGAAACTGTCACACCATTTACAGACTGCGCTGCATCACTCTAAGTGTCACACCATTTACAGACTGCACTGCATCACTCTAACTGTCACACCATTTACAGACTGGGCTGTATCACTCTAACTGTCACACCATTTACAGACTGCGCTGCATCACTCTAACTGTCACACCATTTACAGACTGGGCTGCATCACTCTAAGTGTCACACCATTTACAGACTGCACTGCATCACTCTAAGTGTCACACCATTTACAGACTGCACTGCATCACTCTAAGTGTCACACCATTTACAGACTGGGCTGCATCACTCTAACTGTCACACCATTTACAGACTGCACTGCATCACTCTAAGTGTCACACCATTTACAGACTGGGCTGCATCACTCTAAGTGTCACACCATTTACAGACTGCACTGCATCACTCTAAGTGTCACACCATTTACAGACTGGGCTGCATCACTCTAACTGTCACACCATTTACAGACTGCGCTGCATCACTCTAACTGTCACACCATTTACAGACTGGGCTGCATCACTCTAACTGTCACACCATTTACAGACTGCGCTGCATCACTCTGTCACACCATTTACAGACTGCGCTGCATCACTATAAGTGTCACACCATTTACAGACTGCGCTGCATCACTCTAACTGTCACACCATTTACAGACTGCGCTGCATCACTCTAACTGTCACACCATTTACAGACTGCGCTGCATCACTCTAAGTGTACTCCCCACAGGAGTAAGAACGACGCTTTCCAGACATCCTTCCAGCACATGAAACCACCAGGCACCGAATGTGTGCCAACGTGGTGGGCGTAAAATGGCATCTCAATGTTGTTCTATTTAGTCTTTTCCTGAAGGTTAATGGGGTTAAGCATCTGCTCATATACTTACGTTTTCTCTTTTGGCCAATTTTTCTTTTGAATTATTTAACTTTTCCTTATTGAACTGTAAGAGTTCCACAAATACTCTAGATACTCATCCCTTATCTAATATACGTATTACAAATATCTTGTCCTTGTTATTTTTTATGTTGTTTTCTGTCATACACAAGTTTTAGATTCTGTCCTAGTAGTTTGAATTTTGTACTTTTCATATTAGGGCCTTACGACAGCTAGAAGTTACTTTTATAACGGCATGGGTAATGATCTACTTTTATTCTTTTCACGTAAACAGAGCTATTTCCAAGCCATTTATGCAATCTGTCTCCTCTCCCACTGATTTATACAATGCTACTTGTATCTTATACCAAGTTGCCATGTTTATGAGAATCTATTTCTGGCCTCTATATTTATTTCTACTGATTGGGATTTAATATCCTTGTTTAATACCCCTGTTCTAAATTACTGTAGCATTTTGACAGGTCTGGATGATTGACAGAGAACTCAATTACTTGACATTTCACTTCTTGCAATGTCAGTTGCAATTTCTTTTCCAACCTGCATACAACTGTTTTCAAAGTAGTTTCAATAGTCTTTTGAACTATGCTCTGTTTAAAAAGAAAAAATGAAAAAGCTTAAGTTGTTTGGTTTCCTCCCTTTCGCCTCAGTCCTTCAGCTGTGAGTTTACCGACAGGTGGTCACTGGAAGCAGTTCTAGTGAGCCACGCTGCCCGACGACTGTGAAGCATGGGCCCCTGGGGTGGACACCCTGCAGCCAGCACACGTGATCCACTCAGATCTAGAACATGGCCCTCGCACTTCAGGGAGCACCGCAATTTGCTGTAACCCGAACAGTCCCAAGAGCCCTACTCACGGATGCAATGGTGGCGTCCTTTTCCGTAAGCTCCTGCTTGTGTCTAGCCATCATCTCTTTGATCTCCAGCTCTTTCATGATCTTCTCTTTTTCCAAATCGGAATATTGTTCTTCGGCGATGGAACGAGCCAGCTGCTCTGAATCGGCTTTGGTCAAGGTGATCTCCAGCTGGGCAGCCAAGGAGTCCCTGAGTTTCGGAGAGAATACTGCTGTGACAGCTGCCGCCAGGAAGCCCAAACGTCTATCTAATTCATTTCGTGAGCAGGACTGGTCCAGGAGCAGGGTGTTCAGCTATGAGTGGGAGACCAGGGTGCTGGCCTTACCTTTCATCCTGTAATTCCTGTTTCTTTTGCTGCAGTTCTTTACAAAGTTTGGTCTTTTCTTCACACTCTTCCTTAAGTTCCCTAACTTGTGTTTTATAGAGGGTCTAAACAGCAAAACACAACAGAAACGCACATCACCATCATCGAGGGTGTTAGTTACACATTCAAAACCTACCCAACAAAAACAAAAATACAAATATTTTACTCATGTTGAGCCCCTGGGCAAATTAATAGTTTAATGAGCTTTCCTATTTTTAACTCACTAGCTGACTAATGAAAGCTCAGCTAACAATTTAGAAGCATAATTTTCAACAGGGTGTCCTGAGAATGGGTTGTGTTCCTTTGCCCAGATGTTCTCACACGAGCTGTGTGCTGGGAATCATCCTGCACAGAGCTCTGGTGCTCACTCTGAGGATGTCTTCTAAAGACAGGACTCATTCTCTTGGTTCTGCAGTAAAAAAGAGCCAGTGGGTGACACATTAGTAAAATGTGATGCCCTTCGAGGCTAACCACACAGGCAGGTCTGGGCCCATACCTGGAGACCCCCCCTGAGTGTATGGCACATGTGTGCGTGTGATCTGGGGCTGGCGGGACCCTGCTGGGGTGCCGTCTGTCCCTCCTGCTCATGGAAGAACACCAACTAAATTTAAAACCACGGACTTGGGGCCAGCAGGTAGTGTGGTAGTTAAGACCCTAGATTCCCACAGGGCCAACTGCACAGTTCAAAGTCCTGGACCCAGAGACTTGAAAATCACACCAGACACGTGTGCGTGTGTGCCGAGTCCCTGGAGAAGGGAGGAGAAGGGACTGCGGCATGGCCATCCCCCATGGGGGAGGTGATTTCTCACTTTTTCTCTCTGTAAAGCGCACAAGCATTATGACAAAAAACTACAAGTAAGACAACAGACTGAAGAGGAAAATGCTACGAAGACAGCGCTCTTCGACTCAGAGCATCCGGAGCTTACTGAGAAATACTGCTCTGCTTCGAGCTGGTCCTGAAGTTCTTTCATCTGCCCGTCTGCGTCTTGCCGTTCTCTGTGGGGACATCGGGACAGGGTTTGGATAAGTCGCGGGCACTTTTAACCCACAGCTCTCCGGGGAACCTCTGGGAGTCCAGAGAACCCCTGAAGCTACACCATTTTCAGAATACATAACACGAAGCTTCCTTGCTTTTTCCTACCTCACCCCCTCACCCCCTCACCGGCGTAATGGCCTCTCCTTGAGGCTATAAGACATAGGACGATGTCATCTCTCCAACAGAGTGACACGTGTGACTGTGCTCACGTGTCTTAACATTCTCTCAGTTTTAATCTCAAGCACAACAAAAAGCATTAGATATTAAGTCATATAAACAAAAACTCTTTGGAAACCTCATTGATCTGTACAAGTTACGAGGGGTTTTGAGATGAAACAGTGATAGAGAAACGTGTTTCCACACGTGCATGGCGACCATCCTTCTGTGCCGAGGGGCCTGCTAGCTCAGGGAGGGCGAAGTCACGAGAGGCGGGAGGGAAGGTCCACAGCGCTGGCCTCACGTCTGCATCCAGACTGGACTGTACCGACAGGACATTTCCCAAGAACCCGCTGAGCTCTATGCAAAAGCGAACTTTTATATACATGTTAGTCTTCAACCACTCAATAAAAAATAAAACGTGAACCGAATGAGTCATCTCAGCAGCTGGGTTTGGGGCCAGCGGGTGGCGCGGTAGCTGAGCCGCTGGGCTCCCACATGGCTAACCGTGGCTCGAGTCCTGGGCCTGGTGGCCTGCTGTCTCACCCTCCCTCTCTCTTTCTGGTCAAATTGAAGAATAATAATAAATAAACAGAATAAAATAAATAATTAAAAAGAAGAAGTTGGGCTTGGGGCCAGCAGGTGGCGTGGCAGTTAAGGTGATGGACTACCACATGGCTAACTGCAGTTCAAATCCCAGACCTGGTGGCTTGCTTTTTGACTTTCCTTCTTTCTTTTTCTGTCTCTTTTTGGTGAGTGCAAATGCTCTATAGCAAATTAAATAATAATAATGATAATAATAAAATAAATAATTTTAAAATAAAAGGAAATTGGGGTAAGATGCTATATTAAATTCTAGACTTAGTTAAAAACCAGAAAAATTATTTCAAGTCAACACTAAAGGTTATGAAAAAGCAAGTTGCTGAACACAATTTACACAACTGAAAACAAATAAGCAAGTAGATAAACAGTACAGAGCCCCCAATCCTCTATGTGTTTGCACAGATGTACATGCACAGGCACAGAAAAGGTCTGGAAGGACAGTGAACTCGGGATGCTAGCTCTGGAGAGGGGAAGACGCCTGCACTCATAAAGGGACCTGTCATGGTTTCCTTTTCTTTTTTCTTTTTAAAAAACAAAAGCAAAACATAGTTGTAAGTATTTCACAATAAGAGAATAATTGAACACCATTTAGGTATTTTCAAGATGTATACAGCAATATTCAGAGAAAGCAAATGATTTAATCCCATTATTTTCACCGTGTCTTTCTTAGAACTTTTATCCTCATTCTTGTTTCACATAATTTGGTCACTTTCTTGGTCCTTAAACCTTTGGGTAAAAAAATAAGTTATATCTGGGGCCAGCAGATGGCCTAGTGGTTACGTCGCTGGACTCCCATGTAGTTGACTGTGGTTCGAATGCTGGACCCGGCAGCCTAAAACTCACTGTGGACGCGTGTGCATACCTGCCCAAGAATCCAAGAGGAGAATGGAGGAGAAGGGGATGCAACATGGCCACCCCCCTGGGGAGAGTAGTTTCTCACTTTCTGTCTTTCTGGCGAGTGGATGTGCCCTACAACAAAAATCTCTCTCTCAAAAAAAAAAAAAAAAAAAAAAAAAAAAAAAAGGATAGGACCAGCAAATGGCATAATGGTTACATCGCTGGACTCGCACATGGTCAACCATTGTGCAAGTCCTGGACCCGGTGACTTAAACCTCACGCCAGGCACGCGTGTGTACATGCCCCAAATTCCAAGACAATGGAGGAGAAGGGGCTGTGACGAGGCCATCCCTTTTGGATGGCCATCTCTTGCTTTCTGTCTCTCTGGCAGTGCACATGCCCTATAGCAAAAATCTCTTTTAAAAAAATAAAGTTATATATCTTAATGGTGCTTATCTGTGTTGCCTCTGTATTTTATTATTGGTATGTGTGTTATTGCGAATGCATGGTTACTTCTCCATGTGTGAGAAACGTCAGAGATGGTAAGGAGTATTACAAGAAGGGCCCATGTTACCCCTGTCACATTATCATCTCTAAGCTCACTTGTAGCAAAGACCAGGTTAATTTAAGCACCAGTAACTTCTTGAGGCAGACATCCTTCACTTACGTGCAATTTTAGAAATCTACCATTTATTCGGTACTCAAGAAATGCCTTTCAAAAATACAGTTGACCCTTGACCCCATGTAAGTGGGCCCAGTTACATGCAGATTTTTAAAAAATACTGTAAATATAGTCACTTAAAAATTAACATTTTCTTTTCTCTAGCTTATTATACTTACTGTAAAAATACAGTGTATATAACACACAAAACACACATTTAGCAATTGTTTTTATTATTGCTAAGTCTTCAACAGTGATGTGTAGTTAACTTTTAGGGAGCTTCGAAAGTTAAACTAAAGTTTCTGACTGAGAGAATAGGATGGGGTGGCTCCCTAACTCCCTGTTTGTTCAAGGGTCAACACTGTTTCAGAAAACAATCACTTAATGGGCACAGTACCATAGAGAAAGGAATTAGTGAAAAGTAGCGGTCTCCTACAGAGCCTCTCTATGCCCCAGGCAATCCTCACCTGCTCGAAGAAGTCACTTTGTTTGTCTTTGTGTTCTGGTAGCTTTGTAGCTACTTCCATATCTCAGCTATGTCTTTCTTTTTCTTTTAATTGCCACGTGGTATTTGCTTTGCTGAGAGAGATGAGGAAAAGGAAGGGGGTAAAGGAACTTGGGGTACCCACACACATGCACCCAAGTGTGCTGGGGTTGGGTCTGAGCTGCTGTCGGCTTTATGGGTTCAACTCTCTCGACCAGTAGGTCACGGGGTGAGCATCCTCAGCTATTTCTTGACTTGAATTTATTTTCAACTGCCAGAGGGCACATGTGCTTGCCAGAGAGAGAAAAAGAACCCTACAAGGGGCAGTGGTCATGCCGCCATCCTATTCCCTGCACTCCATCCTGCAGGATTCTGGGCATGCATGTACATGTGTTTTTCAAGCCGCTGAGGCTGGGACTGAATGGTAGTCAGACGTGGGATCTGGTTCCTGGTACACCACACTAATCACTGCACCACAGGGCAGTCTGAGACACCCCTCCCTACCCCCAAGAGAGCTACCTGCATCACTGGCCTACGAGGAGTAATTAAGTAACTACATGAACTATAACGTGCAACCTCCAGTCCGTTAGACGAGAACTGTGACACTCCCACCCTTGTCGTAAAAGTTTCAGAAAAACGTGTCTAGATTTATTTTTTCTTCTCCATTTATTTCCTGGGTCCTTTTCATGTAAAGACTTCTCTCCTTTAGTGAATGGGAAATTTTTCTCTATAATGTCTTCATCTTCTCCCCCGAGTTTTCAGTTCTCGCTGGAGTTCTTACTAGTCTGGTTCTAGAGCTCTAGAACTGCCTGTGTCTCACCTGTCCATCTTTTAACTCCCACGTTCTTGTTCTCCATTCTGGGAAATTTGACCTTTTCTTTGAATTTGTCTAATAAATTAAGATAGCAGCTATTTTTATTTATCATAGTCGTCCTCTTCCATATTGAAGGCTTTCTTCAAATGCTCGGTGCTATTTGGTCAAATACTTATAAAGGAGGTGAGAGAAATTTAATTTTCTATCCACAGGAAAGTGTTTTCTAATCGGCAAGCTTTAGTTTAAGATGAGAAGTTTATAAGACCATCAAGAAGCAGGGAGACCCCTAAATGCTAGAATGAGGAAGGTTTTTCTCTGGGCTGCAAGAGCCATCCTAACTGCTCTGATTTTCTCCAGAGGTTGGGCTCAGTTTCTTTACAGGAAATGCTCTGACTGGGACCCGAGTGACAAGCCTGACTATAGGTGTTTCTGCAAGCACGTCTGGTATTTATAAAATGTCAGTGCCACACCTTACTCCAGGCCTTCGAGGTACTTGTTCTGAGTACTGAAAGTGCGTTCTCTTATCTGTCACACTTCACATGCACTCCTGACATCCGAGGCTGCCCTTCCTAGTCACAAGGCTTTCACGAACTTGCCATCACCTCATCCATTCGGAAGAACCTTCTTGCTCTCCAACCCACTCTCATTCTTTTTATGAGTTTACACATTTAAAAAATTCCTAGGAACCAAGAGTCCTAGATGGACCCTGCGGCTTAAAACTCACGCCAGGCACACGTGGATGCATGTCCAAGGTCCTGAGAGGAGAATGGAGGAGAAGGGACTGCCACGTGACCACTTCCTCCAGAGGGTGATTTCTCACTGTGTCTCTCTGGTGAGCACACACTGTATAGCAACAATCTCTCTTAAAAAAAAAAAAAAAAAAAAAAAAAAAAAAAAAAAAAAACCTTTACTAGAGCTCACCTCTTTTATTATCATTATTATTATCTTGACCGAGGGAACAAGTGCTCATCAGAGAGAGTGCAACAGAACACCCCGACCGAGGCGTGGTCATGCCACAGTTTCTTCTCCTCCCTTTTCCTTCCCCGGGATCCTGCGCATGCACTCACCCACTCGCCACCCGCCCAGCGTGTTCAAGTCGCTGGGCGGAGCTCTGGGCCTGTCAGCCACGTGGGATGCAGCTTCTGATGGGCAGTCCTTCACCACTGCACTGGGGGGCCGGCCGTGTTGGCCATTTTTAATGGAAGCCCAGGTAGCACTCCATACGTGAATTCTCACTGCATGTACCTTCCTCACATCTCGTATCCCAGTTATTTATGTATCCATCTGACCTCCCTCTAATTAATCTTTTCTGAAAAAAATGATAGCAAGCTTCTCAAAAGCAGGAAACAAATTTGCTTATTCTGGATGTATTTAGTCATACAACACTTACTGAGGATTAAGGTACAAGGCATTAATCAGGGATTAAGGAATGAAAAATAAATAAAAGATTTTTGCCCTTCCATGAACTTATAGCCTATTAAGTGGGTACGACTGCAAATGTCAGTGTCATTAGGGTGGAGTGGTTGGAACAAGAATCAGGAAATCACAGGTGGCTAGCAGACGGCATGTGGCTGAGGTGCTAGACTCCCATAGGGACAACTGTAGTTCAAGTCCTGGACCTGATAGCTTTCTCACTTTCTCTCTCTCGCACTCTCTGGTCAAATTAAAATAATAAATAAATAAATAAATAAATAAATAAATAAATAAAATTAAGTAGATAATTCTTAAAAAATAGTTATAAATAAAACTAAACAGCAGAACCAGGGGGTCAGCAGGAGGCATGGTGGTTCAGGTGCTGGATCCCACATGGCTGACCATGGTTCAGGACCCAGCAGCTTGAAAATCGCATCAGGTTCGTGTGCACGCTTGCCTGAATTCCTGAGGGGAGAAGGGACTGTGGTGTGGCCACTCCCCCTAGGGTGTGCTTTCTCAGTTTCCCTCTATTTCTTTCTCTGGCAAGTGCATGTATCCTAATTTAAGGCAAAAATCTTAAATTAAAAGAGGAAAAAAAAGAACAGACCTGTGGACACTTACAAAGAAAATAAGAGCTCTCTCCTCCAGTAGCCCAAGATGCCCAAGGGCAAGGCAGCGGCTCCGGCCCCTACTGTGGTGAAGAGGAGGCTAAGAAGGGGTCAATCCTCTGTTTGAGAAAAGGCCTAAGAATTTTGGCACAGGACAGGACATCCAGCCCGAAAGGGACCTCACCCACTTCGTCAAGTGGCCCCGCTACACCCGGCTGCAGCGGCAGAGGGCCTTCCTCTGCAAGGGCTGAGAGTGCCTCCTGCCGTTAACCAGCTCCCCCAGGCCCTGGACCGCCAGACAGTACTCAGCTGCTCACGCTGGCCCTCAGGTACAGGCCAGAGACAAAGCAGGAGAAGCAGCAGCGGCTGCTGGCCCGGGCTGAGGAGAAGGCCGCCGGCAAAGGGGAGGTCCCCACTAAGAGGCTGCCGGGCCTCCGGGCAGGAGGAGAACAAGAAGGTTCAGCTGGTGGTGATCGCACACGACGTGGACCCCATCGAGCTGGCTGTCTTGCTGCCTGCCCTGTGTCGGAAGATGGGGGTTCCCTACTGCATTACCCAGGGGAAGGCTAGGTTGGGGCGCCTGGCCCACAGGAAAACCTGCACCACTGCTGCCTTCTCACAGGTTAACCGGAGGACAAAGGTGCTCTGGCTAAGCTGGTGGAAGCCATTAGGACCAATTACAATGACAGCTATGATGAGACCCGCCACCACTGGGGAGGAAATGCCCTGGGCCCGAAATCTGTGGCTCGCATCGCAAAGCTGGAAAAGGCAAAGGCTAAAGAGCTCGCCACCAAACTGGGTGACGTGTACGCTGCTGAGTTTTCTGTACATACAAGTAATAAAATGCTCTCCTTCAAAAAAAAAAAAAAGAAAAAAAAGAAAAAAAGAAAATAGGAGATACATATGTTTGTGTGTCTATCTATCTATGCATGCCGTAAGTCAGGAGCAAAGTGCCACAAGGTGAGGGAGGAAACAGTCTAGGGGCTGGCCAGCCTACGCTCTCCCGTAAATGCAGCTAGACCCTTGGAGGGCATTCAGTGAAGGGCTCTAAACTGTGGCTCCAGAGCTTAAGATCCAGGGCAAGGGCCTTGACTGAGCCCATGAGTTCATCCCGGCACTTGGGGTACTTTCTGAACTTGGGATCTAGTAATGTCAAATCAGGATCTCTCTAAGCAAAACTGTGAGACTTATTTAGAGCTGTCAATGGCAAATTTCCCATTACATGGGAAAAGCTGGCCTATGCTGGCCTAAAATGGGAGCAACAGATGACCTCGCACACCGGGTAGAAGGTGAGACGCTGTGACGCTCTGCTGGAGGCCAGCTGGTGGCACACTGGCCGAGACGTCCGGTCCCACGTGGCCCTTACACATCTGGGGGTCCTGGACCCCACAGCTTGAAAAACACACCAGATGCCCGAGTTCCCAACATCCTGAGAGCAGAAGAGCAGAAAAGGAGCTGGGGTGTGGCTATCCCCCTGGAGAAGATTCTCTCATGCTCTTCTCTCTCTTCCCACTGCCACTCCTGGTGGAGCCCCTGTGCCCCATGTCACATTAAATGGAAAGAAAAAAAAAAACCTGTTCTAATATCTAGTTCCAATTTTAAAAGCTGAACTTTCATCAAGTTTAAATAAGAGCCTAGGCTTACTCTGGCACTAAGTAGGACCAGCAAAAAAATCAAGTCTGCTTAAATATTTGACCATCCTCTCCCAGTCTGCGTCAGTCTTACTGACCTGTCACAGCTATGTAAAGCATGACGATTAGCAATGACAACAGAGTATCGTCGAGCTGTAATAAAAGTCACGGTGACAGCAACAGTCGTGGTAGTGGTAGCTTCTCCCACTAGATGCTGGATGCTGAAATAAATCTGTTACCCTCCACAAGACCCCTGACAAGCAAGCTATTCCCAACCCCTCTCACAGGTGAGGGAAAAGGCCCCGACGGCCAGCAGTCCCGTGGGCCGGCCAGCACTAAGGGATGTGCACACCTCCGTGTGCTTGGCCTCCCCAGCCCGTGTTCTCTCCACTCCCTCGCAGTCCCATCAGAAACTGGGATTCCGTGTGACCTTTGGCCATGACTGGGAAGAAAACAATTTTACCACTTATGAGATAAGTGGGACAAACTTTAACAGTGTAGTCACTGTGTATTTTAGAAGTTTTTAAAATTAATTTTATGTATTATTTTTTGATGTGCTACAGGGCATGTGTGCTCACTGGAGAGAGAGAGAAAGAGCGAGAAAGAGGGAAAGTGAGAAAGCAAGCCACCAGGTCAGAGACTCGAAGTACATCCAGTCAGCCGTGTGGGAGTCCAGTGCCGCAAGCACCACGCCACCTGCTGGCCTTTAGAAGTATTTTAACAATATAGTTTTCATTTCCTAAGTTAAGCAGAACACTAGAATATATATAACCTATGAGATGATTAAACATTTATATGGTGTTTGCTTCATAGTCAGACATTTCCAAGTCTTAGAAATGAAAGGCACAAACAACAGGCGCATCGACAACAAGCTTGGGGGCAGTCCTGAGGAAGGACCTTAAGAGCAGGGAGAGAAAAACCTGGACCCCCTTCGTGTGCGCCCACGGTTTTTCTAGCATCGTAAAGTAAGTGGGGAGCAATGGTAAGCAACTCCTAGGGAAGCGAGTGTGAGCCCTCGAAGAACAGCAGAGGCACTCCGTGCATTACGTTTGAAGAGAAAGAAAACGTGGTCAGGCCAACAAAGCAGTCCAAAGAGAATTCCCAGATAATCCAAAATTAAGACAAGCTACAGGTGGATAACTCTGCCCATTACGACTCTGTCCCAACCAGTGAACTTACTTCCGAAGTTCAGCATTTTGTTTCTCCAAGCTCAGTTTCATTTCCATGAGATGATTATTCTCTTGTTTTAACTGCTTTTCTGACATCTTTAGTGTGTTAACTTGCTGGGTTTGCATCTTCAAGTCATTTTGTGTCAAACAGCGCTTCTGAGTTTCCTGCTCTATTTTTAATGTCAAGTTTCTAACCTAAAAAATAAATTGTGTACTTTAAGTATATTTAAGTAAATTATTTGGGTTATTCTTATCAGTGAAGCTGGTAGCAAAAAGAGCTTTTTGCGTCAAGGCAAATTCTGATTCATTTCAGAATTTTTTAAAATATATTTCTAACAATGTTCTTAATGTAACTTAAACTATGATCTTTAAGGTAAAAATAACTTTAAGCATTTTTAAATTATGATTTAGTATGTCACTGCATTCAGTAAAACCAACAGGTTGTAGAATATTATTTTATAAAATTCTTAAAATTATGAAGCCATCATTAGACCTTTACAAATAAATCCAGTGTATTATTGTTAATTCATTCGACAGCTTCTTTTATTTGCTAGTAAACGTCACACTTACATCCTCGTTTAGCACATCCTTCTGTTTAAGGAGCTCGTTCATCTTCTGCTGTGACTGTTTGAGGTCGCAGTCTAATATAGAGCACTTCTTCTCAGCCTCCAGTAACAGGTTTTCCACTTTCTGTTTTAAAGTCCTTTCCTCCAAGAGCTTCTTTTCCATTTCTATTACAATAAACATGGTCACAATAAAGAAGTCCCAAAAAAGGAAGCCTATCAAATATATAACAGTGCTAATAAAAAATGTTGTCTCGTTATATTTTTATTACTTTCCAATTTAGCATTTTCGAACATTCTTCACAATGTATTTGAAGCATCAAGAATTTCAGTATTGAAAATAGGGAGTTTCATTTGCAGGGTATAAAAATGTGATCACACTCTGCAATACTACATCTATTCTAATGGAAGTCAAATAGTTCTGCCCATATTTATGGGTCTATATATAAGATGCTTAGTCAGGCAGGACTCTGAAACTAAATTACCTGAGTTTAGAATTTGGCCCTGAATTTTACTTATGTGACTGAGTGAATTAAACTCTCTGAGTCTCAGTGTCATTATCTTTAGAATAAAGTGAATAGTACCTGGGAATGTCACAGAGATTTTGAACTGATGTATGTGTAGCACTTAAGTGCTATTTGGCATACGGCAAACACTGCATAAGTGCTCATTATTTAAAGAACTGTCTAATGACCTAAGAAAATGCTCACAATGTTTTTTAAGAGGAAAAAAAGTAAAAACAGTAGAAAATACTATCCTGATTCATAGGATTATAGATAATCTATTGGGTCATCAGAAAAGTCGTGAGGTGTTTTTTTTTTTTGTTTTTCTACGCAAAAATATGTCATGACTTTTCCAACAACTGAACAGGCTTTTTTCTTTATACTTTCCTAAATGATTTACAATAAACTTTTAATTTATTTGACTAATAAGAAAAGGCTAAAATTTAAAAAGCCTCTTTCTATCTTGAATCAAAGTGCAGGCAAAGGTTGTCTAATCAAGTGATTTCAATATGAAATGTATTATTACAGGTAAAGGTCATCTTTTTGACATACAGTCAAGGACCACTTAACAATGCAGACGTGTTCTGAGACAGGCGCCATGGGCCATTTCATGTGTGACGTTGGAGTGCACTTACGTGCCCCTAGGGGCACAGCCTATATGCTTCTTATGGTACTACCATGCATGCTTGGGCTACTGTTGACTGAAAACGTTGTTATGTGGCACGTGACTGTACTGACTGGTATTTCAGTTTAAACCTGATCAGCGATCCTCTCTGCTCCTTCATACCGAATGCTCAATGTCACCTATCGTAAAGTTGTATTAGGCAAAAATTAAACCTATACATTTTCAGCTTTTTTTGGGAGAGGTTTTTGCTATAGGGCACGTGTGCTCGCCAGAAAGAAAGAGACAGAAAGTGAGAAATCACCCCCAGGGGGGATGGCCACGCCACAATCCCTTCTCCTCCATTCTCCTCTCGGGATCTTTGGCATGCACACACATGCGCCGGGCCTGAGTTTAAGCCCCAGGTCTGGGACTTGAACCGTGGTCGACTATGTGAGAGTCCAGCAACGTAGCCATTATGCCATCTGCTGATCCACCATTTTCAGTTTTTAATAAATGGTCTTCAAAAATGTGAGGAAATGAAACATTCTGTATGTACTACTGGTAAGAGCGAGCACTTCTAAAACACTTTCCATGGATTAATGCCCTTGATTCTCATACCCTAACAATACTGCTGTTGTCCCTTTACAATAAACGAGGCAGAGGAAGTTTAAGGGACAAGGCAGGGTCATGCTCATATACTATCACTGTTTGTTCAGTCATGTTCTTCATCCAGGGGGCAACGACATGCAGGCTGCAGACCAAACGCATAGACCCAGTTTTGAATGCCACCTCTGATGGTTCTCGGTGCTCAGTAACTATGGAAGTCACGGTGTATCTTGCATTAGTGTTGTAATCATTTCAAAATTTTAGTTATTTTATACTGACTTGGATCATTTTCATCAGTTCAGAGAATAACAATGTACTCATTTTGAAGGTGCCCGTACAGTAGGCACAGAGGTAGAAAACAGTCTGCATTTTGTCTGGGTGGTAGCTATTGAAGTATACCCTAAAAGCCAAAAACATTTACACCTTGTTGCATATAAATTATACTTGCATAAAAATACTTCAACTCTGTCTTCACATCCCACTAACTTTTCCTCCTCCACTTAGACTTTTCCAAATAAAGTACTCATTTTATTTCTTATTATCTTGAATTAATCCCCTAAACTAAACTGTCTTTAATAAACAATTTTAATTATATACAATTAGAAGGCTATTTTTTTGCTAAGTTGTTCAAAAATGTTGTGCTTCAATATGCAATAAGATTTCTCTTCAAGAGTTTTAAGACTTTCACAAGAATGAAGTACTACTAATTTCCTCTGAAATGTCAAATCCTGAGACCATCATAAATATCAATAGTCAGTTTGGAGAGTAAGAAATTATCTCAGGACAATTCCAAGATAAAACTTAATTTTTTTTGGGGGGGGGGAGAGGTTTTCGCTATAGGGCGCGTGCGCTTGCCAGACAGACAGAGAGAGACATAGAGACAGAAAGCGAGAAATCACCCCCCAGGGGGGATGGTCACGTCGCAATCCCTACTCCTCTGTTCTCCTCTTGGGATCTTGGGCACGCACGCACATGCGCCCGGCGTGAGTTTTAAGCCACCGGGTCCGGGACACGAACCGCGGTCGACTACGTGGGAGTCCAGCGACATAGCCATTACGCTAACTGCTGGTTCCCAAGATAAAACTTAATTTTGAAAAAGATAACTTTATTATTAATTAGAATTATATGGCATTACCAAATCTGGCTAGTTTCTTCGCCATGCCAGAGTTCAAAATATTCAGTAATCTTAGGTCTGATGCTATCTTTAAATCTTTAGCTTGCATTAACTGGCAAGAATTTTGTAATGTAACTTGGTAAAATGTTGAGCCATAATAAATATTACAAAAAAGAACATATCCTCCAAATCTGAATAGATATACCTAGAACTTTACACTCTAGACACCTATCACTGTTGATACCACTGAAATACTAATTTCTCTCTGATCTAAAAAGTTGATCAAATAATTTTATGTTTGGGCCTTAGTATTTTAGAAATAACTGTAATGATGCAAAGGAAAAAAATATACGTAAAGCTTTCTTACTAGGATCTATTTCCAGGGCCAGCAAGTGGTGTGGTGGCTGGGGAGCTGGACTCTCACATGGCTGTCTATGGTTCGAGTCCTGGAGCTGGTGGCTTGCTTTCTCACTTTCCTCTGTCTCTCTGACTCTCTCTGGTGAGCACATGTGCACAATACCAAATTTAAAATAATAATAATAAATAAAATCAAATAATTCTCTTTAAAAAAGATTTTCCCTCTCCAGTTCTGAATATTTGGCAATAAGATACAGAACCAAGCAGCTGAATATAACCAATTCTTGGGAAAATGCTGCCAGAAAACCCTCTTTTAAAAACATACCTTTCATAGCTTCTGATTTCGCTTCTTCAATGGACTCATAGATCTTATTCTTATCTGCCAGCCGTGCTTTTGTGGCCTTGTGCTCAGCCTCTTCTTGTTCTAAGCTCTGCTGTGTAACTTTTAGTTGGTATGTCATATCTATTTCCATGTTGCTCTTTTCCTATTACAGAATTAAAATAGCATCTATCAGCAAAAGAATGACTTGCGAATTCAAAGACTTTAAGGCTGCCTTTTAACGAACGGCCTACCAGGAATGTTCCCGACTTCTCCTCCGCTCTTCATCTAAACTTCCTGCACGAGTGACCCGTGTTTTCTCCTCGCTTCCACTGGACCCACTTTGCACAGCTCCACGTTACTACTGTCAGCAGATCTGGACGAGATCACTTCATCTCCGAGAGAGACCAATGCTATTCCCCAAACCCAATCCAGCAGGTTCTTGTCAGCCTTTATCTCTGGACCCACTGCAGCCCTGGAACTTGTCCCTAGATGTCCCTGACATCAATCATGGGTCCTCCCCTCCCGCTCTCACCTTCCTATTGCTCCTGTAAGTCTCCCCGGCTGCCCGTAAGCCTTAGTGATGCATGGAGGTGGTGTTCCTCAGCACAATGCTCCTCCTCCTTTTATACAAACCACTATTTCTCAAACACACCTAATGTTTTAAAACATACCTAGTGCTTTTCTTTCATGTACCTAAAAATATAAGCCCCACGATCCCTACCCTTCACTTGCACTTCCCACTTAGGAGGCCTGTTTTAAGCTGAGAGTCTTCGATAACAGAAGTCAGTCAATTTTTTAATACATAACCTGAAGATTTCCTAATTCTTTGATTTCTATGTAGTTCATAGCAGAAATCTAATATAGGTACTTATTTTTATCAAATAAAATCACAAATACTAAAAATGATTTTTCCAACTACATAATGCACCAAGAGGAATCAACTCTGTCCTGGAAAATCACGACTCTACACAATCTCTTCTCAGATGGGCTCTTCCACTCACAAGCAGAGTCAGCTCCATGCACACTGACAGTGCCAACTACTTCTAGCTCCTACTACCGTAGCCTACTAGCAGCTTTGTAGACGTCCCAATATGACTGTCCCAGGCACCTCAACTTCAAAGAATTAAAACAAAGTTATAATTATCTCCTCTGAGTAATTTTCTCTTTATTCTTTAAGAATTAAAGGCACCACTATGCATCTTGTCCTGACTCATCCTTCAGTACTACTCAGATGCCACATCTAATCAATTACCAAGTGTTGCCAGATACTCCTCCCCCAAATACTTCCCAGGCATCCCTATTTCCATTTCCTACTAACTGCATTAATTACGTCTCTACTATACTGTATCTGAACTGAGGAAGTCTTCTGATTAGCCACCCTGCCTCCAGTCTTACAAATTTCAGGTAGATTTTCCACACAGTACACAGTGCTGTATCTTAAATGTACCTCTAATAAGATCATATGATTTAGACTTTTTTAGTGGCTAGTCCTTACTTATGGGCTATATTTTACATTTCTCTTTTTCTTTTTAAATTTATTATAGGGCATGTGAGCTTTCCAGAGGGAAACGGGGGGGTGGGGGGTGAGGGAATACCTCCCAGGGTTCATGGCCACTCCACAATCCCTTCTTCATTTTCCTCTCAGAATTTTGGGCATGCATGCATGCACATGTGCCCAGAATATTTCTCAAGCCACCAGGTCCTAGACTCGAACCACACAGTTGGCCAAGTAGGATCCAGCAGCCTTAACCACCATGTCATCGACTGGCCCTGTATTTTAAGTTTCTTAAGAGAATATGCAAAATCTTGTATAATGGAGCTCATGCCCAGCTCTGTGGCCCTCCTTCTGGCCACAGAACCCCTCACACCTTTACATGAGGCCTATCTTGCAATCTTCAGCCAACTTCAGCTCAAGGTCCAGATTTCTGGAGTTTCATTGGCATACAGCCATATCTATTTCTTCATGAATTACAGTGGGCCAATCAGTTGCAACAGAGATCATATGGCCCCAAAACATAAAATATTTATTATTTTAGCCTTAAAATATTAAAAGCGGGCCAGCTGGTAGCATGGAGGTAGCTGGCTGACGACGCCGCTGAGTGGACTTAACAGCTTGAAAAACACACGGGGCATGTATGCGTTGTGTGCCCCAAATCCTGAGAGGAGAATGGAGAAGGGACTGTGGCATGGCCATCCCCTTTGAAGAGTGCTTTCTCATTCTCTCTCTCTCTCTAGCAAGCAAACGTGCCCTAAAGGAAAGGGAAACAAGGTTAAAAATTTGCTAAATCCTACTTTATATTTCAGAAATGTTGAAGTTGTGCTTAAATAAACAAACAATGCCTTTTCATCTTCCACCTTCTGTGTCTTCGCTCCTATGACTTGGAACGTGCCTTCACTTTGCCGGTTTATCACTGTCAGATTAGGGACTTGTCCTGTGTGCCCGATACATAAGCTGACCCCACTCCAGTATCTGTTTACCACACCACATTAGAACTATCTACTAGGTCGTCAAGAAAGTCATGATGCATTTTTGCATAGAAAAACATGTCACGGTTTTCCTGACGAGCTAACATGTGCTTTATTAATACTTTAAGAACCACCTGTTAGATCTGACTTTATTAAAGGCAAGGACTGCATCCTGAAGTCTCCACTGCAGATGGTATGCTGTATTTAAATGAGTGGATAAATACGTGAACAAAAATAAAATGTGAACTGTACAGACCCTAAAAAACCATCCCTGGCATACATGCTTTTAAAAAAAGAAGAAAAACTTCTAACTGCCAAAAGTATTGACTTTTTATAATGTCATTTTTAAGACAAGTTATGAGTCAACATTTGAGTTTACTTGGTTTCCCGGAGAGAAACACCCTCACTATGCACACTCCGGGAGAGGCCCTTCCTTCGCAGGCACCCAGCATAGCAGGGGCTGTCTATATGGTATTACCGTCGAGCCTTAAAATAGAGAGCCATCGTCTACACACTGAGTCTAAACACAAGAGTCCAGGAATGTGGGAAAATTCCAGTTAATAACTTCCCTTATTTTAGAATAATTTCTAATCTGAAATGCTGTTACTTTCTAACAAAAGAAAATATAAAGCGTTACATGTTTTTACCTTTTCCAAATCAGCAAATCTCTCCTGCAATTGTCTCTTTTCCAGTTCTACTTTTGCTAGTAAGATTTTGCCATTCTTTAAATCTTCTTCCAGGCCAGATATTCTACCTAAAAATTGCAACATTAATTTTAAACCATGAACTCGTAAAGTAGAAATGTTCCATTAAAAGTAAAAACTTTGGAAACCACCTCTTACTTCGGAGCTGTTATTTGTGAACAGGCCTTTATACTTTGGTGTAGTGCTTTACAGTTAATTCAACTGGAACCCAGCCGACCACCTGAGGGTTTGATAGCTAAAACCGTACTATTTGAGAGTAAACCTTTCATTCAGATAATTTTGCATAGCTCTAATATTACAACTTCACTTAACAGAATAGTACATTAAAAAATGTGCTACTCTATCATCTAAAGTTATTTACAAAAGAAGAATCATCGAGACTGGTTCAATGGCAGCCTCTACTTTAGTACCTTGTAGATCATTAATTATTTCTGATCCATGCGTCCGGTCCCTCCGTTCAGATTCCAGAGCAGACTGAAGATTGATATACTCCTTTTCAAGTTTTAACTTGGCAGTCTCCAGCAAGCAGTTTTTATCTTGCAGGTCTCTATTGTTAGATTCCAGCTGCTGAATCTGTTTGGAACTTTCTGCCTGGGTTTTTCTTAAACGGGCTGCGGTATCGGATTCTGTCCGCAGCAAAGCATTGGTTTCATCCAGCTATTATTCCATTCAAAGTTGAACAAACAACAGATAAACACAAGTGAATGTAATCAATGTGTCAATTTATTACACAATGACACACTATTTTAAATAATCAAAAACCTAAGCATATTTCCCTGAGATTTTTCCCTCTGAAATAAGAGGCAAAGGCCTTGGCCACATTGCCAATTAAAATATTAACAGGCAGTAATAAATAAAACTCAAAATCTTTATTATAAATTGAGATTAACCTACTTGTCTCTGGAGTTGATTCACTTTTTCAGTGGATATTTGGGAGTTTTGATTTCTCTTTTTCAAATCGTCAAGTTGATCTTTTAAGCTGTTAACTATGATAAAAAGCATTTCAGTGACAAGCTTCTACACATACACACACACATACTCTTAATAAGCAGTTTAATAGTCGACATTACAAACCATCATTTTCCAAATTTCGTTTCTTGTCTGCTTCATGATCAGCTTTCCGCTGGAATTCTGCATTTTTGTGCTGAAGAAGAGCCTTTTCTCTTTCTAATTGTCTTAATGATGATTCCACATTCTTCCTCAAAGTAATCTGAAATAATGCTCGAGGTTATTATCAAAAGGAAGTATGTATAAAAATCAAATCAAAACAGTAACTGAATTATTTCACACAGGTAAAAGTGATCTCAAAAAGTTATTACTGCTTTGTTATCAAAACTGTATTGAGTCTGCTCCATGGCTCCTGAGATCTAGACATGCTGGGAGAAAGGAAGATGTCCCACTCCTAACTGGGCCTCCAGCATACAAAACCCACGTGGTAGGAAAACCCCTTTCATATCTCCTGTCTCTGAATCAATCTTTGTCTCTCTCTACCTCTCTCTGTCTGTCTGTCTGTCTGTCTGTCTGTCTTTTTTTAATTTTTGCTTTTTAGAATTTTTTAAGGTGAGGCAACTTACAGGGCCCTTTGGCCCCTCCCTCCTAGGCCTTTATTTTGTTAATGATCCCCTCTGCTCCTCCCAGAACAGCCCTTCTTCAAGAGACAGTCTGCTCCATGGCTCCTGAGATGTAGACATTTGCGTGCCGGCGCGCGGGGGTGGGGAGGCGGGCGCGGGGGCTCCACTCCACATGCTGGGGCGCGGGGTCAGGGTGCTAGGGCTCCGCTCCACGTGCCCTGTCTGGAGGTCCGACCCGACTGGGGCTCTCCCCTGCGTGCTGTGGCCGGGGCTCTGTCCCGTGTGCCGTGGCCAGGGTCTGCCCCGCATGCCGTGGCCGGGGCTCTGTCCCGCATGCCGTGGCAGGGGTCTGCCCCGCGTGCCATGGCCGGGGTCTGCCCCGCGTGCCGTGGCCGTGGCTCTGCTCCGCGTGCCCTATCCGGAGGTCCGGCCCGACCAGGGCTCTGCCCCGCGTGCCGTGGCCGGGGCTCTGACCCCGCGTGCCGTGGCTGGGGCTCTGCTCCGCGTGCCCTATCCGGAGGTCCGGCCCGACCAGGGCTTTGCCCCGCGTGCCGTGGCCGGGGCTCTGACCCCCACGTGCCGTGGCCGGGGTCTGCCCCGCGTGCCTTGGCCGGGGTCTGCCCTGCGTGCTCTATCAGGGGGTCCGGCCAGACCGGGGCTCTGCCCCGCGTGCCGTGGCCGGGGCTCTGACCCCCGCGTGCCGTGGCCGGGGCTCTGACCCCCGCGTGCCGTGGCCGGGGTCTGCCCCGCGTGCCGTGGCCGGGGTCTGCCCCGCGTGCCGTGGCCGGGGTCAGCCCCGCGTGCCCTATCCAGAGGTCCGGTCAGACCAGGGCTCTGCCCCACGTGCCATGGCCGGGGCTCTGACCCCCGCGTGCCGTGGCCGGGGCTCTGACCCCCGCGTGCCGTGGCTGGGGTCTGCCCCCGCGTGCCGTGGCCGGGGCTCTGCCCCGTGGGCCGTGGCCGGGGTCTGCCCCGCGTGCCGCATCAGCTGATGGCCGTCTCTGCTTTCCTGAGCTGCGTTCCTGAAACTGTGTTCCATGGAGATTCACCTACATTTGCGGGGCTGCACGAGACCCACCCTTGGTCCAGCCCTGAGTGGAGTCTACGCTCCCTATTGTTGGGAACTTTATGATCTGATAATTGGAAAAAAAAAATCATGTCTATCATAAAAAATAATTGGAATAATAATAATAATGATCGGGGGAAACAGGAAAGATATTGAATGTTGAAGCGGGGAGATTAATGTCTCTGTACTGACTGACATGCATGGCATTCCCTTTTGAAAAAGCAAGGTAATACACTGTAAAGTTATATGTAATTCAATGTAATAAAAAAAAAAACTGTATTAACGGTTTCCGTGTTTATAAAATAAAATATTTACTATCTAAAGTCAAACTTTCCCTCACTACTAAATTATCAATTAATAATAAATGAGTCTCAAATGTGATGAATAGCAATTTAAAAACAAACAATGCTAACTTTCTGTTTTTAAACCATATCACTAACCACAACATGAATGCTAATTGTTTCACTTGGAACATCTACAGGCACTAACTTAATTCAAGTCCGTGGAACTGACGCCTATAACCAGATCATCCTCTTGCGTTAGTTCTACCCACCGCTGCTACAGGGTGCTATGACTACATGTGGAGATGCACGTCACGGCACTGCGGGAACTCTGTGGAGAACTCGCACATCCCGCAGAGCTGCCTTACCTCTTCTTCTAGTTCCTTGATCGTCTTCTCTAGGCGAGCGTTAACAGATCTAAGGAATTTCAAAAAGAAACAGTAAAATCACTTTCCCATTTGTAAAGAAAACACGGCTGTCAATTTTTAAATAATTTGTGACTACGTCGTAGCTCGCTCTCAGTAAGAGGTATAGACAACTTTTCAGCAGAACATCTCATTAACTAAACACCTACTTGCACTTCTGCTCTAGCTCCTCTTTGGCTTGGATCTCATTGCTAAGGTGTTCTTCTAATGTATACAATTTTTTCTGAATCTGTTGAAAAATCAGAAGTCAATTATAAGTCTTGTCACACTAAGGACGAGAGGGTTAAGAAAACAACGAAGAGCTTACTTTGCCTTTCATTTATATAATCTCTTCTCTAATGGTTTGGCATTTTTACTTTCTTAATGCAACTTTAATTGGTAGAGAAAAACCCAACCAACCCTTCTTGCTTTCTCTTTTTCAGAGTGCAAACACCCTTATGCAAACATGAATGAGCAGCTCTAACTTTGGCAGAATTTGTCTGATACCAAATTTCAAATGTTATAAATCAAAGACCATTCTGGCACCCTGTTCTGCTCTCCTATGAATTATTTCAAAATACTGTCACTGTCTGAGCTTATTAAAAAAGACAAAAGGTTAGTATCTGAAACCAATACTCAGGATATCTAACCGAACATACTCAAAATTAGATGACTATTCTTACAGCTAAGAACACATGCTCTTCTTTGTCTTCCTACACAGTGCGGGGTGTAGTGCTGTGAAGAGCTGGAACCAGTGACTCTTACATAAATGACAGCTAATTAATTACAAGTCACTGCCTCAGTAGCTTTCTCTAGCTATGTCTTTCTTTAAATAAACAAAAATTATAAAAACTATCAAGTAATCCATTTTTAGAACTTTGTTTCCTTTGTAAAACACTGAAGTTTTGAGTTTGTTTACTGTACAATGTCAGATACGCTATCAATGCTATCTCATCAATCCTAACAAAAACCTGGAGAAGGATGATATCTACTTGATGATTAAAAACAACAACAACAACAAAAACTGAAATTGAAAAAAGGTGAATAACCAGGCCAAGATAGCACTCATTAAATCAACCCAGGCCGGTTACACTCCAATGCCAATGTGCTTTCCACTGTTCTTTCTGGTGACGAGGTTTCTGTGATTTCTATATAATTTTTTGGCTAGAGGTCACATGTCCTCACCAGAGAGTCACAGAGAGACAGAGAGAGGAGAAGGGAGAAGGAGAAAGCAACCAGTGGGGCAGTCACGCTGCAGTTCCTTCTCCAGCTCCCGACTTGTCAGGACTGTGGCAGGCACACGCAGGTCTGGCAGGTCTTTTAAGCCTACAGGCGTGAGATTCAGAGCAGCCAGCCTGTGGGATCTGCTTCCCCGGTCACAAGGCCATGGGCAGGTCTAATATCTCACACATCTTGAGAAAAACTATTTTCCCATAGTGAGAAAAGGCTAACAAACCATCACGTGTAACTGCTCTGGGCTGCTGCAGGGTTAGTCTAACGTGAGCACACTAGTTAGCACAGGGGAATCAGAAATTCTTGCTGCCCATTTTATATCCTTGATAAATAAAAACAAGAAAAGAACATCATCTATATATTAAATAACAAACCCATAAGAACAATAATAAAAGGGATACTCAGTGTAACAAATGCTGGGAACTTCTCTCCAAAAGCGAGGTAAGAAATGACTATATTAAATATTGCTAGACTGACGACTTTCAGTTTTCACTGTATTTGACATCAACATACCTCTTGGCTTTCCTGTTTAAAACAAAACAAGACACACAGAAAACATTAATATACTTGCTCTGCTTTGTAAAATGTCTAAAACTCAAAATTATCCAAACTACTTTTTTAGTTTTCTTAAGTTTGAAGAAAAAACACTTAACACTGTCATATATGTGTATGGTGTAACTTCATGTAGTTACAAATTATACAGGTCACAAAATACTGTAACAGATTGATAAGTTAAATTACCCTTTATGAACTCATTCCTAAATGCCTAGAATTTGATTCTCTCCCATATTTCTGTTAACTTATAGCTTAACATCAATAATCTTTTACAGTGCTAAGGTTTTCCTAACTGGTATTCCAGCTATTTATAAACCTATTTTATTACTTTTACTCTAAACCAAGCCTAATGCCATGTATAACTGATCTTTTTACAAGCCATTATGTCTTGAGCAATGACATTACTCGGATAAATGAATCATTTTAACATTATGATGAATCGTATTGTGCTAGAAATGCCACTGCATGACTGGAAAACAGTATTGAATAAACTTTTTAAAAACATGGGTATCATTAAAATACTTGAACATGTGATTAAAATAACTAGGGTAGTAAAAATCTAGACATACTTCATTTTTTCTTGATTGTATTGAATCATTTTCTCTACAAGATGGAGAGTCACTTAATAACCTAGAACAAAGGAAAGAGAAAATAAACCCTTTTAGATTTTAACCAATTTACTGTCTTATTCCACCAACTTATTTTCAAAATTAAATGTCAACAGTTAAGATTTATTTTCCTTTTCTTAGGACATAATATTTTAAATAAAGTAGTATTTTCTCTCTTGACATTAATACCGTCTTCAGTCATTGAAAACGCTAAACTTTTCTTGTCTCTCCAGCTAACTGAATGGCCCGGTCTTTATGTTGTGAGGGAGTGGCTAAGTGGAACTATACCTCCCTCCTCTTTATTTGAGATTCGATAACTGTAGAGGACCTTTGAACAGTGGGGGAGTCAGGGGTACTGAACCCTACAGTCAAAAATCCATGTGTAACTTTTAACTCCTCCAAACTTTACTAGTAACCTAGTATTGACAGGAAGCATACTGATAGCATGAGCAGTCAATGAATACATATTTTATATTGTGACATGTATTATATACTGCATTCTTACAATAAAGCAAGCTAGAGAAAGGAAAACGTTATTAATAAAATCATAAAGAAAATAGTTATAGTATTTATGGGGAAAAAAATAAAAAACACATGTAAGTGGACTTGCACAGTTCAAACCTGTACTGTGCTAAGGCCAACTATGTTCTCCTCCTTTTCTACCTCATCTTCCAGAAACAGACACCTGTCCTCAACGACATCTCTTGATCTCCAGGTCTTAGTATCTAAACCATCATTGCTGTCTTACCACCACTTTCACTCTCTCAGCGGGCCCTTCCCTACTCCCTATGAGCATGCTTGGGTTTCTCTCCACACTGATGTCCTCTTGTTGGTCAGCAATAGTTCTTCAGAGCACCGGCATTACTAGGGTAACATCAGCATTACTAGAGTAACATCGGCATTACTAGGGTAACATCAGCATTACTAGGGTAACATCGGCATTACTAGGGTAACATCAGCATTACTAGGGTAACATTGGCATTACTAGGCATCAGCATTACTAGGGTAACATTAGCATTACTGGTTTGCCTGGAATGCTCTTGGTTTTAAAAGTCCCCTGCTACATCTTAGGAAAGCCCTCAGTCCTCTGGGCAAATTTAAATGGTTAGTTATTCTAATCATAGACTGATATACTAAAAGTCTGTCAAGGCTATGTCTCTCAAATGTCTTTAAGGATGCATTCAACCATTTAATAGTTTTCAATGGCTCTTCACTGCGTATCATTCAAAAATCCCTTAGCAGTGCACATAAGAGTCAAAAGTTTGCATTATTCTTCCCATAAACTCCAATTCGAACCTATTTTTGATGTCATGTCGATTGACCAGTATTTTCTGAATGACCCTGTGCCAGGCTCTGCACTAGCTGCAGGGATTATGGATTAGAAAATGACAGTTACATCGAGTCCTTAGACACGCTCCATGCTGAGCCTACTGCGCCTCACGACTCCACTCTGTGCTTACGTGCAGCTCCTCTGCTTCCACTAGGAACCCCACCGCTCCCCCAACCTCCTCACTTCTCCGCCACTCAAAACCCTTTTCTCATCACTAGACTACATGAGATGACGTCTCTTTCTTCGGGTCTTATCTGACTTCTTCCTATTCCAACCCAAAAAAGTACTTTTTTCTTCTGAACCACTTTATTCTCTTAGCCATCTTTCATAAGGCGAATAGTACATTCTACTCTTCTTTATTACTATCTAATATTCTTGTATCTTCCATGATACGACAAGCCCCTCAAAGGCAGATTTTCAAGCCGACTCTCTATCTCTGAAAGAACTAAAACAGTGATGTGAAATTATTTGTAAATTAATGCCATAGAACCTTCAAAATTAAATAATAAAATAACATTAAAACTAATTCTTTTGGTAGTCCTTCTGAAAAAACTTGAAGTTTAAAACAAATTCACACTGTTATCTTCTATAATGCAGTCTCAATATCAAACACCATCTAGTAACTAGACTCTGGATACGTAACAAAACGTCACATACACATTTTCTCTGTAGTAGGTGAATCCTATAAAAGGCAGCTGATTCCCCACGAACGCTTTAGGGATTGGGAAGGTTTCGACGTCTCCTTTATCATCTTCGATGTCGTCAAAATTGCTGCTGTCTATGTCACTGCTGAGCTCAGGGACCACAGGAGCTGCCGCTATCAAAAGAAAAGAAATGAATTATTTCATTCATAATCTAAATAGAAGATATGGGCATCCCCTATATGTAGTATATTATTAATGTGTATTAATTAATAACATTATGATCAGTGCATTGGCTTCCTATATAAAATTTTAGTAACACTGCTTCTATCTTATCATTTCACAAAATTAAAATTATGTAACTAACCTATTCCTAAATTAGTCAGTTTTAAAAAAAGACTAATCAATTAAACAAGAAAAGCATTAGATATTATTCTAAGTGTTAAAAACTACAAGAGGTCAGGGGCCAGCGAGTGGCATGGGAGTTGGGCATTGGACTTCCATATGGCTGACCACAGCTTGAGTCCTTGACCAGGCAGCTTGCTTTCTCGCTTGCTCTTTCTCTCTCTGGTCAAATTAAAAACTAATAATAACAAATGGAATTAAATAAATATTCTTTTAAAAAATTACAGGCAGCACTAACTTGCAGATAGTCTTTAGAGTCCTCCATTTTTTCTACATTCTTCAAGTAAAAATATTTCTTACTCTTAAACTGAATTGGTGTCAAATATACATAAAATAAACATGAAATATTATGCTACACCTAGTATTTACCAGAAAATAGTCTCCATAAATAATTGCTGATTTATCAAGTCAAACACATTCAAATTAAAGGATTATATTCCTCCTTTCTGAAAATTATTGATATCCAGAAACCTGGCAAAATTAGAAATGTATAATGTATATTATAGAATGTTGAGAAATACTGCTAATATATATTAGTCTGCTAAGATACCACGTAGATATTAATTTAGTTATAAACATTGCAGGAATAAATTTGAAATGAAATCTCTCAATTTGAAAATAAGTTAGCATTATTTGTATCAAATATGGTTGCTATTTTAAAAGACCAGTTACTCTGTGAGATTTAAATTGTGATGGAGTCAAAGTATTTAGATGTATTGACTTACTCTCTCTTATGTTATCCCAATTCCACTGATCGTTCTTAAAGAAAGGGTGCTGTTTAATCTCCTCGACTCCGTTCCTGCCGAGTCGTACCTCCCTAAACAATGTAGTTAAAGACTGTATTATAAAAAAATCCAATTATGAAAAAATAAAAACATTAAATCTTATTCAGTTTAACTGAAATACAGACCACAAATGAGATTGAGATATTATTATCAAAACCTTCAGCATGGGACCAGCACATGGTGTAGTAGGTGAAGTGTGGTTCGAGTCCTGGACCTGGAGGCTTGCCTTCTCACTCTCCCTCTGTCTCTCTCTCTCTATTTCCCTGGCAAAACTCAAGTGAAAAAATAATAATAAATGAATAAAATAATTCTTAAAAAAAAGGCTTCAGTTTAAGTGCTTCTCAAAAATAAGCAATTTCAATTTACATGTACATGATCTCTTCAGATAAGTTATAACGACTGTTATGTACAGTGTCATTAAAAGTGAATTAAATTTCCATCTGTAGCTTCATCAAATGAACGTGTACATGAGACTTGTAAGTTTAAAAAAAAAAAATCTGCATGTGCCCAAATCATTTGACCAACTAACTTCACAACATAAATAAAGTCTAACTTTTGGCATGAAAAAGTTATTCAAATCCTCCCTAATTAGAAATATCTATTTTTTAATCTCTTCCTTTCTTAAAAAGAACTCACATCTTATATTTGGAGCTATCCATATTTACTGTTATCTCTGTATTTATATTCAAATTATCATCTGAACACAAGAAAAATGTTACTAAGAATTTCATTCTTTGACCCTCTGAATCTTCACTGAAGACTGTATGTGAATAAAGGCATGTGTTCCAGGTATGCCCCTGGAGCCACGGTTATCACAAACAGGAAACCTGTAGACTTTAAAGTGAAGTGCTCTTAGCCACATTTATTACATTAAAATATTTTCAAAAATATCTGTGTTCTGCCTATCACCATTCTTCACTGCTAACGCAAATCTTTCACAACTAGTACTCCCTCCGTTAACATATGCTGTATACCCTGCTTTGTAATTTACTGTTCAGGACGAATTATGGTTATCTCTACCAGCTCCATTTAACCACCAAATCAAACATAACCCGTCCAGGCTGTTCTGACTTTATTGGCATTGACTACTTATTAATTATGTAATTAGCAAATTGTAAAGTTTTACTCTTTAAATGACTGTTAAACACAAAAAAATTATCTTTTCTAATAAAGAGAAAATAACTTCTCGGGGCCAGCAGGTAGCATGGCGGTTAAGGCACTGGACCCCCACACGGCCAACTGCAGTTTGAATCTTGGACCTGGTGACTTACTTTCTCACATTCCCCTCCCCCCAACCCAGGTCAAACTGAAAAATAATAATAATTAAAATAATTCTAAAAAAATTTTTTTAACAAGGTGAAACAACTTCTCCTGCCTCTGATAAAAAATTTTTTTAACAGTTTGATGAGAGGAAAATAATTATTGGTAGTGGAAATGCACACTGGTATAGCATCTCCAAAGGTCAATTTTGCATCATCATTCAATTTTAAAGAATCAAAGAGTTGTACCTTTAAGATTTTAATCCTGGGCCAGCAGTGCTGCCTAGTGGTTAAGAGAGCTGGATCCCACATAGCTGACTAGCAGCTTCAAAACATGCCAGGCATGTATGTGTGCCCAAATCCCAGCAGGATGGAGAAACGGAGGAGAAGGGGCAGTGAGACCATGCCCCACTGGGAGGCGCTTTTCCTCCCTCTTTCCCTGCCTCTCTCTGGCAATTAAAAAAATTTTTTTAGCCTATGGAAGGTATGCAAAGATATAACAGTAACTAGTTAAACAATAAGGATGCTAAGGAACTACGGCATATTAGAGCTAAAAACGTCCCTAATTATCTTAGCGGAGTCCATTGATTTACCATGAGTAAGAGTACTTCCCAAAAAGTAAAACAATTTCTCCAAGCTCACAAAGCTGCTGAGTAAAAGTCTGTACTAGGGTGCTACAGTTCTGTCCTTTGACAGAATGATTCCTATCACAGAACTAACGTGGGAAATCAGAAAATTACTGAATAGAGACCAAGGAAGAAAAATTAAGTTTTCTAGCTTCTTTTTTTGAGGCAAGTTCTCATATTTTTGTTCACCTACTTGTTTTTTAAAATATAGAATTTCCAGGACAGACTTGCTCATATACAAATTTTTAAAAAAAGGTTGGGAAAGAGGTACTTCCAGGGCAAACACAAGCAATTTCTAAGGCCATAACCTGCTAAGTAATTATGGACACAGAATGTTCTCCTCTCCAAAACTGTACAGTCAAGAGTAACACAGACTGCCACCACCTCAGAGGGTAAAATGAGATCAAACACTTTATTTTTTTCAAATGTATTATTTTACCAAGTCCCATGTTTTCTTTTGTGAGTTAGATTACAAGTAGGCTGCACACGCAAAATTGCAAGGGTATCCCGACACCAGGCTTAGGAGCAGGAAAAGGCTAACTCAGAACTACACACAAATTAGACAGCGAGAGAAAGAGGCTGGTTTCAGATGCAGGTAAGTTCGATATGCTTTCATTTCTACACATTTCAAAGTAAAATGTCTTCTCTACAAATAAATTAAATGTACATTAAACATTACCTATCGGTTAAGAAGGCACAGATGAGATTCTTTGCATGCTTTGAAATTTCTGCATCTTCAGGGAAACATAATGAATTCTTATGATCCATAATTTTGCTATATGTTCCTACAAGTGAATCTGCATAAAATGGAGTATCCCCTAAAATTACAAGAAAGAATATATTAAGTAGAATAGAAAGTACAAACTAAAACTTACAGTCATCTAACATATTTTTCTTTTTTAAAAAAAATTATTTCGTTATTATTGTTTACTTTTAATTTGACCAGAGAGAGACAGAAAAAAAGAAAGCGAAAGTGAGAAAGCAAGCCGGCAGGTCCGAGTCTTGAACTGCGATCCACTATAACCACCACGCCACACGCGGGACCCTCATCTAACATTTAAACATGTTAAGTTTACATGTTCTCACAGAGAGGGATGAATGGTGCAGGAGCCAGAGTTCCCCACGGAAATGACACCCACACAAAGAGCACATGTGAACTTCAGCTAGGCCACTGCACACAGCCTTAAAGGTAAAGTAAGACCTGCGTAAATCTGGGAACTTGTTGGGTGTTTTTAAAAACAAAGGCGAATAGCTAAAAGGCATATGAAAAAATGCTCAACACCCCTCATTGTAAGAGAAATGCAGATCAAAACAACAATGAGATATCACCTAACCCCAGTCAGAATGTCTAAGATTAAAAAAACAAAAAATGATAAGTGCTGGAGGGGGTGTGGTGAAAAGGGAACTCTCTTACACTGCTGGTGGGATTGTAAATTGGTCCAACAACTGTGGAGAACAATTTGGAGATTCCTCCAAAATCTACAAATAGAACTACCATATGATCCAGCAATCCCACTCCTTGGTATCTACCCGAAGGACAGAAGAATACTTAATCGAAAAAGTGTTTGCACATCGATGTTTATTGCGGCACTTTTCGCGATTGCTAAGTCATGGAAACAACCTAAATGCCCATGAACTGATGAATGGTTAGAAAAACTGTGGCACATATACTCAATGGAATATTATTCATCCATAAAAAACAACAAAACCCTGGCTTTTGAAAGGAAGTGGATGAATATGGAAGACTTACTGCTGAGTGAAGCAAGCCATGCTATGAAGGAGAGGCATTGTATGTCCCCACTTAATATATACCGAGTGTCTGCACTATAAATAAATATATATATATATACACATACACACACACACACACACACACACACACATATATATATATTTGAAACCATACTGCTTCTGTTATTATAGAGTTATAAAATTATACAAAATTATAAGACATATTTTGAACATTATCTTTAAAATTCAGTATTTTGAAATTCTGAAAGTTGTTTGTAAACTGTCAAGAATTATGGAGTATGAACTAAAATTTTTTGCTATGTAAAGTAAAGGTTTGTGGAAAAATGTAAAAACAAATAAATGAAAGAAAAAAATAAAAATAAAAATAAAATAAATAAAAACAAAGGCAAGAAAACTATTTACTGAATAACTCAAGACAAAGATTCCGAAGTGGGGTGGGACTCGTCAGAGCCCTTCAATGCTTTGGCTGGACCGGCATCTTGAGATCACGGTAGACGTGTGACACAACAGCCACTAGCCGGGTGCGGGACTTCGCAGGGAAACTGAAACTAAAGAAAATGGAAGAGGCCATGTTCTGGGTTCACTAGCCATATTTTAAATGCTCAGTGTGGCCGTGACTACCACACTGGATGGTGCGGGTGTGAGTCACTGCCATCAAGACGGCTGGACCAGGCTGCTCCGGGAGTTAGAACCACTCAAGCATTCTGTGCGGGAGGAAGCTAGCCCCCGGGACAGCGTGTGACCTGCCTAAGACGGCAAGTAGCTAGAGCTGGAAACGGGAGAAATGGTCTCTCAAGGCGGTGGTCCTGTTGATAAGGACATGGGAAAGAGGCGCAGAAGCAAGTGTACAGATGGGAAAAGCTGAGGCACCATCCTCACCACCAGCCTCTAAAACCACAGGGCGGGGGCAGGTGGCGTGGTGGTGAGGGCGCTCGACTCCCACATGACCGACCGCAGTTTGCGTAGGGACCTGGCAGCTTGCTTTCTCACTCACTTTTCTTCTCTCTCTCTGACTTTCTCTAGTCAAATTTAAAAACTAGTAACAATAATAATAAATAAAATAATTCTTTAAAAATAATAATAATAAAGCCACCAGGGCTAGCGGTCCTGCCACGGCATGCCTATACCACAAGTAACTTTAGTGTAAACCAGCCCTTCCCATATCAGCCAACCCAAAAGTTCAGAACGGGTATTCAGGTATCTATTTTTTGTTTGTTTTCAAAGGTGGGTGAAGAAGAGCTTCGAATTCAAGATTTTCTTGTGCCATTTTCATCAAATAGAGCCCACTAAATGAAGTCCAGTGCCAACCAACCAGAGTGCACTCCACACGGGCTCAGAACACTGCAAATCTCTGCCATTCAAACTCAACCCCAGCTCTCACAGTTGAAAACAGTGGAGGGAATTTAAACAGGATTTTGAACTTTTCACATGAGCCAAATCACTTACTCAAAAGCACCTCACTTTCTAAATCCCTAGGAGAGTTTAGGCAAATAAGAGAATATAGTCCATACTTTCAAACAATTACGAGATACAACCAAACACATCAGATCAGGGCAGAGTGGAAAAACAGACAGCTGCCTGGGACCACAGAGTCTACACAGAGACTCAGTACAAAGGCAAAGGCCCAAGACAGACCAGGTCATACTGCGACAGGAGGATGAGCGAACACCATCAGTGCTACTCACACAAAATGGGCATCAACATGAGGCTTTGCTTTTCTTTTCTCTTTTGCTATAGGGTGCATGCGCTCACAGGAGAGACAGAGACAGAAAGAAAGAAAGCAGCCCCCAGAGGGGATGGCCATGCTGCGATCCCTTCCCTCCATTTTCCTCTCAGGATTTCAGGCACACATGCACACACACCTGGTGTAAGTTTTAAGCTTTCGGGTTAAGGGACTCAAACTGCAGTCAAATATGTGGGAGTCCAGCAACATAATAACCATTAAGCCATCTGCTGGTCCCAAGGCTATTTTTAAATTTTTGCTATAGGGCATGTGTGCTCGCCAGAGAGAAAGAGACAGAGAAAAGGAGGGAAAGTGAGAAAGTACCCCTCAGGGGTGATGGCTTCACCACCATCCCTTCTTCTCCACTCGCCTTTAGGGATTTGGGGCATGTGCCCAGGCACCCGGCTTGTTTTTCAAGCTGCCAGGTCTGGGACTCAAACCACAGTTGGCCATGTGGGATCTAACCACCTAAACCACCATGCCACTGGCTGGTCCAGACAAGGCAATTTACGGCACCAAAAAGTTCTATAGTAATTACTATTTAAATTTGGGATTTAACAAAAATATCTGATTATTTTAGCAATAACCATCCTCTATTATTATACAGATTTTATACTACCCATTTCTTTTCATTAAAGAATTATTTGATTTTTTTTAAAAGATTTTTTTTTTCGATTTATTACAGGACACATGCACTCACCAGAAAGAGACAGAAAGAGACAGAAAGAGAAAGGGAAAGTGGAAAGCAAGCCACCAGGTCCGAGACCCCAACTGTGCTTGGCCATGTGGGAGTCCAGTGTCCTAATCACCATGCCACCTGTTGGCCCTATTACTATTATTTCTTTTAATTTTGCTATAGAGAACACATGCTCACCAGAGACAGAGAGAGAGAAAAAGAGAAAGAGAGAGAGAGAGAGAGAGAGAACTGCCAGGTCTGGGACTTGTACTGTGGTCAGCCACGTGGAGTCCAGCGCCTTAACCACTGCACCACCCACTGGTCCCACTACCCATTTCTTTTAAGACCATCTTCTAGAAAATAAGTTCTCTAATTCTAAACATACACTTTCAACTCTGACGTCCTTTCACATAATGTTCCTAACCATTTCATACTTGCCCTGGAAAGTAAATTTAACTACATCGTCTCTGGATCCCCGACCCAGATGATTTACCCATTGGCTTCCCTAGCTAGAAGATATTTTTTGAGACCTTAGTATTTAGAAATAGGAAAATTTAGAAAGAACCTATGAATATACAGAAAACCTTTTTAATAATTCGGGCTTTCACATTTTGATTTGGTTAAAGTAAGAAAAATTATTAAGTTTACCTCTGAGGTTTTCATTTGTTTGTTTTAAGAGAGAGTTTTGCTGTAGCGCCTATGTGCTTGCCAGAGAGAGAGAGAGACAGAATGAGAAAGTGAGAAAGCACCCTCCCAAAAGAATGGCCATGCCACAGTCCTCTCTCCTCCATTCTCCTCTCAGGATCTTAGGCACGCACACATGGGTGCCCAGTGTGAGTTTTAAGCCACTGGGTCTGGGACTCAAACCATAGTCAGCCATGTGAGAGTCCAGAGACATAACTATTATGCCATCTGCTGGTCCTCTAATATTTTATTTTTTTAAGTCTTATAGAGAACTATTTCCCAGCAATATATTTCCAATTCCTTTCATATTGCACTTATTCTACTCAATCACTGCCAATAACAGACTTGGTATTAACTTTCCTGTTAGCAATCTGTCATGTCAAATACACTCCTTCCTTGGTATCTGTGGAGAACTGGTTCTAGGACTTCACGCAGAAACTAAAACCTACTGATGCTCAACTCCCGTGAGTAAAACAGCACAGTATCCGAATATAACCCTCCACACACAGCCCCGCACTTTAAGTCATCACTGGAGTAACTTACACGACCTAGGACAGCATAAATGGTTGTTACACTGCATTTCTATTTGTAATATTCTATAGTTGCATCGTTTTCATTTTATTGTTTTCTTTCCCAAATATTCTGATTCATAGTTAGTTGAATTCACAGATGTGGAACCCAAGGATACAGAGAGCTGACTGAACTACTAATTCGAGGTTTCCAGAAATTCCAATTCATCCCTAGGACACAGGTAATTAATTTTTTTATAGTTTTAAATTCCTAACTTAAAGAGTTATAAAATGCTTTGGGGAAGAAAAAAAGTTGGGGTGGGGTAGGAGGGGCTGAGGAAAAGTGTTTAACAGACACAGGAATATAGAAAGAAGGGATAACACTGGTTGTAGAATATTATTCACACACACACACACACACACACACAAACACACACACACTATACATATCTACATGACTGAGACACCTGTATAAATAGCCATCTATATATCCCTATCTTTCTCTCTGTATGTATATAGATACAGATATCTGTATCTATAAATAACTGTGCCTATAGACACCTGTGTCTATATATCTATATCTCAAAAAGAAGAAAAGAGGGAGGGAGGGAGGGAGGGGGAAGGAAGACCAGCAGAGCAAAAACTACCAGTAGCCAGAATGTGTGCTGTGCGGAGAACGATGAACGTGATAGTGTCCTTGGTTTGATTACTGCACACTGCACGTGTGCTTTGGAAATCTGCATTATACCCCACAAAGATGTACAACGAAATGTAAACAGAAAATTATAAAAGAGGAAAAAAGTTAAAATATTTACTTACCCACTAGCATCTCAAAAAGGAAAACACCTACAGACCACCAATCACATTCTCGCCCATAGTAACCATCACCCCCTTGAGATTTCAGAACCTCAGGTGATATGTAATCAGGTGTCCCAACTGCTGTGTCACAGTGTACCATGCCTGTCTAGGTAAACAGCAAAGATAAAGAAGAACAGGTCAGTGGAAGACCACATGTAAGGGAAACTAACTCGTTTATTGTACATACAGTGCCGAATATGCTGCCAACAGAGCTTCACTGCTGTGGGATAGAGGATAAATGCAGTGTGAAATGCATAGGAATGCGCAGATTATCAAGGATAAGTTTCAGCTCATAAAATATAGAACACTTCCTGAATGAAAAAAGGAAATCTCTCTCCATAGAGATTCCACGCAAACTGACGTTTGTTTCTTTTTCTTACTTCTCACACTGTAAACTAGTACTATAAAATGTGGTCTTAAGGTACTTAACTTGGGAGAAAGAAGAGCCCTTAGAGACAGGAAGCTTTGATATCTCCATAAGGAACTGAAGCAGGTAAGGTGACAAAGGGGCCAACAGGTGGCATGGTGGTAAAGGCACTAGATCCCACATGGCCGAATCCACTGTTCAAGTCCCAGACTCCATGGCTTGAAAAACACACCAGGTGTGCCTATGCACATATGCCCAAAATACTGAGAGGAAAATAGAGGAGAAGGGATTGTGGCATGGCCATCTCCCCGAGGGTGATTATTCCCTGTCTGTCTCTTTCCAGCAAGTATAACATCGTATGGCAAAAATCTTTAAAACAAACAAACAAACAAAACAATAAAAGACTAAGGGCCCTCTTTGGAAGTTGTAACAATAAATGGTTCTTATTTATCAAGATACTTGATAAGGATAAGAACCATGACGGGGCTGTGCTCGTGCTGCAAAGTGACTCCTCTAAGTGGTGCAGCGCTACGTAACACCCCTTCACGGCTACCTTCACCCAGCTTGCACAGGCTGTAAAATTAACTTCAGTGCTCTTCATTCTCTTTACCCATACTTCTTATAAACAAAATATAAAACCAACTAAAATAGTAAGTGCTATGATCACGTTGGAAAAGAAAGTTCAACATATTTTGTAAACATGATTTATTTAATTTTTTATTTAAGTGCTATAAAATATGTTAGACATACAAACTGCTTGAAAAACAATCTCATTATTCATCCTCAAAATCAGGAAAAATAACTCATAGATTTTATTTTTCCAAGCATATGTCAAATAAAAAACAGAAGTCATTTTAGTTTGAACATAATTTTTTTTTTTAATTTATGAAAATAACTGAACAAACCATCAGAGTAACTGTGTGTGAATTACTCCATCCACACAAAGATGAACAAGACAGTGCCCAAAGGGCCAGAGGTGGCATGGAGGTTAAGGCACTGAATCCCACATGGCTAGCTGCACAGTTCGAGTCCCAGACCTAATGGCTTGAAAATCACGCCATGCGTGTGCGTGTGTGCATGAAATCCCAAGAGAAGAATGGAGAAGAAGGGACTGTGGTGTGGCAACGCCCCCAGGGGGTGACTTCTCACCTTCCCTCTGTCTGTTTCTCTCTGGCAAGGGCATGCATTCTATAGCAAACTAACCAAAGAAGGGGTGCAGTGGGTGGGTGCCAGGCTGCGCAGATTCCCAGGATCGTGGGGCCAGGTATCTCACATGCTGGGTGCACTCAGGCCCAGGATCTCGGCTGGCTGAGAGTAAAAGTGGATTGTAGCCTCAGGACCATTTAGGGTCCTCCTTTGCTTGCCTCGTTCATTCTCTCTGATGAATATTTTTTTAAAAAAGAATTATTTTACTTAACTTTATTTATTTTAATTGGACCAGAGAGGGAGAAAGAGAAAGAGAGCAAGCCACCAGGTCTGGGACTCAAACTATGGTTGGCCATGTGCGAGTCCAGTGCCCTTAACCATCAGGCCACCTGTTGGACCCTCTCTCTGATGAATTTAAAAAAAAAAAAAAAAAAAAAAAACTTTAAAAAATAGTTTGACCATTTGTTTTTATTACAGATAAGGGGTTGTCAAGCTTTTCTTATACAGAATCGGGCATACATATTTTAAGCTTTCTGGGTCACAAAGGGTCTGCTGTACATTTTTCTTCCTTTTGTTTTTAGTTTATTTCTTTTATGATAGTGTGAGAGTGAAAAAGACAAGCACCCTCAGCAGGGTTGTTCAGCACAGCCTCCAGCCCCCCTCTCCCCGCCAGCTCTCCCAGGGTCATGGCTGTGGCCCCTGGTATGTGAAAATCGAGCCAGGAACCACACCTGCACATCCACAGGGACCACCTCACCTGAGCGGTAGGTTACAAGTCACTACTGAACTGGCGCTCTTCCTCCTTTTTTAAACATGTAGAAATAACTTTTAGCACGTAAGTGGTATAAAACCAAGCCACCGGCCAGATTTAGCCCTGACCTCCAGCTTGCCAATCCTGTTACAGGTCAACGAGAATGAACTTTGGGCACCTCTGAGGGCCCTGGTATGGTAGCCGTGGCCAAAGGCAAGCACCATGCAGTGACCCTGAAACTTGCAATAAGACTCTTCGTATTAACAACTAACAAAATTATAAATTCCAGGTAGTATAGTTCTTAATTTAAATAAACTCCTTTGTTACTAGAATCATGCTCTTTATTAACATCACTTAAGAGTTGAAGGCTTGGAGTTAAACAACCAGCTTTTTCAAGTTCAGTACTTTTTTTTTTTTTTTGGAGAGGTTTTTCGCTATAGGGCGCGTGCGCTTGCCAGACAGACAGAGAGAAACAGAGAGATGGAAAGCGAGAAATCACCCCCCAGGGGGGATGGCCACGCCGCAATCCCTACTCCTCCATTCTCCTCTGGGATCTTGGGCACGCACGCACACGCGCCCGGCGTGAGTTTAAGCCATCAGGTCCGAGACTCGAACCGCGGTCGACTACGTGGGAGTCCAGCGACATAGCCATTACGCTAACTGCCGGTCCCAAGTTCAGTACTTTTAACATCTTTTGTTCTTAAATCAATCACAGGTAACACACGCGGGAGGAGAGAACACCCTGACAGAGCTGGGTCACGCCATGACCCCCTTTCTCCAACCCTCCAGCTCTTCAGAATCCTGGGCACCCAAATGCCTGGCATATTTTCAGGCCAACCTGGGGATCTGAACTTGTGGTCATCCATACGGCTTCCAGCCCTGTGGGACACTTGGTTACTGTGGCACCACAGCAGCTGAGCCTAAAATAGTTCTTCACTACACTGGAATTAAGGCTGTTTATTCAGATGAAGATACAGCTAGGTAGCAGACTGGAAGATGTTATCAGCAATATCTGTGGAATCACAACCTGGATTATATAAGGAATTCCTGTACATCAACAGGAAGCCAAGTTTTTTTTTTTGTTTTTAAAGGTTTTTGCTAATGGTCATGTATGTTTGCCAGAGAGAGAGAGACACAATGAGAGGGGAAGTGAGAAATCGCCCCCCTCAGGTGGGATGCCCACACCACAATCCTTTCTCTTCCATCCTCCAGGGATTTTTGGGCACACATGTGCACATGCCTCGCATAATTTTCAAGATGTCATGTCCGGAACTCAAATCATGGTCAGCCATGTCGGGGTCGGGCGCCTTAGCCACGATGCCATGAGCTGCCCTATAAGAAGCCAGTTTTTTGTTTGTTTGTTTGTTTTTAAAATAAAGGTTTTTGCCTTGGGGTACATGTGCTCACTGGAGAGAGAGAGAAAGAGACAGAGACAGTGAGAGAGAAAGTGAGAAATCGTGCCCAGGGAGGACTAGCTATGCCACAATTTCTTCTCCTCCATTCTCCTCTTAGGACCTGCCAGGTCCAGGACTCAAACCATGATCAGCTTTGTGGGAATACAGTGCCTTAACCACCACGTCACTTGCTAGCTCCTACAAGAAGCCAATATGAAAAGAATCAAAGGACAAAAAAAGAAAAGGAAGGGAGAGGAAAAGAGAACAATGATGGGGCCAGCAGGTGGCATGGTGGTTAAAGGCACTAGACTTCCACATGGCCGACTGTGGTTAAAGCCCCGGACCTGGTGGTTTGCTTTCTCCTTTTCCCTCTCTCTCTCTCTAGTTAAATAAAAAAAATAATAACAATAACAAATGAAATTAAATAAAAAATTCTTTAAAAAAAAGAATAATGATCTATTATAATATCACTATTATCACTATTATCTATAAGATAAATAACAATAACGCTCACCAGAGAAAGAAAGAGAGAGAGACTGAGGAATCGCCCCCCCAGGGGAGAATGAAAACATCACAATCCCCTCCCCTCTCTTCCATTTTCCTCTCAGGATTTTGGGCACACATGCATGCACACCCAGTGTGATTTTCAAGCTGCCAGGTTCAGAACTTGAACCTCACAGTAAGCCAAGTGGGACATCGAGTCCCTTAACCTCCACCCCACCTGCTGGCCCCGATAAATACAAATTTTAAAAGATCCCACTTCACACCAGTGGCACATGTAATATTTAGAGCACTAAAACAGTAGCATTCAAGAAGATTGGGGGGACGAGGTCACTCATGCACTAAGAGGTTATGGGTGTTACAGTCGTTCTGAACATCGGCAACGTGTTATGGCCCTCAGACACAGCAGTCTCACACCTGGGTTATACTGTAGAGAAAGCCCCGTCAGGGTACACAGGGCATGTAGACTGTGCTCAAGACAATACTGCTGGTAGCAGGGAATTAGAGGTGACCTAGGAAGCCAGCACCAGGGATTCAGAATGTAAACAGAAAGGCAGATAGTCTGGAATGCTAAGCAACAATAAGAAGCAGTTAGCTAATCTGCATTTAGGAGAGATATATATCAAACAATGCTGAATGACAAATGCAAATTAAAATGATATCTATTCCAATGTGCTGCTTATAGGAAAATACATTTTATAAATGCATGCTGTGCTAGTACTCTGCAAAAGCACATGGTAAATGCAGTACAGTGGTTGTTATTAGGAAGAGGAAAGAGAATGAAGTAGAAAGGAAGAAAACAAAATAAAACCAAGATGGGGTCACTGTATAGACTACTCATGATAATAGTGTGAACCAAGAAGTATAATCAACCATTTGCTCCTGAATTTAAAAACAGTAAACAAAACTAGATAAGCCATATTTTATTCTGCCTAAAACAGATGATTTCAGATATTCCAATAGCAGATTTTAGTATCTGCTTGTATGTTTATAAAATTATTCTGTAAATACAAACACTGTCCTGCTCCACCCCGTATTCTCACATTCTACACCTTCCTTTTCATAGCCACTCTTATCCTCCCTAAAAACATTCGGTATGATTTATCCTCTGCTCCCTACTCTATCTCCAAAAGATTTTGGTTTAGTTAAAATCAGAATATACTCATGGAAGTTTAACACATAAAAATCAGAGATTATGTACAATAGACATGAAAGATGTTTAGACTTCTATTAGAAAATTATTTAATACTTCATTTTTGTTAATGATCATTTTTACTGTTAATCACCTCATACTATATCATGCTGAATACCACAAGAGGGAGCTTTGGGTCCAAACACTTCACCCATTAAACAGTGATTAATGCTTGCAGAATACAGTAACATTCCATGGAGAAGACCGAAAAGTAAAGGGATGTTGAGTTTTAGCTGGACAGACTAAGACAAAGATAGACAAATGGCCTATAAAACACAGCACACAGTCGAAGTTAAAGAAGACATTATGATGTTAGAGGAGTGACCAGTCAGGTTGGTTCCAGGGAGAACTTTTTAGATAAAATAAAATCTGAGCAGAGCTTGGAAGAAGATGGGTTGCTGATGAAGAAAGGATAATCAGTGAAAGTAAATGTCACAAAGGTGGCATGAACTCTAAGGAAAAAGAAAATTATCATTTTTTAAAAGAAAGATACAAAAATAATAATGGTAGTAGAAATGCCCATGGTTTTCTACTTATTTTTAAAATTTCCCAGGGGGTGCTTAGGCTCACCAGACAGAGATGGAAGACGGAAAGGGACAGTGCATGAATGTGAGCACCCCCCACAGGCACGCCAGGCTGCACTCCTTTCATGCCTCGTCCCCACTGGCATTTGGGGATTTTGTGCCCGGCGTGTTTTCCGAACCACAGTCGGCCACATGGGATTTGTTCAGTTAATGGCTTGACTACAGGGCTGGCTCCCTGTGTGTCTTAATTCAGATTTAATGTCCTACTTCTTGTCCTAGATTATTCTACATATGGTTCCCACTTCTGATAAGTAGGAAACGTCTGTCAACATTCTATGAGGAAGATAACTGAGCAGAGTCTGTATTTCTCTTAGATTTACCAAATTTACTAATGAAGTATTTTATACTTAAGATGAATGATTACTAAACGAATGGCTTTAATTTGGCTTTATCTTGTTGAGTTGTTACACAGTAAGCAAAACTAAATTAAATTCTGCTCATATCTAGAAAGTCCTGATTTGAGCGATTTCATTTATTTTTGTTTTCACTTGCTTACTTACTTCATCCATCTTCATACATGTGCCAAAATCTGCTAATTTTAGATGTCCGTGTTTATCCAAGAGCATGTTGTCGGGCTTCACGTCCCTGTGAATTAGACCCATGGAGTGTATAGCATCCAGAGCAAGCACAACTTCAGCGGTGTAAAATTTGGCCCACTTTTCAGGCACATCATAATTACTCATAAGGTTTACAAGGTCGCCACCAGGCATGTACTCCATTACCATGTACAGATACCTATCATCCTGAAAGGCACAAAAGAGCTGGAAAACAAAAGGGAAAGGAAAAAAATTAAAAAAAAAAAACAAAAAACAAAACAAAAACAAAACAAAAACAAAACAAAAACCATAAACAGAATGAAAACCAAAAACTATTATTACTAAAACACAAACTATTTTATAACCAAAACGAGTTAAAACTTATTAAATCCTTTATTTTAGACATGGGCATGTTTAACAAAAAAGCAGTACTAGACAAAAATTTTATATGGATATCTTCTTCAACTTTACTATCCAACTATGTATAAGTGAATATTTTCCCTCTTCAAAAACATAACGTGGGAAACTAAATAGAAACATTAAAAAGAAAAAACAGAACAGGAACGTAAAACAGAAAAAGTGAGAGAATGGTAAAATTCATTAGTTTAAAAAACAATGTTGTGAAAGCTAAAGAAACTACTGCACATAACTCGTGCAGAAGTGAGCTAAGGAGGTAGGAACCACTTAGAAAAATTTAAAGGGTACCAAATTCAGTAAGAGGGAATGAGCCCCCAACCAAGAGAGGAGTTACTGGGAGCCGTATTTGGAACAGGATTACCCTCCCTTTCTCCTCATCTTGCTCATGATGAACAGCAAATGGCATTATTGCCTGCACCAGGACTTAACTCTAACAGTGGCACGGGGACCAGAGAAATAAGACACCAACCAACCAAGGTTGCTACTGGCCCCCCAGAAGAGACAGAAACCCACAGTCTCGGAAGAAAGGGTATCTATCCCACAAACAACATGTCCCACGCCTCCTGGCAGTAAACAATGCAAACAGAAACAGTTTCTACAAACGGGGGAAAGACAGAACAAAACTAAGAATCAATATTTAAGAGAAAACATCATAAAAAAGGAAAGGCGATCCAAGAAACAAAATGAATACTCAATGAAATGTTTAATTAGGACCAACCGAGGTCAGTTTAAAAACATAAATATCCTCAAGAGGATAAGAGATCGGTTGCATCACAGCATATAGATAGGAAAAGAACAAACGAACAGAGCCAGAAAAGTGAACAAAGGATCTTTTTCTGAACACGACGAATTAAGAAATGAGGTACAAAGCAAGGCTGATGAAGTCCAACATCTGTGTAAAAGCAATCCTAGAAAAGAGAGAACACAGAGTAGAAGAAAAAGAAAGAATAAAAACAAAATCCTAGAAATAAAGCTAAAAACCTAAGGTGAAAAGGATCTGTAAATGAAAGAGACTTCAGACAACCAGTGTTTAGTTTTGAGAAAGCCAAGAAAAACAGCCTAAGAGTTTCCAAAAAGCTGCCTTTTATAGAAAACCATACAACAAACTATACTGACAACAAACTTCTCGGCCAATCTATTGTTGTGTTCAACATACTGAATACAAAAGCCAGTACAGCTGTATCTTAAAAGTCTCGAGGGATCCTAATACATGGCTGACTACAAAACAAAGGAGACAGCAAAATAAAATTTCATAACACAATTTCTGAAAGAACTGCTCAAAGATATAGTTTGACAAAACAAAGAATAAATTGAAGAAGACATAAGAGAGAGGAGAAAAATAAAGGATCTAGAAAAACTTATTAAATACAACCACTGACACAAAATTGCCAAAAATCACAATAATTTTTCAACGGAAGGCAGTGAGACACAGAAAGAGATGGGAAATCATTATAAAGCTGCGTAGCAAATCAAGCAAAAGTCTGTGTGGCATCTATTTATCTGTGTACGAGGCAGGAAAAAGCTAAGTGGAGGACGCTGGAGCGTCCTTCTCCAGAATCCTCCATGTGGCTAGATAGAAAAACCCATCAGGGCAGAAAATTCCCTGCCCAAGGTAACGCAGGCAGCAGACCTTAGGGGTGTCTAGCTGATTAAGCCACGTTTGATACAGCCAATGAGACGAACCAGTGGCCCAGCTAGAAATCAGTGGGCCCAGCCAATGATCAAACGACATGACCTACATTCAAAATTATAAACCTTGCACAATGTAACTGCTGAGGCCTTTTGAGTCACACTCTCTGCCCGCTCAGGCTCACTCCTACCTCTCAGGAGTGTACTTTATACTCTGACTTAGTAAACTACCTTTTCCTTTCACTATTGGCATGTTTTGTTCAATTCTTTGCTTGAAATACCAAGAATCTGGATATCATCACAGAAGCCCTCCCGCTACATGTATAACATTTTTAACTCTAACTAATTAAAAGAAAGATATGAATAAACATAGAGACGCCCAATGTTCATGACTGGAAACTCAGTATTATCGAAACAAGAGTTCTCCCCAATTGATTTATCCCAAAATACTCAATGTAATCTCTACTTAAATTCTAGTCTACCCCCCCCCCCCGCCCCAAGTCAGCAAGTTGATCCTAAAATTCATTTGGAAATTCAAAGGACCCAGATGAGTCAAAACAATATTGGACTAGAACAAAGTAGAACTTTTATTTCCCAGTTACAGAACTACAGTAATCAAGACAGTATTAGTACTGGCATAAGGATGGATACACATACAGCTCAACGGAGCGAACAAAGACTTCAGAAATAAGCCTTTATATTTAAGGTCAGTACAATTTTTTTTTTATAATGGTGCCAGGGAAACTTAGTGGGATTAAAGAAAGTTGTTTTTTAAATGGTGTTTAAATAATTCCACAGACAAAAAGATACATATGTTCAGATCCTTACTTCACACCATAATAAATGAACTCAATATGGATTATAGACATAAATTTAAAGTGAAAAACCATTTGAAAAATAAAAAAGCTAAAGAATAATCTTCATGACCTTAGATTGAGCGAAGATAAAAGATACAACACCCAAAACAAAATTGACAAAATAAAAAACAAATGACATAGAATTTCATCAAAATAAGCATTTTCTAGCTTCAAAAGATACATCGATAAAATGAGAAGATAAGCCATAGATGGGAAGGAAGCCTTTACATGTGATATACATGATAAAGGGCTTACATTAGCATACATAAAGAAGTGTCCACAACATAAGAAGGCAAAATAACCTAAATTTTTCAAAGACCAGAAGTTATGAATAGACATTTCACCAAAGATGATGAATGGTGGTGAATGGTCAATAATCACACAAAAATATGCTCCGCTAGCATTAGAGAAGTTCAACAGTGAGACAGACACATACCACTTCATACCCACTATAATGGCTATGATTAAAAAAAGAGAAAATATTAAGTGTTGGTGAAAATATAAAATGGCACATCCACTGTGGGAGAGTTTGGCAAGTTCTTTGAAAGTTAAACATATATTTACAATCTAGGATTCTACTCCCAGGTGTCTACCCAAAAGAAATGAAATATGAAATGAAGTACACATCCATCTAAGACCTGAATGCAAATGTGCATAGCAGAATTATTCATTACCCAAGACAGCCAAAAGGTGAAAACAGTTCAAACGGTAATGGATAAACAAAATGGAGTATATCCAAACTTTCCAGCCTGGTCCCATCTGGCCTTCTGAAAAGATTTTATCAGCCCAAGCCACACCTAGCTACTAAACCAGGAGCTAAGAATTGTCTTGACTGACTCCATTAGTTTCCGCTGCCTTGTTAATCACTGCTTGTCTTTAAGCCTTCTGCAGAGAACAGAACTAGTCATCCTGTCCTGTCCTGCCCTACCTTGCCCTGCCTGCCCAGAAAGGAAATTGCCCCCTACTGCCCTCCCAAGGGATTGCGTCTCCTTATGGTCTCCTTGTGGTCCCACAGAGACAGTCTCCTCAATCCCCTACGCTTTGTCTCTCCCCTACACATGCTTGGTATCTTGTACAGTTAGTGGAGTCCATTTCTGGGCTCAGATTTGCCCTCTCACCAATGCTGCCTTCACTCAGTAAATTCCTTCCTTTATTCACCAAGTCTTGTCTCTCAGGAAGGGCAGCATGGTCTTGATCTGGGGCCACCTGGATGACCACCCATGCCTGTTCTGGTATGAGTTTCAGATTAAAAGGTGCACTTTGGGAGTCTCCAGGCTACCTGTATTTCTTACCAAATGGTTACAAATTCAAGGGTTCCCTTAGTCTCTTAGGTTCAATAATTTGGCAGGATGATGCAGAGAACCCAGGAAAGTGCTACACTTTTCATTATATTTTATTATAAAGGACACACACAAAGTGAAGTGTGGGAGGAAATGCAGAGCTTCTTAGTATGGAATTATAGGTTTGCCAACTAGGACACTCCCCTGAATGTCAATGTCTAAAGTTTTTACTGGTATTTCATTAATTAAGCATGATTAATTATGTCACTGGTCAAGTGACTAAACTCAATCTGAAACTGAGCAGGGACTCCCTAAAAAAGGATAGGTCCTCAGTTTCTCCTTCTGGGCGAAAAAATTAGAATCTCCCAAAATGAAAATTAATAAGGGCTGAATAAAAAGTAAAATGTCTTTGGTAAGGGACTTGGAATATAAGGTTCATTTACATTGCAACAGTCAAAAGTAAACTTCATACTTCGGTTATGGTAATCAAGCAACACTGGCCATGAATGAGGGTCTTAAGACCTCTAATGTCTCACTTCAAGGAAAGAAATTATTTTAGCTTCAATATTAAGATTTTTCTTGCAGGATGGAAACTCCTGGCTGTGAGCATATAAACCCCAGGCTGAAGGAAGTCAGAAATCTGATCAGAAACTGGATTATCTAAGGCCTTTTCAATCAGGAAGGACCAGAAGATTGTCATGCCCCCTTAAACCAATCATGGAACTGATCACATGTCTGGGATCCCTACCCTTAATTTTGTTTTTGCTTTTTTATTTTTTTAAGGTTTCTGCCATAGGGTGTGTGCACTGCTAGAGAGAGACAGGGAGACAGAGAAAGGAAAAGTGAGAAATCAGCCCCAGTGGGATGGCCACACTGCAATCCTTTCACCTCCATTCTCCTCCTGTGATTTTGGGTATGCATGCACTCACGTCCGGCATGATTCCCGAGCTGCTAGGTCTAAGACTTGACTCACACAGTCGGCCATGTGGAAGCCCAGCGCCTTACCACGCCACCTGCTGGGCCCCTCCTACTCTTAAAAATGCATGTGGGGACCTCCTTGGGGAAACTAGCCCTTTTCAGCATGAGCTGCCGGTTCTCCATGCCTGGCACACTGCAACAAAGCTGCACCTTTCTTCACCACACTGTGTGCCTGCAGTTTGGTTTGTAGTGCTTGGGCAAGGGAACCTGATTTGAGCTCCATAACCAATCTGCAGCCTCCTACTTCTCCCTCAAGGTCGCCACGGAGTGCCTCAGTCCTCTAATCTTCCTCTAATCCAGTGCTGGCTCTTTCTCCTGACCGGCCCCATCCTGCTATCAGGACATTGAGGGTCACCACATTAGCATAACAAAGGCACTCCTATTGCTCGGGAAATTCCAGAGAGTTTGAAGTTCTGTGCCAGGAACTAAGGACAAGGCTAGTGTATTCTTTATTATACCGCACCACACAAGGTCCTGCGCTGCACTACAAGGAATGAGGATAATAAAACAATGTGAACAAGCTTCAGAAACAGCATTCTACAATTTTTGTCTTAATAAAAATGAAACTTAAAGAAGAAAAGAGCATGCTAAGGGAAAGAGACCACATGCGAACAGACAACATAGTGGAAGGTTCCACTTACAGGAAACGTGAAGAAAAGGCAAAGGAGCACAGTGTGGTCGCCCAGAGCAGGGAAGCTAAGAGGAAATGTCCGTAACTGGCACAAATGACCATTTAGGGACAGCAGAAAAGTTCTAGAACAGATAGCGGGGAAGACCACGTAACTCTGTGGGATTCCTAAAATCAATGATCACACACTTAAAAACAGGTGAAGTGTATAACATGCAAATTGTACCTCAATAAAATTTTATTATAAAGTTGTATTATAAAATTATAGCACGGTAGCTCTTAATACAAAACGCCACTCTTCCTAATACCATCGTTTTAGGATCCTGGTGTTATCGAACCATTATTAGTTAAGATTTCACAAGAGGGCAGACTATGGCCCAGGGCTTAAGTGACCAGGATCCCCCATAGCTGACCACATGCTTTGAGTCCCAGACTCAATGGCTTTAAAAACATGTGTGTCCAAATTCTGGATGGAGGGAGAAATTGAAGAGAGGGGACTGCTTCATGGTCATTCCCTGTGGGGCGGTGCTTCCTTGCTTTCCCTGTTTCTTTCTGTCCATCTCTCTCCTATAAGCACATGTACTCTCTAGCAAAATTTTTTTAAAATAAGGATTTCATATGAATTTTGGGGAGACACAAACATTTATCAATAGACCATAACACCTATTATTATTATAATTTTTCATAATATTAATAATATTTTACTATGAAAATATTTTCATTATCTTGGGCATAGAGAAGGATGAATCAAAGTATAGGGTCTACAGATACGACTACATCTAAATTTTAAAAATTCACTAAGCAACAGACAAGTAATAGTCAAGAAAACATATTTCTAAAGTATATAACCAAGTATTAATATCTAGGGTCTGCTAGCATTAACAAATCAATAAAAACAAGCAAAATGGAGCTAGCAGGTGACGTGGTGGTTAAGGGCGCTGGACTCCCACAGGGCCGACCATGGTTCGAGTCCTGGACCTGGTGGGTTGCTTTCTCACTTTCTTTCTCTCCCTCTATCCCTCTCTCTCACTCTGTTCCTCACTGGTCAAATTAAAAATAAATAAATAAAGTTTAAAAAAGGCAAAACGACACATCTGAAAAATAGGATAAACAAAGTGGAAGTAAGACAAATTACTAATAAGTATATAAAAATATGTTGAACCTCATAACAAGGAACTGTAACTTAACAGAATAAGGCCTTATTTCTCAAGCATGTGATTAATTAAGACTTGTAATAATTACAGCATCCAGTATCTGCTAAAACTGCGGTGCGAGAAAACATCTACTGCACAATTACAGATAATACAAAGTTGTAAGCAACTTTTTACAAGGCAATTTGGCACTGTCAGTCAAAACATCAAATCCGACCTTGCAGTTCCAATGCTAGTAATCTATTCTAAAGGAACACACACGTGTAAACGATGGGCCTGTAAGCACAGTTAATTCCACGTCAAGGGCAGAAATGTACAAGATAGGCCTGGAACGCTTTGTTAGACGGAAAGCAAACAAGCTAGCGAGACTACAGCTGAAGGTCTCAAGAGCCGTGTGCCAGCAGCCGGAGATATCCGACGAGAGCCTCAACAAGACGTTCAAGGGAAGGAAACACATCACACAGGGTTTATGTCCAGAGTTAGAACCAACACTCTCCCCAAGCCAGTCACCCCTAGAAGATAAAAGTAAACTGATTCCTGACTCTAAAAAATGGTAAATAAAAGAATAAAAGCAGTTATCCTATCCTTCCTATGTGAACTGTACCAGTGTGTAAAAACTAGCAAACGGGAGTATTTTTCTTTACAGATTAGCAGAGGAATGACTGAATTGGCATGTCACCATTTTATAGGCCTTAATAAATTTATGGATTGAGGTCCTGACCACAATTATTATTACTATATTATTATTATTGCTATTGTTTTCCTGCTAATAAAACATGTTCTATGAAGTAGTCCTGTCCTGCTCCCCCAAAACATCAAACCTGAATCTTACCAAGTCTCTGTATCTAGCAATCAGTTTACAAAAAAATGAATAAAGGAGAAACACATTAACCTACAACACAAAGACAAACACAAAATTCAGGTGTTTTCAACCAAGGCACAAAACAATACAAAAGAGGGAAACTCTAGATTGAGACTTGGCAGATATATCTGAACTTAAATTTTTTAAATGTCAAAACTAAACTGGAGTGTTCAGGGAGGCACACTGGGATGACCAAACTACAAAAGAAAGCAAGGAAGTTTACCATAAAGGTGAAGACATTAGAAAGACATCATAAACTGGATATACAGAAGGCTTAAAATAGAAAAAGTCCTGTCTACCAGCAAAAGAAGAATTTTTAAAATGTACCAATATTCATTTACTGAATTCTAAGAAATACAGCTTTAAGAAATACAGATGGATCAGGTATCTACGCATAACTCGTGTAAGAAAAATGAAAGAGCTATTTCCAATGAGAGTATAGAAACCAGTGAATCAGGGAGCATTCACTCAATTAAATAATGAATAGTCAACAAAAAGTCAGAGCTAAGTCATTACAAATGGAAAACTATTTGGAATAATTCATTGAATTTGATTATAGGCATATCTCATGACTGATTAACTTTCACCTCAAGGCAGATTCCCTAAAAGGAAGGTATGAACATAAGCCCCAAAATCCATATAAAAGAATATTCATAGCATTATTCTTTATAATACCCAAAAAAAGAAACAGCCCAAATGTCCATTCAATGATGAATGAACAAAATGTGGAACAGCAATAACAGGGTATATGTTCCTCAGTCAGAGTATGGAATGAACTGCTGACAGCTGCTTTAACATGAACGAATGCGGAAAACACCATGCACAGTGAATGATACCACGAAGGACTGGATTTCCTATATAACCCATCAGTGTGAGATGTCCAGAACAGGCAGTTCCGTAAAGACAGAAAGGAGATGAGTAGCTGACAGGAGCTGGGGTTGGAGAATAATAACTAGTTGATTCAGGATTTCTTTCAGGGATGATAAAAATGTTCTAAAATTAGGTAATGATGTTTGCACGACTCTGTGAATGTTTTTAAAAATCACTGAATAATGAAATAAAAAGTAATAAATCAAGTTAGTCTCTTTCACAAGTTTTCTCGAAAAGTTAAATAGTTCACACATATAAATCTAACAGTGCATGAACGTTCTTTATCAAGAGATAAGCAGATGAAGTCTGCAATTGTAACCTTATTTTTCAATGCTTCCTGTTGATTTGCTTCCTAAGATCTATTATCTCAATAATTAACAGATCTTCTCTATCATGACCATTTTAAAGGTCCACTTGGCAGAGTTAAAGACTAAAAGGTACTAATTTATAAAACAATTAACTAGAAGTGGCAACGAATCCAGTGCTATAAAAACAATTTAAAGCTAAAAGTGGAATATTTATTACCATTATTCTTTAATCAAGTAAATCATTAGGTTACATTATTTGCCACAAACATTTTAGTTTTAGCTGCACATATTAGAATTAGAAATTGTACTTACTGACTACAAAAAAATAAAAGGGAAGACTGAGGCTTAGCCTCATTTTAAAAAGCAACTAGTAAGTTTTTAAATGGCACAGTCAACCCTTGTGGCAGGTTTTGTTTTTTGAGGGTGTTTTTTTGCCTCCAAATTGCTTTCCACAAATGAGATTTAACTCTTGGATCATTTAAGTATTCTGAACATGCACTGGTATACACATTTTAGTCATGATACTTTCAAAAATGTTTACAGACTTACATATACTTGAGTATGAAACATCTTTTAGAGAAGCAAGCTGATAATAGATATAACGGAGAAGGACGGAAAGCAGAACTGTAAATTCCTCAATCCACAGCCAACGAAGAGGCAGAATTAGAATCCCTAATAAGATTCTACATTACAGGTAATATGTAAGACTATGGGGAAATTTTCAAAATGCTTTATTATAGAAAGGGTTTTTTCCCTCAGGACAGGCTGATCCATGTAACATGAACTTCTAACTAATATGAATATGTACACATCCTTCCAAAGGATTCAATGAATTTACTAAGTTCCTACTATGCAAATCAAAAGAACGCGTGGGTAGGGAATAATGACACACTGGTGCTCAAACCAATTCTTTATAAAAGAATTAAAAAAGAAAAAATTGCAAGTAATGCTTGTTTCTATACTCAAATTCCAATTTAAGTAACTATTACATATTATGTTTATATGGACATACTGTTTAGGAACATTAAACAGGAGTACTGAATTAGATCTTATTAAAAATAACTTCACTGTTACTATGTAAACGAAGCATAGGACTTTCGGCACAAAATCAACTCCTGTGAACAATATATAAAAATTTATACCACATACAAAAAAAAGGAAAATAAACATATAAAAGTTTGTGTACCTACCTGAACCACCCAGGGACTATTGGCAAAGGCCATAATATCTCTTTCTTCCCAGAAAAAAGCAGAATCTGATCTTTTTATCATTTCAAACTTACTAAGAAGCTTCATGGCATAAACCTTCTGTGATGCCTTATGACGAACCTGTTGATTTTGAAAAACACAAAAATTATTAATACTTCAATTTTATGAGATGGGTGAACAGATTATACTGTTGTTGGATCTTCAGAAAAGTCATAACGCATTTTATCAAGGAATGGCATATTTTTGCACAGAAAAACATAGAAAAATATATCATGACTTTTCCGACAGACCAATATAATGCTATTATAAAGACCTCAATTGCAAAATGAAATTACCTTAGCTAATAAAAATTAAAAGCATAACATCAGAAAATTTCTTCTTTTTCCAAAAATTTTCTGTAGGGCACATATGCTTACCTGAGAGAGAGAAAGAGAGGTAAAGAGAGAGAAAAGTGGGAAATCACACCTGGGCGGATAGCCATGAGCAATCCCTTTCCTCCGTTCTCTTCTCAGGATTTTGGACACATACACATGCCTGACTTGTTTTTCAAGCTGCTGGGTTTGGGACTCAAACCACTCGGTCAGCCATGTGGGATCCAGCTGCCTTTCCTCTGGGCCACCTGCTGTCCCCTAGACTGTTCTTCCTTTTTTTTTTTTTTTTGGAGTTTTTTTTCTTTTTTTGCTATAGGGCACATGTGCTCGCCAGAAAGACAGAGAGAGACAGACAGACAGAAAGCAAGAAATCACCCCCAGGGTGGATGGCCGTGCCACAATCCCTTCTCCTCCATTCTCCTCTTGGGATCTTGAGCACGCACTCACATGCGCCCAGAGTGAGTTTAAGCCACAGGGTCCGAGATTTGAACCTTGGTCAACTACATGGGAGTTCAGTGACATAGCCATTATGTTAACTGCTGGTCCCAAAACTGTTCTTCCTAAGCATGACCTACAACCAAGAAATCATCTAGGCAAACATTAAAATTTGACATGTGACATTATAACTTCAGAAACAAGATTTAGGACCAGCCCTGTGTCCTAGAGGGATCCAGATCCCATGTGAATGATGATCCAGTTTGAATACCAACCCCAATGGCACATGCATGTGTACTCAAAATGCCAACAAGATGAAGAAATGGAGAAGGAATTGAGGTGCGACCATGCCCTGCTAGGGAGTTTTCATTCTCTGTGTGTGTCTCTCTCTTCCTCTCTCTGGTGAGGGCATGTGTCTTCTGGCAATTTAAAACAAAAACAATAACAGTCTCGTGGCCCGAGCATGGCACCGGGCTGGAAGCAATATGGCAGGTGAGCACAAGGTCAAGCTGTCCAAGAACCTGCTGCACATGAAGTTCATACATGAGGACTGTACTCAGAAACCAAGAAAGAACTAGAGGAGGAGGAAAAGAAAATCATTCATGAAGAACACTGGTATTTGGATTTGCCAGAGCTTAAAGAGAAAGAGAATCATAACAGAAGAGCAGAGCTTCTTGTTATGTGAAGATCTTGTCTAAGAAATTAATGCTGCAGATGAATGCCAAGAACAAAGACGACATTGATGATGAAACAGGGGAGCTTGATGTGGAAGAAGATGAAGAAACAGCTAGAAGATATGAGACCTTGGTGAGAACAACTGGAAAAAAATTTGTCAAGAAGGAGACCAGGCCAATTATGAAGATGAAGAAAATGGAGACATAAAATCAATTAAATCAAAAAAGAAAATGTTCTGAAACTCCAAGATTAAAATGGATACTTTAAGACATGCCTTAATTGGACCAGCAGTTAGCGTTAATGGCTATGTCGCTGGACAACCAAGTAGTTGACCATGGTTCGAGTCCCAGACCCGGTGGCTTAAAACTCACGCCAGGCACATGTGCGTGCGTGTGTGCCTAAGATGCCGAGAAGAGAATGGAGGAGAAGGACTGTGGTGTGGCCATTGCCCCTGGGGGGTGATTTCTAACTTTCTGTCTCTCTGTCTGTCTCTATCTTTCTGGCGAGAGCAAGTGCCCTATAACAAAAACCTCTCCCCTGCCCCCAAAAAAGACATGCCTTAAGGCTCAGGGATGCCATGTGAAAGCAGCTTATTTTAGAGCTCATCCTGATGGTGTTTCTATAGTTATTAGCATTACAATGTTTATTTGTAAAAGAAAAAAATGTAAGATTTCAGAAACATGCTGTTTTTGAAACAGATGTGTGATGAGTGTTATGTTCCTTTGCTGAACAGTATTCATCAAGAGCAGGTTTTCATTCCCTGGCCTTCAAGTATACACAGATTCAGTTTCTTTTTTTTTTTTTTGGAGAGGTTTTTTGTTATAGGGCGCGTGCGCTCACCAGACAGACAGAGATAGAAAGACAGAAAGCGAGAAATCAGCCCCCAGGGGGGATGGCCACGCCGCAATTCCTTCTCCTCTGTTATCCTCTAGAGATCTTGGGCACGCACGCACACACGCCCAGCGAACCGCCGTCGACTACATGGGAGTCCAGCGACATAACTATTACGCTAACTGCTGGTCCCCAGATTCAGTTTCTTTCTAAAGACTTTTCTACCTCACTTTTTTTTTTTTTTAATACAGCCATCAGCCTTGAATAGACTCATGTAAGTTAATGGCCAGGTTTAAGTTGCCCCTATGCTTATATTTCACTTTAAATTGTTAATCATGTCAAGTCAATTCATATATACACTTTGGAATGAGATGCCATGTTATATGTAAATATATCAAGAACAAACCTGCTTTTCCAGCCTTATTATCTGCATGCTAACTGGTCATTGTCAGTTAATGGTATTACGGTTTTCATTGAAAGCATTTACTTAATTAAAAAAAAAGAGTTCTGTAATAAGAAAAAACAAACAAAAAAAGAAATAAAAGTAAAAGTAGAAATCCCTTCCACAGCAGAAAAACTAGTTTAATTGATGTGTTGAATTAGCAGATTATCTCAAAGCAAGTTATTCTAGCAATATTGTTGTTTTGTTTTGGTTTGTTTTTTTTGAGAGGTTTTTGCTATAGGGCATGTGCACTTACCAGAAAGACAGAGAGAGACAGAGACAGAAAGCGAGAAATCACCCCCCAGGGGGTATGGCCATGCCACAATCCCTTCCCCTCCTTTCTCCTCTGGGGATCTTGGGCACACACGCACATGCGCCCGGCTAGAGTTTAAGCCACCGGGTCCAGGACTTGAACCGCAGTTGAGTATATGGGAGTCCAGAGACATAGCCATTACACTAACTTCTGGTCCCACTAGCAATATTGTTAAATATAGTAAAAAAAAAAAAAAAAAAAAAAAAAAAAGTTAACAATAGTGTTAAAAAGAAGTTGCTAAGATGCTCCTCCTACACAGATTTAAGCCACTCTTCAAACCTTCATTTACTCTAAGAACAAATCAAATTCTGCATGTTTCGTAACTTCATTAGAAAAAGCAATTCATGGGAACCAGCAGTTAGCGTAATGGCTATGTCGCTGGACTCCCACATAGTTGACCGCGGTTCGCGACCCGGACCTGGTGGCTTAAAACTCACGCCGAGTGCGTGTGCATGCGTGCCCAAGATCCCGAGAGGAGAATGGAGGAGAAGGGATTGCGGCGTGACCATCACCCCGGGGGGTGATTTCTCGCTTTCTGTCTCTATGTCTCTCTCTGTCTGTCTGGCGAGCGCACGCGCCCTATAGTGAAAACCTCTCAAAAAAAAAAAAAAAAGAAAAAGAAAAAGCAATTCATATAACTTTGAGTCAATTAATTTATTCGGTATTATTATTTATGCTTGACTCAGATCAAAAATTATTTTTAAAATTCTGATATAACGCACAGATATGAACAGAACCTAAGAGATATTTATCAGCTAGTAGAAAATAGTTAAATATTTAAGCCAGCAACATTTACACATCAATACAAACATAGAAGGAAAAGCCCCACATTGGAATAAGCAAAAAGCTACACAACAGAGGCGTCCAATGACTTGTGAATATGAGAAGAATGCGCATGGACTTCAGTTCCTCGTGCACACCTGCTCCCTCCTCCATACTCCCACAGCAGTACGAGGCATGGAAGTAATCTCACTGCACACACGTCTGCCTCACAAGCTCGTAGGAACGGAACGTTTCCATGTTGTTCAGCGGTTAGCACAATGCTAAACTGTCCAGGTCCACAAATTCAACACAACTGCAGCTACATCTGCATGATGTCTAAAAGCTGAATAAATGAAACATATTTTGACTAGAGGCTCTAGTTCATTAGGTCTGAATTTCATTTCACTGCTGAAAATGAGCACAGTGGAAAGACCTGGGGAAGGTATAGGAGAAGACAGCCATCCACAAGCCAAGGACAGAAATCCCAGGAGAAACCAAACCCCCAACACCTCGATCTTGAAATCTTAAACCTTCGGCCTCTAGAAATGCTGAGAAAATAAATTTGTGCTATGTAAACCAGGCAGTCTGTGGTATTATGTTATGGCAGACCTAGGCAACTAATACATCGAAAATTTAGGATACAATTTCTATTATTTATTTAAAGCTAATTTAAATCCATGACAAAGAAACTGGCAACAGTGACAACGGCAAAAGTGTACTTAGCATCTACCCTGTGCCAGGTCCCCTGAGTACCACATATGCATAAACTACTGAGTCTCCGAGAAAGTCATGACGCATTATTGCACATGGCACGACTTTCCTGACAATCTAATAATTCAGTCATCACGATTTTTTTATTTTTAAGTTTTTGCCACAGGTTACAAGAGCTTGCCAGAGAGAGGGAGAAGGAAAGTGAGAAACACCCCCCACAGGGCATGGCCATGCACTGCAATCCCTTCTCCTCCATTCTCCTCTCAGGATTTTGGGCACACGTGCACAGCTGCCTGGTATGATTTTCAATCTACCAGGTCCAAGACTCGAACCATGATCAGCCGTGTGGGAATTCAGTGTCTTAACCATCTTGCCACTTGGTGGGCCCCCCATCACAAAAAAATTCAGAAAGTAAATTCTATCACTGGTGCCACTCTGAGGTGAGGAGATCAGAGCTGATGACGAGAAATCAGTACACTACAGGATGGAAACAGAAGTAGTCAACTTTGACCCTTCCACGGCACCAGAGGACGTCACACGAAACGTCTATTAAAAATTTCACATTACTGGGGCCAGAAGATGGTGAAGTGGTAACATTGCTGTACTCCCATATGACCAGTAATGGTTCAAGACCCAGGCCTGGTGGCTTGAAAATTATGCTGGGTACAGGTGTGTGCCTGACCAAGATCACAGGAAGAGAGCAGAGAAGGGACTGTGGCATGGCCATCCTCTCTGGGAGGTGGTTTCTCAGTTTCCTTCTTACTGTCTCTGTCTCTGTCTCTGTCTCCAGCAAGTGTACACACCCTACAGTGAAAACCTCTTACAAAAAATTAACATTATCACTTCAACTACAATAACAATATGTTTCTTTAAACCAGTAAGTACTTACAGGTTTTAAAAGAAACATAACTGCTTTTCCAAGAGTCTCCTATCAGTCTAGCCTAGATATACTATGTATTTAGCACGTGCTATTCTAAACGTGTTTCATATAATAACTTACTTAACACTCATAACAGCCTATGAACTATCATTTTTATTTTAAAAATGAGTAAATCGAGTCAAAAAGAGACTACATAGTTATCAGAAGTCATAAGAATATTAAACCAGAAAGTCCAAGCTCTTAATCAGTACATTATACTGAAAGCTATTTTTTTCCATAAAAGTGAGATGTCATAAAAGATCCAAAAAAGGGTAGGTTCCAACAGCAATAATATTGGAGAAAATCATTCATGTCAAAGATCTTTTATGATATAAAAACATAAACTAAATGTACATTTTCTCTACAGGTAGGGAGAAAAGACCTAGATAAATTTTGCCATCCTGGAATTACAGAATTTTATGATTTACAGGAAATACCTTTTACAAATGAGGAAACATAAGCTTGAATTAGTGAAATGACTTGGCACTTCCCCAATTCACAGCATTTTCACATTCTGGTCCCTGTGCTCCAACTCCCACTCAAACCCCACTTCTTTACGTGGCTAACTCCTTTATGTCTTAAGGTCGACATCAGTCTCTCACAGCAAGACTTTTCCTATCTCCCACTGTGAATCAGGCACACCCCTCACTGTTCTGTCAGAGCAGCCAAACCCCTTTCCTTTGCAGTATGTATCATAATCTGAAATACCATTTCACTTGCTTAATCTTCATCTTCTCCAGAGGACTACTTTTGAAAAGACATTATCTATGTTACTGTGTCTTAGAAACTAGCTCAGCTCCTGGAATATAACAGACTTTGATTAAATATTTCATGGGTGGATGGGTATATGAAGCATCTAATAATTAACTGCTAACATTTACTGAGTACTATCATATTCCAGGAGCTGTTCCACATGCTTAATATGCAACTTCAAATGTAATTTTTATAGTAAGAATTGAAATATAAGAATATGAAATGTAAGTGTTATCTTCATTTAATAAATAAGAAATTGATGGATACAGGAATTAAGCAACTTGGCTGAAGTCATAGCTAGTTAGTGATAGAGGCAAATTCGACTGCAAGTAGTCTGATTCCAGGGCAAATGTTCTTACATCCTGCGGTATACCTGCTATAACATACAGGAGTTACTCTGACAACGAGAGTTGTATTTGTAAAGACTGATGGCTGGGCCCTCTGTGTTAATGCTTTTTCCCCCTTTTTTGGAGAAATTTTTGCTATAGGGCATGTGTGCTCGCTGGACAGACAGAGGGACAGAAAGTGAGAAATCACCCCCTGGGGGGATGGCCACACAGCAATCCCTTCTCTTCCATTCTCCTCCTGGGATTTTGGGCATGCATGCATATGTACCCAGCATGAGTTTCAAGCCACTGGGTCCAGGACTCAAACGGCAGTCAACAACGTGGGAGTCCAGTAATGTAACCATTACGCCATCTGTTGGTCCCTATGATAATGAATTTTTTTAACTAAGCTAGAAAAAGCATTTTCTATGGAAAGACAAATTTGAATCAACTACTGTAAAACTATCTTCAAATGACTATAAAGGTATGATCACAACAATGTGACCAATATGAACACCCCCTACATCTCCATCATACTAAATGATCTATTCCATCGGAATCAGCTTTAAAAGGCTGTTGAAACACTTGGACTTCTCCTTTACTTAAAGAGTTTCTACCTAGGGTAACAGAACCAAGAACTAAAGCCAAAACAAACATGCTTCAAGCCCTTGGGTCAGGTCATCAGATTAAAAGAATGTTAAAATATTTTTCATTTTTAATAACATGTGACTTTATTTCTACATAGTTTGTGGTCAAAACAAATTTTGGGAATGAAAATTAACATTCTGCATCTATATATTTTCTTTTTCTTACTTTCCTTCCTTTAACATAGTGAATTATAGTGATCGAATTAACTTAAAACAGGGGTCGGCACACTGGACAACCACATGACTGACCAAGGTTCGAGTCCCAGACCTGAAAGCTTGCTTTCTCACTTTCCTTCTCTCTCTCTCTCTCACTCTGTCCCTCTCTGGACAAAATTAAAACAAACAAAGTTAAATAAATTTTTTTAATGAACTTAAAACAGTCAGTGAATACCCTTCCATTAAAACATGGTAAGTCAGAGCCAACAGGTGGCGTGATGGTTAAGGCACTGGACTTCCACATGGCTGACTACAGTTAAATTCCAGACCTGGCTGCTTGATTTCTCACTTTCTTTCTCTCAGTCTGTCTCTGATCAAATTTAAAAATAGTTACAAATTGGGGTCAGCAGATAGCACAGTGGTTCTATCACTGGACTCTCACATAGCCAACCACAGTTTGAGTCCCAAACCCAGTGGCTTAAAATTCATGCCAGGCGTGTGTATGCCCAAGATCCCAGAAGGAGAATGGAGGAGAATGGATTGTAGCTTGGCCATACCCACTGGGGGATGATTTCTAACTTTCTCTCTCACTATCTCTGCCTCTCTCTCTAGCAAGTGCACCTGCCCTGAGACAAAAACCTCTTTAAAAAAAAAAAAAAAAAAAAAAAAAAAAAAAGTGGGACCAGCAGTTGGCGTAATGGCTGTGTTGCTGGCCTCCCATGTAGTTGACCGCGGTTCGAGTCCCAGAGTCAGTGGCTTAAACTCACACCAGGCACGTGTGTGTGCATGCCCAAGATCCCAAGAGGAGAATGGAGGAGAGGAGACTGCAGCGTGGTCATCCCCCCTGGGGGAGTGATTTCTGGCTCTCTGTCTCTGTCTTTCTGGTGAGTGCACGTGCCCTATAGCAAAAAAACTCTCAAAAATAAATTAATTAATTTTAAAAAATTAAATTAAATTAAATAAATATACAATCCAAAAAAAAGAAAAAGGTAAAGTCTATCCTTCCAAAATTCAACTCAATTCCAGTATCGCTCCCGTAACTACATTGAATCATAAAAGACTGTAGAATCAATGTATCTGTTTAAAATACTTATATCAAACAGGCAATAATAAAAGTTAACAATTAAGAAACACTGTGACTAGGCTTATTTATTTTATTATTTTACTGAATCTCCCACAAAGACTCCCATAACATAGTCATTCTTTTCTCTATTCCATAGGTTGGAACTCTTGAGCGATTCCTGCCTGTAGTCACCATGAACTCTGAGCCAGGAAACAGAACAGCTAAAATTCAAGTACTTTATTTTTTCCTTATCTTTTATAACTCAATAGTCATGTAATCTAATCTTCCACTCAACTCACTAGACCATCAAAACTCTAAAAGCTGAAGTTTGTCATTTTCACTGAAAACCAAAAAACAAACAATAAAACCCAAAATATAGTCCAATATAAATAAAAGTTTGTCACTTTCCAAGGAATCCTTTCCTCAAGTCTACTCCACGTAAACCTCTAAATTCCCTCAACCACACCTCGGAAGGTCCTGTCTCAGGTCCCCTGAGCACTACATCCCGAGTGCACTCCATCAGCAAGCTTGTGAAGGCTGCCAGTACCGCACATCGGAAGCCAGCAAGTTCCCGCTCCATCCTAACAAATAAAAACCTGAAGAGACTGAAGAATCAACAACTTTCCTTGGATCTGAGAGAGGGGTGAAGACACAGGGCCGACCACTACCCCTACGACTGCAGACAGGAAGGCGAAAGAGGAAGCAACAGCTCAATCGGGTCAAAGACTCACAAGTGAAAATCATCTCAGGAACTAGAGCAGAACAGGAAAACCTGAGCTGAACACGGTCAAGTCTGAGAAGTAAAAGCTCAAGTGAGAGGTTCATAAGAAAGCCCCCAGATTTTTGTTAAGTTTTATACCTAGGAGCTCGTCCAGGTACTCACAGTAAACATGGTGGAAAAATCCCCTCATGCTTCCAGCAGGAAGAGGACAAATGGAACTATTTTGAAATATGCCAGAGAACTCTGTTCTTCTTATCAAGATCTGCTCACAGGAAAACCTATTTAACCAGAGCCTAACAGAACTTGGCAAAGGGAAATGTAGAACTTGGTACAGGGAAATACAGAATTCCAGCCCGCTCTGGCCATCTCATCCCACCTAAAGAAAAGGAGAGAAAACTGAGAAGCAGTTCTGAAGTTCAGACTACAGAGGCATAAGTTCACTAAAAGATTGAGCCTAATCATAGAACCACTAATCAAGGTCCATTCATAGCAGTTATCTTTACCCAATACATCATGTCCAGCAATTGAGGAAGAATTACAAGACATACTAAAAGGCAAAACATCATCTGAAGAGACAGTGAGCAGCAGAACCAAACATAACAGAAATGCTGAAATTATCGGACTGAGAAATAGAACGATGATCAACAGCTAGGAGCTCTAATGGCTAAGCTAGACGCTGTGCAGAAAGAGAGGGACACCGTAACTGGAGAGACAGAAATCCTAAGAACCAACTAAAAAGAAATTCTAGAGGTCAAAAGCACAATAACAGAAATAAAGAATACAGGAGCTGTTTAGTAACCTGGATGTGGCTGAGGAAAGAATTCCTGAGTTCCAGGGCCTAACAATAGATACCTACAAAACGGAAAAACGGAGGAAAAGATGGGAAAAAATCAGAACAGAACATGTTTAAGAACTATGAGACAACTACAAAAGATAATACATGTAACAGTCATGCGATGAAAACAGAAGAAGAAAAAGAGAAAAACAAAAGAACTATTTGAAACAATAATACTAAAAATCTCCCCAAATTAATGTCAGACACCAAATCACAGATCCAGAAAACTCAAGAACACCAAACAGGACAAATGCAAAACAAAACAAAAACAAGAACACATAGGCATATCATATTAGAACTGCAGAAAATCTAACAGAAAGAACAAAACCCGAAACAAGCCAGAGAGGGAAAAGAGAATCACCTCAGGGCCAGCCAGCAGGTGGCATAGTGGTTAAGAGCACTGGACTCCCACATGGCTAACCACGGTTTGAGTCCCAGACCTGGCAGTTTGCTTTCTCACTTGTTCTCTCTCTCTCTCTTTCACTCTGTCTGTCTCCGGTCAAATGCAAATAAATAAATAAATAAAGTAAGTAAATAAGTAAATTTTTAAAATTCTTTTTAAAAAATCACCTCACCTATACAAAAACAGAGAGAAGAATTAAATTGAACTCCTCCTGGAGCCAGCAGGGTGGCATGGTGGTTGAGTCGATGGACTCCCACATAGCTGACCACGGTCTGAGTCCCAGACATGGTGGCTTGCTTTCTCACTTTCTCTCTCTTTGGTCAATTAAAAATTAATTAATTAATGGGACCAGCAGTTAGCATAATGGCTACGTTGCTGGACTCCCATGTAGTCGACCGTGGTTCGCGTCCCGGATCTGGTGGCTTAAAACTCACGCCGGGCATGTGTGCGTGCGTGCCCAAGATCCCGAGAGGAGAATGGAGAAGAAAGGACTGCAGCGTGGCCATCCCCCCCGGGGGGTGATTTCTCGCTTTCTGTCTCTGTGTCTCTCTCTGTCTGTCTGGAGAGCGCACGCGCCCTATGGCAAAAACCTCTCCAAAAAAAAAAAAGAAAAAAATTAATTAATTTCAGAAAGTTCTTTTTTTAAAAAAATAAATTCAACTCTTCCTCAGAAACCATGCAAGTAAAAAGGGAATGAAGTGAAATATTTAAAGTATGCAGAGAAAAATACCCACCAACTAGAATTCTATACCCTGAAAAAACTGTCCTTCAAAAGTGAAGAGGGGATTCTAGGAAGATAGGGGAGCAGGAAGCAATGGGAGTTTTTATCCCCATCTAGGCAACAACTGAATTGGCAGAATCTGTCTGATACAAAGATCTTGGAATGCTGGAGCCAATTAAAGGCTTGTAACTTCCAGGGGGAGGCTTAGACTTGTAGGTGGTGGTAAATTGTGATCCATTTCGGCTCTTAGCGTGGTAACAGCTACTCAGGCCTGGCCTCCAGCCCTTAGCAGGCAGCTGTGTGGGTGTTCCTGGATCATCCTGCACACAGCTTGGAAAGCCGCAGTGGACAGAACAGTGGGGGTCCGTGTTCTGGTCACCAATGCTGCTCGTGCTCATCAAGGTGCACTCGGAGATGGGGCCACGGCTGCTGCACTCCACCTCACAGTCGTAAGCCCCTTCCCCTCAAGCTAAAAAGATTTGGTCCCTAGAGCTGAACACTCAGAGAATTTAAAGAATTAGTATCCTTTTTGTAACCTTTTATTTTTTCACCTTTACCCCTTTGGGAGCCAGACATTAAAGAATAAAACATTCAACAGCGACTGTTCATAGGGAAAAATCAGAATGTGTACATATGAAGGATTGGTACAAGTTCAGAAAAGACCTTAGACAACCTTAAGTTTACACCTCAGGGTGATACTTAGCACAGAGACAGGGCTATAGCAACCACAACTCATAAAAACAGTAACAAAAAACAGCAAACCTTAAGGATGGCTGAAGGGAGATTTACATCATTTCCAAAGCAACTACATTATTCAAAGTTCAGTTTCATGGTTACCACATAAATCAACTTTCTGAGATTACCATATTATATTGGGTTGTAGGAAAAGTCATGACGCATTTTTGCATAGCAAACCAGAAAAATACATGATGGCTCTTCCGACAGCCCAATAGGGTGTCATTTTCTTTTTTTAAATGTTTTTGCCATAGGGCACATGTGCTCACAGCCAGGGAGAGAGAATGAGGCTGGAAAATGAGAAATCACCCCTGGAGAGATGGCTGCAATCCCCTCTCCTCCATTCTGCTGAAACTGTGAGCACACATGCCTCGCTGATTTTCAAGCCACCAGGTCCAGGACTCAAGTTGCAGTCAGTCAAGTGAGAGTCCAGAGATTTAACCACTACACCAGCTGCTGGCCCTGACTCTAGTTTTCAACAGAAAAGTTATATGACATACAAAAACAACAACAAAATATAGCCCATTCAAAGAAAAAATCAAATCAAAAGACATTCTGTCTAAAAGAGACCTAATGAAAGATATTCTTAATACAGATTTTAAGACGATTGTCTGAAAAATGTTCAAAGAACTAAAGGAAGATGTGGAAAAACATCAAGAAATGATGAGCAAAATGGAAACAGCAATAAAGAAGTAGAAAACTAAAAAGAAACCAAAACAAAATTCAGGTGCTGAAGAGTACAATAACTGAAATGAAGAGGGATTCAAAGTGGGACAACCAACAAGTTTGTATATAGGGCAAAAGAAATGAACAAATCTGGGAAACAGAAAGAAAAAAGATTGAAGAAAGTGAACAGAGTCTAAGAAGCATGCATTTATGTTTTATGTACTTTTTGTACGTGTGATATATTTTGTAATAAAAAAATTTAAAAGAGAGACCAGCAGATGGCATAGTAGTTACATTCCTGGACTCCCATGTAGTTGACTCTGGTTGAAGTCCCAGACACGGTGGCTTGAAACTCAAACCAGGTGCATGTGTGTGCATGCCCAAAATCCCTAGAAGAAAATGGAGAAAATGGAACTCAAGTGTGGCCATCCCCTGGAGGGGGGTGGTGGTTTCTTGCTTTCTGTCTGTCCCTCCAGCAAGTGCAGACAGACGGTAGTGTAGCAGTAAAATGTGACGTTCTATAAGAAAATTCCAGTTCAGGTCCAAAGACCTTCCTGAGTATGCCAAGCACACACTTGTCCATAAACCAAGAATAGCTGAAGACTGGAGATAGATCATGGCACTAAGCAGTTGGGGGATGCTGTCTGTCTGTCTCTCCCCTCTCCCTCCACACCTCTCCAGTTCTGTCACTGAAGGAAGAAAAAAGTAAATAAACTTAAAACACACACACAACTGAGGAAGAAAAAAAAAATCAAGAACTTGCCAGATAAAAGCAGCTAAGGGAACTTGTTATCAGTAGACCTGACCTGCAATGAACAGCCAGTGGAGCCCTGCAGATACTGTCTAGACCTAACCTGAAGTCCTCTGGAAAGATAAAGACCTCAGTAAAGGTCAACACAGGGACCATTTTCCTAATCGTCAGAAGAGGCACATGCTTGCCAGAGAGAGATGGAGAGACAAGGAAAAAGAGAAAACACACCACACTGAGGCATGGTCATGCCACAGTCCTGTCTTCCCCATGTCACTGGTATTCTAGACACACACTCATGCACACCCTGCATGGTTTCCAAGCATCCCAGGCCAGAATTTGAACTGCAGTTGGCCATGTGGGATTCAGCCCTCTCTTTCTTTACTTTTTGGCTATAAGGCATGTTTGCTCGCCAGAAAGACAGAGACAGAGAGACAGAAAGTGAGAAATCACCCTCCCAGGGGGATGGCCGTGCTGTAATAATTTCTCCTCCATTCTCCTCTCGGGATCTTGGGCACGCACACACACGCGCCTGGCAGGAGAGTGGTGGAGAAGGGACTGTGGCGTGGCTGTCCCTCCAGGAGATGATTTCTGACCTTCCCTCTCTATTCCCTTTCTCTCGCTTACTGGCTCTCACTCTCTGGTGAGCTCATGCACCCTATGGACAGAACCTTAATAAAAAAAAAAAAAAATTAAAGTTCTAGTGGAACATTAACTACTGGGCAGATCACAAGTGAAGCCAAGCTGGCCTACTCTAAATCACAGTGCTTCAGAGCAGGAAGAGACCTGGTGTCCATAAGCACGACCGCCTCCTTTTACAGATGAGGACACGGAGGCTGTCGGAGACAGAATGGTTTGACTGAGGTCATAAAGCTAACTTTGGCATGGTTGGCACAGGAATCAGATCTACTCAGATGCTACTGACATTTCACAAAGCCATGATGTCACAAAAGTAATAAGAACAAAACAAATACTTTCTTACCAACTGGACTTCACCAAAAGCACCTCTTCCGATAACTTTTACAACATCATAGTCTTCTGCCTTCATCTGCAGACCTCTGATTTTTTTCACAATTTTCTCATCTATAATTAAAAAAAAACAAAACGCTGTATTTGTAATATTGATCAGATTTACAAGCAATATTTTAATATAATCATCATATTTATAAACAAAATTTTATCTGAGAAAATGGGACTTGATTTTCAGCTAAACCTGTCAATTTTTAAAGGTTGCTGCTCTGTTTAAAAATATAAGATACAAATTAACCTTATAGAGAAAAAGCCGGGCCCTCAGAACAAGGTTCCACATGGCGCCAGCAAAATAGATTTTTCAGGAAATGAAGATTTTCTACTGATAATTCAGCCTCCAACAAACGAGCTAGTGGTAGGGAGCCCGCACCACACCCCCAGCCTCCTATCTCTCTTTCTGTCTCTCAGTTCCTGTCTCTCCCTGCTTCTGCCTTCCCTTATTTTTTGTAATTTTTCCTTCTTACACTTTTTTTTAAAAGGCACAGTTTTTCTCTGGCTCTTGGCTCCGCCTCTTATCTTGTTAATTAGTGCTCTGGTCCTTCCACCAGGCAGAAGAAGCCGGGTCCTCAGAACAAGGTTCCACATGGCGCCAGCGAAATAGATTTTTCGCGTGGCGTGCTCGCGCGCCACTCGGTTTTCCATTTTGTGATTTTTTTTTTTTTAAAAAAAGAACAGTAATTACTACTTTTAAAAATTTTTTTGTCTTTTTTTCTCTTTTTGTTGTTGTTTCTCTCTCCCTTTTTCTTTTTCCTTTTCTTGTCTCTCCACCCTCCAATATCCATTCAGTGTGTTCTTAGACGGATCTAAGAGCACTGTAGCTAAACATCCAAATACTAATAGGGTTAAAATATTCCCCAATATCTACTGAATCTTCTACACCAGCAATCACAACAGAACAGCAAAGAGATTCTAGATCACCTCCGCTTGCTCCTGAACATTTAGACTGAACTTCAAGAATTTGAAAGAAACACACCATCCATCAGATGACAAGAAATCACCGCCGAATCACGAGAAATATGGGAATACGAGAAAATACCTCTCCTCCACGGGAAAAGAATAACTCTTCTTCATCCACAAGCAGTTCGGTGAAAATCATGGAAATGTCTGATAAGGAATTTAGAGCATTCATAATGTCAAAGCTAACAGAGATGGAAGAGAAGAGAGATAATGAACTGCTAAAGAGAAAGGAGAAAGAAGTTGAGTTCCAGGAGATGAGGAAATTCTTGCTAGATCTAAAAGAGGAATTACACACTTTACAAAAGACTCAAACAGAACTACTAGAGATGAAGTCTAATACAAGAAGTCAAAATCTCCCTTGAAAGTATTAAAAGCAGACTAGATCATTCAGAAAATAGAATCTCAGATGTAGAAGAGAAAATGGCTGACCTAGAAAAATCCACCACGAAGACTGAGAAAATGGCCCAAAAATTTGAGAATGATATCCAAGAAGTACTGGATACCATCAAATAATTGGCATTCCAGAAGGTGAAGAGACCCATAAGGGCATTGATAATCTAGTCCATGAAATCCTGCAAGAAAACTTTCCAAACCTGGAGAGGCATTCGAAGATCCAGTCCCAGGAAATACAAAGGACCCCAAATAGAATCAACCCAAGAAGATCTTCTCCAAGACACATTATAGCCAGGTTGACCAAAACTGCAGACAAAGACAAGATACTAAGATTGGCAAGAGAAAAACATCAAGTCACCTACAAAGGACATCCCATCAGGCTAACAGCAGATCTCTCATTGGAAACAATGCGAGTGAGGAGAGAATGGGAAAATATATTCAAAGTGTTAAGAGAGAAGCAATTTCAGCCTAGAATACTGTACCCAGCAAGATTATCTTTCAGGTGGGAAGAAAAGACAAGAACATTCTCAGATAAACAAAACCTGAAAGAATTTACCAGCACCAGACCAGATCTCCAAGAAGTTCTCAAGGGTGTGCTGTATCAGGAAAATTAAACACAGACACACGGAAATAAGAGTCCAAAAACCAAGAAAGTGGCCAACTTAATCATAGGGACAAGTCTGGAGTTGAATATTATATACCAGAATTTAACCAGGAAAATTGAACCAGAACAGAAGATAAAAGTACATGAGACTGATAGGTTCATGCACCTACCATTTGAACAGAATCCTAACCTGTTTACTGGCTTTAAGCAAAGTTCCTTGGCATTTCTTTGATTTAAGTTAAAACTGGTTTTCTTAGTAGTAATGAGTGAACTCACCATTGAAAGTAGTTAGATTATGTAGGAAATTGTGTGATCAATGCAATGTGGGTGGGAAGGGAATGAAGGACAGTTGTGGACACGGGAGGAGGTGTGAGAGGAGGGTGGGAAGGGACAGAGGGTCAGAAAGAGGGGTGGAAATATTTCTAGGAACTAGAAATGGAAAATTTTTTGTAATGTGCATGATTGAGTCACTATGCAGTGTGTACTGGATGGGAGATCGCATTTTGTGTGCTGTGATGATGCTTAGGTAAGGGATGTAAATTGAGTTACAAAATATATATATATATATATATATATATATATATATATATTTTTTTTTTTTTTTTTTTTTTTTTTTTTTTCAATGACTGCAGTAGGATATGTAGCCCCAGCTAGGTGCTACTTTATAGGATGCATAATGTTAAACTTGTGTTCATGGAAATGTGTGTGTCACCTGTGTTTGCTATGAGGGTATTTGGATTGATTAGGGTCTTTGGTGATTCAATAAAATGTAGGGGGAAAACAGTATAGAAAGCAAACATAGATACCAGACACAGTGTGGGAGGAGAATGGGAGATGGCAGAGGGTAGGAGATAGGGAATCAAGGATGGGGGGCGGGGGGGGGGGGGAAGCTAAACATACAGAAAACAAGAAATGGAAGATCATCTGCTGACAACATGTTTGTTGATGTGCTTGACTGAGACAATATACACTGTACTCTGGATGGAAAATCTCATTTTGTATGCTGTAATGATGTACAGTGAATGAATGCAAATAAATAAATTGAAATAAAAAAAATTAACCTTACAAAGAACCAAAATTCTCTCTGCTTTATTAATACATATAAACAAACATGACAAACTGCCAATATGCAGCAGTGAAAGCTCTTCTGTTTCCAACTCTGTGCTTGGCAAGTCAGATGCGAGCTGAGGACCCAGGCAGCCCTGGTGTGCAGTCTGACTGAGGGAAGAAAGGGGCCATGCCCTCACTTGCACGTCTAATCTTAGCAATGAACTCTGATAGACTTCTTCAAAAACGTAAATCATATATTATAGATATTAACTATAAATGAGAATGTTTAATTGGGAATAGTACCTCAGCTTTAAAAGAACTTACAATGATGATATAACATATGTATTAATAGTTTAGAGAATTTCTTATTCTTAGACTTCACTTCTCCACTGCAACAGCAATATGGGCAAATATTAAGGGTTACCACATTATTTTTTATTAACTAACATGAAATGTCCCCATCTACAGACATATTACTGCTTAAAACTCTGAGTAATATTACACACTAGACTTGTCAATATTGATTTAACACTTCTCTTGCAACTGCTATAAATAACCTGCCCTGAAATAAATCAAGTCATCATAATTTAGAAAAAATTTTGAATTTTACCTACTTTACATATTATGATGTAGTTCTACAGTTTTACTTTGGAAATAAAGAATATTAGTTTTGAAATAAACAGCAAACCAAAAAAATTACAAGTTAGAGTTCAATAAAATAATTAAGCTAGTAAGTTTATGGACTGTAATAACAATAATCAAACATAAACCTTTTGTCAAAAGTACAGGTACATGATCAAACATGAATTTTAAACATACTTACATCTATTTAAAAAGTTATCTATATTCTTGTTTTTCCTCAAAGCAGGAAAATCCAAATCAAGGACCAAGGAATTTAAGCCATCCTATTAAAATATAAAAAGAAGAAAAAGGCAAATTTAACAATTTTTAAGCATTCCCCCCAAAAGTCTTTATATCTAATAGCTTCCCTAATCTCTCCCAGAAAATGTCAAGAATAACCCTCTCATGTTTCCTTTGTTCTTTTAGCCAACAAGAAATTTCCATTTTAAAAATATATATCCACTATAATTTTAGCTAGTTAGAGGTCTTGTGTTTTCTCTTCACTTTGCCAGTAAAATTCCCACAGGTACGACACAGACCTACACTGGGCCAGCAGGTGGCGGGACTGTTCGGCAATGAACTCCCACAGGGGGACTGCACTGCTGGAGCCTGGGACTCCAAGGCTTGATAAATCCCGCTGGGCACATGTGTGTGTCTACCCAAAATCCCCAGAGCAGAATGCAGGAGAAGGGACTGGGATGTGGCCATCCACCTGGGTGGGCGATGTCTTACTTTTCCTCTCTGTCTCTTCTCCAGCAAGCCCATGTGCCCTATGGCAAAAAAAAAAAAAAAAAAAAAAAAAAAAAAATGGAAGAAAAGAAAAGAAAAGAAAAAAAAGAAATATACTTATGCTAAGAAAATTCTTATTCACTTACAAACATTAATTCTGTACCTTAGCATATGAAGAATAGAAAATCCAAAATTAATAGGTAGTATGTTATCTTTACTCTCAGGAAGCTCTGCCTCAAAAACAAATTTCCCCTATATCTGAGGGGGGAGGTGATGATGCATTGATTTCTATTTTCTTAAATGTTTTATATTTTTGAGACTTTGTTCAATGAGAATGCAGTATATAATATTTATAAATCAAGATAGGGGAAAGTACACACATGTATAATAAGTTGGTAGGGTTGTGAAAAAACTAATCAGGGAAGTAACCAAGTTTCAAATTACTCAACAGATATGCTTGGTAACAATATTTCTAAAACACTGTCACATACATTACTCAACCCCTGAATAATACTAAAGGAGGTAAGAATGCCATTTTTTTTTTTTTTTTTAAGGTTTTTGCCTTAGGGTCGGAGAGAGACAGAGACAATGAGAGGGAAAGTGAGAAATCACCCCCAGGCGGGAGGGCCACTCCACAATCCCCTCTCCTCCATTCTCCTCCCAGATCTTAGGCATGTATGCACACACACCCAGCATGACTTTGAAGCCACCAGGCCTGGGATTCAAACTGCAGTTAGCCATGTGGGGGTCTAGCAACGTAACTGCTATGCATGCATCGGCTGGCCCCAGAACACCTTCAGTTTAATGACGAAGAACTAACTAAGGCTCAGAGAACTGTAAGAAGTGACTTTGACCTATCTGCACAAGTCACTAACAGAGCTGTTTGTCTCAGGATCAGACTGGCACCCTGTTAAAGGAAACAATGAGAGCTTGGAAGGGTAAAGAAGGAAACTGAAGACCTAGAGAAAACAAAGCATCAGTGAAAAAGACACCTGTTGGGAATCTTAGGGGATGAAGCACATGCAAAATTTAGAAAGGTACTGGAGTTCTTGATTTACTAATTATTATTATTATTTTTAATTTGCCAGAGGGTGTGTTTGCTTGCCAGAGAGAGACAGAAAGACAGAGAGAGGGTAGGAGGAAGAAAGCATCCCCCTGAGTGAGGCATGGTCATGCCGTAATCCCTTCTCCATTTTCCCATCCTACGGTAATCTGGGCATGCACACTGGTCAGCAAGCCTTTCAAGATGCTGCGGACAGGATTTCAGTCGCTGTCAGCCACGTGGATCCAGCTTCCTTAACTACCAAGCCACAGTGCCAATCCTTAATTTACTAGTTGTAGAAGAACTGCACATATTATCAATATATTTGCCACTCAGCTATATTTTGTATTTTTAATTTTCACTCACTAAAAATGGTATCACTTTATGGAAACATTATTTAATAACAACATTAGTAGTTTTTAAGGTTTTGTTTTGTTTTTGGTGTGCTCACCAGAGAGAAAGAGAGAGAGGGAAAGTGAGAAATCACTCCCCAGAGGGGATGGCCATGCCACAGTCCCTTCTCTTCCATTCTCCTCTTGGGATTCTGGGCACACACTCACATGTGCCCCGTGTGATTTGCAAGCCTCCAGGTCAGGGATTAGAACCATGGTTGGCCATGTAGGAGTCCAGCACCTTAACCACCACGGAATTCATGAGGATTAAATATTCAAGAAAAAAAATGAAAACACAAAATAGTTTCCTATAATAACCCCATTAGTAGAATTTGAGCTTTTTCAGCCATTGGAACATATAAAGCTCAATTGTTTAATTGAGCAATTGTTCTTAAAATCATTTATTAAAGAGCAAACGATTTTTCACTTGTACATTATTCATTTGTTTTTATGTATTATTCATTTTAATAAAATGATGATTTAATCTGCTAATAAATTATATTAGCTTGAGAATATAGGCTGGTAATAGGCACATTACTAAATACACATTTTTGAGGTTTTATGTATATAAATTTGTACAATTGAAATTTATTCTCTCTAGGGGCCGGCAGGTGCATACTGGTTAAGAGCGCTGGACTCCCACATGGCCGACCGTGGTTCGAGTCCCAGACTCAGCAGCTTGCTTTCTCTCATTCTCTCTCTTTCTCTCTCTTTCCCCCTCCTGCCCTCCCTTTCTGGTCAAATTAAAATAAATAAATAAAGTTCAATAAAATAATTCTCTAAAATAATTATTCTATCTAGTATCACTTTCTAGGAACTAAATCCTGAACCATTTTCAGATACCAGTACACAAAACTAACAGTGACATCCAGTCCCGGACCAGCTGGGTCAGCGCACCGAAAGCCTGTGTCTGTAATCTTCCCTGCTGTGCAGCTTCAGATAAGCCTTAGGCAGTAAGCTGTTTTTAATGTCTGTGATAGCAGATGTGATTTTTCTAAATCCTTTTTCTCCTAAAGCAGTCCCTTGCAGGGAAGGCGCCGAGGGCAGTGTCCATCACAGGCACCTCTGGCCACCAGCTCTGAGGGCACCTGGGAACCAGCATGCACATGAATGCTAGGACACACAGCTGTGAGCGCAGGGGCAACTACCCCTACAGGGCAAGCTTCTGGGATTCACAGCAGAGGTCTCCATTATGCCAGGGCCCAGGGCTTTGGTCTCTACTCCCAACAGGACAGAGCGATAGAGCCTAAGTTTTCTTAAAAAGTGCCACTGGGGAATCAGCAGTTAGTGTAATGGCTATGTCGCTGGACTCCCACGTAGTCGACCGCGGTTCGCATCCCGGACCCGGTGGCTTAAAACTCACGCCGGGCACGTGTGCGTGTGTGCCCAAGATCCCGAGAGGAGAATGGAGGAGAAGGGATTGCGGCGTGACCATCCCCCCAGGGGGTGATTTCTCACTTTCTGTCTCTATGTCTCTCTCTGTCTGGCTGGCGAGTGCACGCGCCCTATAGCGGAAAAAAAAAAAAAAAAAAAAAAAAAAACCTCTCCAAAAAAAAGAAAATAAAAAAGTGACACTGAAATTGAAAGAAATTTTTAAAAGAATAAAAAGACATCTAAGAAAAGCTTATAACCAAAACTTCAAGGAAGAAAATGACCTATCTGCTCCTTCCCTCACTTCCAGCTGTATAGACATGACAGGAGACGTGTGAGATTTTAAGTCAGCCAGCAGCAAAACCAGTGACCGAAAGTTAGGGGCTGAAATCAGAACGACTGCTAGAAAACTAGTATCTAGAGTTAAAAATAAATAAATAAATAAATAAATAAATAAATAAATAACCAGCTCAGTTTAGGAGAGACTGTATAACCAGGAGATCAGACACAGCTTTTAATCAAACCTTCAGTCAAACCTTGAGCTAAGCCTCCAGCTTACCCAGTTGTTACAAATCCCCTATCTCTAATATCCGGCTGAGAAATTGCATTTACTTGATGCAGGAACTAATTTGAGTCACCCATGTGTGAAAAGTTAGAATTGGAAAATGGCAGAGAGAAAAGTGTGCTATCCTCCTGTTTTTGAAAAAACACATACAAGCCAAGATCCAATTTCTCCCAGTACAATTATTATGATGGAAAAAAAATACATATAATGGACTGTTTTTCTAGCTTTTCCTGAACACAAAAGCCTTTATACTTTAGCTGTCAATAAGGAATGAATTACTGCTCTTGATTTCACTTTCAATATACATTGCTTATCAATATCTAACTGCTTTTAAATATTCAAATAAGCTGTTTCAAAGAGTAGAAGGGTCAAAGGACTTTATTAACTTGGAATTCTAAAGTGATAATAAGCAAAATGAAAGAAATACCCTCCTAGGAAGTCCTATTGTTAAACCTAGTATAAATTACCCTTAGCTGAAATTTTGATGAATTTATGAGTTATTAGCATACGAGTAGTCGTACAGTGATGAAACTGAGTAAGATCACCAAAGGAGGCATTGCAGGCAACAAAGGACCAAGAAGGGAGCCCTGAGACCCACCAGTGTGAAGAGACTGGGGAGAGGGCCAGCAGGCAGCACAGAGGCTACATCACTGGACTCCCACACCGCCAACTGCGGTTCGTGTCCCGGACCCAGGGGCTCAAAACTCACCAGGTGCACTTGCAGGTGTGCCCAAGATCCCAAGAGGAGAGTGGAGAAGGGATTACAGCATGGCCATTCCCAGGGGGGTAATTTCTCACTTTCCCTCTCACTGTCTCTGTCTGATGGACAAAGTTAGGACAGGTAAATCGAGTAAACCGAGGACTGAGACTGTAACAGCACAAAGGTCATCAGTGACTTTTTCTAAGGACCACTTAGATTATGAAGTTATTTCCTAATTAGTGTTCACCACCTTCCTAGTGCTACTATTTTAATTGCATACTTTTACTTAAAAAGAAAAAAAACCCTACCTCTCTCCTTTGACAAGAATCAAGTCAAGGTGGATCAAGGATCTAAATCTAAGACCTCAAACTATAAAGCTGCTCCTGGAGAATGCTGGGGAAACTCTGGGAGACATTGGTGTAGGGAAAGACTTCCTAAAGAAGACCCTCAAAGCAGAGTCCATCGTCCACAAAATAGACAAGTGGGATTACATCAGACTAAGAAGTTTCTGCATGGCCAAAGACACAGTAGTTAGTGTGAATCGACAGCCCTCAGAATGGGAAAATATTTTTGTAAATGTTGCATCAGATAAGGGACTGATAACCAGAATACACAAGGAACTAAAAAAGGTGTTTGGAAAAAAGATGATCAACCCTATTAAAAGATGGGAGAAGGAGATGAAGAAAACATTCTCTAAAGATGACATACGAATGGCCAAAAGGCATATGAAAAAATGTTCAACCTCCCTCATCGTAAGGGAAATGCAGATAAAAACAACAATGAGGTACCACCTAACCCCAGTCAGATTGTCTAATATTAAAAAAACAAAAAATGATAAGTGTTGGCGGGGGTGTGGTGAAAGGGGAACTCTTTTACACTGCTGGTGGGAATGTAGATTGGTCCAACCACTGTGGAGAATAATTTGGAGATTCCTCAAAAATCTACAGATAGATCTGCCATATGATCCAGAGATCCCACTCCTCGGTATCTACCCAAAGGACAGAAGAATTCTTCATTGGAAAAGTGCTTGCACATCGATGTTTATTGCGGCACTATTCACAATTGCTAAGTCTTGGAACCAACCCAGATGTCCCCGTATGGAGGAATGGATTGAAAAACTGTGGCACATATACTCTATGGAATACTACTCAGCCATAAAAACCAACAGAGCCCTGGCTTTTGACAGAAAGTGGAAGAATATGGAAGATGTACTGCTGAGTGAGGCAAGCCAGACTATGAAGGAGAGACATTGTATGTCCCCACTTAACATATACCGTTTGTCTGCATTCTATGTCTGAAACTGATTGACTAACAGTTGAACAAACACAAGAGATGGGTGTGAATGTCAGATGAGGTGTATGTGGAGGAGTGGGGCCCAACGAAAGACATTTAGAGAAGGGATACAGAGGTAGAGCATTGACGGGATGGGGAGGTGTGGTGTTATCTGTTGAAGATATTTCGATCAACGGGTCTGGGGAGAAATGTTCACATATCGAAATGGTCTCATTGTAAGCCAAACAATATGATTGAAAGTATATACAAAAAAAAAAAAAAAAAAAAAAAAAAAAAAAAAAAAAAACTTTCTTCATTTAAAATGCTACTATGAGCTAACATTCATTCACACACCTTTGATGTGACCCGTAAGTTCTATATCCTGTACTTCACAACCTGCCAGAATGCCAACTGATTACACAGGTCAACACGGGTGCTTATGGCCAGCAGGAACTGCCCTCGCCTGCTGCGCCATGCCGCGTGCGGGCAGCACCGTGCACGCACGAAGCATGCTCACCTCACGGCGCAGAAGCTGGGCAGTGTTGCCACCCCGACGGTAAGCACAAAAATGAAGCTCTGAGAAGTTAAAGAACTTGTCGTAGGCAACAGTTTACATGGAACAGAATCAGATTCTTACAGTGTTCTTATACTTTAAACACTACTGAACTTAAAGTTACTAAGATGAGTCCTGACGGAATACTAAACAACATACAGGTTTTAATGCTGACAACAAAAGAAAACATTTGTTGGTTACAGAGCATAGGAAACATTTCTGTGTATCTGCTGTACAGATAAGTGACCAGGAAATGTTATTTAAATAAATTACTAATACATTTCCTCAGTCTATTATCACAATTCCAAATACCTAACTAAAAATAGCGGAACCAAACCAACCCACCATCTGCAAATACAGTCTGAATTGGTCTATGCTCCCCCACAAAGTTCGGAGCCTGAGTTCTACTCCACGCTAGGATTCATTATTGCTAGAGGGCCCGGAGCGTGTCAGAGCAAAGGCGCATGCACACGGGCACCCTCCAAAGGGGTGCGTCATACGGCAGCCCTTGTCCTCCATCTCTCTAGCCTGGCTGGATCTGGGCACAGATGCACACGCTCCTGGTGTGTGCCATCTGGCTCCCGGGTGACAAGGCCAGCCCACTCCACACTATTTTTTATTTGCCTTTCTATTTCACCTGGAAAAATCTAAGTCAAATGAACTGACCAGTTACCATTTGTCAGTATTAAATAGATAAAAAGTTTTATGGTTATTTTAATAATATACCTTTGTAAATAAATCAAAAATTTATCAGTAGGTGTAAAGATAAACTAAATTTATCCTGTCACTTAATTTTTTTAAATCACCTAACCAAAAAAAATCTTATTTGAAGAAAAAAGTTACCAAAGAACATATGGAACTAGGATATTTGGTGAAAGGATCTCACATATTTTACATCACACAGACTAACTTCACTAAAAGTTAATTTTAAAGCATACGAACAAATTTTTTTCCTTATATGAGAAGACTTCAAAAAGTTCATAAAAGGGGGACCAGCAATTACCGTAATGGCTATGTCACTGGACTCCCACGTAGTCGACCGCGGTTCGTGTCTCGGACCCGGTGGCTTAAAACTCACGCCGGGTGCATGTGCGTGCGTGCCCAAGATCCCGAGAGGAGAATGGAGGAGAAGGGATTGCGGTGTGGCCAACCCCCCGGGGGGGTGATTTCTCGCTTTCTGTCTCTCTGTCTCTCTCTGTCTGTCTGGCGAGCGCATGCGCCCTATAGCGAAAACCTCTCCAAAAAAAAAAAAGTTCATAGGAGGGACCAGCAGTTAGCGTAATGGCTATGTCGCTGGAGTCCCATGTAGACGACCAAAGTTCAAGTCCTGGACCCGGTAGCTTAAATTCACACCGGCGTGTGTGCGTGCCCAGGATCCTGAGAAGAGAATGGAGGAGAAGGAATTGCAGTGTGGCCATCCCCCCCCGGGGGGGGGGATTTTTCACTTTCTGCCTCGCTCTCTCTCTCTGTCTTTCTGGTGAGCACACATGCCCTATGACAAAAACCTCTCAAAAAAAAAAAAAAAAAGTTCACAGGAAAATGAAATAATCCTACAAGTTTATTTCGATGCACAAATAAACTTGAAAAATCCATACATAGGATTTCACATACATTTTCCATGAGTTTTTTGAACAGCTCACCTATAAATTTTTAGCTACTCATGGCTACAGTAAAATCAGCTCTTAAGACCCCCTACTGCCTCAAAATAACCAGGCAGCACACTGATGAAGTAATAGGTCCTAATAGAGTAACATCCAGATTTAGAACACAGGAATAATTTTATCAAAACCTGCCTGAACCCTGAGCTCTGCTATGGGGGGCATGGAAGATCCTTGAACAAAGAACAGCTCTTTAACCTCTGTAAGACAGCTGAGTCTTTGAACACGCTCTTCTACAAAGAGCACTCTTCCCTTCCTCTTTCTTTGCCTGGCTCATTATTTCCCGAATTCTTATGTAACTTTTAGGGAGCTGTCTTCTCGCCATTTTCAAATGCCCCCTTGTCAGCAGCCTCAGAAAAGGGCCTTCATTTTTGCATCACTGTACTCAGACACCGCCTGGCACAAGGTAGGCGTCAACCGGCATCCAAGTAAATGTCTTCTTTACAGAAACAACGCAAAACCTAGGCGGCAGGACGCCTGGGGTGTGGGGCGTAGGGTCTTGGTTCTGGGTTCTGCTGCTCAGTTGCCTAAGCGAGCATCCTCATTCCCTGCCTGGGGAGGCGAGCGATTTTAACAACCTTAACGGCATTTGTGACTCTGCGGCCACACAAGCCTTCTGCTGAGCTGCTCTCACAGCCGAGGAAGCGGGAAGCTGGTGAGGTGCTCCCTGGGGCAGAGGCCAGGAACAGCAGGGGCGGCACCAGGGCTCTCCCCGGGCTCAGGCTCCTGCAGGGCTCAGCAGGGTAAGGCAGGACACACTGTTGACCGCCCTTGCCTCACAGCCAGCATGGCTCGGCACAGCGCTCCTTCAGTCCTGCCTGTATGAAAATGTTTGACTTTGATATTTTGTTCATCAGGGCTTCTTTTATTGATTTTCTTAAGCACTGCATTCAAATATTTATCTTGATTACTGTGGTTTTTTCTTTTCCTTTTTAAAATTAATTAATTTATTTATTTAAATTTGACCAGAGAGTGACAGAGTGAGAGAGAGGGAAAGGGAGAAAGCAAGCCACCAGGTCCAGGACTCAAACCACAGTCAGCCATGTGGGAGTCCAACGCCCTTAACCACCACATCACCTGCCAGCCCCAATTACTGGTTTTTGTTGGTTTTTTTTTTTTGACACCTTCTTACATTTTGTGCTAAATGCCAATGGCTTCACGGATTCTCCCCAGCCCCAGTCCTAAGAGACTGAACAGCTACAGTGAACTTGTCATTAACTACAGCACTTAATTTTAAAACAATGTGCCAAGAATCACCTTACTGATTTGATCAAGGTTTTAAAAGCAGAATGAGAAGAATTAAATAGAAAGTTGGAAATAGGTTTAATGGTTGGGACCCAGCAGGTGGCATAGTGGTTAAAGAACTAGACACTCCCACATGGCCAACCATGGTTCGAGTCCTGGACCTGGTGGCTTGCTCTCTCATCACATTAAAAATAAATCAATAAATAAATAAAATAAAATTTTAAAAAAAGAAATAGGTTTAATGGTGATAGTGCTACTCTGATGAGCATGTTAATAGAGCAGCTATGATTCACCGAGTGCTTGGATACCAGACACTAACGAACACTTCATAGAACATCATTTAATTTTCTTAGCAGACTGTGGACGTTAGTGTTATCATTATTTTTAACTGAGGAAGTTAAGCTTGGAGAATTTAAACAATTCCCCAGAATTGCTTGCTAGGGAGCAGCAGGCCCGGCATGAGCCCAATGCTGCTTCAAGTCACTGCTCACGGCAGAACCCACCTGCGTAAGGTGAACCTGGGCTCGCGACGGTCCTCTGAGTTGGGGCGCAGTTTGGACTCCTGCTCTGGGGAGGGTGAAGTGCTGGTTCCCACAGAGCGACAATCAGAAGCCCACCCGCCGCTGGTCTCAACCCCTCCCTACTCCTCTACAAAGAGCCAGCCCGAGGCGGATGTGGGATGTTGGCCAAAGCTGTCTCAATCCTGCCTTCTGCTGGCTAGCCAGGCGAGAGTGCCGCCAGCGACTGGTGGGTGGTGACTGGCTTTCACTGCGCATAGCACAGCGGACCCCCTTGCTCAGTTACATAACTATTGGTATTTCAATATTTCAATTATGTTCTAAATTGTTCTAAAATATTAAGTCACTGGGAAGATATGAATCAAAGTACTATACATAATATAGTATTTAGAAACAGGAATAACATTAAGATCAAATTACATTTGTATTACTAGACTACTTTGACCTACAAATCAACAATTATATCTTTTCCTATATAAACAAAAGTTTTTCTCCTTAAGAAATATACACCATTTTAACCAAAACACCATATAGAAAAAAGAAAATCAGCAACTTAACACACCTCTCCATTATAAAAGATCACAAAAATTAATATACCAACTGTTTGAATCCAATTCTAAATTTAACACTGGTATTCAACTGAGAATCTATTAGCCAGATAAAATTAAAATTGCTATCCTAATAATGACTGTAGATAAATCAGACTTTTAAGAAGTGTCTTCCATATGTGTAACTTAAAAATCAAGTATCTACATGGAGTAGGGGGTAGAAAATAAACCGGCTCAGTCTGACAACAAAAACATACAGAAAAATACTTTTTAAAAAATTGCCTGCTGGCTTTATTAGTTTTCCTATTCTATGTTCATGGTACACAGGAAAAGCAGAGTAACAGAATCTCATGGACCCAGTATTTTTACATGACGATAATCTACATTACAATAAATAAACTGCATCACAGTAACTGTAACGACAGTACTCCAGCATATACAGTAAGAGTTCAGCAGCACCCATCTCTCCAGGTGTGCGATTCAGCAGTAGCTGCTGGCAGTCTTCCACGCCAGTGCCCTGCAGAGGTGCTCCGGGGGAGCCTGGACGACCTCTGGGGACACAGACACCCAGGGCAGGACGACCGACACTTGGGACATTTCAGAGATGAAGCCAGGTGGGAGGGGGCGCGCAAGGGAGGGGCAGTTTTTCTTTCTCCCAACATTTATCTAGTAACAAAGAACGTTGAAGATGATGATGGCCAACAAAATACAACCCAACATTTGTTATTTGTGGAGATAGATCAAACAGATGGAGATGGACAGACTGATGGACAGGCAAGACACTCTGAAAATAGGGCTATTTCAGCATATTTTTAAATTTTGAAAATATTAAATAGATAAACTAAAAAGTTTGTTTACTAGAAAGTAAAGTAACTGTGTGATATTCCCACTTAATGACAAAAAACGTGTCATCCAAACAACTATTTTGGGCCAATTGCTTAGTTAATTAAGCCAACATAACCCTCCCTTTTATTTTACTGCCTTAATTAAACCAACAAAACCTTCTCTTTCATTTTATAACAAAAAGTGTGTCCATATGGTTTCCACCTCCAAGAACCTAAAGATAGAAAATCATTTTTCACAACTATGAAGTTTAATTTCAGCTTCATCTCCAAATATAAATCACTTAATAAATATTAGTTATTACCACTATTTTAAAATATTACATAAATGCAAACTTTGTATTTAATGATTATGTAATTTAAGAGAAGTAGAGTCGAAAGGTGTTCTAAATTTGACTTTAACATATAAATTTTCTGTTAGCACCTTTTTGCTACTAACAGATGGAATCACAAACAGTTCCATCATTGCAGCATTCCATAAAGAAAACTCTTTTATTCCTTTAAATCTCATTTTCAACCCCTATGTAATACATTTAAATCGCAGGGCTAGGCTGACAACTAACCAATTATTACTTGGGAAGCCAAATGAAACCAGGTTAAGTTTGAAAAGCACTAGTCACTCTTTTTATTATGAGTGTACTTACATTTTTAAAATTTATTTTAAAGAATCATTTTATTTAACTTCAATTATTATTATTTTTTTTATCAGAGAGAGACAGAGACAGACAGAAAGTGAGAAGGTTCAGGACTTGAACCAAGGTTGATCACGTGGAAGTCTAGCACCCTTAACCACCACACCATCTGCCAGCCCTGAATGTACTTAAATTTTAAATTTAAAGAACTATTTTACTACCAAGTAATTTATAATCATATTTCAATTTTATAAGCTTGAAATTTTATCTCAGCCAATTAAAATCTGTTGACAAAGTTACATATAATACAAGTCTTTAGAGCAACATTCTTACATTCTTTTCAACGTTCTAATCGCAAAAAAACAAAGCAACCTAAGCATCTGGAACAGAAAGATTAACTATTGATAAATTTTACTAAGGGCTTTTTAGAGTTATATTAAGCAAACTTTAAAATGAGAGTTACAGAGACTGTAGTAGAATTTTTTTTTTTTTTTTGGAGAGGTTTTTGCTATAGGGTGCGTGCGCTCGCCAGACAGACAGAGAGAGAGAGACAGAGAGATAGAAAGCGAGAAATCACCCCCCAGGGGGATGGCCACGCCGCAATCCCTTCTCCTCCATTCTCCTCTTGGGATCTTGGGCACGCACGCACACGCGCCTGGCGTGAGTTTAAGCCACCGGGTCCAGGACTTGAACCGCGGTCAATTACGTGGGAGTCCAGCGACATAGCCATTACACTAACTGCTGGTCCCAAGAATTTTTTAAACTAATATTTTTTTAAAATACAGAATAAGAATTGAATAAATCTCTAGGAAAATATGTATATAAACATGTTTAATGGAAATACAAAATACAAAGTGAATACAAGTGATTGTGACAGAATGAGGGTTATATGTTTTACTCTTTCCTTCCCTTAAATTCTATCATTTTACGGCGCATTTTTGTAAAATATAATAAAATCAAAGTGACTAGATTTTAATAAGATCTAAGGCACTACAGAACAACACAACCTTAAAAAATTTAGACTTTTAAAATAATTACTGATTATCTACTGCTCTCCAAATCGCTACTGAAACATCTTAAATTCCAACACATTTCACTGTCTCTGCCTCCTACAAGTCATATGCTCTTTTTTCTTTCTCTTTTCTAAGATTCAATATATATTGCTTGCTTCTGCCCAAAACAAACTGGGATCTTCTCAGGGATTAACAGATTGGGTCCCGCAGATAGCACAATGGCTACGTTGCTGGACTCTCATGTTTTCGACTGCGATTCGAGTCCCGGACCCAGTGGTTTAAATTCAGGCCAGACGTGTCTATGTGCATGCCCAAGATCCCGAGAGGAGAATGGAGGAGAAGGGATTGCGGCGTGGCCATGCCCCCTGGGGGGTGATTTCTCGTTTCTGTCTCTTTGTCTATCTTTCTGGTGCACGCACACACCCTATAGCAAAAACCTCTCCAAAAAAAAAAAAAAAAAAAAAAAAAAAGGTTAATTTGAAAAGAACTGATTTTTCCCATCCAAGACCTAGTGAGGGCTCTTCATCTGTTCAATTTAATACTATATCCTTAAGCAAAGTGTTATTCATAGATACTCTATTCATAAATATTTCTTCTTAAGTCTACTGCTAGTGTTTTACACTTTCTGTGGCGACTCCAGTCTCATACTAGGTCGGCCATGTGGAGGACACGCAGTTTTCTAAATGTCTTTATAAACAAAATTTTAAAGTTCCTGATAGAAATGTTTGGTGTATCCCATTTCTTACTAATTAATGATGTTTAAACGTAATGTAGGTAATTAAGAGCAAATGTAGAATCCTTAAAACTGTTAAAAAACTTGTACAGAAAAATACGCAATATAAACTTCATGAAAACCATAAGTGCAGGTAGTAACTAGGTCAGGATGAGGGGTGTTTTTAACATAAAGTTCTATGTCTTTTTATTTAAATTTTTTTGCATTATTATTACTGGAGGACACATGCACTTGCCAGAGAGCGAGCAAATGAGAGCAAGCACTCAGCCAAGGGGATGGTCACGCCACAACCCCCGGCCTTCATGGCTCCGTCCAGAATTGTGAGCACGCACACCCATGCCCAGCGTGTTTTCTAGCACCAGGGCCAGAATGTGAACTGCAGCTGGCCATCTGGGATCTGGCTCCCAGTGCACAGAGCGGGGCCACCAGAGCAAGTTCTCTTCCTGACCTCAGAGCGTACTCCAAGAAGGTGGTCACACTGCACAGCTTCACAGAGCTGTGTTGGCGTGTGTATACTTCTCTGTGGGTATAAATAGATACATAATGCATCAATACAAAATGTTTTAGATGCACTGGATAACAATGAAGCAACAGACAGAATAAAAACAGCCAGGGACAAATAAACAGTAAAGCATTTCAGAATGTGTAGGCAGTCACTGTGTGCAGGCATTTTTAAGTACCTTATTTCATATGTCCTCACTTTGATGAGAAACTATGAGAAGAAAATGAGGAAGAAACTAATTCTCAAGTTTACTAAATTTTAGTAAAACTGTTCTATCAGAGAGACTTTTAAGTCCTTATTTGTGTTCAAAGTTTGGGAAGGGGATAATGTGGACTCATGCACCTTATACCCTGCATCTCCTCTTCCCAGTGAAGGGAAGATGCTTCTTATATCCATTAAAAACACTTCAGCAGGGGCCTGCAAGTGGCATGGCAGTTAAGACGCTGGACTCCCACATGGTCAACTGTGGTTTGAGTCCTGGACTTGGAACCTTGAAAATCATACCAGGCACATGTATGTGCATGCCCAAAATCCCAGGAGAAGAGTGGAGGAGAATGAACTGCAGCATGGCCATGCCCCTGGGAGGTGATTTCTCACTTTTCCTCTCTCTCTCTCCCCCCTTTGAGTGCACATGCCATATGGAAGAAAGAAAGAAAGAAAGAAAGAAAGAAAGAAAGAAAGAAAGAAAGAAAGAAAGAAAGAAAGAAAGAGAGAAAAAGAAAATCAGTTCAGAAATTATGAATGCGAAGTGGACAGCTGTCCTGCTGGGAAATTTGAGATGGAACTAAAGGGATTTCAAATGTGAAACTAGCTTTTCCTAGAATTTGATACATCACTCTAGTTATTATTAATATTTTAAAAATTTTACTTCATATTCTATATAAAAAAAACTTAGGAATATTCCAGTATTATATCATGATACGGGCATAACCCTCAATATCCCAGTCAGCTATTAATCAAAACTAAGCAATGAACTTTTTTTTTTTTTTTTTTAATGTGCCATAGGGCACGTGTACTTGCCAGACAGTGGCAAGAGGCAGGTTGTGAGAAAGGAGACCCCCCCACCGGACGACCACGCCGCAATTCCCTCTCCTCCACTCTCCTTTCAGTATTTCGGGGCACAGGCGTACACACACCTGGCGTGTTTTGACTCAAACCCTCAGTCAGACATATGGATCCAGTCACCTTCACCACCACGCCATTTAGCTAGCCCAGCAAAGAACTTCATAAGAACAATCGAGTACCTTACAAGCCAAGTTCATGTGGAAATTAAAGGGCACGGGGCAGATGGTGCGGGCAAATACAGCGATCTGTGTGGATGACCCACAGGCCCGGGCTCCCAGTGCGCGCCCAGGGACCTCCCTGAGTACGCGGGCACACGTGTGCCCATAATCCAGAGCTGTCTGCAGCTGGGGTAGACAGGGCACTGGTGCCTTGCTGGAGCTGCTGTCTGTCCATCTCTCTTTCTCTCTAAAAAAATAGGAAAATAAAAACAAAAAAAGCAAAAAGTTGTGTCCATAGATGCCATTAGGAAGTTAACACTTACTGAGCATGTGTTACTTGCAAAAGAAAGCCATGTTCCAATCTAATTCTCACAAAACTTCACTGGAAAAAGAAATGTGGGAAATGGAGGTGTGTTTTGGAGCAGAGCCACTTAGGTGGGTGACAGAGGCAGAATCAGCTCTTCTGCGGTGTGGAAAAGCACCCTAGGAACCATGAAAGAACATTTCAGCAAGAAAACAACTGCTGGTAGTTGGGTGGCTGTTTTAAATCACACCTAGTTTTCTGTTTCTCTTTGTAACTACATATGTAACTATACAGACCTGGAGGCCTACTTAATTTTAATAAAAAAGTAAAAAATAGCCTTTTCAGCAAGAACTATAGAAATAAGGTGTGCCTCACTTTTATTCAGGAAGCAATAGTTCTTCTACACGTCTCAGAAAATTCATTTCTTAAGTAAACATTTTTTTTAAAAATAGGAATAAAAGACCTTTAAACAATGGTTCTAGTTCTCTTTTGTCCACTGAATGTGTACTTCCCTATAAATGATGATGACAGTAACAAAAATAGTAACGACTCAAACTTTTAAAGAAACAATCTGATCTCTTTTCTTCTCATAAGCCTTATTAGTAATGGTGCAGGACTTTCTCAGAACACGAAGCTTTTCAGGAATTCCTATTTCATGTCAGTGACTGAACAAGTTCTAAGCTATCGCAATTAGCAAGACATTAAAACCCAGACCGCAGGTTATGAAGACTAATTAATCTTCATGATTGTTTGAATGATAACGTCCCGACTTCCATCCAGCACTTTACCAATTTTCATTAAACTTAATGATAAGTATTTGGAAGCCTCTTTTGTGTTTTCATTTTGGTTTGCTTTGATTCTGTAACATCAAAAGATCTTTCTTTTTTTTTGTGGAGGGAGGTTTTTTTGTTATAGGGCGCATGCGCTTGCCAGACAGACAGACAGAGACAGAAAGCGAGAAATCACCCCCCAGGGGGGATGGTCATGCCGCAATCCCTTCTCCTCCATTCTCCTCTCGGGATCTTGGGCATGCACGCACACGTGCCCAGCGTGAGTTTAAGCCACCGGGTCCGGGACTCGAACTGCAGTCGACTACATGGGAGTCCAGCGACATAGCCATTACGCTAACTGCTGGTCCCATATTTTCAATCCTTTGTAGAAAAGTGATAATGACCATGAAAAATTTCAGTTTCATACAGAAGTTTTCTGGTTGAGGCCAGCAGGTGGTACAGTGGTTAAGGTGCTGGACTCCCACATGACAGACCATGGACTGAGCCCAGACCTGGCATCTTGCTTTCTCATTCTCTCTCCCTCTCTCTCACATACGTGCCCTATAACAAATTAAGACATAATAATAATAAACAAAATAAATAATTATTTTTAAAAATTTTTTGCAGGGACCAGCAGTTAGCGTAATGGCTATGTTGCTGGATTCCCACGTAGTGGACCGCGGTTTGTGTCCCGGACCCGGTGGCTTGAAACTCACGCCGGGCACGTGTGCGTGCGTGCCCAATATCCCAAGAGGAGAACGGAGGAGAAGGGATTGTGGCATGGCCATCCCCCCTGGGGGTGATTTCTCACTTTCTGTCTCTCTGTCTCTGTCTGCACATGCCCTATAGCAAAAAGAAAAAAATTTTTTTTGCTGGGGCCAGCAGGTGGCATGGTGGTTGGGAGTGCTGGACTCCCACATGGCCAACTATGGTTCGAATCCCAGACCTGGCAGCTAATTTTCTCACTTTCTCTCTCTCCCTCTCTCTCTTTCTCTCTCTCACTCTCTAATTCTGGCCCTCTCTGGTAAAATTAAAAAATAAATAAATAAAGTTAAATAAAATAATTCTTTTAAAAGATTTTCTTCTGGCTATTTTGTCACAATTAACTTTTAAAATTTATTAAACGTTGTGTGATGTACATAATTTTCTTCTGTAAAAGGACAATTGCTTCAAATTTGCTGACCTTGCTTATGATGACCAGTATCTATTAACAGTGTGCTGGTTAATATTTCGGGAGGGGTGAGGGGGAACAGAGTTCATCAAAATAATGTTAAAAAAAAAAAAAAAAATTCTTGGCCCAGCCACCATGGCGCAGGCACACAGGCAGAAGGGAAACTTGCGGCTTAATGGGAAGGCCCCAGGTTCACGTCCGGTATCTGCCTGAACACGCCAACCTGGCTGGCTCAGGACTGGGTGGGTGGATTACAGCATGAGTCTGCCAAGGAAGCCTGCCTCCCCGTCTCTTTCTTATAGAAAATAAACAAACTTGAAAGAAAGAAAAACATTTTTGCTATGGAAGTTGTATTTTGAAAAGGGATGTCTGAAAACATTTCTATCTATATGTGAATTTTACTGATAATATGATGTCTGTAGTCAGAAAGCTTTACACTTTCACATGTATGTTTTAAGATTTTAAAAACACAATTGTCTAACCCAGTTAAATATAAAGAAGTTTCTTTTCACTTTTTAAAATGACACTAGAAAACTTTAAATTATCTATTGGACAATAGATAAATAGAACGTTCACCTTTCACACTGATTTTTCTCTGCCTGTAACTGCTCACATCAGTCTTTCACCACAGAACATCACTTTCACCACACAACTCACTCACCTGGCTAAGGGGCAGCCATGTCCCGTGAGTTTTCAGCGGAAGAAAATGGTATTTAGTCACCTTATCTTGTCCAAGTCCTGTCTATCCCTCAAAGACCAGCTCAAGTGAAACGATTTCCATGAAACCTTCCTGATCCTCTAGGATAAAAATCCCCCTTCTTCTGAATGTCTACGTATCGTATGTCTTCAAGGGAAACGTCACTTTGTACTCATTCTGCATATAGATTCCTGCACCCATTCACTGTGAATTCCTTAATTGCAAAATTCTTCAAATTTCCTCCAATGTTTCTGCCATAATACCTTACAGTCTTCCTTTAAATATCTTAATCAAATCAAAAAAAGACTGGGGATATCATCATTAAGTAATTATCCACTAAGAAAGCAGGAATTTGTTAGTGGTATATACAATTCACCTATCATCCTGAACCTCTGAAAATGTCCTTTCGCCTCTTGCTCTGGGTGAGACCCCCCCTTTCCCTTGATGAACAACTAACCCTACCCTCAAGCCCTCTCGTAGGAGCGGCCTGCGAATGGGGTAGGAGTTCTTATTTCTCAGGGCCAGGCTTACACCATCCTCCTCCTGCCTTCCTGAAAACCCTGAGTTTTGAATCCTGTCCTCGGTAACTCACTCCCACCTCTTGTGACATCATCTCTGACGCCTGGACTCACTGTCCTCTGGCTCCCTGTTCACTTTCTCGAACACTAATCCTGTAATTATTTTTTATTTAACACTTATTTATTTATTTATTTATTTATTTTAATTTGGCCAGAGGGGGCCAGAGTGAGAGAGAAAAAGTGAGAAAGCAAGCCGCCAGATCCAGGACTCGAACCGTGGTCGGCCCTGTGGGAGTCCAGCACCCTCCATCACGCCACCTGCCGGCCCTGTAGTCCTGTAATCCTTAGTGAGAGTGTTACACTCATAGATATACTATTGTACCAGTATCTGGACATTCACTCCTGTGGTCTCCTTAATCCTATGTCACAATCATTACAACAGCTCCATAATCCCAGTTTTAATCGTAATCCTACCCCTTTGACCACCACCTCCTAACTTTCCAGCTCACTCTAGTTAGTGCCTCACCTCCAACCTCTACTGCCTCAGCAGAGACCGTGATCCAGGTCCCGCGGCTCTACTGTCCTCCCCCTCCCAGGTCTACTCCCGCCGTAACGTAAACCACAGCCACCACGATCACGGCCTCGCACCTGTGCCCTCGCTCTCACTTCATCAACCTCGCTTGGAAAACCCACATCACTGGTTATCCAAACCTTCTCTTCAGCACTTACAACTCCAGAGCCAAATGACCTAAACGAAACACAGCCAGGCTCGAGTGGTCTTCGGCTGCCTGGAAGCTGAGGCTGTCCTCTGGTTCACTCTCTCTGCGGCTCTCCCGGATGACCTCACATTTTCTGCTCTCTCCTCAAGCCTCCCAATCTGCTTCCCTACCCCATTCTCAGCTACGGTCCTCGCTCCTTCCCTCCCTGAGGACCTGCACAGGCCCTGCCTACCGCCCCTGCCCGTGTCCCTGCCGCTGTGCTCACACACGGCCTTCTCGCACTGGTGGTGCTACAGCCAATTCCTCCCCGCTGTGCTGTTCTTCCAGTCCCTCTTGCCCCTAAGAACACAATTCTGTCTCCCCAGTATCTCTTCATTTCTTTTTTTTCCCTTCTTTTTCCTCTCCACCTGATTATTGTCACTGGCATGGAAACATCTGGCTTCTCTTACCCTTAAGAAAATAAAATCTCTATCCCCACTTCCCATACAGCTACCATTTGAGTATCATGGAAAAATTCCTTGAAAAAGTAGATCTACCCTAGCTGTCTGTCGTTCTCCTTCCGTTCTCGCAGAACTCTCTGCAGTCGCTCTCCCCTTCCTGACCACCACCACCGCGTGACCGAAACCATGCTTACCAAGCTCACGAGTGATTTGCACGTTGCTAATTCACTGGTCGTTTCTCGGTTCACATCTCAGCTGACTTATAAATATCTCTGGTCAGTCCTTCCTTCTCTAGTTCCCGAAGTTTTCGTCACTTGGTTTTGATGCCGATGCATTTACACGGCTTTCTACGTGTTGCTCAGGCTGCCCTTTCTTAGTCTCCTTTGTTGGTTTTCTCTTCTGTCCTTTCTCATGTCTTTAAATATCATCTAGGTGCTAACGGCTTCCAAATTCCTTATCTTGAATCCACCAAAAAGCCTGGATTCAAAAACCATGGGCCCACTTGCCTGTGTGTGACAGTTTCTCTTGAATGTCTAATAAGTACCTCAAACTGCCAAAACCTGTGCCTACACCTCCCCACTGCAACCACTTGCTCCTCCAGTCTTCCACGCCTCAGCTGCTGGTAATTCCATCCTCCCAGTCAGGCCAACTTTGTACCAAGCTTGATCCATACCACTCTCCCCCTTTCTCGCTCTCCCAAGTGCCCAAATTCAGCACCTATGAATCCTATCTACACTGCCTTGAAAACAAACCTGCAATCCCACTAGTTCTCACCATCCCTACACCATCACGGTTTTGCTTGAATTGCTGCAGGTCTCCCTGCTTCCGGCTTTGCTCTCCTCCTCCGCTCAGATTGATTTCAATGGGCAGAGAAATCCTGTCACTCTTCCGCGCAAATCCTTTCACGGCTTCCCGGTGAGTAAACCACAAATTCCCAGCTATGGCCTACGAGGCTCTCCATCATCGACCCTCAAATCCTTTCACGGCTTCCCAGTGAGTAAACCACAAAGTCCCAGCTATGGCCTACGAGGCTCTCCATCATCGACCCTCGACCCTCGGCCACCTCATCGGTCAACTCTTCAACCGCATTCCCTACCACTCTTCCTCCCACACTCGTGCCTTCTAGAGGACCGACCATCACACAGGGTTCCTACAGAAGGAGGGGTAAGAATGGGTAGGGAGACAGCTCCGAGGCAGCCGGTCCCTAAGAGGGAGGGACATGTGGACAGCACCACAGCCCTGTGTGTTGGCAGAATGGCGACATATGAGACAACGTGCAGATCAGTAACTGCCACTCGAACCACCCCCAGAGGCGGGACATGGCGTGGGGTGAGGGGACCAAGCACGCACGTGGTAGACGGAACCCGTGGTAGACGGAACCCGTGGTGACAGGCTGGAACTGCAGGTATCAGTGTAAATTCATGGGCTTCAACCGGCAGGTGCAGATGCTGGGCAGTGTCCCGGCACAGAGGCAAGGCGCTGCTCCAGAGGCCGGCCCCACGGCCGCTGCTGTGAGAATCCCACCCAGCACGCCCTGCTCGCCGCGGAGACACGCCGGCACAGGCCGAGGAACTAGAGAGGGGGGCTCGGCATGGCCAGAACGCTGCCTGCCTCTCTCCCCCTCACGTGTACACTCCATCATGAATACAGACAGACACAGACGCAGAGGTCTCGGCATGTGCACACGTGCTCCCACGACAGCCCCAGGAAGAGCCCGAGTGTAGAGATACCCCAGAACAGTGAGCCCGCCAGCAGGCTCTCGGTGTTGAAACACCACCCTCCAAAGGAACTAAGATTCCTTGGAAAAACAGCCGCTTCCAAGACTGGAGCAGGGAAGTTTTAAGATGGGCCCGCATCAGCTTGTGTCTAAAAGGCAGACTTACCGATGTCAGCCCCTGGTGTGCGATGTACTGCGGTTATGTAAAATATGGAAATCGGGTGACGTGCACAGTCTTTTTTTTTCAAAGAAAGTAAAGAGCTGCACGAAGACTGATGATGACATGTTATAAGGACATATGAGCCAGCCCGAAACGGCTCTCAGTGGCAAATCTGGAACAATCCTACGACATGACTGACCTGTAATCTTCGATCTGCCAAAGGCACGAAGACTGAGGAAGTGGTGACATGGTGGGTCCGAAATTGAGGACTGACTGGTTAGAGTCCTGAACCTGCCGGCTTGAACACACTGGGCTCATGTGTGTGCCCCAAATCCCAAAACGAGAAACGGAGAAGGGACTGCAGTATGACCACCCCCACGAGGCGGGGGTACTTTCTCGTGCCCCCCCCCCCCTTCTCGGGTGAGTGAATGTGCCTTCTAGCAAAATTTGGACAACTGACAAAACTTGCACTGGGGTCTCCATACAAAGTATATAGAGGAAAGATTTGCTTTTTAAAAAAGTGACATCAGGCACAGTCCGAACGAGCACTGGAACGTGCTGTCGCCCTCTGCCTGGAATGCTGACACACGAGCACACGTGACGAGCTCTGCTACTGCTACCCGGTTGCTGCTCACAGACCTCAGCCCCGGAACCTGCGGCTGTATTACTGCGTCAACTCTGCCCTGGTCCTCCTTAGCACTCATCACTATCTCACACACAGTTAACTTCATTATTACGAAAGGAAATCTGAGAGGCAGAGAATTTTTATGTTTCCTTCATTACTACATCTCCAGGGCCTCGTCCAGAGGCTACTCCAGGGCTTGGCGGTAGTAGTTGCTAAATAAATATTTATTAAATGACTAAATGCACATCAAATTCTTGTACACAAAGGACTTAAGATACAATTACAAAATAAGTTCACTTTCTCGAACAAAGCAATGGAGTCTGTCCTAAAATGGTGTGTGTGTGTGTGTGTGTTTGTGTGTGTGTAACAAACATGTCTGCAGCATAAATGGGTAAACTCATGTCCCTGCTCTAAGGAGCTTAGTGAACAAACCAATTTCCCTCAGCGAGCAAAGCCCTGATACCACAACCTGCTAATACAGCAAGAAAACACCTATCCACGCCACACGGTGTTACACAGCACGCACAATCCAATGCTGATGGACAGGATTAACTGTCAGACTGGACTGAAGCACTGGTACATGCAGAAACCAAGATTTCCTGGTGGAAAAGAATGACATCAAACTCAATTTAAATAAAGTCAGTGGTATAAACCAAGAGACAGATCTAGTGAGGGCTCTGATGTTTTATTACCACCTTTCCTTGGAAAACTTACCAAGGCTATAATTAAACTAGCCATGATGGTTTCATTGGTTTATGGATTTATAAAACATACTGAATAGTCTGTATTTAGGAGAAAAGAATAATCCAAAAATCTGAAAATGATCTCTTGTTTTTTTTTACACAGGAAGCGGTCAAATCAACAGCATCTCATTTTATAAATGCGCTTCTCTCCTGTATCACCATGTGAGAGTGCCGACTTTCCTTCCTTCAATAGTCACCAAAATGACAGAAAATGTTGTTTTAAAGAAACTCTTAAATAATGAACATATCTGACTCTAACCTAGTACTTCTTAAAATAAAGTACAGAACCCCCAAAAAAGAAACAACCAACTCCCTGTGTACGTGTATTTATGTGTATAAACACAATAAACATGGTTTGACATTGACTGAGCTACACAAATGACTCCCACCCATCTTATAACCTAACTGGTTCTTTGGTAATGACTGAATTGAAATTTGTAATAGAAACAACATTACAAATTAGGGTTCTGTAAGTAGAAACCTATTTCAGTCCCACTCTTCATCAGAAAAGCACACACACACAAATAAGACCATATAAAACACAAAAATATAGTTAAACATTCTTAAGTGTGAGACTAATCATTTAATAGAAAAACTATGTCATATGTTTTTCCTTTGAAGAATTTGTTTTTGTTTTTGTTTTGTGCTCTAGGGCATGTGCACTCACCAGAGATAAAGTAAGAAAGCTTGATCGAAAGAAGACCAACTGAGACCAGCAGTTGGCATAAAGGCTATGTCGCTGGACTCCCATGTAGTCGACCACAGTTCAAGTCCCGGACCCAGTGGTTTGAACTCACATGGGGTGAATGTGTGTGCGTGCCCAAGATCCCAAAAGGAGAATGGAGGAGAAGGGAATGTGGCGTGGCCATCCCCCCGAGGGGTGGTTTCTCCCTTTCTGTCTCTCTGTCTCTGTCTTTCTGGCAAGCGCACGCACCCTTTAGCAAAAACCTCTCCACAAAAAAAAAAAATTTAAAAAAAAAAAAGACCAACCAAAAAAAAAAAAAAAGAGAGAGAGAGAGAAAGCTTGATCTTTAGAAGCACAAATTAAAACGACATGAGCTACCACAACATGCCTATTAGGTTAGATAAATTAGAAAGACTGACAACACCAAATGTTGATGAGAAGGTACTGCTGATGAGAATTTGAGAATCACTGTATCAAATAATAAATTAAAGCTGCATGGTAAAAATCTCAAAGAAAGTCACTAAAATAAGAGGAAAAGAACGAATAACAAGCAAGTTAATCAGGGAATGGATGAAATAGTAAACAATTCAAAAAGTAGTAAGAAAGGAGAGAAATCAAGCATGCACCTTGTGGGACAAATTTTCAAAAGCAAATTCTGTGAGGCCAGACGGCGGTGCAGCAGTCAAATATGACACTGTGTGGGGCATCCAAGGTCACACCTGGACACCGCCTTGAGTACAACAGGCAAAGACTGCTGGGGACCTGGAACTGCCTAAGGCCAGGGCAGGCTGCCTTATCAAGACCTGCTGAAAGTTCTCTCAACTGGAACAAATAAATATAAAGTTTTAAAAGGGAGTGGAATATTAAGATGATAAATTTAAACCCAAATATATTAATAACTGCATTAATTATAAATGGATTAAATGATCAATTATAATAAAAGAGACATCAAACAAAGCAGACTCTTATAAAAGTACTACAATAGATAAAAAGGAAATGCAATAATTCTATATTTGTACATACTTAAGAGCTTCCAAAGACAAAAAGCAAAATTAATGGAACTAAAATGAGAAATTTCTCTCAGTAACTAGTAACAGTGAACAGAATGAGTAAACACAAAGAATGTGTACATGACCAACAAACTTACTCTAACAGATAAATACAACATTGCATTCAAAACTGTTAAATGTATCACTTTTAAGACTACAGGAAACATCTACCAAAACTAATCATATGCTGAGTCACAATAATAAATCTTAAATTTCAAAGGACTGAGCTCATGCAGTTTGTTTCCTTGCTATAGTAAAAACTGAACTGAGTTCAAAAACAACAAAGAGCAGGTTTGCTTCTACTTAATACATATTTCTGTAAATGACTTAACAGATTTCTCAAGCTCAGTGTTTCTCTCCTATAATTCAATGTGCTGCAGATACAGAGCGTCATCCCAGGCTCTGTACCGCCTGTGTGAGACACTACAGGTACGAGGAACCAATGCAAACATGCAACTCTGGCTACTGCCATATCCAACAGTAAGAAAAAGTCCTTTGGGGACCAGCAGTTGGCATAATGGCTATGTCGCTGGACTCCCATGTAGTCAACCGTGGTTGGAGTCCCGGACCCGGTGGCTTAAACTCACAACAGGTGTGTGTGCGTGTGTGTCCAAGATCCCGAGAGGAGAAAGGAGGAGAAGGGACTGCAGCATGGCCATCTTCCCTGGGGGGTGATTTCTCACTTTCTGTTCTCTCTGTCTCTCTCTCTCTGTCTTTCTGGCGAGTGCACGCACCCTATAGCGAAAACCTCTCCAAAAGGAAAAAAAAAAAAAAAAGAAAGAAAAAGTCCTTTGTCTCTGACCTAGAAGTCTCATGTTTTCTACCAATGTCTATAAACAATAACAAGCTAACGTATTGTATGCTAGCTTGTCACAGTAAACTCTCACTCTCTGCACAAATCTTGACACAGGCAACATGAATCTCTAGTAAGTGTGCTGAGTTTAAAAAGCCATACACAAAAGAGTATGTTTTCATACTGCATGTTTTAATTTCTATGAAATTCTGGAATAGACAGAATTAATCCAATGTAACACAACAGATCAGTAATTGCCTAGAGCCGTGGGAGATGAGATGAATTACAAACGGAAGGGAGGGAACTTTCTAAGGTAAAGAAAATATTCTTTCTTTATTTTTAGAGAGTTTTTGCTATAAGGCACATGCACTTGTCACAGAGAAAGAAAGCGAGAAATCAGCCCCCAGTGATGGTCACATCTCAGTTCTTTTTCCTCTGTTCGTCTGTTGGGATTTGGGGCATGCACACACACATGCCCGGCATGCGTTTCAAACCTCTGGGTCCAGGATTTGAACCGCACTCAGTCAAATGGGAGTCCAGTGACAACCATTTCACCATCTGCTGGTCCCAGAAGAAAATATTCTAAGGTTAGCCCCATGGCCTGGTGGTTGAGGGAGACAGATCACGCAGTTTGGATCCCAGCCCTGGTGGCTTAAAAAACATGCTGGCTTCACCTGCATGCATGCCCAGATCCCAACAAATGGGGAGCTGGGGTGGGGGGTGGTGGTGACTGTAGCATGACCATGTCCCACCATGGGTGCTTTCTCCCTGCCTCTCTCTAGTAAACACATATATCTTCTAGCAAGTTAAAAGAAAAAGAAAAATGTTCTATATCTTGGTTGTGGTGGTGGTTATATAGTTATGCTTACTTGTCAAAATATTTCAGTCTGTACACTTCGAGAGTTGTTAGTGGGTTGGCCCTGTAATGCGGCAGTTGAGGGAGGTGGATCCCACAGGGCTGACCTCAGTTCATATCCTGGCCTGGGCAGCTTGAAAAACATACCAGCCATGTGTGTGTGCAAGCCCAAAACTCTGGTGGGAGAGAAAGAATGGAGGTAAAAGGACCGTGGCATGACCACATCCATGGGAAGGGTCCCCCCTGCACCCCACTATGCACACACCTTCTGGCAATTAGAAAACAATTACATTTTTTAAAGGATACACTATTATTATATGTAAATTATACCCAAATTATATCTCAATCAAAATTTATTTTTACAAATTAAGTATATGTCACTAGGGAATTATAATTTTTCTTTTTAAGGTTTTTACATAGGGCATGTGTGCTCACTAGAGAGAGAGAGACAGTGAGAGGGAAAGTGAAAAGCCATCCCCCTCCCCCACCTCACCCCAGCCCTGCCATAACACAATCCTTTCCTCTCCATTCTCCTCCTGGGATTTTGGTATGCACACACATACACCCAGTATGATTTTCAGCTACCAGGTCTGGGACTCAAACTGCAGCTTGTCATGAGGGAGTCCAGCTCCTTAACCACCGTGTCACCTGCTAGTCCCAGGAATGACAATTTTTTAGATAAGATACCACTAAACATCTATTAGAACGGCTAAAATCCAAAAAAGTAACAACATAAATTGCTGACAAAGATGTGGAAAAACAGGAACTCTCATCCTCTGCTAAAGAAATGCAAACTAGCACAACGCTGTGGAAGACAGATCAACGGCTCCTCAGGAAGCTGAACACAGTTTTACCACATGATCTAGCATTCATACGCCTGGGTACTTCTCCCAAATGAGCTGAAAATTTATGCCATCTAAAAACCTCCACACAAATGTTTACAGCAGTTTTGTAATTACCAAAGAGTGGAAACAATCGCTATGTCCTTCAACAGGTGAACAGATCATCTCTGGTACATTATTCAACAATGTTTAAAGACTGAAGTATAAAGCCACCAGAAAAGACATGGAGAAAACTTAAATGCATATTTCTATGTAAAAGAAGCTGGTCTGAAAGGGTTACATACTATACAATTCTATTCATGCAGCATCCTGGCAAAGGCAAAATGACAGGGACGGGAAGATCATGGGTGGGGGACAGGAGCAGGACAGGAAGGACAGACGAGGAGTGAGCACGGGAGGACTCCGTACGCTACTGTAACCGGGGCACGTAACATGCGTTTGTCAACACACGTAACAATGTACAACACAAAGCGTGAGCCCCAAACTACGCATTCCAGTTAATGCACATCAGCAGTGGCTCGTCAATTTCCACCCATGTGCCACACTAACGTCTAATGTTAATTACAGGAGAAACCAGGAAGGCAAAGGGTATGGGTCACATGAGAACGCTATCTGTTCAGTTCTCTATAAACCTAAAACTGCTCTAGTCTATTACTTAAAAAAGAAAAAAAGTAACAAGAAACACCAGCAGTGAATTGAACTGCTAGATTTACTCTCTATTATTACCATATATTAAGTTTTCGTCTTGCTTTATGAAAGAAAATTCTCATTGACATTTTCTCATCTGTTTTAAATCAAGAACATTTTTGTCATTTGAATTTCTTTGAATTGTCTAAATCCTTTTAACTACTTTTTTATTGATAGTTGAGGCTTCATGGTAAATTTGTATAAGCTCTTTATACTAAGAATATTAGTTCATTATCTGCTTTTCAGGGCTCAGTTTCCCTCAGCTTCTCTCTTAACTTTCTTTTAGTTTTTGTTCACTCTCAGCAAATAAAAAACTCTTGTTTTTTTCTTTGTTTTCATATCAATTATACCTAGATAAGAATTTATATAATTTCATTTTTCTAATAGGTGCTCACTGTATCTTTATTCACTTTAACTATATGGAGTTTATTTTGGTACATGTTATGAAGTATGAAAATAATCTCATTTTTCCTTCTCAAATATTTCAACAATTTTAAAAGCAAATTTCTTCATTGTAATCATAAATTTTTATTTTGTTTTATTGTAAATACATATACCACTAATCAAAGAAAAGTGTAAAATGCAGGAAATAAATTCCAGCATTTTCCCTAGAATCTGCATAACTACATATCTATGAAAATATTATTTGTAAAAACATTAAAATGACCCGAAACTCCTCGGGTAGTAGTAATGGATAAATAATTTATCCAAATTTATCCAGGCAACAGAATACAGAAAGCTCTTAAGAATGAGGTAGAACTAAATGAATTGATGTAGTATGTATGAAAGGAGTATATTGTCGAATGAAGAAAGCATTATTGTGACACTGAAAAAAAAAGACCAGGAAAAATGTTGCAGTCAACAATCTGCATTTTATAACAATAATGTTCTCTTCATAGTCCAATGTAGCAACTAAAAACATGGCTACAAACGTTTCCGATTTGCTGCTCTCCTTATACCATTCTGACTGACGCATGTGCTTTGTCTACCTGCTCTGAAAATGGATCTGACTCAGTCTCTGCTTAAACTTTCTAGTTACTATTATTCACTGAAACAGGGTACTGTTAAATTCATTTAAAATACTATGTGAATGGTTTAGGACTCCATTTACCAATGCATTTATTGGTACCAACATATTACACCTTCCAAGATATGCTATGCTATCTACAGGAATAAAATAAGATCTCTCATCTTCCGCACTTATACATACTATCAAATCCAGTACGTTTTGGGGAGAAAATAAAAACTACATATATATTAATTCTGTTTTTCATGGTTCCTTATACTAGTACAGTGAACAGAGGAGAAGGGATTGTGGCGTGGCCATTCCCCCTCGGGGGATGATTTTTCACTTTTTGTGTCTCTGTCTCTGTCTTTCCAGGGAATGTGCATACCCTAATAGCAAAAATCTCTCCCCCCCCCCCAAAAAAAAAGCAAGTAACTAAACGTTTATCGTGCTATGTGATAAAGATAGGCAAATACAATGCTTAAATATGGATGTCCTTTAAAAAATATTCATTTCTTTAAATGTCATACCCCAAAACTTCTTTCTGTAAAGAGTTGCATAAAACAGGAAAAAAAGTTTATTGCAAATGAGACTACAATCCTTAAAAGGATTATAAGGATATGTTCAAAAAGCTGAATTATTCTTTCATTTGATTATTCTTTCATTTAAGATTTCATGCATTTTCTAATCCAGAGGCAAAACCGCAGTATCTATAAATTCTATTCATCAAATGAACACCTTACACAACAGGCACAGTTGAGAATAACAATATAACCAAAAAAATTTCATGTATGAGACCAGCAGTTAGCGTAATGGCTATGTCGCTGGACTCCCATGTAGTCGACCGCGGTTCGCGTCCCGGACCTGGTGGCTTAAAACTCACACCAGGCGCGTGTGCATGCGTGCCCAAGATCCCGAGAGGAGAATGGAGGAGAAGGGACTGCGGCATGGCCAGCCCCCCTGGGGGGTGATTTCTTGCTTTCTGGCTCTCTGTCTCTCTCTGTCTGTCTGGCGAGCGCACGCGCCCTATCGCAAAAACCTCTCAAAAAAAAAAAAAAAAATTTCATGTATATCTTGTCCCATTGCAAAATAAAAAATAATGAAAATAATAACCTAACCAGTAATTAAGGTGTAGTCCTTGTACTCCAGTGTTGCACTCTGGTAGAAGACATAAACTTAAAACAACTACCGTAAAAGGTAAAATTTTTGTTAAAATTATAGTTAAGGTATAGACTAACTCTTATAATTTTTGCCACAAAATGAAGAACCCATTACACAGAACACAATATTCAACAACAAAAGAATGATTAAGCAAGTTAATATAACTACTAAATTCAATAGTATAGCATATGTGTCTAAAAGCTTAAGAAAAAAATTAATAAACAGAGAAATCCTTATGTTGTAATGTTAAGGGAACAAAATAAGAGACAAACTTGAATATGAGCTACATTCCCAACAGTTAAAAAAAATAATAATAAATTGCATTATAAAGGAAAGGAAAAAAAGCCCTAAAACAGTAAGAATACCTCTGGGTGGTTATAAGTTATTTTTTATTCTTTACATTTACAAATGTTCTAGAATGGCCACATACTGTTCTAATCACAACTATATAAGCTTCTAAATAACATATATTTTCTGGCAAAAGTGCAAAGTTCTATTTGTTAACTGGGCAACATTGTGAAAGACCTCAAAATATAGTGAGAAAATGCATCCAAATGTAGACGGTAAGGGAAGCAGGCTCAGGCAGGGATGAAAGACCTCTCTTTGGCCCAGCCTGGTGGTGCAGTCAGAAGAGACTGAACTGCAGTGCGGGGAGCCATGAGGCTGACCACAGGTTTGGGTCCCCATGCTGGCCTGAAAACCCAGCAGCAACGTGCACACAGGCCTGACATACTGACAAACGGGGGGGCTGCAGGTAGGGACTGCGGCATGATGAGACCCTGTCGAGGGTGCTTCTCTGTCTCTCTCTCTCTCTCTCTCTCTCTCTCTCTTTCTCTCTCGTGCATGCACGTGTTCTATCATGAATAAAGCTTTTTTAAAAAAATTTTTTAAATCTAACTTTTAAAACCATAGCCAGAAATTAAAACCAGTAAATATATAATTAAAAGAAATGTCTCTAACAGAGTTGTGCCAGAGACTCTTCAGTTCGCTCTGATTAAAGTTACTTCAGACAGTCATTATGATATTGGAAATGTTCTACAGGTTGGGCATTACTATACCCAAAATACAAACTACTACAAAATCTGAACTTTGTCAGCACCAGCACGACACCACAGGTGTAAAAATTCCACACCTGACCTGATGTAACAAACTGCGGTCCAAATACTGCAATACAAAAATATTATAGAGAACTACCCTCACACCAATGTCATCTAGTGTATATGAAACATAAATAAACATGTTCAGACTTGGGTCACATCCCCAAGATATCTCATTATGTACATGCAAACATTCCAAAATAAAAATTTAAAAAAAAAGCCTCCAAAATTGAAAACACCTCCGGTCACAAGCATTTTGGATACGGCCACCCAACCCTGTGTCTCTGTGCTGCGCATGGCCACTGAGCACTGAAATAGGGAGAGTGTAAGCAGGGACCCAAATTCCTGTTCCTTTAATTTAACAGCCACACATAGCTAATCACTTCCAGACTAGGCAGACATACTTGGCTATACACTAAGACAACTCTCTGGAAATAAATTATTCAAAACAACTACCTTTCCGTGGGAAAGTAGTAAAAGTAGATAATGTGGTAAAAGCAGAAGAGATAAATAAAGCAAAACCAAAAAAACTACAAATACCCAGTATGTGAGGGAAGCGGAAGAGGAGGTGATGGATAAGTCTTAGGACACAAGAAAATCAAGAATTTATACATTTATATATATATAATATTACCAGTTTAAATTTTTTCTTGTTACATTTGCAGCCATACTTTGTCAATTCCAAAGGAGAAAAACCATGCCAAATTGATAAAATAATAAAGGTAGCATTAAGAAATTCTACCACATGGGGAACATGTGAGCAGCTGGGAATGGCAAATTCTTCCATAGTATTTAATTTCCTGTACTCCATAAAAGGAAAGACTCCACACACTGAAAGGTTACGTCAACAAGGACTTGCGCTCGGCAGACTTGGCATCCGTCTCTTCTACCAGTGTATTTCTTTCAGGTACGCAGATTTCGTCTCACTTAAGAGGTAACAGGTAAAACAGGTTCTGGAACACCCAGGCTTTAAAAATATTTCTCCGTAACAGATTATAAAAATTAAATTTCTTTAAAAAGTAAACATGCTACCTGATCATGTATTTTAAGTAACTTGTAGCATGCTCAAGACTCCCAAGATGTGACGTGTCTATCCTGTGACCGCTAATAAATCATTCCAGACAAACGGGTTGAAACAAAATAAGACGAAAAACCAAAAACACAATATTTCTCGATGAACTGAGAGAGTAGGAGCTGAGCTGTTTTCCTCAGATCGTAAGTACAGTAATGTAAAGCTCACCATACATACAACCAAACCTTTCACTGATGACAGATACTAGGACAGTTAGGGGGTTAAGGAAGGGCGCCGGAGGCTCCTCAGACCAGCCCTCCTGTGTGATCTGGCCCTGAAGGCCGAGTTTAAAGCAGCGTTCAACTCTGCAGACTCGGAACGTTTGTTTTAACTCCTCCCCGGAATAATGAGGAACTTGATGAATGACAATAACCAAAAGACACTTAGTATGTCAATATATTAACAAACCAAAAAAAAGTAGCCTGAAACAAAGAATTTTGTCACTTGTCACAGGGAATTTCCTAAACGGGTTAATTTACCAACCAGAAGGAACTTCGAATAAAGATTTTTTTAAATTACACTTTTTCTCTTTTCTTTTTTAGGTTTTTGCCATAGGGTAGGGTATATGTACTCACTAGACACACACACACACACACACACACACACAGAGAGAGAGAGCGAGAGAGGGAAAGTGAGAAGTCACCCCCCAGGGGAGGGGGCCCTGTCACAACTCCTTTTCCATTCTCCTCTTGGGATTTTGCGCAAGCACACACACATGCCTGAATGTGATTTTCACGATACCAGGTCCAGGACTCACACTATTGTTGGCCAAGTGGGAGTCTAACACCTTAACCACCATGCCACTTGATGGCTTTTCAAACAGATTTTAAAGTGAAGGAGTAAGGGGCCAGCAGACAGTGTGGTGGTTATGTCGCTGGATTCTCATATGGCCGACCACAGTTCAAGGCCCAGACCCGGTGACTTCAAAATCACACTGGGCATGTGGGTGTGCATGCCCAAGATCCCAGGAGGAGAATGGAGAAAGGACTTCAGCATGGCCATCCCCCGGGAGAGGGTGATTTCTCACTTTCTCTCTCACTGTCTCTGTCTCCTTCTCTCTCCAGTGAGAGCATGCACCATATAGCAAAAATCTCTATTTAAAAAAAAAAAAAACGTGAAGGAGTAAGAAAAGCATGGCTTAGTGAGGAAATACGTGATCTGGAATCGGACAGACTTGAAGGGAACATGAACTCTACCATTACTACTGAGTTACATAACTTCTCAAAACCTCAGTAAAACACTAATAATAAAACTTCGCAGGATTGTTGTGAAAAGGAAATGAAGTCTGTAAAAGGCCAGGCACATCAGTAAAGGAACTCTATAAAGAGTCATTATTAGTTTTTTTAATTTGCCAGGAATAATGAGGTGCTTGATGAATGACAATGCCGAAGGGCTCCTGTGCTTGCCAGGGAGGGAGGGAGACAGAGGAAGTGAGAAGGCACCCTCGTGGGGCATGGCCACGCACGTTCTTTCCCCTCTACTCCTCCTTCAGGACTGTGAGCACACAGGCACATGCACCCGGGGATCCTCAACCACCAGGTCTGGGACTCAAACGCGTAGTCTGCCGTGTGGGAAACAACTCCCAACCCCCACACCACCGGCTGGCCCCAATAGTAATTTTTTTTAAATTCTTGCTGTAGAGCACATGAGACAGACTGACAGCAAGTGAGCAAGTAAGACAGATAGAGGGGGATAAGGAAACAGGAAGAAAGAGAGAATGAGAAAAGGGGGAGGCCATGCCGTAAGCCCTTCTCCTCCACTCTCCTTTCGGGACTTTGGGCATGTGCACACACCCAGCGTGATTTTCAAGCCACTGGGTCGGGACTCGTGCACTTGGTCATGTGTGATCCAGCTGCCTTAGCACAGCCACCGGCTGACACCCCCAGTACTAATTTCTAAAAGCAATTTTTTAAAAAGTTGTCCTTCTCTACACATTTCAGGAACTCAGGACCTCCGTAGGCACACGGAGCACGAGTCACATACAATCCAGTCAGCCGAGACTGGAGAGCTCATGGCACAAGGACCCTGCGGGGTGCCCCTCTTCTCCCTCTCCATTCTCCCATCTCTCTCTCATGGGAGAAAAAGATAAATGAATTTAAAAAATAAATAAACATACAGGAAGAAAGACACAGCAGCTCAGCCACATTAGAGCATGTGAGACACTGCTTCTCAGCAGACTGAGGCCACACAGGAAGCCCTGGCTCACTTTCCAGCTCACCCTTAAAAAAAAGTGGGCAAAGTAGCATATGCACCTGTAGTCCCAGCTACCTGGGAAACTGAGGCAGGAAGACTGTGACGTAGCAGGACTTGTCGAGTGTAATACCACACATGCATACAAGTGCACACACATGCACGCACACACACAAATGAATACTTACACTCCCTATAGGGATCTGCTTCAAAACTACTCACAAAACCCTTATGTTCACATTCCATAGCTACAACCTACTCATGTGGCTAATCACACACAGAACAAAAACTGGCTTAAAAAAAAAGTATTCCATTCAGCTCAAACCCTACTGAAACCCCAGGCTCCACCAGGCACAGAAGTAGCAGATAAGAGACAGCTGGGTCACTAGAAGTCTGCCAGGATGTCTGCACCAGCTTCGTCAATGTTCCTAACCACCACCAGGTTCCTTCAACAGCAGCATCTCAAGGTGCAGCAGCCACTAGCTGGATTAGGTCTCACCTTAAATAATTTAATATTTAAATGTAAGGAAGAAACCGTCATGGAGTCATTTGATGAGATAGTAAGGATAATAGTATACGTTTTCTCCCATGGGTTAGCACTGTGATACTTTATATAAATTATAGCATACAATAAAATTATTTCATACAGGTCTTAAAACTAGTCTGATGGGAACCAGCAGTTAGCGTAATGGCTATGTCGCTGGACTCCCGCGTAGTCGACCGTGGTTCGCGTCCCGGACCCGGTGGCTTAAAACTCACGCCGGGCGCGTGTGCATGCGTGCCCAAGATCCCGAGAGGAGAATGGAGAAGGGATTGCGGCATGGCCATCCCCCCTGCGGGGTGATTTCTCGCTTTCTATCTCTCTGTCTCTCTGTCTGTCTGGTGAGCACAAGTGCCCTATAGCGAAAAAAATCTCTCCAAAAAAAAAAAAAAAAAACTAGTCTGATAATGGATTTTTATTTAATGCTCAGGGGAGTAAATTATAATATCCAGAACCTACTGCTCTCAGTCACCTACCCAACCTTAAACTGGAATAACTAAACAAGCAGAAAAAATACGTAAAACAACAATTTTTAAGACACTGGATTCCAATCAATGAATGACAGTAGTCCCTGAGAGGGAAGAGAAGAAGGGAGCTCTCTGATGGGCACTGCTCCCCACCATCTGGTGTGAATACCTTGAAAGGTACCCAGGCAGAGCCAAGCGCTCACCTGGGTGGAGAAGGTGTGCCAGAACCCCGGAGGCCGGGCTGCCGCATACACAGCAGAGTGCCAGAGAAGGGAGATGGACCAAAGAGGCCCCTCGTCCTCGTGGAGAACTTATCAGGAAATCCAGGAGGGTCCCTGTAGCTGATCAGCTCCTACCCTACGAGCCAGAGTAGAAGCCATATAAATCACAGCACTTGGAGGTACAATACTCAGGAGGCTTTGGCCTCAGTCACACGAGAAAACTGGCCCCAGGTTAACCATTATTCTTTTATTTTGGGGGCGAGATTTTTGCTATAAGGTGTGTGTGCTCGCTGGAGAGACACAGAGCGAGAAATCATCCCCCAGGGGAATGGCCACCACAATCCCTTCTCCTCCGGTCTCCTCTTGGGATCTTGGGCACACACACATGCCTGGCATGAGTTTGAGGCCCCGGGGCCCAGAACTTGAACCACATTCGACCACCTGGGAGTCCAATGACATAACCATTACGCCATCTGCTGGTCCCTTAACCATTATTCTTAACCTCCATAATAAGGCGAGACAAAAATGAATCAAACTGGTTTCAAACAAAGCTCAAAACCATTTACAGTAATAGAAAAATATCTATCACTCCCCCCAGAGAATGAAATTAGCAATGTCTGACAACCAATACAAAATTATCGTGTAATCCAAAGAGCAGGAAAATTCAACAGATAGTGAGTAGAAAAAATATGCACCAAAACTGACTAGGAAGTGACAAATATAAATAATAAAAGCATTAAAACAGCTCTACCTGCATTCCTTACATTAAAAAAACTACAGGACGGGACCAGCAGTTAGCGTAATGGCTATGTCACTGGACTCCCACGTAGTCAACCGTGGTTCACGTCCTGGATTTGGTGGCTTAAAACTCAAGCCAGGCGCATGTGTGTGCGTGCCCAAGATCCTGAGAGGAGAAAGGAGGAGAAGGGATTGCGGCGTGGCCATCTCCCCTGGGGGGTGATTTCTCGCTTTCTGTCTCTCTCTGTCTGGCAAGCGCACGCGCCCTATAGCGAAAACCTCTCAAAAACAAAAACAAAAAAACTACAGGACATAGCATAAGTGATTCAACATGGATGAACCTTGAAAACAATGCTTACTGAAATACGCCAGCCACAGGAGGGCATGTGTCCATGTGAATATGGGCAAACTCACAGGAACAAAAACTGTAACGGGGTTACCGGGGTTGGAGGTGGGGGGGTAGTGAACTATTGCTCAGTTACTCAGAGGCTGGGTCCCAGGTGATGACGAGGGTTCAGACATGGTAATGTGACGTTTGCGCACGGTGGTAAACATGCTGGCTGCCACTGCACTGTCCGCCGGGGACGGCTGCAATGGTAGGCTTCCTGTTATCTCTATCTCATCACCATAAATTAATAAAAGAGGCTCAGGATACAGTGAAAACACTAAGTACAGGTTTGTAATTGATTTAAAGGACACAAATCAAACATCCAGAAATTTTAAAATACCGTATCTGAGATATAAAATACACTGGGTGGACAACAGGAATTTCCAGAATGCAATGCAGATGGGGGAAACACCAACGCAAACAGAGTGAACAGACTGTCAGCGCCTGTGCACCAACACAAAGCCACCAAGGACATGGGCTGGAGTCACCCGGAGGGAAAGAGGACAGACAAAAAAAAAAAAAAAAAGAAATGTAAAGACATCAGGGCTCAAGTCTCTATATTTGGGGGCCAGCAGGTGGTGTGGTGGTTAAGGTGCTGGACGCTCTCACATACCTTGACCATGGTTCAAGTCCCGGACCTGGTGGCTTGCTTTCTCACTTTCCTTCTCTCTGTATGTCTGTCTTTCTCTGGTCAAATTAAAATAAATGAATGAATAAATAAAATTAAATAAATGATTCTTTTTTTAAAAAAAAGTCTCCATATTTGATAAAAACAAAAGACTCTATATCAAGAAGCTCAACCAATGACAAAAATAAGAAACATGAAAAAAAACTACACCGAGGCATACCATAATTAAATTCAGTAAAACCAATCACAAAAAGAAACTCTTAAAAGAGTCAGAGAAAACAAAACAGGACATTATGAACAAAGGAACAATGCAAAGCCCAAGACAATGGAGATTGGAACCACTATCTTTCAGAAATTTGCCAAAAGGAAAAGAAACACACTCACAAAGAAAAACAGAAGCACCTGCTCTGTGTTCCATAGGCCTCTGAGAAAACCGAGTTGTTCCTGTAGCTGCATACATGCACATCTACAAGAAGGTGAGGCTGGAGACATCAGGGGGGTGTGCGTTATTCAAAAAGAAATGCCCCACATGTTACCATGACAAAGTGAACCGTCTACAATGTTAGCTAACCCACACAATATTGGTGAAGTTCTAAACATCAGTATGTTAAGGACAGGATTCGTAACAAGAAAATTAACTGACATATTAATTCATTGATTGACATTAAATTAATTAGCACATTAAGTACTATAAAAGCCAAGATAGGTTGAAAAGGTTGAAGGGAAACAATTGAAAAACAAAGCAAAAAAGAAAAGTAGCTGGGTTCAACTGAAGCACCAGCCAGATCCACCCAAAGCAGCACACTTTTTTTTTTTTTTTTTTGGAGAGGTTTTTCGCTATAGGGCGCGTGCGCTCGCCAGACAGACAGAGAGAGACAGAGAGATAGAAAGCGAGAAATCACCCCCCAGGGGGGGTGGTCACGCCGCAATCCCTTCTCCTCCATTCTCCTCTCGGGATCTTGGGCACGCACGCACACGCGCCCGGCGTGAGTTGTAAGCCACCGGGTCCGAGACGCGAACCGCGGTCGACTACGTGGGAGTCCAGCGACATAGCCATTACGCTAACTGCTGGTTCCCCGCAGCACACTTTTTAAGAACCAGTTGGGGTAGTGGGAGAACAAGTGGAAAAGGACAAGAGGTTCTAGAATCTATTTCCTATTAATTCGTGACACATTAGGTGTTTGAAAAACAAAGAGGGACCAGCAGATGGCATAATGGCTACGTGGCTGAAGTCCCATGTAATCGACTGCAATTCAAGTCCCAGATCCAGTAGCTTAAAACTCATGCCAGGCACATGTGTGTGCATGCCCAAAGTCCCAAGAGGAGAATGGAAGAGAAGGGACTGTGGCATGGCCATCCCTGGGAAGGGGGTGATTTCTCGCTTTCTGTCTCTCTGTCTCTGTCTCTCCGGTGAGCGCACCACCCTATAGCAAAAACAAAACTCTCCAAAAAAAGAAAAGAAACAGTGCAACATCTTTAAAGCACCAAAAGAAAAAAAAAAAAAAAAAAAAAAAACTGTCCATCGAACTCACAATAGTCTCAGAGGCAGAAAATGAAAACTACTACAGATGGGAAAGTGACCAGTTTCCATTGCTGAAAGGAGAAAAGAGGACAATGAAAACTCAATCAGAAGTTTTTGTACGCATTCATTTTATTTTCTGAAACATTCTCAAGTTTATAGTACTCCAGATTTAAAATGATAGGCTAGATAGGTAACAGAGAGATATGGATAGATAGACTGGATTCTCTTAAACACGCACATAAACACATCCAAATTCACAAGTCCTAACCCCCAGTACTTCAGAATGTGACTGGATGTGGAGACGGGGGACGGGGGGCCTTTAAAAGATGATCAAGTCAAACGAGGTCAGTGAGCCGGGCCTTGGTTCAATCTGACTGGTACCCTCACACGAAGAGGCGATGAGGACACACAGGGACTCCAGGGATGCACGAGCACAGAGAGACCACGTGAGGACAGCTTTGATAGTGATGGCTGCTATCAAAACAACTGCTGGCAAGGTGGAAAGAAACGAGAATGCACGTGCACTATGGGCGGAAATGTAAACCGGTATGGCCACTACAGGGGACAGCACTGTGTTTCCTAAAATCGACCCAGCAATTTCCCTTCTGGGTGTATACCAAAAACAAACACTGAAAGCACCGTCTCCAAGAGCTCCCTGCACACCAATGTTCACAACAGTCACTGCTCATAATCGCCAGAAGGTGGACACAACCTACGCATCCACCAATGGATGGATGGATAAACGAGATGTGGTAAATGCATACTGGGGAATATGATTCAGTCTTTTTTTTTAAGAATTATTTTATTTTACTTTATTCATTATTATTATCACCATCATTATTTTCCAGTTTGATCAGAGAGAGACAGAGACAAACACACAGAGAGAGAGAGAGAGAGAGAGAGAGAGAGAGAGAGAAAGCGAGAAAGCAAGCAACCAGGTCCAAAACTTGAACCATGGTCAGCCATGTGGGAGTCCAGCGCCTTTCACACCATGCCACTTGCCGGCCCCTATGATTCAGTCTTGAAGAACAATCTGATACATGCTGCAAAACGGGTGAACCTATGAATCCTGAAGACACTCTGCCAAGTAAGGTCAGCCAGTCCCGGGAAGATCCACACTATCTGATCCCACGTGCATGAATTGCCTCAAGTCATCAAATCCACAGACAGGAAGTGGCCGGGTGGCTGCCACGGGGCCAGCAGGTAGGGAAGAACGGGAGCTGTCGTTTAGTGTGCAAAGTTTCAGCTTCGCGAGGTAAAAAGTGGTTCTGGAGCTGCCACAACGTGGTCACACTACGAAACTGAACTGTACACCCAGAAGCAGGTAGAGTGGCACATTTCATGTTGCAGTTTTTTGCCATTAATAAACAAGTAAGCACACAGACAAGCAGGCATTTACTGAAGGCTATGTGTCTGTCACCAAGAACTGTACTTAAAAAGTTATTATTCCCATTTTACTGAGCAAAAACTGACCGTCTTCAGTTACTCAGGAGGCAACATAGTAAAGACAAAATATAAGCCCAAGTATGACGCTAGACCTTAGCTACCACGATATACAGCCTTTGATACATCATTTTTATGAATCATAGGTTATCAAACGAAATGCTCCTAATAAATATAGGGGGAAGATTCCTGGCTGAAGCTATTTATGTATGTTGATGACACAGCATAGTAGTTTTATAAGAGCTCATCTACGCAACAACATTAAGTATTTCATTCCACGTGGGTTGCTATGCTATGCTACCTATATCCCACCAAGTTGTTAACTAGAACCTCTACATCTCATCAATATTTTTAAATCATGTATATAAAGAAAACTCTTTTCAGTGGTTCTATAAAATTTTATACACACGCACAAGGGTCTGACTGAGTCTTGATTTGTTGTTTTTAACATCTGCCAGAAGGCACACGTGCTCGCGGGGATGGGGAGTGAGAAGGCACTCGCCATGAGGAAAGGTCATGCCGCAATCCTTCTTCCACTTCTCCCTCCTTTGGGGACTTTGGGCACACACACACCCATGTCTGGTGTGTGTCTCAAGCCACCACATCTGGGACTAGAACCATGAAGGCAGCCTCCTTAACCACTATGCCTCGTGGTTAGCCCAGATGTTACTGCTTTTCCATCACAATTTTCCACGGTCTATTTTTTTTTCTTTAAATTTATTTCTTTCTTTCATGAGTTGAGAGACAGAAAAAGAGAAAGCCAAGCACCATTAACAGGGTCTGATGCTACAATCCCCATCTGACCCCTAGTCAGGATGAGGAGTGAGGGCACCCAGAGGTCCCACTGGGGAACTGACTGCAACCTCCCATATGGATCCAGCATGGCCCAACAAGCACATTACCACTGTGCTGTCAAGCCCAATAATCTTGTCTTTGAGTGGTTCATTTAGCATCCTTTATATTTTTTTTTTCTTTTTTTGGAGAGGTTTTTGCTATAGGGCGCATGCGCTCGCCAGACAGACAGAGAGATAGAAAGCGAGAAATCACCCACCAGGGGGGATGGCCACACTGCAATCCCTTCTCCTCCATTCTCCTCCCGGGATCTTGGGCACGCACGCACACGCGCCCGGCGTGAGTTTAAGCCACCGGGTCCAGGACTCGAACCGCGGTCAACTACGTGGGAGTCCAGCAACATAGCCATTATGCTAACTGCTGGTCCCTAATATACTATTTTGAAATGAGAAAGTCAGTTACACATTTGTTGTCAGTAGAGTTTTACCCAAAGGTCTTAATGTAATACAAACATTGGTGGGTGAATGAATTGCATGATCACTGATTTAACACAATTTGAAATCCTTTTAATGTTAAAACATTTAATATCCATCCGGCTTGTCCAAAAATAGCTACCAAATTCCTGTACAGAGCTTGAAGTTTTACTTTAGAAAATAAGCATCACAATGAAAAAACACCATCTTAGAAACCTAAAGACACTGATTTTTTTTCATTTCTCCCATTTTTTTAAATAATTGTTTTATTTAACTTTATTATTATTATTACTATTTTAATTTGACCAAAGAGAGAAAAAGAAAGTGAGAAAGCAAGCTGCCAGGTCCGGGACTCGATCGATGGTCAGCCATGTGGGAGTCCAACTTTAACCACCATGCCACCCACCAATCCCCACTTCTCTCATTTATTAATTGCATTACATTGGGCGAATTACTTAACCTCTTACTGCCCTGTAGTAAACTAAAAACAATATAATGGTGATAATGATAAATAATTACATTAAAATTAAAACCTAAAAATGTAAAGGAAAACAGTGTAGCTTCAAATAAAGGTGATTTAACATAGATGAAATTTGGGGAACAGGGAGGAGTAAGGGACAGGAGAGAAGGTTGGACGACTTAGCAGAAGTCACATCATAAACAATTTGATGTAAAATAATTAGCCTTCTTAACTTTTCCCTGGGCGAATGGAAAATTAGTCACTTAAGTTCTTGAGGTTAGGGAGTACATAATAAAATTGGCATTTAACAAGCAGCAGCCTTTCTTAGAGACTAGAAAAGCTGAAGGAAAGACCACCTGACAAGAGAAGGCCACACTAATTTAGAAATAATACTACTAGAAAGGAGTCACTAGAAAGGAGACAGCAAGCGGATGGGAGAGCAGGGAACGGTTTCCAGGAGGTAAAGTTGACGGGATCTGGTGACCGAGTTAGGATGACAGATACCCAGATTCGACTTGACCCGAGCTCTCTGGTTAGTGGAAACCATCACTGAGACCAAGGCCCCAGAAATGAAGCAGACGAGGAAGCGGGGGGAAGCGCAGAGTGGCAAATACGCTGATCTTTACGGTCCCACTGCGTCCAAGTGGGGATGCTTTAGGAGCTGGATGTGTGAGCCTGAAGCTCAGAGGCCAGCTTTCAGGTAGGTTAAGGCCAAGCCATCAACATCAGTGACAAGATGCTGAAAAAGATACAAGCGTAAGAAGGCAAATAAGAATGCATTTTTTTTAAAAAAAAAAAAAAAAAGTAAGGGATGTTCCCACTTAGCAGAGAAAGAAGTGGCAGCGGAGCTAGAGGAAGGGCTAGAGACGCTGTGTACTGTGCGAGAAGCCGAGCGATCTGCGACAGCAATTTGAGTGTCAGGTACGGGTAACGTTCTGTAAAATGATGGTTGGAGCAGCAAGGAATGCCAGGTGATCCTGGGAGGAACAGTTCCTGTGAGTGACGGGAGAGGACAGACTACAACTACTGAGTAGGGAGTAAAGTGAGAGGACAGAAGACAAGTTCGGGGCTTTGTTGTGTTGGTGAGGAAGGAGGCAGATGCTAGAAAGGACTTCTTTCTAGGAGTATTGTAGTTGTTTTGCTTTGTTTTGGGTTTTTTTTGTGACGTTTGAATGAGCTTATTAGCAAGATGAGAAATAATCAGTATTAAGAGAGATTAAAGATGAAGAGCGTTAATCAACAGGAAGCAGAGAAAGACCCAGAGAGCAGAAGAGAACGAGACCCCGGGAGCAGCTGGAGAAGCGACCTGGGACCGCGTGATGGACAGAAGGAAAGGGGGAACAAATGGTTCAGGAGATAGACTGGGGAGCCGATGCACAGGAAAGTCAAAGGATCTCGTTTTCATGGCTTCTGTTTCCTGTCAAGTAGGAAGGCCATCTGTGGAAGAGCAGATACGCTGTTTCTTAAATTTAAAGGATGAGAGAATATTTAAAGTAACTCCTAGGGAAAGGAAAGCATGGCCCTGGCAGCTCTTCAGACACTGGAGACCAGACCCGCAGTCCCGCTAGCCTGGGTGGTCAGTGGTTCTGCTCTAACAAACAGCTCCTGTGCAGGTTGGAGGCAAAGTGACCTGGAGCCGAGGCTTGGCCGTACGCATGTGATAGAAATCAACAAACAGGGCAGGGAAACAGAGTTCTGGCAAGAGGTCTGAAGTGATGGACAGCAGCTTCTTGCCTGCTTGTAATGGAAGCCTTTCGAGTTACCAGGAAACTTCGGATCTCAGAATTGTCAATGGAGGGGACCAGCAGATGGCGTAATGGTTACCTCGCTGGACTCCCACGTGGTTGGCTGTGGTTAGAGGCGCGGACCCAGAGGCTTCAAACTCACACAGGGTGCTTGTGCATGCGTGTGTGCCCAAAATCCCAAGAGGAGACTGGAGGAGAAGGGATTGAGGCGTGACCAAACCCCTGGGGGTGATTTCTTGCTCTGTCTCTACGGCAAACACATGCACCCGATAGCAAAAATCTGTTTAAAAAAAACAAAAGCAAAACCTGACAATGGACATGTTTAGTGAAAGAATAAGAAATTAAGAATCACAGCCAGTAGTAGAATGTTTTAAATTTATAATCTTAAAGGTTAATGCCAATTTCAAGTGATGGTGAAGTCCAGACAGCTGCCTGAGATTAAGTGGATACATTAATGAAGAGAAAGCTCACTAGAGATGAAAGCCGAACACCGTGCAGCCCGGGGTCCCGGACACTGTGCACATAATCACTAAACTCGCCAGCAACGATGGTGCGACTTCCGTGGACAGAAAGACTCTAGCCTAGACACTAAGATCTTCCACCAGCAGGAGAATATGGCCAAGAAAGGGGTCAACAGGTGACTGCCACGAGGAAAGGCAGGGGATGTAACCTCCGACCACATCGGACTCGACAACAGGAACTCCCGCAGGAAGGCTGTGTCGACACTGCGGCGCAAAGAGAGAACCCCCTTTCCTAAGAAACAGGGAGGAGGGCAGACGAGAGCTCCACTGGAGACGGCTTTTCCTCAGGGAAGGCGAGGTTACTTTAAAGCAAAAATAAAAGCTACATCTGGGTGGGCGCCATGGCCTAGTAGTTAAGACAGCAATCCCTTGGGGTCAGCGGGTGGCGTAGTGATGAAGGTGCTGGTTTCCCACACGCCTGACTGTGGTTCGAGTCCCAGACCTGGCAGCTTTTAAATCACACTGAACACATGTGTGTGTGTGTGTATGTACATACCCAAAATCCCAGCAGTAGCATAGAGAAGAAGGGACTGGAGAAGGGACTGTAGCACAGCCATCCCCTGGGGAGTGATTTCTCAACTTCCCACTCTCTCTCTCTCTCTCTACGGCAACCATACATGTCCTGTGGCAAAAACCTTAAAAAAAAAAAAAAAAAAAAAAAAGGCCACTAGCTGAGAAGAGGGAGAGAAAAAATGTGTGTGGGGGGGGGGAGGTGGAGGGGGTGTAGGAATGACTTTATAGTGAAAACAAATTTAAGAAGGGTCTTAAAGAGGGTTAAAACCCAGCAAAGAGAACAACAGGTAATTAGTATAGGTACCAACCTCATTAGCACAGACTCCTCACTGAAGGACCAGGTTCCCATTCCTACAAACGAGGTAGTTAAACTAACTGGTCGTAAAGGTGGGTGTCTGTGACGTGCAGTGGAGCCACAGGGTATGTGAGTTCCACAGACACCCCACAACACCGCACTAGAATAACGTCATTCCAGCCATACAGAAAGCACACCGGCTGTAAGTGCTGAAAAGCAACCAGACACATCACAGCGCAGGACTATAAATCCAGCAGTTGTTTTTATTTATTCTGAACACTACTGAGACAGGCTGGGTGGTCAGGCGCAGCACTGCTATGGAGGCATAGGAAACTACAAATTATAAACGAAGTATGTAGTCTTGCATGACTGTGAACGCTTCCACGGCTGGAACAAGACAAAGACGGGGGATTCCCGAGACGCCCACACTGAAAAAGGGGATTCCCGAGAGGCGGAGGCTGAGCAAGGGGACACCTGCCTGAGAACTGGTCTGGAGTCCGAGCATCACTAAACGGGCAGTTGTTACTGATGAATGAGTGGCTGGAATCAATACTGAAACACAAGGCAAGACCGTGCTTTTTTTCACCTGTCGGATTGGCAAATAATGTATAAGACTGGTGATGTTCAGTCCACCAAAGATACAGAACTGTGTGCATTCTCGTCACTATAGGGAGAGGTGAATTTCCTATCTCCTTATAATAAAATAATTGAGGACCCAGCAGGTGTCATGGAGGTTAAGGGACTGGATCCCACAAGGCTGACTTCACAGTTCAAGTCCTGGACCCTTCCACTTGAAAAATCGCACTGGTGCATGTGTGCCCCAAATCCCAAGGAGAATAGAGGAGAAAGGACTGTGTGTGGCGTGGCCATTCCCCCAGGGGGTGATTTCTCATCCTTCCCTCCCCTCTCTCTCTCTGATGAGAGTACACACGCCCTGTAGGAAATACATTTTTTTAATTGAGATTATTTTGATATTTTAAATGTGCATACCCTTTAACATTGTATTTTCAGACATTTGCAAAAATTTTAGCATATGTGCACAAAAATATTTATTATTGTTTGCTGCAGCAATGTTTATAACTTTAAGAAAAAACAAACTAAATGTCTACCCATATTGGAACAGTAAAGTAAGTTACACTTAGCAAGTCCATAACTTACTTCTATCCATAATGGAATATTCCACAGCACTTGAAAAGGACTACATGGGGACTGGCAGTTAGCGTAATGGCTATGTCGCTGGACTCCCATGTAGTCAACCGCGGTTCGTGTCCTGGACCCGGTGGCTTAAACTCACATTGGGTGCGTGTATGTGCATGCCCGAGATCCCGAGAGGAGAATGGAGGAGAAGGGATTGTGGCATGGCCATCCCCCCCCCCCGGGGGGGGGGGGGTGATTTCTCGCTTTCTATCTCTCTGTCTCTGTCTGTCTTTCTGGCGAGCACACACGCCCTATAGCAAAAACCTCTTTAAAAAAAAAAAGGACTATGTGAACTCTAAGTTCTCACTGGAAGATTTCCAAATTAAACAAAACAGAGACACAAAACAATATACATTACAGCTATGTTTTGGCTCAAAAAATATACACAAGCATTGTAGTCATATGTCTTTACATGTATGAAAAAAGGGTAAATGTTAGATGTACAGAAAAAAAAGAGTGCTATACTGATGTGTTATAAAGTGGTTGCCTCGGGAGATTTTGTACTCAGTTCTGTAATTTTTCCTTTTTTTAAATAGCTATATACTGCTTTTGTAATTTAAACGTGAAGTTTGTTTTGTTTCCCTGAGTTTTTTTCCCCTCTTCGTAAGATAATAAATCAGAGGAGAAGGCCGTTCCAGGCAGAGTAGGAAAGAATGAGATTTCCTGCTCTATCACAGAGAGGATGATTGCCAGGGGCCAGCCCGTGGCATGGTGGTTAAGGCAGCAGGATCCCTTGACCATGAGTCTCCACCTGGTGGCTTGAAAAAACACGCTAGGTGCATGTGCATGCGTGCCGAAAATCCTAAGAGGAGAATGGAGGATTAGGGATTGCAGCATGGCTATCTCCCCTGATAAATACTTTCTTGTCTTTTCTGTTTCTCTGTCTCTCTTTGGCAAGCACACCTGCCCAAACAGCAATTTTAAAAAGAAAAGCAAAGAATGTCCATCACTGGTCCCTCTCCTTCCTTTCACATCTCAGAGGATAAGCAGCTTCCATCTCCAAAGCCTATCATTTCTGAGTCATAAACCCCATCAAGACTTTGAGCTATTTTTTCCAGATTGCAAAGGCCCATCCAAAACCCCAATGTAACTAATTATACTCAGTGAACTAAAAAGGCAATTAAAATGTCAACTGATTTTCATTCACTGATTTAATACCTACAGAATCTAATATGTGCTAAGTAATGTGCTGCCTTTTGGGGAAAAACAGGTATTAGGATATTGACGTCATATGGACTCCCTTCTGGAAGACATGAACAGACATGTACAACACAGGCTGTTCTGCACGTGTTCTCCAACTGTAAAAACGTGAGTTCTGGTGCCGCTGCAACGGCATATACTCCTAAAACACTGGAACCACATGGGAATTCCGGGTTTGATTCCCAAGCTACCCTAAAAGCTAGGAGCTGTTGCACATGCCAACATTCGTAACTACTCAAGAGGCTGAAACAGCAGGATCACAACACAGCAAGACCCCATCTTAAAAAGAAAAAAAAAAAAAAAATGCTAAAGGTTACAGAATGCTAGCATTTCTCACTGGAATTAATCTTCACAACTCCTTGAGGATAGCACAGTTTTATAAATTGTGAGTACACAATCAGGAAAAATTACTCACAATCAGGAAGATAATCAGTAGAATATCTAATTAATCAATATAGTCTTAGCCCTTCCAACTCCAAAACCAGTGTTCTTTTTACTCTATCACTCTACCTCTCTTTAAAAATACTTCTGAGGGACCAGAAGATGGCATAATTGTTACCTTGCTGGACTCCGACGTAGTCAACTGCAGTTTGAGTCCTGGACCCAGTAACTTAAAACACACTGGGCACATGCGTGGGTGTGCCCAAGACCCTGGGAGGAGAATGGACTGTGGCATGGCATTTCCCTAGGGGATGACTTCTTGCTTTCTATTTGTCTCTGTCTCTCCAGCAAGTGCACACTATAACAACAACAACAAAAAACCTCTAAGGAAAAAAGAAAAGAAAAAAGAAAACTTTTCAAGGGCCAGCTCCAATGGTAATGCACTGCTCAAAAAACCTCAACCCCACATGTTCAAATCCTGGCTCCATCAACACCTCCCTCACACCTAAAACATAGGTGTGAGCCCAAGTAACCAACATGGATGGGCTGGAGGAAGGGGGTGCCTGCACGACTAGACTGACCCATGGAGGAGACTCGGTTCTCTGCCTCGCCCACTCAAGCATGCATGTACTCTTATCATGAATAAAAGAAAAAAAAAAAACTCTGAAAATAAAGAATCAGGCCGACTGCCTGGCCTACTGGTAAAGGGAGCCAGATCCCACATGTTCAGCTGGGCAGTTTGAATCCGTGCCTCCGCAGGATCCCGACAGAACACAGGGAGGAGGGACTGCCTAGTGATCACGCCCGCTGGGAAGTGCTTCCTCTGACAAGTGCATGTACCCTCTGACAAAAAAGAAAGTAAAAGTATTGAATCATTTTCCTTCAATTTTCCCCACCTTTACTATCTTAAGGGGAAAAAATATTCTTACAGAAAAAGTCCTTTTTATATTTTCGTTTGTTAATATAAGTTAAACAGGGATCCAATTTATTGACTGATTTTAATGGTTTTACTACAAAAGCATTTGAAATAAGCATGCCATTGTTCAGATTTATAAACCTTTATCTCATAGATTTGTTAGAAACAAGCAGTAATTCTAAGAGGGCCGAAAAGCACACTGAAACTCTATGTCAGGGATTGACTTCCTCGATAGCATCTTGAAAGACAAAACTTTCTAGGCTATAACTTAGAACAATCCTCCAAAATAATCAGTAACTGTGTAAAAATTTGTTCACAGTGTTTCATTTTATGACTTCCCTCAGAAGGACATTTCCTACACCAATTTTGTACTAAAGTTTCCTTTTTATTAGTTCTAAATTTAGTTTTATTTGCATCATCTGTGGCTCTCCCATTACGGAAAAGTCTTACATATGAAAACAACCTGTTTTCTGGGATGACTTCGAAATTTATTATTTTACAGCTTTTTTTTTTTTTAACAAAAATACATGCTTACAGCAGGAATTGTTTGTCCCCAACTTTTATCAAAATCCTTTAGGTAAAAAATTCTATTGGGGCCAGCAGTGGGCATAATAGCTATGGCACTGGACTCCCATGTAGTCGACCACAGTTCAAGTCCCGGACCCGGTGGCTTAAACTCACTCCGGGTGCGTGTGCAAGCATGCCCAAGATCCAAGAGGAAAATGGAGAAGGGATTGTGGTGTGGCCATCCCTCCTGGGGGGGGGGGGAGATCTCTCACTTTCTGTCTCTCTGTCTCTGTCTTTCTGGCAAGTGCACACGCCCTATAGCAAAAACCTTTCAAAAAAAAATCCTCTCATTGTTTAATAATGTAACCCTTGCTTTTGTGATGAACTTTTTTTAACTGGAATATAACATTAACAAAACATATTCACACTGCAGTTTAAAACGCTGTAAGCGTGAGTTATATACCCCACTTAGCTATAGCAAGAGATGATGCTTTAGGTTATTTTTAGTAGGGACATGTCGTAACTGAGTCAGGAAGGCTCCAATTGCCTTTTTCACCTACCTAGAAATGCTGGAGCACCCTGTAAACACTAAGGTGTGACAGAATGAGGGCTTCTCATCACCAGATTACGGAGTGTTTGTCAAGTGTTTGCTCCTCGTCAGAAAAACACGATAAAAATGTTCATATATCACACGTAACAATTTCTGAAAATACATGCAGAAATATATGAAATCTGTAAAGGAAGGGTCACTCAGGTTCAGATTTATTTCACGTTCTCTTTCTATTTAGCAATTATCTGGAAGAATGAATGCATTTTAAAAGATAAGCTGTCATAAATCTTCGAGGCTTTGAAGATATATGTTTGTTATGTGTCAGCCTGGAGCCTCATAAACGTTAACTAATTGTCTCTGGTCATGAGTTTTGTTAGCCATGAGATAAAATAGAATCTACAGTTTTGTTAGCCATGAGGTAAAATAGAATCTACAGCCTAAATATCTAGATTTCAAATACTAAGAAACAAAAATCATAACTGCCATTCATCTCAGAGCTAGGATTCTCATCTCAAAAATCAATAAATGTACACTTTAATTTTCAAGTTTCTGAAAAACATACATACCCCTTAACCACCAAAAAATAAAATGGTCAAACAGGAAATCTGACCCTATAAATATTTTGGAGAATTAAAAATATGGACATCAAAAAAAAAAAAAAATTTGGACACCACATCTACTGCCCACGAATCCCCTGGTTTCCTCTCATTTTAAATGATGTGAAGAGAAATAACTATAAAGAATGTGTTTTGTTTTTGCTAAGTTTTCTCTTTTTTTGCAGCAAGGACAAAAAGGAAAAGTAAAAAAACACCCTCTCCCCCCAGGGGTCAATCCCTTCTCTGTTCTCCTCTCTAGATTTTGGGTGCGTGCACACACACACTCAACAACTGTTTTTCAAGCCACCAGGTCCAGGACTCCAACCACAAAGTAAGCCATGTGGGATCCAGCACCTTAACCACCACACCCCCTGCTGGCCTGAGAATGCTTTTTTTTTTTTTTTTTTTTTGGAGAGGTTTTTGCTATAGGGCGCGTGCGCTCGCCAGACAGACAGAAAGAGACATTAGAGACAGAAAGCGAGAAATCACCCCCCAGAGGGGATGGTCACGCCGCAATCCCTTCTCCTCCATTCTCCTCTTGGGATCTTGGGCACGCGTGCCCACGCGCCCGGCAGGAGTTTTAAGCCACCAGGTCCAGGACGCAAACCGCAGTCGACTACGTGGGAGTCCAGCAACATAGCCATTACGCTAACTGCTGGTTCCCGAGAATGCATTTTTTAAAAAAATCTAACCAGTGGGGTCAGCAGGTAGCATGGTGGTTAATGCACTGTGCTCCCACAGTTAACTACAGTTCAAATCCTGGACCTGGTGGTTTGCTTTCTCCTTTTCCCTTTCTCTCTCTCTCTCTCTCTCTCTCTCTCTCCCTGGTCAAACTAAAAAATAACAAATAATAATAAATAAAATGAAATAAAATAATTCTCAAAAGAAAAATCTAACTGGTAACATATCCATAAGATCAGTGCTAACTGAGGTAACATTAACGTTATATTTTACATGATCTCTTCCTACAATTTATGACTTCCTATCTCATTCTTCTGCAAGAAAATCATGACTCTGATATCTTTCCCTCTCATTATCTTATCTGTGTGTGTGTCTTCTTTTTCAATTTGCCAGGGGATCCATGTGCTGGCGAGAGAGACAGGATAAGGAAGGACCCCCCCCCCCCCAAGGGTGATGGTCACACAGCAATTCCTTCTCCATTCTCCTCTCGGTATTTTAGGCATGCACACACCAGTGCCTGGCATGTTTTTCAAGCTGCCAGGTCTAGGACTCACATAGCACTGTCAGCCATAGGAGGTCCTGCCATTTTAACCACCACACCACCAGCTGGCCCCTCTTTACTAATCCTATATGGTACTGACAGTCTGCCTACCAGCGGTGAAATCTAAATTATTCATACACACACTCATACACACACACACACATACACAAAACCTTTGAATCTTGACTCTTTCAATAAGGACAAAATACAATACTTTTTTAAAACAAATTATTCCATTTTTTAAGAATTACTTTATTTAATATTATTCACTTTTTTTTTTTTTTTAATTTGACAAAAGACAGACAGAGAGAAATAGAGAGGGAAAATAAGAAAGCAAGCGGCCAGGTCCAGGATTTGAACCATGTTCAGCCATGTGGGAGTCCAGCGTCTTAACCAGCATGCCACCTGCTGGCCCCATATAACACTTTCCAACCACCCAACTCCAACTGTATTCAGTATGTAACACAATAAAATGACCATACATATATAATCTGTAAGAGCCCAAAGTGTGACAACTGCCATATGATCACAGTTATCTCAAAAGAGTGAAACACTTTTCAAAATCATATTATTCTCACATTTAATACTTTTAAATACTTTTTTAGGGTGTCAGTGTACAAAAACACATTTTCACTATATCTTGTATCAAGTTCATGACAAGATCCCTTCAGAAAAACTATCATTACAACCAAAAGAATTTTAGTTCATCTTTAATATATCAGAGAAGCATTTGAAATACCAAAAGAATCCTTTTCCAAAATTTTTCTTGACTAGTTCAGCCAGTGACACAGGCAACAGGGCACCACTGCAAGGTACTGGAGCCAATGAGGTCTGGGATTCGTACAGGCGGTCGGCTTGAACATACGGGGTGTACCTGGGGTCCTGACTGCTAGAGGGGGCTGGGGTAAGGATCAAGGCAAGACCAAACTGTCAGGGATTTCTGTCTGTCCATCTCTCTCTCTAAATAAACTTTAAAAAAGTTTCTTCATTGCTCAAAAAAAAAAAAGCACAAAATGTCTCACATATATTTATCTTTAATAGAAACTCAAATAATGACTATCACCTAAACTGAAGCTAAACAGAAAATTTTGATTTCAGTAAGCTTATGAGTTAGTATGACATCAGTAAGAATCATTCTTAAATACAAAGCAAAGCAGCAGGGCCACACCCTAATACAATGCACAAATACGGCAGCCTCCTCTTACATCTGAAAAGAACGCTGAAAAAGCTGCACATAACGTGATCCTGTACATCAGCAGCCGCTGCCGGCCGTGAACAAGCCGCAGCAGCATGGCCATCTGTGCTAGACTCAGACGGGTACTCAAAAATAAGCACAGCCAAGGGCAACAGTGTTTAAAACACCACTAGCTACCCACTTCATAGGAGCCCAGGTACCGAAGTGATACTAAAAACTGGTTAGCTCCATGTAGAACAGGAAAATGTCAAGATGAGACTTGGGCAAGCTGAGAGAAACACATTTATAAGCCTGCTCCTAACATGTTCAAAACAATTAAAAGAGGGAAAGTAACCAGAAAGCAGAACTGGGGAAAAAAAAAAGGACTTCTTAAGTCAGAAGTCCTTATCCTCTGGGGACCAGCAGTTAGCGTAATGGCTATGTCGCTGGACTCCTATGTAGTCGACCACGGTTTGAATCCTGGACCCAGTGGTTTAAACTCATGCCGGGTGCGTGTGCGTGCGTGCCCAAGATCCCCAGAGAAGAAAGGAGGAGAAGGGATTGTGGTGTGGCCATCCTCCCTGGGAGGTGATTTCTCACTTTCTGTCTGTCTGTCTCTCTCTGCCTTTCAGGCGAGTGCACGCGCCCTATAGCAAAAACCTCTCCAAAAAAAAAAAGAAAAAAGAAAAAGGAAACCCTCGTCCTCTGGAGCTGAGCAGTAACCCCACAAGTACACTCCGCTGCCATCCCAGGCTCACACAGCTCAGCAAGACTCAGAATTGCTCTGAAGCAAATGGTAAAGGTTTGTGGGGATTGTTTGGTTTTGTTTTCAAAGCTTACTACAATATATATCTTTCGGATGTAGACCCTAGTCTGTAGGGTAATTCCACATACACAAAGCTCTGATCCGAATTTATTTGTATTCCGAATTTCTTTCTTTTTTTAATTTACTCTTTCATGAGAGACAGAGAGAAAGATAGAAACGCCCCTGACGAGGGCCCGTGCCATGGCCCACTCCCGGTCTCAGCCAGCCTGCGCCCACACCACAGAGGGAGGCCCCAGGACACGATCCTGGTACTTTCTCGGGGGTGGGGGGGGGTGGGGGGGGTGGGGGGTGTCGCATTACTGCTATGCCCCCATAGTCTATTTTTAAACACTGGAATTAGTTTGCCATCTACCAAATAAATCTCTTCACCAGTTGATTTTCATCTCCTTGCTCAAAAACAGAAACAATTTAAATATACTGACTCAAAGGAAACTACACTCAGGGCACATCAGTAAAAAATAAAAAAATAAAAATAAAAACAAGCAAAGTTAACAGCATGTAAAACAGCGCTGAACATCATGTGGTACTGGTTAAAATGCACCACAACAATTATAATCACAAAGACAGACACCAAGCGTTCTATGGGGATGAGGAGAAAGAAACTAAACTCACTCATGTATCAGTGGGAATATTAAATGATACAGCCACTTTGAAAAAGTTGGGCAGTTTCTTAAAAATTAAGCATAAGCCTGGGAACCAGCAGTTAGCGTAATGGCTATGTCGCTGGACTCCCACGTAGTCGACCGCGGTTCGCGTCCCGGACCCGGTGGCTTACAACTCACGCCGGGCGCGTGTGCGTGCGTGCCCAAGATCCCGAGAGGAGAATGGAGGAGAAGGGATTGCGGCGTGACCATACCCCCTGGGGGGTGATTTCTCGCTTTCTGTCTCTCTGTCTCTCTCTGTCTGTCTGGCGAGCGCACGCGCCCTATAGCAAAAAACCTCTCCAAAAAAAAAAAAAAAAAAGATTAAGCATAAGCTTAACCACATGGCCTTGCAATTCCACTCCTTGGAATTCACTCAAGAGAAATGAAAACATATGTCCCCTCACATGATGAATTCATAGACAAAATGTGGTATATATCCATACAATGGAATATTATTCGGCAATTAAAAAGAACAAAATACTAATACATACTATGACACAATAAATCGCAAAAACATTATACTACATGAAAGAAACCAGATGCAAAAGACTGAATATTGTATCATTCCAGTTACGTGAAATGTATAGAAAAGACGAATTATACAGACAGAAGGCAGATCAGCAATTGACTGGGTTCAGAGTCAAGGCTGACTACAAAGAGACTCAAGGGAATTTTAGGTGGGGAATGAAAATGGATTGTGGTGATGACTTCACAACCCTATAAACCTACTGAAAATCGATAAACGGCACACTCACAGCGGTTGAAATTTATGGTATGTAAATTATACCTCAACGAAGCTATGGAAAATAAAATGCACTGGCGAAGCTACTGTACTAACAACGAATGATACCTGATTATGTTCAATACCTGCTCTCCCTTAGCTTCCACGCTTTCGAAGCTGAATCAATGAGACTGAAACAAGTCTTGTCAACCTCACATCTACAGGCTGTATTTATTCATTTAACCAACAATTATCAAGGACTTCCTAAAGCAAGTAGGACGTGCCATCACTGTTCTTTGCTAACAATACCATCAGCAGAGCCACTGTAGAAGAAAAACTATCACAACTCTAAATTCCCCTCTTCCTATAACTGTTTTCAATATGGTGTAAAGAGGGGACCAGCAGTTAGTGTAATGGCTGTGTTGCTGGACTCCCATGTAGTCGACCGCAGTTCGCGTCCCAGACCTGGTGGCTTAAAACTCACGCCAGGCGTGTGTGCAGGCGTGCCCAAGATCGCAAGAGGAGAATGGAGGAGAAGGGATTGCGGCGTGACCATCCCCCCTGGGGGGTGATTTCTCACTTTCTGTCTCTCTGTCTCTGTCTGTCTGTCTGGTGAGTGCATGCGCCCTATAGCAAAAACCTCTCCAAAAAAAGAGAGAAAAAAAAAAAATGGTGCAAAGAGAACATTAACAAATTAAGCATTTGTGTTTATTATAAATATAGAAACATCACAGCCATTAAACAGTTTAAAGCAAAATAAAATGTTAGTAATCACAATGTTGACAATATCTGAAACATGTTCAAAATAGCCATTCATCATGACCTGTAACAACACTCCTGATTCCGGATCAGAATCTCTCGTGCACTTTGACTAGTGCCCTCTCACAATAAAAGAAAGAAAAAGAAAAGAAAAAAGGACTTCACACGTCACCAGCATTTCTGTGTGTCTCAACATATGCATACCTGTGCACAGAAGGAACTGGACATGCTCAACTGCTGACAGAAGAAAAGTCGCGTGTGGCTGGGGGAAGGGGACAGATGACACACAGAAATGGTAAAGGCTGTTCAGCCTACGTAAGGCCTTTACCTCACCTAAAACAGTGAATAAAAGTTACTTAAACTATTTCCAAGACAAACTGCTTCAGGGCACTCCAGGAAATATCACAATTCACGTTTCCTACATGATCTATAGTTAATTCTACCACCCACACCCATCCTCCTCTACAAGCACAGATTTCCACTTATCCTCTTTCCCGTGGATAGGTAAGAACCAAGTGATAAGAGCACATATCAAACTATCAACGTGGGGGTATCTTAACACTTCTTAAAGCATATATGTGTATATATATATATACATATATATACATATATATATATATACGTATATATACATATGTGTATATATACGTATATATATATATATATATATATGTATTTCTACAGGCTATCATTCATATTACTTACAAAATAATTATTTGTTAACTCATTCAACAGATATTTGCAGAACACGATTGGAAAACAAAAAGACCTATGCCCTAAGAGAACCTGTAACTGTACATTAAATAAACTCAAAAGCCAACAATTACATACGACAACTCTGAGTATATTATGCATTCCACAACACAATCATCTAGGTAATTACGATATTACCACCCTGCTCCGGTCTGTTTCCATCTAAATGATATACTGCGCTGCTGGAGGAGATTCTGTCACACAACTCCATGGTATTAAAAAACAACCTCAATAACCAAGAAGTCAGGCCCAATAGTCTAGTGGTTAAAGGAGCTGTATCCCATGAGGCCAACCGTGATTTGAATCCTTACCCCAGTGGCTTGAAAAACACGGAACGGGTGGGGGTGGGGGGGATGCATACATGTGCAAAATCCCAACCGGATAGAGAATAGGAGAAGGACTGCTCTGTGACCACACTTCACTGGGGAGTGCTTTCTCTTTCCCTCTCCCTCCCGAGTGCACACATCCTCTGGAAGTTTACAAACTAAACAAACAAACATTTATCTGCTCTATGGCCTAGAAATTCCTGAAAATGTATCCTCACAAAAGGATCTGGTCACAGACTGGTCACAGGAGCTTTAAGAACCAACTGACATATCCTGAAAACAAAAAAATGAAAACCCACCTGTTCCTTGAGAAGGCCAAAGTCTAGTTCATACATGTAACAATACAACTCAGCAATAAAAAAGGAACAAATTGCTGATACACAAAGTAACAAAAGAAATCAGACACAGAAAAGATACATACTATATGATTTCACTTGAATAAAGTTCCAGAAGAGACAAAAGTAACCTTTAGAACAAGGAGACACCCCCTCTGAGGAGTACCTGCCTCTGAGAGAATGAGGTATGGCGTTACTGAGAAGGCCTGAGAGAGACTCCTGGTTGGTAGTAATGGTCTGTATTTTGAAAGGGCTGCATTACACAGGTGCATGCATGCTTCAATTCATCAATGGCACTTTTAAGGTTTGTCCATTTCACTGCATGCAAATTTCATCTTTAAAAAAACCAAACATTCAGCTCTTAACGAAATGCACGTTGAAGTATTTAAAGGTGAAGTATACTACTAACTTCAACGTAAATGAATAAAAAAACAGAAATGTATCGATAGATGTAAATAAAACAGAGCAAAATATTAACTAGGTGGTATCTGAATGTTCATAGTCAACTCTTTGACCTTTAATATACTTTGAAATTTTCTATAATCAAATGCTGGGGGAAATTTAAACTCTATTAAACTCTACTCATGACAGTTAAGTACCACAGAGCATATCTTAAAATCCAGCACTTTCACTCGCAGACACGTACACTAGGCTATAGAAACTCTTTACAAGGGTTCTAAGACCGCTCCCAGCAACTTTCCATAATAGCCAGAAAAAAATTAAAAAATTAAAATACCCATTTAGATTGGAGCTAAACTGTGATTCATAGTAGCAGTGAAAATGAATCAACCACAATGTGAGTGAATCTTTGAAGCATAATTTTAAGTGAAAAAAGCAAATCACAAAAGTATACAAATGCTGACATTTTATTTAGCAGACAGGCTAACAGGATCCAGGGCGGAGGAGACATGTCTAAAGAGCAGGCAGGCAACCTGGCAGGTGGCATGGTGGTTAAAGGTGCTAGATTCCCACATGCCTGACAGCAGTTCGAGTCCCAGACCTAGCAGCTTGCTTTCTGGCTTTCCCTTTCTCTCTCTCTCTGTCTCTCTTTGGTCAACTTAAAAAATAATAATAATAAATGAAATTAATTAAATATATACTAAAAAAAAAACCTGGTGAAACAAACAAAACGATATTGCTTAGGGATACACACAGATGATTACCATGAAATAAAGCACAGAGCACGGTTTTGCAGGGCAGGATGGAGAGGGTGCAGGAGGGTGCAGGAAGACAAGCGACCGCAGCAGCACACAGGTAACTGCAGCAGGCCAGTGCTCTATGACCCTCGCAGGTGATTTCAGGGATACTTGCTTTTCACCTGCCACCGTGTAGCTCACCTGCCACCGTGTAGCTCACCTGCCACCGTGTACCTCACCTGCCACCGTGTACCTCACCTGCCACCGTGTATTTCACCTGCCACCGTGTACCCCACCTGCCACCGTGTACCTCACCTGCCACCGTGTACCTCACCTGCCATCGTGTACCTCACCTGCCACCGTGTACCTCACCTGCCACCGTGTACCTCACCTGCCACCGTGTAGCTCACCTGCCACCGTGTACCTCACCTGCCATCGTGTACCTCACATGCCACCGTGTATTTCACATGCCATCGTGTACCTCACATGCTGTATTCTTTTAATGTTTAGTGCATTTCAAAATTCAAAAATGGGGAAAAGGCTATCTGATCAAAACTCGGCAAAAAAAAAAAAAATCAAAACATAGGCTTCAACAGATAACTATCCACTGTTTCTTTAACAGCTGTTCAGGTGTACACATGCATTTCCTTACGTGGTCTACCTGGACCTGACTGTAGGCCAAGGTATGCTGGAATCCAGGAGTTCTGGGACTTTAGCATGGCAATAAAGTAAACATACTTTCACATTCTCTAAAACCCTCTTGGAAACCTGGGGTGGCCTCAGAAACTAAACACACATATTTCCTCAGCAAACTTGGGGCCAGCCAGGGATGTGGTGGTTAAGGCGGCTGGATGGTCAACAGCATGGTTTGAGTTCCCAATCTGGCAGCTTGAAAAACACACGAGGTACTTGTGCGTGCATGTCCAAAATCCCGGGAGGGGACGAGATTGAGGCACGGCCATCCTCCTTGGAGGGTGATTTCTCACTTTCCCTCTCTTTCTGTCCTTCTCTCAGGCCAGCACACACGCCCTATACCAAAAAATATAAAATTAATTTTTTAAAAAAAGTTATTACTGTTTATACCAAGAGAGATGAATGCACTACAAATATTTTAACATCATATGAGGCCAGGAACTAATATCAAATATGTTTTACCAAAAACTTGCTTTTAAGAGTGCTTTATACATCAGATCTGTAGGTAAGGAATGGTGGACATGGACTTGCAAAGACCTTCAGCGTCACCAAAATAGTTCCATAAATCACTTCTTAAAAATCTCCTAATCAACTTATTTTCTTTAAAGATTTTCTGACTACAGAAGTGCAAGTTTTAAGGTAAACTAATCTTATTTATGATATAAATGCTCAATCCTTGTTCATGAAAGAAAATATGTATAAAACTATTTTAAATTTCATTTTTTTATTATATCTTTATACTATTTTCACTTACTATATAATGTAATGGGGAAAAGTACACATACAATTTCATTTTAACTAGGCAAATAACCAGCAGGAAGCTGAGTCTGAGCATTGTGATAAGTTTACAAGTATAATAAAATCAGATTAAATATTTTATATTCTAAGCCTTTGAAAATTATAAATTATTAATCACCTTTGCCCAACCGAATCTTAACAGTTTACTCAATCCTGCGTCCTACAGATTATCATCACTGCTTTGCCTTTGAAAGAATAAAATAAATCAAAACCGAAAAGCACAGACCTTTAGAAAGACCTCTCTCAAGCATTAACACAAAAACACACTCCTTTTACCATAATAGGAAAGCAGTATGAAAAGCCGAGTCTTGACAACAAATGTAGGGAAATTTACCCAAGGTTACATTACAAGAGTGTACCACTGAAGACCACTTCCCTCCACCAAAAAAAAAAAAAAAAAGTATTACAGAAACAAACCTCTCAAAATTTTATTTTTAAATAATGCCAAGCATGCAAACACAAGACAGCTTCTCTTCGGTTAATTTTAAAACCCACATAAAGCACGGGGCCTTTGCAGAGAAACGAGACCACTTAGTTTCCACACTGGTACAGCCTTGGAACCCAGCTCTGCCCACGCTGGAAGGCTGCTAGCACTGTCCCGACGGCAAATCCAAAACACAGTGTTTCCCATTCAAAATTACACAGCAAGGAAGAGTTTCAAATAAAATCATTTTCCTTTTCGAAGGAAATCAAAAGCAATTAACTACAAATATGCTAAATGACACGAGTCAACTAAATTTGACAGACGCTTCTATGCCTAAGTACTGAGCTAAGCCCTTGGGGACTTGAAACGTTGGTGGAAAAAAATAAAAGTACAAGTTTATTTTGTGCAAAATAATTTCGGAATCCATGCATAGGTTTGTCATAACATATATACCCATGAACTTCCTGAAGAGTCAGTATATAACTTTTTTCCCTACAATACAGTTTGCCTTTGGGCCTAGTCTACTGACAGCATTTACACAGTAACTTGGGGTATACCTCACCTTCCTTTTTTTTTTTTTTAAAGAATTATTTTATTTAACTTTATTTATTTAAATTTGACCAGAGAAGGAGAGAACGATAGAGCATGCGAGAGAGAGAGAGAGGGAGAGAGAGAGAAAGTGAGAAAGGAAGCCACCAAGTCTGGGAGTCTAGCACCTTAACCAGCATGCCGCCTGCCAGCCCCTATACACCTTTTTACTTTTGTCATCTTGGGCAGTGTACAATTTTCGGTGCTACTTTCTCAGCTCCTGAATGAAGTTAACTAAATTTCATGGCTAAAATAATGTATTAGACAAAATTCCTCAAGTTTTCTATTTAACACAAAATATTTTCTACAACGAAACCGAAAGAAATGACACATACAATACAACAATGATTAATTGGTATGGTTTCAAATCTTTAAAGTGAGTCCAGAGATTATTACACTGATATTTTGGAAAGTGTTTTTATGACATTCTTTTAAAGATGAATTTGCAGTTTCGATTTGGAATGATAAAGTTTCTGGAGACAGATGGCAGAGATGGTTGCACAGCGATGTGACTGTCCGTAATGCCACCGCACCGTACACTAAAAATACTCCCGGCGGTACATTCTATGTTGTGCTTTTGCTAACACAATACAAAAATTAAAGCAGCACTTAATATTTTATACAATGAAATATACATCATTGAAAACTAATGTATTATAACGTTTTTTAAATTCAGTTTTATCAATCTACAACAAAAGCACCAGGACCCTTGGCTAAGGGACACTTGGGGTGTACTAAGATTTGCTGCGCCCCAGAACCATATTTATTCCACTAAAAGCAGCAATAACAGTGGTCAGGTCAGCAGCATCTGATGTGAACTCACACCAATAATACCTCACACAGCACAAGTGTGTCCTGGCTGAATTAAGGCCTCAATAAATGGATGGACTCAATGACTTACTGTGCATGTGAAATGTCTCCTTTTAAAAACAGCTTTCATTTTAATAATCTAGAAAGTTCTTTAATAAAACAAAACGTATGATTATATTATATGGATAAACAGCTTAGGTTCAAGCTCAGAATAACCCTGATAATGATAATTAACATCACTGAAGACCCAAGAAATCAAAGTGGAGTGTAAAAGAATTTCTATCTGAAATTGAGTATGAACCTGATGAATACTTGAGATTTGCTGTACTATTTTTAACTGAACTTTCTGGCTTTAGGTCAAAGTTTTGTTAGCAAAATACCAAAGTGAAAATGCTGGGAGGGAAGCCCAGAGTCTGCTCCGGCTTAGGAAAAGCTATGCCCTCCATGCAACAAATCCTCTTCCCAATTAAAGGCTTCCAATGGCTGTCCCGTGTCACACTCCCAGGAGAACGCAGGACAGCACGCTAACCCCGAAAATCAAAGAAAGGCTGAGCACGTCTGATCCAAAATGGCACATCACAGCGTTCTGTGTGTTGTACAGACACACGCTCCAGCCAGTTCCTGCATTTTGGCCAAACAAGACTGAGTCACTCATGATTCCAGAAACCTCAGAGGATAACCAACTGGCCTCGGAGGAAAAGGCAGCCCCTGGGAAGGGAGGAGACAGTTTCTCTCATCATCCAGGAACTCGGCTTCTCCCAGCAGGGACTAGGACGGAACATCTGTCCTCTGGCACAGCGCGTCTAGAGGAGCTAAGAACCATCCATCCTAATTCTAGTCCTAGAGTTAATGTAGTATGCAGAATATCTTCTTCTCTTCCCCGGGATACAAAGTTCAAACCCCTCTCCCCATAAATGCATCTCTCCTGCACACGGATCCCACCGTGAAACACTGACACAACCGTGGGTCCTAACAAAAACAAGACGCCAAGGCGGTGCGGTGCGTTCCCGATGTGTAAAGCACGCTCCTTCCTTCAAGAGCCGACCAGCAAGGCTTTACGAAGCTATTAATTTGGATTTCAAGGCCGTCTCAGGAAAGAGATACAATGAGGGGGGGAGATTTATTCCACTCGTAAATCAGGCTGGTTTTTTTGGCTCTGGCGCAATAATCTGGGGAAATTAAATTTACAGAAATTAAAACGCACTAAATTGCAGCTAAGGAATGTTCCGAGACAGCAGAACACAGCGCAACTTCAGCTCTGGCTCCAGGATCTCAGCCTCCGAGAGCGCGGGGGCAGCTCTTTGTCACGTACCCCGGGGGTTCTCCCGACTGGGGCGGCATCAGGGTTTCCTCCCCGGCTCGCCCCCACGGCCCCACGCACATGACACGCTCCCACGGGCTCGTCTGGGGCTCGGAGGGTGGCCAGTTCTCTCCTCGCCTCCCCAAACCGGAGCGCGGGCGGGAAGCCGAGCAAGAGGGGTGCCTCCTCCCCGCCCGAAGCAGGGGCAGCCTGGGATGACACCGGCCCCAGCAGGCGGTGGAGGGAGGACCAGAGGCGGCCGCCGCTCGGGGAGCTCGGCCGCAGAGGCGCTGGGGCTCCGGGCCGGCTGCCGGAAGCTGGGCGGGGTGGGGCCAGGCCTCCCCTCCCCACGGCGGCGAGGGCAGAGGGGCCCGGGGCACGGGCGCGAGCGGGCTGGGCTCCAGGCCCGGACACCTACCAGCAGGCTCTCCACGTTGATGGGCGAGCGGGGGTCTCGGATCAGCGCCTCCAGCTTCCTCTGGCGGCCCACGCCAGCCCCGTCCCCCGGCACGGCCTCGGGGGCGCCGGGCATTTTCCCCGTCGGCGGGGGCCGGCTCATGCCGCCACCGCCGGGCCCGCACTCCGGCTCCTCGCGCTCGGTCCGGCCGCCTCGGGGCCTAGCGCCGCGCCAGAACCACCGGCTCCCGCCCGGGCCCACCGCCCGCCTCTAGCTCCGACTTCGGGTCCCGGCGGCGGCCCGGGCGCGGAGGCTGCTCGCAGGGGCCCGCCCGGCGCGGCCGGCAGCGGAGTGGACGCGTCCCCGCCCCTCAGTCAGCTCCGCGCCGCCGGGTCGGTCCGCGGGGCGCCGCGAGCTCCGCACCACTCCGCCGGCGGGAGCGGGGAAGTGGCGCGGCCACCGCCGCGGCCCCGCGCGGCCCGCCCTCGGGGCCCGGGGAGGCTGAAGGCCCGGCTCGGGCAACTACGGCCGCCGCGGGCCCGCGCCCATGTCTCCCGGCGCCGCAGCCCTCAGCCCGCTGCCTCGCTCTGCCCCGCGCGCCGCCCGCCCGGCCGCGCGCCGCCGCTACCCACAAGCCCCTCCGCCCGCCGGCGCGCCCCCGCTCGCGCGCGCGCCCGCCCGCCCGCCGCGGCCTCCGCGCGCCGCGCTTCCTCCCTTTCTTCCCGTTCCCCGTCCGCTCCGCCGCGCTGCGTCCTGTTGCGCCCGCTCTCTCCTCCCCCTTTCGGGGCTCCGAGTGAGCGGCCGGGCGCGCGGCCACGGCCTCACTCGGCCCGCCGGGCCCGCGGGGGAGGGCAGCGCGACCGCGCTCGGGGCCGCCCGCGGCTCCCTCGGGTCCCGCGGGCCTGACCTGCGAGGAGGCCCCCGCCGCCCGCCGCCCTGTCCCGACGCCGCCGGGAGCTGGGGGTCCGCGGGGGATGGGCCCCTCCGCGCCCCGGCCGTGCGGCCCCCGCTGACTCAGCGCGCAGCTATGCGGGCCTTGCATCACCCGCGCCAAATCGTAGCGACCGCCCGCCGCTGCCCTCGCCCGCCGGGCGCTGCGCCCGCCCGGGGCCTGCCCGGCGCGGGGGAGTTCCCGGGGAGCCGGGAGAGCGCGCTTGTGCACTGGTGTCGGGGTGCAGGCCGAGGGAGGCTGGAATCAGTCCCGGGGCAGGAGGGCCTTGGAGGAGCGCTTCTAGCCCTCGGGCAGAAGTCCCGGAATCCCCGACCCTCCTGCCCCTCCCTGCAGTCTGTCCCAGCCTGGGCTTAAACACTGACCCCGTCAGAAGATCAAGAGAAAGAGAGATGGGAAAACGCTTTCCACCCGCAGGCTTTTGCGTGTCTCCTCCTTTGGTGGGGAGACTGGGGGTGCTTCCACATTCCTGCCCTCTCGCCGCCCGTGCCATTGGTCAGATTCGCCCGGGGCGCAATCCGCAAAATATCTGCCAAGAGCCGTAAAACTTCATAGAGCCCCTTTGACCCTGTAAACCCATTTAAGGAAGTACGTTTCTAAGGAAATGATCCAAAGGGGGAGGGAGGGAGAACTTGCATAAAGATGTTTACAGCGGGACTGTTCAGAATGTTCCAAATGACCAAAAGCTGCGAAGGGACCAGTTGTCCTACTGAGTAATCTCAACAGGCTCTGTCGCATTAGCAGGAAGACCCCTGGCAGGTCTGCAGCACATGTCCAGCCCATGATGCTTTGGCCAAGTACTGTTCATGAAACTGTGTACTGGAAGGCAAGCTAAATGAAACAAAAAATGCAAAATGGTTTGTGCACTCAAACTATGTTAAAATGAGCAGCTGTTAGAACCGGGGAATACAGTTGGTTTTAAGTGAATGGAATATTTTTTTCTTTGGAGAGGCATATTAACATTTCAAAAATGGAAAAACTGCACTAAGAGACTTGGGCCAATCTAAAAAAGCTGCAATCTGATATTCATCAAGCACTGAGAACCTTCTCACTGGCATGTCAGAGATAAGCCCACAGATAAGGCTGAAGCCCTAACCTTGTTAAAGTGGCATTTTAATTAGTAAGTGTCCCTGGAGCCTCATTCATTTTGGGTGAGAGCCACCCTCCTTTGGTCTTCAGTAGAAAGAGCCGAGATGATCCAGCTCATCCGTTCATCTCAAGTATCTGGTCAAAAGGTAAATCTTAAATCATTGTATTGAATTACTCATTCATAACTCCACAGACCTCACCAGGAGGACGGAGTGGACTGCACACGCCTACCTATGAATTGGAGCGAGATTCTTTTTCCTGGTGACACCCCCATATGGCTGAAGAACACTGTGTGATTCTCGGTTTCCAAGTGTGTTTGGCAATGACTAGTGGTATATCTTCATGGAGCTTGGTAGGGTAGCAGCCATGGTCTGAAATACCGGACACAGAAACCGTATTTTAAAGAAAGTCAACTAGGTAAATATTCAGGGCACCTTCTAAGTATGGTCATTTACATAGGAAAACCCGTAATATGGAGAAATTTACCCAAGAACTGTACTGTTGTCTGTCTGGAAGATTAATCTCAATGTGAGTTAAGTCCTTTTTTTTTTTTTTTAAAGAGATTTTTGCTACAGGGCATATACACTCACCGAACAGACAGAGAGAGACAGAGAGACAGAAAGCTAGAAGTCACTCCCCAGGGGGAATGGCCACGCCGCAATCCCATCTCCTACATTCTCCTCTCGGGATCTTGGGCACGTACGCACGCACACAACTGGCATGAGTTTTAAGCCATCGTGTCTGGGACTCAAACCGCTGTCTACTACATGGGAGTCCAGTGACATAATCATTATGCCATCTGCTGATCTTTCTGTTTGTTTGTTTAAGTTTCTTTCTTATGAGAGGGAAAGAGAGATGGGCAGACAGGCCAGCGCCCTCGACAGGGTGCATGTGTGCGGCATATGCAGGCCTGCCAACCCGGGTTGTCCATGTGGCTTCTGTCATCACGGCCGCTGCTGTGCTGCCACACCTGGACCAACAAGTCTTTACAAAAGTAATGCACAAGAATGTATTATGGAATTATGTCATATCACAGTGTTTTGTGACGTTATTTTTTTCCCTCAGTTAATAACAGGTAAAAGATGTGGCCTTGAGTCCAGCAGTTAGCGTAATGGCTATGTCGCTGGACTCCCATGTAGTCGACTGCAGTTCAAGTCCCAGACCCGGTGACTTAAACTCACGTCGGGTGTGTGTGTGTGCGTGCCCAAGATCCCAAGAGGAGAATGGAGGAGAAGGGATTGCGGTGTGGCCATCCCCCCTGGGGGGTGATGATTTCTTGCTTTCTGTCTCTATGTCTCTCACTGTCTTTCTGGCGAGCGCATGCGCCTTATAGCAAAAACCTCAAAAAAAAAAAAAAAAAAAAAAAAAGAAAGAAAGAAAAAAAAAATAAAAAGATTTGGCCTTGCCCATAGACAGAATCCACCTCATTTTAAAATTTCTAATGATAGCTCATACATGAGAGAAGAGCGAGAAAGCACCCTGGACAGGGCCGTGTCAGATGGAGTTCCTCTTTCTCCAGCCCTCCAGCTCCACGGGCTCTCACACCCAGACAGTTTTCAGGTCAGCTCATGGATCCAAACCCCCTGTGGTCCCTGTGTCTTTAGCGTTGCAATCAGGCATGCTACTGACAACGCTACCTAGGCACGGCCTACCTTATTATTATTTTTTCCCCTAAAGAATTATTTATTATTTGGTATTATTAGTTTTTAATAATAATAACAGAGAGAGAAAGGAAAAATGAGAAAACAAACCACCAGGTCCAGGACTCGAACAGCAGCCAACCATGTGGAAGTCCAGCGCTTTAACCACCACACCAGTTGCCAGCCCCTATCCTCATTCTTTTTTCTTTTTTGGAGAGGTTTTTGCTACAGGGCACGTGCACTCACCAGACAGAGAGAGACAGAGAGACAGAAAGTGAGAAATCACCCCCCCAGGGGGGCTGGCCACGCCGCAATCCCTTCTCCTCCATTCTTCTCTCGGGATCTTGGGCACGCACGCACACACACCCGTTGTGAGTTTAAGCCACTGGGGTCCAGGACGCGAACCGGGGTCGACTACGTGGGAGTCCAGCGACATAGCCATTATGCTAACTGCCGGTCCCCCTACCTCATTCATTTTAATGCTGTACTCTTTCCCACAGTGTAGATATACCATACTGTATTTACCCCCCCCCCCATTTGAAAGCATAGTAAAAAGGATTAGACACGACCACCTCAGCTAAAATCATGTCACTACCACACTAGCTGTGTGACCTTGAGCAAGTTACCTAACTTCTCTGTGTCTCAGTGTGTTATACAGTGCTTAGGAGAGGTGCTGACCCTCAATAAATGTTAGATATGATTAGTATTTTCTGTTTTCTCAGTGTCGCAAACAGTGTGGCCATTGGCATCTTTGTAGTTTTTGCCTTTGTATGGAGATGTTTGAAGAGTATAGATTCCTAAGAGTGAAATTGTAACAAAGGGTAAACATTCCTGAAATAGTTAGAAATACTGCAGCTGTCCTTTTCAAAGATATGCATTCTCAACATCAGTAGAAGAAACTGCCCATTCCCCTTACTTTTGCAATATTAAACAATATAAGTTGTTTAAAATGTTACCAATTTAATGGATAAACAAATGACATCTGGTTTTAGCCTGTACTGCTTTCCCTTCCTTTGTACTGAAGATGGGCATTTGATGTCTTTGCTTCTTCTGAAATGCCTGTTGATACGCTTTGTCGCCAGCTTCACCTTTCCCTTACTGATTTACGGTGCTCTTTATGCAGTGCGGACGTTCCTCCTTGTTATAACATTCAGATGTGTTGTGCTTTGTGAATATCTCCTTCATTTGTTGTTTCTCATTCGCTTTGGGGTTTTGGTGTCCTTTGTCACAGAAGCTTCTACCTCTCATTCGGACAGTCCAGGTTTTAGGTCTCACGGAGGACTGAGGTGGCGACAGATCGCGAGGAAATGGTGGTTTCCTGATGATAGCAGCTCAGCTCACCCCTAACTGGCCATGGAAGGGCCTCCCTGCGAAGGCTGTTCTCCACAGCATCTCCTGCCCACCCCTGCTGTGCTGTGGCTCTGTCCCACATCGGCGTCTTTTTTTTTTTTTTTTTAATTTTTTTAAGGTTTTTGCTGTAAGGTGTGTACACTCACCAAAGAGACAGAAAGAGGGAAAGTGACAAATCACTCCTTGCCCCCCGTCGGGGGAATGACCATGCCTCAATCCCTTCTCCTACATTTTCGTTGAGCTCTTGGGCACTCATGCACACGCACCCAGTGTGATTTTCCGGATACCAGGTCTGAAATTCAAACCACCTCAGCCAGGTGGGAGCACCTTAACCACCATGCCACCTGCTGGCCCTGGCTGCTTTGTGACGCTGTCTCCCTGATGTGTCCTGAGACAGGTGAGACAGGCAGGAACTTGCTCAAAAAACGTTTCTTCAATATTAAGAACAATGGAGAAATAAACACAGAAAGCGCAGCATTGTTAACCAACCTACGCAGGTCAATGGGTCAGACTTTGATTCTATTTTTTTTTTTTTTTTTTTTTTTTTTTTAGAGAGGATTTTGCTATAGGGTGCATGTGCTCACCAGGAAGACAGAAAGAAACAGACAAATAGAAAGTGAGAAATCACCCCCCCCACCCCGGGGGGCTGGCCACACCGCAATCCCTTCTCCTTCTCCTTCTCCTCTCGGGATCTTGGGCACGCACGCACACATGCCTCGCGTGAGTTTAAGCCATTGGGTCCGGGACTCGAACCGTGGTCGACTACATGGGAGTCCAGCAACATAGCCATTACATCATCTGCTGGTCCCGAGACTTTGATTCTGAAGGACTTAAAAGTTCCAACGTGGGGCCAGATAGACTATGCTCTGCAAGGCAATTTCACATGGGAAGTTTCCCAGTTTAAGTCCAGAGACCTCTCTGAGTATGCCAGACCCAGGTATGTCCATGATCCAGGGCTGGCAGAGGCTGGGCACTGAGACCTTGTTGGGGGTATGTCTCTCTCTCCTCCTTGCTGGTGGAAGAGAGAAGCAAACTTTAAAAGTAGGGGAGGGCATGGGGAAACGCCACTGGTGGGTATCTTTACTCCTCCCTCTCCATTCCTCTCTAAAAAATTATTTTTTAAAAAAATCTCTGCTTTGGGACCAGCAGTTAGCGTAATGGCTATGTTGCTGGACTTCCATGTAGCCGACCGCGGTCTGAGTCCTGGGCCCGGTGGCTTAAACTCACACCAGGTGCGTGTGTGTGCGTGCCCAAGTTCCCGAGAGGAGAATGGAGGAGAAGGGATTGCGGCGTGGCCATCCCCCCTGGGGGGTGATTTCTCACTTTCTGTCTCTCTGTCTCTCTCTGTCTCTCTGGCGAGCGCACGCGCCCTATAGCAATAAAAAAAAAAAAAAGAAAAGTTCTGCTTCATTCCACGTAACCTTACCTGTGCTTCTTTTTCTCCCCATTGCCAGCCACGTCTAAGAGGGTGGTGTCTGGTGTCGATTTACCATCCACTACTTAGAAATACCTGCCTAGCTGTCCTGACACTTCATAGTCCACACTGAGGGGACAGGCCTCCTCCTTTGGGTGCCTGAAGTGTCTGCTCAGGCTCAGTTCTTCATTTGAGAGAGCTGCCTCTTCCCCAGGAACGAATTCATCCTCCGCATGCAGCTTTACCCTCTCCAACCAGAGATAAGGCTGCAGGGAGACCGCTTCTTTGTCTTTCAATGTTCTTTCTATAATTATTTGTTTAATGATAACAATATTTTAAGGGCTTACTTTTGGCAAGGCAGCCTACTCTATAGACACTCTTAATTCTCGAGACAGCCTTTTGCTAATGGTAACGTTACTATGCCCATTTTACAGACGGTATAATAGGGACTCAGATGCATGTTAATAGAATGAATCCTTGAATTCACGAATGGATGGATGAGAACAACGAAGTGTCTGGTTCAGCCATCACCCGTGAAACACGTAACGATGTTTCCCATCATGCTTCACGCCGCCAGACAGCTTCAGTTGGCATTGTTGTAGCAAGATGCTCCTGCCCCACAGAAGCCAGGATTAATAACAGAATAAAAGAATGAACTCCCAACACAAAGGAGTCACTCTCTTTGTAAAATCCACTACTATAAAGGGGATGGAGTTTATGGTTTATGAAGCAGTTTCATCCTAAGTTTCATTCGCGGTCCTGGTAGCAGCTCCCAGGGTGAAAGAGAAAATTGCTGAAGCCCTCTGTGAGTCAGTGTTTTCACACGCAAACAGAAATAATGAAGCTTGGTTGTCATTAAGGCCTCTTAAGATCTCCAGATGAAAGATAATGTATTCATCCAAGACAAATTATTCAGCAGTACTTTGTGAAAGATTCTCAGGGGAAAAAAATCTGGTCATAGCTCTAAGTGTACTTCAACATGTACATCACTCCAAAAACATATCCAGGTGTATATTAGAGAAGGGTCCCCAAAATTGCCCAGGACGCTGGAAAGCGAAGCTTCGATTCTGCCGGTTTGGTAGGAGACCTTGACATCATAGCTGGTCCTCTCATTCCCCCATTAGTGAGATAGAAACGGCTCCAGGATGCATTATGTGATTTCCCTGCTCCACGGCCCTCGCTGGTCTAGGGTCGTGCGTGCAGTCTTCAGCCTGGAATCTAGGACCTTTCGCAAAATGGCCACAGCCTCCCCTTACAGACTTTTCTTCTAGCATTCCTTGTCCCTCTTTTTTCTCAAAATCAAAATGGAACAAAGTTGGCTCTTTCCTCTTTGGCTAAGCCAATTTCCACCCATGTGGAAGGCCACCCTTCCTTTCCCCACTAAGGCCTCCTTTTCCTTGAACAAAGGACTTGACACTCACTGAGTTTTGGATCCCCTGTAACTTTTTTAAAGTATTAATTTTGTGCATTATTATTATTTAATTTGCTGCACAGCATGTGTGCTCGAAGAGAGAGAGAAAGAGAAAGTAAGTCACCAGGTCTGGCACTTGAACCACAGGCCATGTGGGGATCCAGCGCCTTAACCACCACACCACCTGCTGGCACCTCTCCTATAACTTTTAACAAAACATTTAACAAAGTGTTTGCCTCACATACATGAAAAGAACAATATGTTACTTTTCTTTCAATGTTTTTGACACTCAAAACATCAGGTCTGTTAGGCAGAGTACACTTGTGATTTCCCATTATTTGTCACCCACCAGATGAAGGGTACTTCCCTGCTAGCCCACTCTCCAAACACCGGAAAACCGTATTCTGTGTAGGCCACGTGGATCACGGAAGAGATCAGACCGTCTGTACCCCTGTGCCTTCGCGGGTGCTGTTCCACCTCCCCGTCCTCTCCCTCCTGGTCCTTCCCTCACTTGCCACCCGGGAAGACTCTCTCCTTCCTACAACCTGTTTTCCTTCCTTCTAAGTCGGGCCTAGCAGTATGTTTGTCCTTTGGTAGATACAGAAGCTGACTATGAGTTCTTCCTACATAGAATTTGAATCAAGGACTGTTGGTTGAACAGGTATTCAGTGTTCAATAACAGAATGGTTGAATATATGAATTCAGTAGTTGGAAAAATCGAGACATGTTTTTGTATAGAAAAGCAGAAAAAATATGTCCTGACTTTTCCAACGACCCCATATAAATAAATTTTTAAAAAATCACACACACACACAGAAAATTATAATGTAAGAAATGTAGACGCCTGAAGAGACTCACAGCTGACATGCTGTGAGAATGCAAATCCTGGAGCAAGAGGTGTCTTCTAGCAAGGGATCAGGTAGTCAAAAGGTGAATATGATCTGGGACCAGCAGGTGGCTTGGTGGTTAAGGCGCTGGACACTCCCATGGGACTGACCACAATTTGAGTCCTGGACCTGGTGGCTTGCTTTCTCATTTTCTCTCTCTCTCTCTTTCTCTCTCTCTACCATTCTTTGATCAAATTAAAATAAATGAATAAATAAATCTTTAAAAATACAATTAAATAAAATAACTCTTAAAAAAAAAAGAAAAGATGGATATGACCTGGGTTCTTAGGGCTCATCAGGGCTTGGAAATGGGAAGAGACAACAGTCCTCCTGGCAAAACAAGGCCAGAGCTGGGAAAGCGAAGTAAATAAAAGTCACTCATGACTAGAGACCAAGAGACGAAGCGGTTAGAAAGAGAGTAGAGAGACTGTGCGGAAACCAAAAACCAGGCCCGAGGCTGGAGGCTGTGCTAACTTGAACAGCGATGGCGAATGAGCGCCACTGTCTTTGAGGTCCCACTGTAAGAAGATACTGGCACAGGACACCTCCCTGGTCTTTCCAGCTGCCCCTCCGGATTCTGGACAGCAGGGAACCTCCCCTGTGGGTGTGATGGGGCAGTCGGGGCTTGGGAAAGAGTGCTCAGCAGTGGGGAGACACGAAAGCTGAAGGAAGTCAGTTTGGAGAGGGTTTACTAGTCCACAGGCCCCCATGTGTACGTAGGTGGTTTATCATCACGACTAACTAAAAACCTACCAAGCACGCGTAGAGGAAAACTGTAGTTAAAGTGGTTGGTCATTCAAATACAGGGATAACTTCTTTCCATAAAGCCCGCCTTATTGTGAAACGAGGAACCAGTTTAAACCTCCTGCCCTCAGAGCGGCACTTTGATGGCTAAGGTTGCCCTGTAATATTCCATTTAGTACTTTGGCCTCTAAACAAAGTGGGGCCTTCATGGATTAAACGCAGAGGAGGCCAGCCCCCTGGGAGTCAGAGGAGCACTCCTGCCAGGAACACTGGCTGGACAGGCAGCTAACGGTGGGGATGAAGGCACTTCCAGGAGAGGCAAAAAACTTCGTTACAGGTCTAGTTCCATCCCGTTCTAGCTGTGTGGCCTTGGGCAAGTGAATTCACCTCTCCGAGCTTTGGTTTTTCTCTTGGGATTTTTGTGAGGGTCAAATCAGGGACGACTCAGACAGCACCCAGCATATGGGACCGGTACGCCTAATAGCAAGCTCTCTCTCACGTGTTAGAAGCTGGCGGGGTTCCAGGCATTGTTTCTTTCATGCTTTCATTTATTCATTCAACAGGTAGAATTATGCTTGGTGACGCAATGCTGAATAACAGAGAAATAATCCCTGTGGGCCTTCGGTAGACTTGTGAGCTATTGGAGGGCACAGACACTAACCATGTATTGGCTATGTGACCTTGGGCATGGTGAGCTCTACTTACTCATCTGTCAAAGTTACACCACAGAGTCCCTTTCAGTAGTAAAATGAGAAGATGTTCTGTGGAGGGGGTGTACAGATTTAAGGCCTCTGGCACATAAGGAAGTCTTTTATAGTCTGCTCCAGTCCCAACCTGGGTTTCAATTATGGGAGAGGAGAGAAATGTTGTGTGAAATGTTGGCTACTGTTTAGTTTTTTGTTGTTGTTGTTGTTGTTGTTTTGTTTTTTAGAATTATTTATTTAAATTTACTTACTTATTTATTTATTTATTTTTAATTTGACCAGAAAGAGAGAGAGAGAGAAAGCATGCCGCCAGGTGTGACACTTAAACCACAGTCAGCCATGTGGGAGTCCAGTGCCTTAACCACCATGCTGCCTGCTGGCCCTGGCTACTTTTCTTTTTTTGGAGAGGTGTTTTTTGTTTTTGCTTTTTTTTTTTTTTTTTTTTTTTTTTTGCTATAGGGCACGTGTACTCACCAGAAAGACAGAGAGAGACAGAAAGCAAGAAATCACCCCCCAGGGGAGATGGCCACACTGCAATCCCTTTTCCTCTATTCTCCTCTTGGGTTCTTGGGCACGCACACACACACACCCAGTGTGAGTTTAAGCCACCAGGCCCGGGACTTGAACTGCATTCAACTACATGGGAGTCCAGCAACATAGTCATTATGCCAACTATTCTTATTACATGGCAAATGAATGTAATAGTATGAACTATCTTGATAGTGTAAAATGGGCAGAGGCCAAGACTCGGCAAAACAAAGTCCCAGCTTTTCCACTTACTGATTGAGTGCTCTCAGGCAAATTTTGTTCTTACTCTGTGCCTGTACTTCCTCCGGTATAAAACGAAAGAGTTAAAGATAATAACCTGTAAGAGCCTGTCCATCTCAGACATCCTATCACGTACTGAGCATTCCAAGCCCTGAGCCCCAACAGCAGATTGAACTGGAGAAGTTAGAGAAGGCCTCCGGGAGGAGGCGGGACTTGAACAGAATAATAGCCAGAATAGCAGAAGGACGTTGCAAGGGCGAGGCTGGAGGGGAGCGAGGGGGAGAGGCTATCAGTTCTAGTGACCAAGAAGAACATCTGGCTGGAACAGCAGCTGCCCACGGAAATGTAAGGGGGAAAAGGCTGGAGACCAGGCTGGGGACACAGCTGGAGGAACCTGCCAGGCAGGCGGAGGATCTCATGCCATAAAAGGAAGGAATCTTTTCCTCCTCCAAGTTGCATCCGGTGGGGAGCTAGGATTCTAGGCTTCTCTGCTCAGCCCATCACACTGCATCAAGGTCTCTATGCAGCTTCTCCCTTTCTCGATTCTTTTCTGGGATGCTCTCTTGTCAAATAGGATGGGGGAAATGCATAGGCTAAGGAAGCCATTTGGTAAGGGATATTTTTGGCACCGTTCAAATCTTGGCAAGGGACTTGTCCCTGTCAGTATCCTACTTAGAGTTTTAAATCTGTTTGCAGCGAAGTTGAAGGCAAGTTCATCAGCCATGCTGCAATCCCTTCTCTTCCACGCTCCTCTCCAGATTTTGGGCATGCCCATACATGCACCCTGTGTTTTTCACAAGCTGCCTGGTCCAGGACTCAAACTATGCAGCTAGCCATGTGGGATTTAACCACCTTACCTTGCATGCCACCAGCTGGCCCTGCTTTGCTCACTGCTGTGTCTTTATTGAGTAAAAACATGAATCAATAGATTTGGTTGTTTGGAAGACATAGGTCAATTTTTTAAGAGTCATTCTATAGAAATATTGGCTAAATGCATATTCGCTGTAAGAGAATTTTAAAACACAAAGCATATTAGTTCACTGGCACATTTGGCACATTTGGCACATTTTTTAAAGAGAGATTTTTTTGCTTTAGGACGCATGCGCTTGCCAGAGAGACAGAAAGCAAGAAATCACCCTCCTGGGGTGACAGACATGCCTCAATCTCTTCTCCTCCATTCTCCTCTCAGGATGTTGGGTACACGTGCACATGCGCCTGGAGTGAGTTTCAAGCTGCCAGAACCGGGACTTGAACCACGACTGACCATGTGGGAGTCTAGCACCCCAACAACTCCGCCACTTGCTGGCCTCAGCACATACTTATTGAAGCCAAGCTCTACGGAGACACTGTGCATGTTAAATGTGCTTATTTTGTTCACGCCCACACTTTTGAGTGCCCTAAAGCACTCTCGCAGTGTCACTGACATGCTACACCACAGTCTGGTTCCTCCTCGCAGCCGAGCTAGATCTTATCAGCCCTCTCACACGTTCGACAAGTCTAGTCGATGTTTCCTTCAGAGAATTCTTAGAAGTCGGAAGTGACGGTATTGATTAGAAATGATAGTGTCTTCCGTGAGGGAACCTACCGTTCATACGTTCCCACCACGTACGGCGATGTCAGAGGCAGACCGTGGATCCCGGGAAGTGTGCCGGACGTGGAACCGGATGGCTCGAGTCCTGGCTGCGGATCCGTCATTTAAAAGCTGAATGATTCTGGCAAATGACTTAACCACAAATAGCTAGTTCGGAAGTCTTTTCAGCATGACTTTGTAAATGATCAAACGCTATAGGGCTTGAAGGGATCGTCGCTGTATTGTTCAGTAAGTAAAAAATGTGCATCACGTGGTATCAGAATGAGGGTGAGCTCCTGATGACGCACGGCCCTTGGAATGCGAGCATATCGTCTCAATATGGTGGTCGACCTCACTGTGATGTAGTTTGCTATATGACCTGCGTGTTTAAGACTTTAGTTTCGTCACCTCCAAAATAGGCTTCCTAGCCCCTACATGCTGGGATGACTTCTCTGACTCCAAGTGTAACTGACAGGGTCGGCAAGTCCAAAGCAGCAAATTCGGATGGATTACAAGTGATTTTGAAGACTTACCTGCTCATTCATTTTTTAGTTTTTTTTGTTTTTGTTTTTGTTTTTTTCTCATAGGGCATGTGCACTTGCTGGAGAGAGAGACCAAGACAGAGACAGTAAGAGGAAAAGTGAGAAATCACCGCCCCTTGGCCACACCGCAATTCCTTCTCTTCTCCTCTCCTCCCAGGATCTTAGGTATGCATGCACATGCACCTGGCATGAGTTTCGAGTCACTGGGTCTGGTACTTGAACCACAGTTAGCCACATGGGAGTCCAGCATCATAATGACTGTGCCATCTGCTGGCTCCTCTTTCTTTTTTTAAAATTAATTTATTTATTGGTAATGATTTTCAAGCCAGGACTCGAACTACAGTTGACCATGTGGAAATCCAGAGCCTTAACCACCACACCCTCTGCTGGCCCCTCGTTTATTTATTTCTTCTTTAAGAGAAATAAAGGTAATTATGCCCACAGGGTCTTCACACCCACCCGAGTCTCATGTTTGTAACGCACATACTCTGGAAGGTCCTGGGACTTGAACCCCTTCCATGTGGGTCCTGTTACCTTACCACAGTGTCACTGCCTGGCTCCTTACATGTTTCTGTGAGAGGGAAACTGTACACTTCCTTCATTCACTCCTCCTTCACTCCTTCATCCATTTATGGGGCTAGGTGGACATCAGTGAGGTGACAGGGGCTATGCCAGATGGCAGGATAATGACTGGAAGAGGTCACGGTCCCAGATGAGGGACAGCCCCAGTGGAGTCGGAGAGCAGGTTTGTGAACACAGGCCTGCTGCACACACTAAGAGCCGTGAGAAGGTGGGAGTGAGGTGCAGGGCTCCCACGGAGGGAGGCCCGACTCGGTCTTGGAGGGGCGGACCTAGCTCTGTAGAGGTCCTTCTAAGAAGAACCTCAGCGAGAAGGCAGGAATTAATTAAAACAGGCATGAAATAAAGCAGGAAAAGAAGTGGGAAGGCCGTGAAGCTTTCACTCTGACAATTTAGTAACATTTATCGAGCACCTACTGTGTGCTAGACACCATGGATAAAGAGGCAGGCGTGTTCGGGGAGCAGAACGCGGAAGGGATGAGCGGATGAGGGCTAGGCGGCAGGTGCTTGATGCCGCAGTCTCACTCTATTTCCCGGGGACTTGTTCAATTTAGGGACGCAAACCTATAGCACTGCTGAATGCAGAAAGGAAGGTTCCAGAACCCGATGCCTTTGTGTAAAGTCCTGCACCCTCTCCATCCAGACACCCGACAGATACTGAGACGCGGACTGTGTCCCGAACACCGAGGCTGGGAGCAGGCGGGGCAGAATCTCTGAGCCACGTACACATGAGAGCGAGGAATGCCATGGATACAGGGACACTGAGCAGGAGGAGGACGACCAGGGCAGTCTTCCCAGGGGAGGTGGCCTTTTAAGCTGACTGGGGCGGGGGGGGGGGGTTAGGAACTGCCCTGGTGACTGGGTCAGAAGTGTTCTCAGGGAAGTTCTCTCAGCAGAAACAGAAGCTTGTGCCAAGGGCTGGGGACCAGGGGCAGGAGCTAGGTGACACCCTGTAGCTGCCAGACAGCGCTACACTCCTTTGGGTCAGAGTTGGGCTTTATCCCAAGGGAAGCTATCGGTGGATTTTGAGCTGGGGAGCAACAGGATCAGCGCTGTGTTTGGGATACATGCGTCTGTCTCCGTGGCAAAGTCAAGTCACCCTTCCTTAACACTAAAAGCAGAAGCCGGGGAGCGCCTACCACCCTCTCCCTCCTCCTCTAGATTAGAAGAAAGAGTCTGAGAGCCCTTCTCTGCAAATCAGCCCTCCCAAACACCCTTGCTTCATCCTCCCGAAGAGTGTGACCCTGGCTGTGTCCTTTGAAGCTGACCCTGTGTGTGGATAACCAGTTTCTGCCGGCTGCCTCCAGGGTGGCCTCACTGCAGGCCCTGGCACACGGACTCGGTGTCTTCCAGAGCAGCGACCCTCTGGGCAGCTAGATGAAGCACCGGCCCTTGCGCTGGCTGAATGAGGGCCTTAGGACCCCCTTTACTGTCCCTTGGTGACTGGTGCAGGTTTGTTCACCTCATCATCTCCTCAAGAGAAAGGGGTGGATCTTCTCCAGAGAAAGAGGGTGTTCTTCAGCCCATGCCGCATTCAGAAGAGGCCTCCTGCCACGGCTGCCTGTGACCTACCTGTAGGTCAGTCCCTGCTGTGCACAGAAGCCAATGGATGTTGACCAAAGGCCCAGCCAAGACATCAGGTGACCTTGTCCAGAGAAGGCGTGAAGTCGGCTATGAGCTCTGTGCAGAAGCAGCACTGCCCTCTGACCTCAGCGTGGGGACGCAGCCTTCCTCCTGTCTAAGGGGCCAGTCCTAATTTCCTTCACTGCCGTTTGGGGGACAGCTCTTTCGGAGGACAGAGGTTGCTATAAATACCACCTACTCGCTGTCCACATTTTGGCGGGCTGGCCATCTGCAGTGGTTCCCACCACAGGAACCATCTCGAGCCTCCCAAGGCTAGTCCTGCTCTGCCTCCCTCAGCCCTAAGACCAGTCTCATATCCTGCCTGGGATCGTCTGTTGTTCAGAATGACTGAAAGAAGAAATAATCCCTCCTTCGGGGTGCAGTGTCCCCACCCCACACCCCAACACCTCGATGTTGGTATATTTGGTAAGACGCAGTAAACAGAAAGTTGTGGAGAGAGATGTCTGCAGGGCTGCTTTCCCTAACTCTAACGGCAGGATCCTGGGGACGGAGGATTTCACCTCTCTGTCGTACGGCAGTGACGCTTGGATGTTTTTTCCATCCTGGCTATGCGTCATACTTTCAGGAAAACAATGTGGGCTTTGGAATCAGATAGCCGTGGCCTATCAGAAGCCTTTGGTAAATCAGATCAGCAGCCTCCTCCTCTATACAGTTAGAAAAAGGGCATTTTATGAGATAATCGGGAAAAACTTAATACCATTTCTGAAGACAGGGTCTCACTGTGTCACGATCCTGAGCAGCCGGGGCCTCAGGCATGCACCACGACGCCCAGTCTGCCGTGTTGCCAAGGCCAGCTTTGAGCTCACGTTTCTCCTGCCTCACCCTCCCCTAGCCTTTCGGAATACAGAGACGCCACGCCCAGGCCTTAGGCCGGACCAGGAATGTGGCCTCGGCCTGCAGAGCACGCTGTCCAGGGAGCACGTGCATTGCAGCTGGAAGTCAATACCATCTTTACTTTTTCTAACATTTTATTACTCGTAACTGACTTTGGACATAATTGTACAGAAATACATAATGCAACCGTGTCTTATATCCTTGGGCTCCCTCAAAGTGAAGTCCTTTTCCTTCTCTGTTTCTCCTCTCTTCTGCTCTGAGAGCACCTCTCTGTCAAACCCAGGCACATGACACAACCCACTTAGCCATGTTGACAGCCTACAATGTTCCTTCCATATTTCTCTCTATAATAGCATAATAATAAAAGTATATAGACATTTATGCACTTTGGTCAATATACATAGAAAAGGTTTGCTTGGTCGATTTTTTTTTAGTCTTTTTTTTTTTTTTTTTTTTTTTTTTTTTTTTGCTATAGGGTGTGTGCTAAGAGAGAGAGAAAGAGAGAGAGAAATCACTCCCTATTGGGGATGGCCATGCCACAATCCCTCCTCTTCCATTCTCCTCTTGGGATTTTGAACATGCACATGTGTCCAACATGCTTTTCAAGCTGCCAGGTCCTGGATTTGAACCATAAAGTCGGTCCTATGGGATCCACCGACTGGCCCACTTGGTCAATTTAAAAAGAGAGATTATACTATATACAATTTTATGTATTCTGCTTTTTTCACTCAACAACACTTTTTGGAACTTTATCCAGTTACCTGCTAAAATCTCTGACTTTAATGACTGCATGATATTTCATGATTTTGAAATAATGTACATTTTTTTTATCTGCTTCCATGTGTACTGATATTCACCATTTCCAGTTCTTGCCACCAGGAACGATGCTACAACACACGTGCAAGTGCACGCCCACACGCAGGCACACTCCTGTTGTACCAAAGATCCTACGTCTTTGCAGTAGATGTTTAGCCAAGGGATTTCTGCTGAAACAGATGTGGACACTCAACATCATTTCCTGTGTGTGCTTAGTATCCCTTACAGAGTAAGAGCCTAATAAAATGCTATCTGCTATTATTCTCATTATTAGCTAGGCAGTTACATTTTGGAAAAGTTGAGCCCCACTTAGATAAAATACATTAACTTTAAAGACCTAGGTTATCTGTAATAACCGAACTAACAACTGTCCTCTCCTTGTTTACACAAAATCAAAAGGAAACGGGACTTCACTGGGAAACTAAAATAGACATGAGAGTTCGCCTCATTTCCTCCTTGCCATTTCAAATCCATTTCCTCAGTGAGGCAGGAATTCAGAGGCCAAAAGCTCTGCTCCCATAATTGGTGATTCTTGTTTTGTATTTAAAAAAAAAAAAATTGTTATCAGCTTATTTGCATATTTGATTTGGAAAACAAGAGACTTATTAAAGAGTTTCCCTGTGAAGGAGCCAATGTGTGGCCTTCTGATGAGAGGATGAATAAGCGCTGTGTCCGCAGCTCCACAGCTGCCCTCGCAGGGCAGACACGGGGGGGGGGAAGTCAGACCATTTCTAGTTGAAGGTTCTCCTTGTTCAGCTCAGCCACTCTCCACGAAGTCGAGGCTGGAGCTTGGGAAGAGAGCAGGTTTGCCAAATGCAGACTCAGCCGTCCTGGACATGGCCACTCCCAAGCTGTTTGACCAAAACGTCAGACCATGACGGATTTCAAACTCCAGACGGAAATGGAGTCTAGCGAGCTGGCTGAGGGCCAGAGGCCGAGCGCTGGACACAGCCTGGGGCCCGGAATGTGAGAGACACTCTGGGAGTGCAGAGGGTCACCGCGGTGCTGGTGCGATGGGAAACTGGACCCCCTGCATCCGACACTTTGTCCTCTTTTGTCTGGACACCGGGAGCTGAGGAACTGGGGAGGCTGTGGGAGTGTCCTGAACTTGAGCCATCCAACTGGCCACCCTGTCCACACCGGTGAAACCAACCTTGAGACTGCCCCGTCTCCTCAGCAATGGCTTTGACTCTTCCTGCCCTCATGTTTTCAGTCTGGTTGGCATTCAGCGAGGGCCCGACTTCTCACTTCCTGGCTTTTATGCCATTTTTGGCCTCGTGGTAAATCTTGGACGGACATCTGCCCCTCGCCACCCTCTAATGCAACCTTTGTAATACGCTGGTCCTTTCCCGCTCTGATCAACTCTGGGCCTGAGACTCTACCTAACTCCCCGGGCTCGGGCTGTGCACTGGGAAGGGGTCTGGGGGGGGGGGGGTCATAATGGGACTGAGGGCTCAGTCTGTGAGGTGGAGGCAGAACTCAATTCAGGAGCCAGCCAGGTGGCATGGTGGTTAAGGTGGTGGGATCCCTCATGGCTGACTTCTTGGTTCAAGTCCCGGACCTGGTGGCTTGAAATACACATTAGGTATGTGTGCTTGTTTGTCCAAAATCCTGAGAGGAGCATGGGGAGAAGAGATTGTGATAGTGTTATCTCCCTAGGGGCAGGGGAGGGTTGCTTTCTTGCTTTTCTCTCTCTCTTTCTGTCTTTGGTGAGTACACATCCCCAAAGCAAATTAAACAAACAAACAAACAAAAAACATAAACAATAAGGACCAGCAGTTGGTGTAATAGCTATGTCGCTGAACTCCTGCGTAGTCGACCGCAGTTCGAGTCCCAGATCCGGTGGCTTAAACTCATGCCGGGCTCATGTGCATATGTGCCCAAGATCCCGAGAGGAGAATGGAGGAGAAGGGATTGCGGCGTGGCCATCCACCCTGGGGGTGATTTCTTGTTTTCTGTTTCTCTGTCTCTCTCTCTCTGTCTTTCTGGTGAGCGCAGACGCCCTGTAGCAAAAACCTATCCCCCCCCCAAACAAAAATATAAACAACAACAAAAATAACGCAATTCAGAACCAGAAGAGGAAAAGCTGATTCTTACTTAAATGCCCACATTTCTTCCTAGCTAGTTCTACATTCATCATGTCTTGTCTTCAAGAGGCTCTGAACTCTGCTGCTTATTAATGGAACACCCACCATGGACAAGGCCAGGCCTAAAATGAACATCGCTGGGGGTCGAGAGTGTCAAGGCCTAAAGTATTGGACTGAACCCCTGTATTGGACTGAACCCCCGTCCTTCAAGGGGCGCACAGTCGAGACTTGGTGCCCCAGATGCGCACAGGGGAAACATTTCAGTTTGGTCTGCTGGGTAGTGGGCAGTTGCGGGGGAAAGGAGTAAGCAGTCCCAGAGTTCAGAGAGAAGGGAGATGTCCCCGCAGGCTGGGTAGGAAAGGACAGGGAATCGAGAGCCACTCCTGCAGGCAGGAGAGGAAGGCAGGCAGTAGTTACTAAGCACCTACTACGTGCCAGTGTTTGTGTAAGAGCATCTGCTGGATATCTCTGGCATTTCCTCGGATCAGGGTTGAAAGGGAGAAGGGGAGGGCATACCACGCAGGGAAACAGTGCCATCGAAGTATTAGCAGCATGATCTGAGCAACGGCTGGATCTATTCAAGTGTGATATTGTCCAGAAAAGATATACTTCTCTGCCAGGGTAGAAATAGCCATGACCTACATGTATCAAATGTAAGTACATGGGGTGGGGGAGCAGCCCAGTTCAAAACCCAGCCCCAGCAGCTTGAAAAACACTTGTGTGTATGTGCATGCCTCAAATCCGGATAAGATGGAGAAGTGGAGGAGAAGGGATTGCAGTGTGACCATATCCCACCAGAGGGTGATTTCTCCCTCTCTCTCTCACCCTTTGGTAGTGCTGTCTCTCTGCCTGTCTCTCTTGCTCATGGAAGAAATAAAATAAAATTTTAAGGGCACCAGGAGATGGTGTAAATGTTACGTTGCTGGACTCCCATGTAGTCAACCATGGTTCAAGTCCCAGACCCGGTGGCTTAAAACACATGGGGTGGGCGAGCATGTGTGCCCAAAATTCCAAAATGAGAATGAAGGAGAAGGGATTGAGGCGAGGCCATCCCCGCTAGGGAGTGATTTCTCACTTTCTGTCTCTCTGTCTCTTCAGCGAGCGCATGTGCCCTATAGCTAAATTCTCTCTCAAAAACAAAATTAAAAAAAAAAAAAACTTAAAAAAAAACAGACAATATATGGTTAAATCTTTAATACCTCTGTTTATTTCAGCAGGTGTTTTCTTGAACACCTCCTAAGCACTAAGAAAGCGTGGCGAAGGGTTTTGAACGCACAGGCTCTGAAGCAGTCCAGCTGAAGAGGTGAACGTGAGGCGAGGCGACGGCGAGTCGTGTGTGATCACAGTGGCATTGTGATTCTCGGCAGCAGGTGAAGGTGGGTGGCTCTCTGAGAAGGTAATATTCCAGATGGGACAGACGTTAGTGGTAGGTCCAAATAGGCAGAGTTTGGGCAAAGGCACGTGCCCTGAGGCTGACCACAGAGCCGTAGGAGCTAAGGAAACAGAGAAAGTGCCATGCCTCGGCCTGGGGTTGCCTTGGAGATAAAAGTATCTAAGCTATACACGTCATCTGGCCCAGTGCCTGGCACACCCTGGTGGCACTGAGCAACCCAACACTGTGCTGCATCTGATTGGCAACCCCTCCCAGAACACACAGTGCGGGGTTCCACATTTCTCTCTGACTTCGGCCCCAGGAGCTCCACCCTGTTCTCGGCACCTGCAGTGGCCTCTCTGGTTCCCTGCACAGGCAGAGAAGAGCTGGAAGCTGGGCTCTTCGTAGACCCAGGGGGAACCAGAACCCTGCGTTCTCTATGAAGCTCAGGGGCGTGAAGCAGGCACAGGCCGCTGCTCTGGGAGGAAAGCCGTCAGCCCTTCCAGCCAGCACGTGGATGCAGTAACAGCACCCCTGCAGAGCCTTGAACCCTTGAGCAAAGCAGCCTGCCTCTGTATTCTTTTTTTTTTTGGAGAGGCTTTTGCTATAGGGTGCATGAGCTCACCAGAAAGACGGAAAGACAGAAAGCGAGAAATCACCCCGCAGGGGGGATGGCCACACCGCAGTCCCCTCTCCTCCATTCTCCTCTCGGGATCTTGGGCACGCACACACACGCGCCCGGCATGAGTTTAAGCCACCAGGTTCGGGACTTGAACCACAGTCAACTGCATGGGAGTCCAGCCACATAGCCATTACGCCAACTGTTGGCCTGGCAGCCTGCCCCTTACTGTGTTCTTGGGTCCTGCACACGCGTCTATGGGGCTCAAGCAGCCATTGCTGTAACTCTGTGAGCCAGATGGGCTGGTACCAGACCATGCTGTGTCACTGATGAAATGGGGGTTCTGGGGGGCAGGGAGTGACATGGGGGAGAGTCACATGCTGAGTGACTTCAGGTAGACTCCCCAGAGGCTCAGACCTGAATGACTGGTTCTGCTCCTGCCAGCAGACTGTATCGCCTGTCCCAGGGGAGAGCCCTGGGGAGAGTCCGAGGGCAGAGGCTGTGCTTGTACTCCTCCCTTTACCTTCCAGTGCAAACCCCTACTGTGCCCTGTCCTCTGCCGGGCTGTGCTAGGCCCCGTGGAGGCACTGATGCCTTTGATGGTGGTATTTTGAGGCTGGCAAGCAGAGAGACGTCACAAAGGAATGTGGGTATTTCCAGCCATTGCAGGCGTCTGTCCCTGAGTCTGCTTCCGGGTCTCCCACCAGGTCTGTGGTAATGCAGTTAACCTTTGAAACGTAACCTGATCTGCTGTCTGCCGGCCTGGGCCACAGGCCCGCCCTGCCGGGGACAGCCCAAGGAGCAGAGGTTCCACTTCTTTCTTCATTAGCTCTAACTTCCAGAGCGAGAGGCAGGGCTGTCCAGAGCCTGCTGCTCAGGGTTCCCTGCTTTCGGCGGAGGGCATTCCTCACTCACCTCCTCCAGTCTTGGCTGAGTGCTGAGTGTCTGGCCCTTCCAGAAAGGACAAGCCTTCAAATGCCCAGCCTGTCACCAGGAGGCCTGCTCCACGGCCAGCCCTTGTACCCACGGGCTTCTGCAGCTTTGACTCCATGTTGAGGCTGAGTGCCTTTGGGCCTGGCAGCGCTGATCTCTGGTTCCAGAATGTTCTTCCTCTTCCGACAGGCTAACTCTGCTCGACCCTCAAGCTAGGTTCTTGGAGGGCAGGGACAGATTTGTTCACCTCGGAAATGCTGGAAAGGTAAGACGTAGATAGCCGTCAGCAAATCCTTGTTTCAACCCACAGCACGTGGGGCTCCCTCTGCCCACAACCTTATCTTTTTTTTTGGAGAGGTTTTCGCTATAGGGCGCGTGCGCTCGCCAGACAGAGAGAGACATAGAGATAGAAAGCGAGAAATCACCCCCCAGGGGGGATGGCCACGCCGCAATCCCTTCTCCTCCATTCTCCTCTCAGGATCTTGGGCACGCACACACACGCGCCCAGCGTGAGTTTTAAGCCACCGGGACAGGAACGCGAACCGCGGTCGACTACGTGGGAGTCCAGCGACATAGCCATTACGCTAACTGCTGGTTCCCTCACAACCTTATCTTGACACACACTCAGTGGGGTTACACGCATCCCCACACACGTCACAATCATGGTTAGCAGAGTAACAGACAGACACAGACTGGGACATAGAAACCTCGAGAAGCTCAGCATACTCCAGCTGAAGTGTCAAAGGCATCATTGGAGACCAGCAGATGACGTAATGTTTACGTCACTGGTCTCCCACAGAGTCGGCCACAGTTCAAGTCCTGGACCTGGCGACTTAAAACTCCCACTGGGTGCATGTGCATGCGTGACCAAAATCCCAAGAGAAGAATGGAAGATAAAGGATTGTGGAGTGGCCATTCCCCTAGTGGGGTGATTTCTCCCTTTCTGTCTCTCTGTCTGTCTCTCTGGTGAGCACATGCACCCTATAGCAAAAATTCTCTCTCACAATGAAAGCAAAGGATCATTCCAGAATGAGTATGCTGGGGCTAGTAGGTGGTGTGGTGGTTAAGGCGCTGAACTCCCATATGGCCTACTGCAGTTGGAGGCCCAGATATGGCGACTTGCTTTCTCCCCTTCCCTTCCTCTCTCTTTATCTTTCTCTGGTAAGCATGCACTCCTTGAAGAAAAATTAAAAAGAATAATAATGATAAATAAAATAAAATAAATATTTTTTTAAAAAGGGAATGGCTATGCCACAACATTACCTACCACTTACTAAGCACCCGCCGGGAGTGGGGCACTCAACAGCCAACATCTTTCATCTGTGTGTCATGACCTCGCTGTTTGTGAGTTAGTGAACCTGTTCGTAGGCTACACAGGGAGACAAGTGTACAGACTATTTATCAGAGACTAGAAGGTTCTGGGACTGCATTCCTTGCCAAGGAATGGCCACGTTTGTCCTTAAGCAAGATGCCACTGGGGGGGCTTAAGCTTAGGCATGTCCGTGTGTTTTTCCTTCCAGTCTCGACCGTCCTGGAGGACCACCTTCCTCTGTGGGGTCTTCAGACAGTAGAGTCCGGGGTGCGGGGAGCGGGAAAGCAGGAGGAGGGAGAGGGAGGCCCTTGGCGACATCTCTCAGCACGCTGGGTGGCAGAGAACACCTGTGTTTAATTTAGGGGGTGACTCAAGTCCCAGTCCCGAAATAGACAACACAGGCCCACACAAGCTTTGCCCCTTCTTCGACCTCATACCAGACTTCCCACCCTGCTTCCTACGACTGGAAAGGAGGACCACGACTGGACCTCATGGCCATGTTATGCCGGTGAGAAAGCTGACAGAGCACAGCTCCCTAAGGCCTGCTAAGCAGAGGGGGGCTGTGTGTGTGCGTGTGTGTGTGTGTGTGTGTATTTCATCCATATTGGGGAAGATTTACCTGTAGATTTTGCCTTTACTCTCTCAAACCAAAAGCGATCATAGCAAGATGCCAGTGCAGTGAGGGAACAACTGCCACTTGAGGGTGAGGTTCTAGCAGGAAGGGCTTGTCTTTTCTAGTTGTTTCATTTTGTTTTGTTTTTCTTTTCTTTTCTTTTCTTTCTTTCTTAAGTTTATTTATTTATTTCTTCCATAAGCGAGCAAATGAGCATGAGAGAGACAGACGGTCCTCCCAATGGAGTCTTGATGCCATGACCCACCCCAGCTTCAGCCAAACCAGGTCTGCGCACAGGCATGTCCGGTGAGCTCAGGGAGGTGCTCAGGCATGAGCCCAGGACCTTCCTGTGTGAGCCGGCCTCACACAGCATCGTGTTTTACAGCTGGGTCCCTGTCTGGCTCCTCTGTTTTCTCCTATAGCTTGGGGTCCCCAGCGCATCCCTCCACAGTGTAGGACTGAAAAGCCATCCTTTCCCACCAAGTAAACAAGCCTATGGTTAGAAGCAGGACTTTGTTCTTGATCTACTCAGTTGGAGACTGAAATGCTTAAAACCAGCACCAGCCACTTCCCCGTGGCTCTGGGCAGCCGACCTCCTCGGAGTTCACTCAGAAGACGGTTCGCAGAGTTCCACCAGTTGAAATGGGAGAAGACGTGAGCCAGGAGAAAGCAGGCCGGCGTGGACCGGGGGTCGGCGCCCTGCCCTCAGCCAGGGGCTCCTTCGAGAGACTGGACGATCCATGCCTCTTCCTGCAGCTCGCTTGCGCTCTCTCTCTCTCTCTCTCTCTCTCTCCCCTCTCTCCAGGCTTCCTCCAGCAGACGCAGGGCAGCCTCTCTTGAGGGCTCTGTGGCATTTCTGGAATGTCCTTCTTCCCAGTTCTGCTGCTCTTTCTCTTTAGCGTGAAGGCAGGCAAATAAAGAGGCCTATTTATACCAGCCCGGGCCAACGGAGCACATCTCAGAGCTGGTTATTTATGACTGTGAGTGTTCCAGAGACAACCTGTGAATTGCCTGGCGCCTTGCCAAGGGCGTGGATGTGGGCTTGGCTCCCTTTGGCACTTGCCTCAGGGCTGTGCTGCCTTGCAGCCAGGGCCCAAGGGCCGCCCTGGGCAGAGCCGCACGCTGCTTCCCTCCCCTCCCCCGAAGCTCAGTCCCAGCCCCCGGAGCTGAGCGCAGCGCACCAGGACAGCAGCCAGCCCTGCCGAGCTGACCAGGTGGTGTAGGCAACCACTCGCTCGCTCCTCACCGAAACCCAGCGGGGCCGGTGTTACTACCCACGTTTCAGAGCGTAGCATGTCATGTAAGATAAAAGGCTATTTACAAATGTAAGTTTATTCATCTCCTTATTTCATGGGAGACAGAGACAGAGGGAGAGAGATACTGACATCCCCACTGGGGGCAGGGGTGGTCCTTAATGCCACAGTCCATTCTGGCCTCTGCCAAGCAGTGTCACGGGCATGCGCACACCTGGTGCGTACACAGTGGCCCCAGGAAGCAAGTCCTGGACTCCCATGTGAGTCCAATGGCCACAGTGCTACTTGTCCAGCCCAGGGTCCTGGACTATTCTAGACCTTTGGGGTATCTGCCTTCCCAGCAGCCTTCCTTTCTGCTGAGCCCTGCTCACACACTTCGTCCTTGTCTCAGCCCAACTTCAGTTGACTGGACTAGATACTGACCAGTGACCCAGGCTAGGCCGACCAGCTAGCTTCTCCTGAAGTCTGTGTCTGAGACCCAGTCCTTAGCCTCTGGCAGGCCGTGGGTGTGGAGGACCAATCCAGCCAGGCCAGGGGCAGCTGAGCTTGCCATGTGCAGACAGAAGCAGTGGAAGCCCGTCCACAGAGCAATGGACGAAACTGTCACGCCAGGACCCCCAGGACATCTAAGAGACGGTTCTGACACCTTCCCTGTTTCCAGTCCCAGCCACAGTGAGGTCTTTCAGCCCCCTGAAATACCGCTACGTCTCTTCGTAACAGAATGTTCTATGATGGCTTAAATTTATGTAACATAATACTCTATCCGAACTTAAAAAAATGTAATAGAAAAATCTACCAGCTGCTTTTGAAGAGATGAAGACACAAGGTCACTGCAGGGTAGATGCTATGTGGCCTCTTAGCGACTGGGCAGAACCAGCCCAAGGAAGTGGGGTGGGGTGTGGGAGAGCTCCAGAGCTCCGGGGAGGGAGTGATCTGAGGAGCGACCCAGGGATTTCCTGCAGAAGAAGGGCCCTGGTGCAGCCCTGCTCACTGATATTTCAGGACTGAAGAGCTATGAAGGGGGCCAGCCCTGGTGGGGTAGTTAAGGCAGCCGGGTGCTGCGTGGCTACCGTGTGTCGATGGCTTGGAAAGCCTGCTGGGCATGTGTGTGCCTGAAGTCCTGAAAGGAGGGAGAGATAGGGGGAAGTGATCGTGGAGTGATCTCACCCCATGGTGGGGGGGCTTCCTTGCTTTCCTTCTCTACCTCTCTCTAATGAGCACATGCACCCTCTGGCAAAATTTAGAAAGGAAAGGGGTCCAGCAGGTGACCTAGTGGTTTGGGCACTTGACTCCCAGGTAGTTGACAAGGTAGTTCAAGTCCTGGACCTGTTGACTTGAAACTCATGCCAGGCGTGTGTGCATGCATTGCCACTCAAAATCTCAAGAGGAGAATGGAGGGGAAGGGATTGTGGCATGGCCATCTCCCCTGGGTGGTGATTCCTCACTTTTTGTCTCTCCATCTGTCTGGCAAGCACATATACCCTATAGCAAGAATCTCTCAATAAAAAAATGTTTTAGAAAGAAAAAAGGAGAAGAAAAGAGAAAGAGAAAAAGGAAGAAAGAAATGGAGAAAAAGAAGAGAGAGAGAGAGAGAAAGGAAGGGAGAAAAAGAAGAGAGAGAGAGAGAGAGAGAGAGAAAGAAAAAGGAAGGGAGAAAAAGAAGAAAGAAGAGGGCAAGCGAGAAAGAGAGAAAGGAAGAAAAAGACAGAAGAAAGAGAGAAAAGAAAAGAAAAAGAAAGAAAGGGAGCAGTTGACTACGCCGGATGTCCCAGAGTCGGAGGGGCTGCATCAGGGACAGGCTGGAAGAGTAAGGCAGGGCTGGGACCAGCCGTGGGGCAGCCCTCATGACCTCTGAAGGCAGCTTCTGAGAGCAGCCGGGGCCCCTCTGAGCACCACCTCAGGCAGGTCAAGGTTTTGAGCCTAGGTGACCCACACCCTCTGGCCTCCCAGTCCACACCTGCCAGGAGCCTGGGCTTTCTGGACAGAAGAGGAGTCCACGAAAGGCTTTGTGAAGTAAACATCGCCATCTCTCTGCCTTTCTCCCAACTCCGAAGTCGGACACCGCACCTGCACTCACGGGAACGTCACCTGGCTTAACCACTCTGGGTGAGACTTTGCTGCTGCGCCCAAATGAACGAGTTCAAATCACAAACCCTGGGGCTGAGCCTTGATCCAGGTCTGCTCGACTGGAGGGCTGAGTGCCTCGAAGCCCAGAAGCCCTCGAGCTGGGCCCCAGCTCCTCTCTGCTGTCGTCAGAGCTGTGCAGCAGCTCGAGGGCCGTGCCTCAGTGTCCTCCGGGACCTTGGGAGAATGGAGACCCGCGTCAGAATCAGAGCCAGCGCCTGCATTTTCACAGGTCCCCAGTTCCTCCTGGAAGCACCGACCCAAATGCTCTCTCACACAGGTCCCTGTCGTGCCAGCCGTGGACTTCATGTGGATGCTCCCTTGTCCCTGTCACCAGCTCCCTGTGCGACCTGAGCTCCAAGTCCTCACCCTCTCCCGGCTCCCACTGACTTCTTTATGACACAAAGGGCCCTCCCGCTGATCCAAGGTGAGATTGACTGTGTCCTTTTAAAAGACGGTGGGGTGGGGTGGAGGGGAGGCAAGCAGGTGGCATAGTGGTTAAGGTGCCAGACTCCCACATGGCTGACCACAGTTCAAGTCCTACACTTGGCGGCTTGCTCTTTTGCTTTCTCTTTCTCACTCTCTCTGTTGCTCTGTGGTCAAATGGAAAAAAAAAAAAAAAAAAGATGATGATGATGAATAAAATTAAATAATTATCTTAAGAAATACATTAAAATAATAAAATAAAAAGATGATGGGGGTGGCTGAGTGGAGAGTGACTGCTAATATTACGGGATTTCTTTTGGGGATAATGCAAACAGTCCGGAATTACACAGGGGAAATGGTTATATAATTCTGCGACTGCACACTGAGTTGTCCACTGTAAGAGGATACAGCTTGTGCTCTGTGCGTTATATCTTAATAAAGCCGTTACTGAGGACAGGGGTGCAGAAATGGAGGAAGAGAAACAATCTCCTCAGTAAAACTGGGTTCGAAGCCCTGTGGCTCCTCTACAGGGAGGCTTTCTTTGCTCTGTCTCACAGGGCTGTTAGGAAGCTCAGAGGACGCAGCAGGGTGGCCGTGATTCTGTGATTCGTAAGGAATAAGTGGGAGATCAAAGCAGCCCCTCTCCATGGCACACTGTTATAATTCGCTGCTCAAAGGAAGCCAGGTCCCACAGGGGCGACCGTGGTTCCAATCCCGGGGGCTGGAGGGCTGGAGGGCTAAGATGGCCGCATGAGCAGACCCTGCGGGGGCCCTCATTTCTCACTCCCACGTGCACTTGCACAAGAAAGAAAGAATCAGCTCCTCCCAACAGCTGTCTTAATGTCTCCCCACACACCCTTCCCATCTGACTTGCCTCGAACCAAACTGCTATACAACTTCCTCAGGTAGCCAGATCGCTGGAGAGAAGCAGGCAAGTCTTGCATGTTTGCACAATGCCAACTGGAGCTGACTCGATGGAGTGGGACATTCATTTTATAAAGCATATTTAAAAAGCAAAAGCCTTTAGAAAAATGAAGGTCTGGTCTCCGAACCCCTAGACTCTGATTGCTGGTGCGTTTCCCTGACAAATTCCTAGCCTTCCAGACTTACCTGGTCCCTGAACTTCCTCTGACCTCCCAGATGGACTGCGGTCCCCACAGTCCCGGGCCAAGACTCAGTAATGTCATTGAATGCGTGATGGTTGCACTCAGAATTATTAGAAAAGGAACGTTTAAGGAAATGAGAAAATTTGGCAAGGTATGCAGCCTTGGCCTGTTAAAACCCAAACTCACTTTCAGGACAGGAGAAGCCTGGCCACCAGCTCCCCCAGAGAACTGGGTGTTCCCCTCCTTTGCTGCTGGGCTGCAAACATTTATGACCCACTTAGCCATGCTCAGTCTTCAAAGCCACCCAGAAAGGGCTTTTGCAGACTTGGGCGTCATCTCAGGGGTGGGGCGTTTGATGTGTCGTGTGTTGAAAGGCTCCCCACCCCCTTTATTTTTATTATTATTTTGCCTGTTAAAGCAGACAGAATCCATCAAAGATTAGAACTCTGCTGGAGTTTCTGGGTTGAGTGATAAAGCACAAATATTTCCCTTTCCAGCACGCTCTGAACTCTCTGTAATATTTCTATGGCTGTCACTCTTCCGTTCACAAAAATAAACCCAGGCTGCACTAAGCTGCCCTCCCTCCCCTGGCTTATTCAAGACCCGCAGTGTCTGAAATAGCCGTGTTTGCGGTAGCAGCACGTGGTCGTCTGCTCCGATCAGGGGTCCCGCCCCGACATAGCCGCCACACCTTCTGGGAACTTTCCCCTTAGGATAGAGTCTCGGTTGGGCCCTGGGCTGACTCCTTAAAAATGAAAGGGGGGGACCAGCAGTTGGCATAATGGCTACGTCACTGGACACCCATGTAGTTGACTGTGCTTCGCGTCCCGGACCCGGTTGCTTAAACTCAACTCCGGGCGCGTGTGCATACATGCCCAAGATCCTGAGAGGAGAGTGGAGGAGAAGGGATTGCGGCGTGGCCATTCCCCCTGGGGGGTGATTTCTCGCTTTCTGTCTCTCTGTCTCTCTCTGTCTGTCTGGCGAGTGCACGCGCCCTATAGCAAAAACCTCTCCAAAAAAAGGAAAGAAAAGAAAGGAGGGCAGGTTTTAAAGTCAGCCTGAGTTCTGTTGAGCCACTCTTTAACCATACAACCAAGGGGGTTTGGGCCAGAATCCCAAAATATGCAATTCTGAATGTTGTAATCCTGAATGTTGAAATCCTGAAAGATCAAAATCCCTAAAATCTAAAATCCCCCAAATTAAAAAAATATATATTTTTAAAGAACTTTTTTCAAATTTTATTTATTATTATCATTATTCTTTAAATTTGACCAGAGAGAGAGAGAAAGGGAACATGAGAAACCAAGAAGGCCCAGGATTTGAACTGTGGTCAGTCATGTGGGAGTCCAGCCTTAACCACCACACTACCTGCCAGCCCCTAAGATTCCAAAATTTAATTTTGGAAAAATTATTTAAAGATTCTTTAAAAGACATTTATTTACACTTTTAAAGGGGGGTGACTTGGGGGGGGAGTCAAAACATAACAGACCATTTTACTGACAAAATAAAATAGATAAATACAGCACAAATATGTCAGTAGCATGGGTATAACAGTGAGGAGCAATATTCATAAAGAAGTGGGTCAAAAAGCAAAATGTGCCAACACATGACAACTGTGTGCGTTGAGGGGTGATTCTTCTCATTTCCTCTCTCCGTCTCCCTCTGGTGAGCGCATGTACCCTATTGCAAATTTAAAAACAACAGACAAAAATAGTGCCAGTCATGACAACTCAGAAAGATAACCTCGATCTCCTTGCTCCCAGACCTGAACTCTCTCACCAGTATAAGGCTCACCGCTCCAAACATGCCCCCAGATCCCTGCGGACCTTCTCTGCTCCTGTGGGTGGAAGTACTTACCTTCTTGCGAGGCTCCGTCCCAACCAGGGCTGTTGGAAGACCAGCCCGTGCTCCTATTCTGCTGAGCTCTTGACTCATGGTAATACTGCACTTCCAGCAGGCCTTCAAGGAGCTTTACGGAATCAGTGATGCAAAGGGAGGCACTTAGAACAAAGCCAAGAGGGCCCTCTATCAAAGAAGAGGGGTGAGAGTCACCTCGATGAGCCCAGTGACAGACGGGGCCTCAGTTTTCCTTTATGTGCACGTGGGCGCGCATGTTCTGTAAGGGGCTACTGGCTCGAACATTTTGGAACCCAGCAGTCCTAAAAGCTAATCACGACAAAAGGGACCTGAGTTTGGGTCTGTTTCCTAGCAGCTAGAATAAAGGGAGGACCATGGTGGGTTGCATAGTTTTCCTTTTCTGAGCAAAGAATGCATACAAATTGATTTGCAAGAGGCCGGTGTTTTCCTGGAACGAATCTCCTGCCAAAATCTCCTCTGCGTGTCCTGTCAGAGAGACACTGGGTTATGGAATGGACCGTGGCCTCTACCGCAGGATTGCAAAAGCCCCACAGATGCTGTTCAAGCAGTCGATGCTCCTAGGGCATTTCCAAAAAGGCAGAGGCCGCTGGGAACAACATAACTCAAGGAAGACGTTTCTGCCTTTGATGTCCCTGTCCTCTTAGGACAAGTACAGGAAGAACCTAGTGAAAACTAGGTCAGCCACATCCCAGAACCACATCAGAGGCCTCGGAGCAGCTTCACTGCGAGGACCCAGTACCTCCACTAATGGCTGTGGGTGGCTGATACTTTATTTTAAGGAAACACCCATGTGGCCCAGCCATTGTGGAGCAAGTGGTAGTGTACCAATACACAAGAGGCCCAGGTTCAGACCCCAGACCAACCTGAATAGGCAAGGTACAAAAGAGCCCACCTAGGGACCAACAGATGGCATAATGGTTGTGGTACTGGACTCCAGTGTAGTTGACCACAGTTCAAGTTCCAGATCCAGTGGCTCAAACTCATCCCAAGTGTATGTGCATGCCTAAGACCCCTAGAGGAGAATGGAGGAGAAGGGATTGTGGCATGGCCATCCTGCTTGGGGAGTAATTTCTCGCCTTTTGTCTCTCTGTCTGTCTCTGTCTCTCACACATGCCCTATAGCAAAAATCTTTCTCTAAAAAAAAAAGAGCTCGCCTGTAATCCTTGCTAACTAGGAGGCTAGGGCAGAGTCTTAGAACCATGAATACCAGAGATACCATATATGTATATTGATAGCACATATAAGTATGCACACATATGTGTATATATGTAGTTTTTAAGATTATGAAAGTAGTCATAGTTTTCATTGCAGAAAATAATGAAATATAAAAAATAAAAATAAAAGAATATGCGAGTAACAGTAATTCAAAATAGCCTCAGTGAGATCTTACTATCACTCCCCCTACTCATTCATCTATATGTGATATACATATATATTTGAATGTGACCCTAGGATCATTCTCTGTGTCTTTTTTTTCCATCTCAAATGTTTTCACTTGGGGCCAGCAGGTGACATAGTGGTTGAAGTGCTGGACTCCCAGTGGCCGACTGCGGTTTGAGTCCTGAACCTAGCAGCATGAAAATCACGCCAGGCGTATGCGCACACATGCTCAAAATCCTGAGAGGAGAATGGAGAAGGGATTGTGGCATGGCCATCCGCTCTGAGGGGTGATTTCTCACTTTTTTGCTTGTTCTCTGTCTCTCTGTCTGGTGAGTGCAAGTGCCCTATAGCAAAAGTCTCTCCAAAAAAAAAAAAAGTTTTCTTTAAATGTGTTAAGATTCTAGTTTTACAGGATTTCAGTAAGTATTTCATGAAGAAAGAGAACTACAGTCATGTAAATTTGGGAGATACGGGATTGAACAGTTATTTTTTCCTCCTTCCTGGGCTTTTGGAGCACTTCATGTTCTATTATTATCACACATTCCCAAAACGAGAATAAGGGTGTAATATTCCCCAGATATATCTAACTATGGAACATGCTCCAGTAGCGTTAAATAGAACGAATGTTCTGATAAATGGCATTTATTTCAGAGAACATCTTATCATGGGTATCAGGCGATTATCTTTCCAATGTGTGTGTGTGTGTTTTCTTTTCTTTTCTTTCTTTCTTTCTTTCTTTCTTTCTTTCTTTCTTTCTTTTTTTTTTTTTTAAGATTTTGCTATAGACACATATGTGTGCTCGCCAGAGAGACAGAAAGTGAAAAATCACTCCCCAGGGGATGGCCATGCTGCAATCCCTTCTCCTCCATTCTCCTCTTGGGATTTTGGTCACACACACTCACGCACCCAGTGTGAGTTTCAAACCACTGGGTCTAGGATTCAAACCACGGTCAACTACGTGGGAATCCCAGTGATGTAACCACGAGACCATCTGCTGGTCCTGCCAGACTGTGTTTTTAAATCTCAGTCTGAAAGGTGAAAGATGATATTCTGACTTTCACAATTTGTTTCTTGCAGGTTTTGTTTACCAGGTGTGGTCGTCAGAATAACGACCCCCCCCAAAGATGGCCGTAGCCTAATTCCCAGAGCCTGTATTTTGCCTTCCCCAGAAAAAGGGGTGGGAGAAGCAGAGGTATGAGCAGGAGGAGGGGATGTGACGACAGAAGCGGGGGGTCAGAGTGACATAAGGAGCCATGAAGCAGAGAATGCAGGTGAAGAGACAGTGAGAGAACAGCTTCTCCCCTCGGCCCTCAGATGGAAGCAGCCTTGCCACACCCTGGCTGGGGCCCAGTGAGGGGATTCTGGCCTTCTCAGCTCCAGACAGGATGAGAACACGCTCATGCTGCTTTATGCCACTGAGTCAGTCTGTGGTCATCCATTATGGCAGCCATGGAGACTGATACACCGAGGATCAACATGCATGAAGAATTTCACAGAGCAATGAAAGACAGACAGGCAGACCACCAGAGACATGGTCAAGGTGCCAGCAGGTGGGGTGGTGGTTAAGGTGTTGGACTCCCAAATATCTAGCCATGGTTTGAGTCCTGGATCTGGAGGCTTGAAATTCATGCCAGGTGCATGTGTGTGCATGCCCAAAACCGCTGGAGGAAGATGGAGGAAAAGGGATTGCAGCAAGCCCATCCTCCCTAGGGGGTATTTTCCCACTTTCCCTCTTGCTATCTCTCTCTGTCTCTCCAGCGAGTACATGTGCCCTATGGCAAAACCTTTTTTTAAAAAAAATGAACATGATCATGGTCAAGAGATTGGCATGGATCCTTCCCAATGAGGTATGTATTGATCATTAGCGTCTGAGAAGGTGCTTAACCTCATTGGTTACTAAGGATATGCAAGTTAAAAACATACTCACCAGAATGATTGGCATTTCAGAATTCGACAATTTGACAAGTATTGATAAGATGTAGAGCAACAGGCACTTTCAGATACTCATATTAAGAATATGGCCCAGTACTGCCACGCTATAAAATAATTTGGCTTTAGCTGCTGAACTTGAAGACAGGCATTATAACCTATAGCAGCCACTTCACTCAGTATGTATCGACCAGAGGTGTTTGCTCACTGAGAGACAACTGCAGAATGGTTTTAGCAGCATTATTCATCACGAGCCCCACACGCAAAGCAACCCACCATTCTACCAACAACAGAGATAGAAAATAGAAATACTAAAAAATTTAAATATTCATGGTGTAGTTATACAAGGGAATACTATGCAAGAAGGAACTTGAGCTAATGCAATACCATATAGATTCTTTTTTTTTTAAATAATTACTTATTTATTTCATTTTATTTGTTGGTGTTATTACTATGTTTTAATTTGACCAGAGAGAGACTGTGAGCGAGAAGGGAAAGTGAGAAAGCGGGCTGCCAGGACCAGCACTCAAACCACGGTCGGCTCTGTGGGAGTTCAGTGCCTTAAGCTCACACCACCTGCCAGTGTCCCAGCCTATAGATTCTTACAAGCTCACTGCTCAGAAGATGCTGGAGCCAGTGGCATGGTGGTCAGGTGGCCGGACCCCTTATGGTTAACAGCACAACCCGATTGCCAGAACCGGCGGCTTGAAAAACACCCCGGGCACGTGTGTGCGTGCCCAAAATCCAGAGAGGAGAATGGAGAAGGGACTGTGGCATGGCCAGCCCCTTGGGGTTGCTTTCTCCCCTTCCCTTTGTTTTTCCCTGATGAGCACACATACCCGATCGCAAATTAAAAAAAAAAAAAAAAAGAAAGAAAAAAGAAAAAGAAAGAAAGGCAAATGCAGAAAAATACATATCGTAGATTCTATTTATAAAAATGTTTTTGAAACCCGTCAAAGTGAGGAAGTAGTGAGTGACGGAATCGGGATAAGCATTTGCCTCTGGGGAGGGGGGAGGAAGGAGCGATTGGTGGGAGCAGCTCTCGGGGGTCCTCAGCTGTAGCAGATCCCACTGTTCTGATACCACGGCATCTCAGGCCACCAGAAATAAAAACGCTCTGCTCGCCTCCCACATGCAGCAAACTCGGGCGGCAAAGACGGCTTCAATTCTCCTCGTTATCGGAACCACGAATGGCTCTGTCTCGTCCTTACGGTTTTCCTTTTTCCGATCTGCCCGCTCTGCGGATGGTTCTTCGTGAGGCTTCTGTTGAGACTGAGCTCTGCCGTGTGAGCGTTTGTTGCAGCTTCTCATCCGATTTCCCAAGATGCCGTCTGGCCAGGGTCACGAAGGAAGACTGAGTCCAGATAGGCCTTAGCCAGATTTGAACCGGAGCCCAGAGCAATGTATTGCAATCTGCACTGACCCTAGACTGAGCGTGAAGGAAGGACTCAGCCGCTCACCAGTGTTCCAAAGGTGCCAGGACTGAACGGTATTCGGTGGTTCCCCCTCGGCATCTGGCCTCGTTAGGCCATAAACGCAGAGTTATGGCCTTTCTGATTAACAGTAACTTTTATGATACCCACGGTGGCAGAGTGCTTAGAGGAGGAAGAAAGCCGGACACGAACATCCTCTGCATCCTGCTCTTTGTCATGGATGGCGTCAGCCATGTTGTTAACCTCTTCATCCCTTAACAACCCTGTGAGGTAGGTATTACCACGGCCGTTTCCAGATTTGGCTCAGAGAGGCTTAGAGACTTTACCAAGGTCACACAGCCAGCAGAGCCTGGATTCAAATCTAGATATTCTAATTCCTAGACCAGAATTCTCTTTCTTTCTTTTATCCTTTCTTTCTTTCTTTCTTCCTTTCTTTCATGTTGGTTAGTCAATTTTGGTGATGGCTTTACTTGTCAAACATGTTATTTCTAGTGCTGGCTTTGTGGTACAGGGGTGGTGTGCTGAGGTAGAAGGGCTGGATGCCACGTGGTGACTGCCTCACCTGGTCAGCCTGAGGCATGTGGGCATGTGTTCGAGTACCCAGGATCCGACAGGCGGGAGGACTGGAGAAAGGAGGCTGTGGAGGGTGCTCACCTCTCTCTCTCTCTCTCTCTCATGCATGCACATGTGCACTGCCATGAATTTTTTTTTTTGAGAGGTTTTTGCTATAGGGCGCGTGCGCTCGCCAGACAGACAGAGAGAGACAGAGAGACAGAAAGTGAGAAATCACCCCCCAGGGGGGATGGCCACACCGCAATCCCTTCTCCTCCATTCTCCTCTCGGGATCTTGGGCACGCACGCACACGCGCCCGGCGTGAGTTTAAGCCACCGGGTCCAGGACTCGAACCGCGGTCGACTACATGGGAGTCCAGCGACACGGCCATTATGCTAACTGCTGGTCCCGCTGCATGAATTTTAAGAAGCTTTCCATTTGATTCTTAGCTGAAGGAAACCCTGAGTTCCTACGCCTCTACGAGCTGGATGGTCTCACACGTGAGCAAAATTCAGCTTCTGAGCTGGGACTGCTAGCCGTCCACGCCGGAGGACAGGAACTGTGTTCACCAAGCGCTCGGCGAAGGACGGCACACACGAGCGCTTTATAAATACGGGTCAGAGGTGTTTAAAGGTAAACCCCGGCACAATGAGACGTTACCAAGTTCATCTGAAGATTCGGCGATCTGCAAGACAACCCCAGACTGCGAGCAGCTCAGGGCCCCACTGATGGGAAGCGTTCGTAAGGGGCTGGCGAAAGTAAGACAAAGAAAACACTTTCTCACATAACTTAAAAAAAAAAAAGTTTGTGCCAGCAGGTGGCATGGTAGTTGAGGCAGTTGGGTCCCACGTGACTGACTCTGTGGCTTGAGTCCCAAGCCGGCAGTTTGAAAATCATGGTGTGTGCTCCAAACCCCGAGAGGAGCATGGAGGGGAAGGGATTGCAGTGAGCCATTTCCTCAGGGGGTGATTTTGCACTTTCTCTCTCTCGGCTTCTGTCTTTCTCTAGTGAGCACACACACCTTATAGCAAAAATCTAAAAAAAAAAAAAGTGTCTACTTTTTCCACAACTGAGAGAACTAGGCACCCAGCGAGGTCTTCACAACCCCATCTACCCTCAGCCTAAGCCAGCTCTGGATCGGGGGACCTGCACACCCCGAGGGAGCCAAGGTGGCCTCAGGATGTGAACTGGGGACCTTCCCATGTGGGTCGGCCTCATAGAGCACCGTGCTTCAGCCCTGTGTCACCATCGGCCCCTTGACCAAATATTTGGCTCAAGTGGTGAGCCCCTAGTGAGAGGGCCGTGGGTGGCTTCCGAGCGGTGAAGTGGAAGTTCTGCTGCACTGCTTGCACTGGGCCGGGTGCAGTTCCCTACGTCAGCATCCACGGCCCTGGAGCCTCCTCGGCCTCCCGGCCTCCCAGGGAAGCATTCCAGCAAGAGCAGGAGCGACCGAAGCCAGCCAGTACACCGGGCCAGGCTCTGGCTTCCTGCAGCTTCCTCTGGGGGTTTCTCGTCTGCCTTTTGCAGGGCGGGGACCGCTGATGGACTCCGCGATGCGTCACCTCCATGCCCTGTCACCGAGGGACTTGCTGCCCTGGCTTCTGGGAATGCTGCCGGCCCTTCTGGGGTTCACTTGGTCCAGGTCATGCCCTTTTGGGGTGGCCACATCCAATTTGGAGGAAAAATGGCCTGGTCAGCTGGGCCTGGAGGGAGGCAACTGAGGCCACCCCAGCTGGCCTGCTCCCTTAGGTCTCTCCCCTCCCCAGAGAGGTTCCAATGGCCCTCCACTTGGAAATGACGTTGCTGCTCCCACCTTCTTCCTCAGAGCAGTCCTTCGGAGACAGAGAAACAGCCCTGCGCCCTGGCCTCCTCTCTTCGAGCCACACGACCTTTGGCAAGGTGCTGGCTTCTGGGTGCTGCCATCTTGAGTGTTCTCTGCCGTGTGTCGGAATCCTCATCCTGGGGGCGGGTGGGGACGCAGGGCTGTTTCTCTGGGGTGACGGCCAGACCTTGGAATCTTCTCCCTGATGGTGGTGTCTGTGGCCGGCCGGCTTCTGCACAGAGGGAAGCTCTGTTTGCTGCTTCTAAGGAACTACTTGAGTCAGAAACCTGGCCATGGGATGCACAGCCGCAGGTCACCTGCTGCTTTTCCAGTCCTCCACACCCAGTGCATGAGCTCGTCGGGCACCCCAGGAAGACAGTGACTAGGTGAGTGCGGGCGCGGAGGCTCTGAGACTCCCCGGAGAGGGCCTTGTGAAGAGGGCCTGAGATGCCAGGTCGTGCTAATCCTTTTGCTCAGTGTGGGGAAATACTTTATTATTGTTTCAATCAAGCTTCGAAGAGTAGAATTTTGATGAACTGAATTCCTTCAAGGTATCACAGCGGTCGCCTGCCTCTCTGCTGGAAGGAAATCCATTTCTTAGGACCCTTTGTTGCTGGTAACAAATAAATGTGACCTACTTTAACAAGAACAATCGAGTCCAGAGAGGACAACTCACTGTAAGGTGTTTCACCAAACCAAAGGTCAGAAACGCTGCCAGGACCCAGAAAGCGATCGACACGTGATCTGGGTCTCTGTCTCTGAGTTCTGCCTGTGTGTGTGGTGAGTACACATGTACGTGTGTGCGTGTCTCCCTGGATCACCTGCCTGTGGGTGGCAAATGGCCAATTCTCCATTCCAGGCTTTCTGTAAACATCTTAACCAATCAGGATATGAACTGAACTGTCTCTTGGTCCCGATCCCAAATTCCTAGGAGATCCGAGTTCATGGGTGAGCGCTGGTCTGATGTTGACTGCTGACGCTGTTACCCTCCGGGGCAGAGAGGTTCAGGGCGTCTGCCCCTGCTCCAGGGAGGTGGTCCGAGACATGATCGACAGCCCCAAGACGGGCTCTCTCAGCCAGCCCCGAAGAATTGAGCTGGCGGCCCACTTTGCCATCTGCCCTGGACGAGATGGCTCAGCTGTGACCTCGGCCATCACGCCCCTGCCTGACGCTCCTTCCTTACCTTGCATATGAAGCAACCGGGAGCAGAGGCTACATGACAGTGGGGACGCTTCCTCGCTCTCCCTTGGTAGAGAACCTTGGGGCACAGTCTTCCAGGGACCTCCAGTTCTGGGGCCACCGGCCTCCAGTTCCTCATCTCTAGTGCTGCCTTGTTCCATCTGGCCTGCCTCCCTCTGCACTGTAATAATACTGGCTACCTTGTAATAATGAGGGGCACGATTCGCTGACACTTGCCTCTGCAAGTTTGCCACTGTCCATTTACTTTCTCATGACATAAAGGGGTTGATCCTATCAGCAGCCGCACTGGACAGATGAGACACCTGAGAGCCTGAGGTGGAATAATGCCCCAAACAAGTCTGCCTGGACCGGCGCGCACTGCTCTGCCGGCCCGGCTAGCCGTCTCCCCTGTAAGACTGTGTCATCATTGCCAGGGGACGCCCTGACCTGGGATGCCGGGCATGACCCATGCAAGGTGAGAGTTGGGGTGGGAGACAGATCCCCTGAGTCCAGCTGTGATCCCCAAGGAAACAGGCTTGCCTTGCGATTGCCATGGAAACCACCTAAGCTCTCCTGCTCTCACCTTCACCATGGAGACCTGCAACTGGAGAGAAGCTCCTTGAGTGGGAAGAGATTCCGCAGTGGGCGAGAGGGGGCACACCTGAGAAGCAGCAGCCGGGTCTGGGGCCTCGCCCTCGGCTGAGAACGTGAAGGCACTCCTGGAGCCTCACAGAAGGATGTCCTCAAAGCCGGGACATCCCCGGTTGTTAGGGTTAATAATAACCTTTTTTTTAGAGAGAGATTTTTTATTTTTGAGAGATTTTTGCAATAGGGCGCATGAGCTCGCCAGAGACAGAGAGAGAGACAGAGAGACGGAAAGCAAGAAATCAGCCCCTGGGGGGATGACCATGCAACAATCCCTTCTCCTCCGTTCTCCTCTCGGGATCTTGAACATGCACGCACACACGCCCGGTGTGAGTTTAAGCCACCGGGTCCAGGACTTAGACTGCGGTTGACTACATAGGAGTTCAGCAACATGGCCATTACGCCAACTGCTGGTCCTGAGAGAGATTTTTGCCATAGGGTGCTTGCGGCAGAGTCAGAGGGAGTCAGAAAGCGAGAAATTACGTCCCCCCCCCCCCCCCCCGGGGGGGGATGGCCATGCTGCAATCCCTTCTCCTCTATTCTCCTCCCAGGGTTTTGGCCATGCATGCACATGCACCTAGTATGAGGTTTAAGTTGCTAGGTTTGGGCCTTGAACTACAGTTGACTACATGAGAGTCCAGCAACGTAAGCATTACACCGTCTGCTGGCCCCAGTAATAACCTATTAATGAAGATGTTTAGAATTGTTTTCTGAGTTTATTTCCTGAGGCTGTCTTTTCTTTATGCAACCACTGATCAAACTAAAGGAAATCCCCAAATTTTCAAGTCTGGCAGATACAGAGATCTCCTAGGCCAGGTCTTCACTTTGTCTAGATTTGCTTCCAGCCTTTTGGATGATAAGGTGACAACAGTTGGGTGGCTCACATGGGTGACATCAATGGGTCCCAGGCCTCCAGACTTCTAGGCCACCACGAGTTCTTCAGGACAACGCTACAATTTAGAGTTGTCAGACTTACTTATGGAAATTAAGACTGTAAAAATTTTGAAATCTCATTGAATTTACAGAAGCAAGAGGCTGTGATGCTTAAGAGTAAACAGCCAGTGCACAATAAGGGGCTGACCCGGTAGTACAGTGGTTAAACTCTGTCCACAGAAAGCTAGATTCCATGTGGCCTACTGTGGTTCAAATCCCTGCCCTGGTAGCTTGAAAAACACACCAGATGTGTGTGCGATCATGCCCCAAATCCTGATGGAATGGAGAAGTGGAGGAAAAAGAAAAAGAAATGGCGAATGATTTCTTTCTCTCTTTTGCACACACATATAAGTTCACATGCCCACTGGCAATAAAAAAAAATCCTCTCCTTCAAAAAAAAAAAAAATATATATATATAAATATATATAGTGCACAATTAGATCAGACTTGCCGAGCTGAGACCCTGACTCCTTGGCATGCTGCCGTGCCAGCTTGGTCTCCCTCAGTCTTAGTTCTTTGGGTAGTAGAGCTGGGTTAATAATAGCACCTATCAGGGACCACAGATGGCATACTGGTTATGTCACTAGACTCCCATGTAGTTGACTGTGGTTCGAGTCCCAGACCTGGTAGCTTAAATCTCATGCTGGTGCATGTCTGTGCGTGCCCAAGATCCTGAGAGGAAAATGGAGGAGAAGGGATTGCGGTGTGGCCATCCCCCCTGAGGGGTGATTTCTCACTTTCTGTCTCTCTGTCTCTATGGCAAACACACACACCCTAGAGCAAAAACTCTCTCTCAAGAAAAAAAAAAAATAGCATCTAGCAGGGTGAGCAGATGCCATAGTGGTTATGTCGCTGGACTCCCGCATGATCGACCGGGGTTCTAGTTTCAGACCTGGTGGCTTGAAAATCACATTGGGCGTGTGTGTGTATGCCCAAGATCCCAAGAGGAGAAGGTACTGTGGCATGGCCATCCCTCCAGGGGGTGATTTCTCACTTTCCCTGTTCATGTCTGTCCAGCACCTCAACCACCACATCACCTGCCAGCCCCATGTTTTTGTGATCTTAACAGCCCTGATTAGCAAAACGTCCCCAGGCCCATGGTCAAAGAAGAGTGGTAGATTAGGTGCTTGGTGGCCATCCTGAACCTGGTAGGCCCTGGCTGCACAGCAGAGATCTTTCTGTGCGGGACTAGGCTCTTTGGGGAAATGAGAAGCACAGACATGGAACCCTTCCCTAGTCCCCTTCCTGTTTCTGCTGGCAATCTCAGGGTTAAAGCACACCAGCAGCCAGCTGAGGTCCAAGGCTCCTGGCCTGGGGTCTAGAGCCGCTACCTGCGCCTGTTTCGTCCTCCGGCAGAGCTGGCTGTTTGGGCAGATCTGTTTCTGTGCGGCCACACCCACGGCCACCCCATCTTCCCTGGCAGAAGGCTGCTGCAGAGCAGGACCCAGATCCTCTCAGCAGAGGCTTATTTGGAGAGGGTTTTCTCCTCGTCAGTTTCCCTCTGGCTTTCCCTACTGGGACTCGGGTGGGAGAGGCAGTAGGAAGATCCACCAGCAGACTCAGAGCCAAGAGGCCTGACGATAACAGGTTCTAGTGGGAAAAGCACTCAGAGTCAGAATGAGTAAGCAAGTTCTTATCAGGCCTTGGTTTTTCTTTCCTTTAAAGCAGGGGCAATCCTAGCCACCTTGCAGATTTGAGGAAATAATACTTTAACTAAGATTGCTATTGCTCATTCAGGAGTGGATGGATCCAGATTTTGTGGGGCCTGTTGAATCTGAAGGGCCCTTTTTAAGAAAGGAGAATACAATTATACAAATATTGAATTGTCAGAAAAGTCATGATGCATTTTTGCATAGAAAAACACATCATAACTTTTCCAACAACCCAATACATTAAATAGAAAGGAAGCCACAGCCGGATCCCACTTGCCCAGCTGCACTATTTGAGCTCCAGACTCAACGGCTTGAAAAATATACTGTGTTGGGACCAGCAGGTGGCGTGGTGGTTAGGGCGCTGGACACTCCCATGTGGCCGACCATGGTTCAAGTCCTGGACCTGGTGGTTTGCTTTCTCACTTTCCCTGTCTCTCTCTGGTCAAATTAAAATACATGAATAAGTAAATAAAATAAAATTAAATAATTTTTTTAAAAAAGGAAAGAAAAACATGCTGGGCGTGTGTGTGTGCATGCCCAAAATCCTAAGAGGAGAATGTGGGACAAGGGATTGTGGTATGCGCTGTTTTCTCACTTTCCCTCTCTCTGTCTCTGGCTCTGTCTGTCTCCAATGAGCGCACATACTCTATAGCAAATATTAAGGGAAAAAAAGAAGTCGCAACAAATTACAACTAAAAAGAAAAGCTGAAGAAATAGTATAAGCATCTCAAAATGCAGAAAAATAGCATACTGCATTTTTATTAACTATCTCATATGCAGTACTTTTGTCCCTCTCTTCTAGCTGTGACACTGTGATAGCCTCTTTATATGAGAATGAGTTTGTTATCGCATCTTCTGTAAAGAGATTATAAAGTGAATCTTTTCCTTGGCATGGCTCATTAAAATGTATTTTTTATTATTCATAGTTTTGACTAGGTGTCAACAGGAAATAAGGTCTCTGCAATTGCAATTGCATATTCATGATTGGAAGAATTTTCCAAGGTCTTCTTCTGACTTGCTTTTCCTCGCCCACCCCATACTTCTGCAGCCAGAATATACTCACTTCGCAGCGTGACTGTGAGTCTGCACTTTCTGTTGAAATGCCGAGTGGGTGGGCACGCGGGCCTTAGGGGGATTCCTCGAAGCCATTCTTCCACCACGATGGCTTACAATAACTTACCAGAGTTGATTTTGAAACATGTCAATACGTGCCACTGTTCCAAATAAAATTAATCCCTAGGCCAAAGCTTAAAGAGTTGCATAGCTTAGGACAAGTCTGTATTCCTTATGTTTCAAGAAATACTTGAAAGTTATCAGTCAAGCGAACTGCTAAATTATGTTCCATCCTCCTACCTTGACGATCCGAAAGGCCATGTTCAAATTTAGAATTCTCAGACTCCTCAGAGCTCCATATGGGAGCGCGTCGGGTGGGGAAGGCGGCCGCTCACCCTGGCTCACTGCCCGTCTCCTTCTCGGGAGGGAGCACTGTGTTCGCACCACGAGGGCCTTGCACACGTGTGTGGACGCCCCAGGCTCCACGTTGGCTCCTTCGCCAACAGCCACTTCTGGCACTCCACAGAGCGTGGGTCAGCCTTGGGAAGACAGCGGGGCAGAGGCCCTGGCAGGCCTTGGTCCCAGGACTGATGTCATTAGCAAGGAATCCCAGGTCCCGAGGACAATGAATGCAGATGCCACAACAGAGCCAGGGACAGAGAGTTTACTGGAGAGTAACATTTACGAAAGATAAAGGGGCGAGGCATGGTTGACTGGGAGAGCCTTCAGACCACAGCGCTGATCTGGAACCTGTCAAGGTCAAAGGGACGAGGGGGGGGGGGGGGGGGGGGGGGGGGGGGAGGGAGCAGAAGGTGGCCTGGGAGCCCCGTGTTGTCATGGAGATCTCCTGCCTCCTAGGCAGCTCCAGAGCCAAGGTCGCTCATTGGAGGGGTCCTGCATGGGGCAGCAATGGCTCCTCTGTGCTCAGTGACTGGCTGGGCTGCCTAGGAAGAGCTGCCGTGAGTCAGGACTGCGCTCCAACCGGATGTCCCCTGCTAACGACAGTCCTTGCGGCTGACCGGCAAGTGCGCTCTTCAAGGGAGAGCAGCGCACCCCCATGCCGGCCACAGTCCACGGCAGCTAGCCAGGTCTTGGCAAGTGGGCATCCATGCTGCTGGGTCCTCTGCAGCCTCTGCCTTGGCTCTCGGCCACCCCGTGGTGCGCACATTCTGCCAGCTCCTAGACTCACGGCACAATCTGAGCTTTTTGCCTGCTTGGGTACTTAGTGACCCTTTCATGATGAACACGGATAATTATCATGTAGTGCAAATATCTTTGCCCTTTATGCCCGTTCTTTTATAAGAAAAAATTTTATTGGGACCAGCAGTTAGCTTAATGGCTATGTCGCTGGACTCCCATGTAGTCGACCGCGATTTGAGTCCTGGAGCCGGTGGCTTAAACTCACACTGGGCGCGTGTGCGTGCGTGCCCAGGATCCCGAGAGAATGGAGGAGAAGGGATTGAAGCATGGCCATGCCCCTGGGGGGTGATTTCTTACTTTCTGTCTCTCCGTCTCTCTGTCTTTCTGGCAAGCGCACACATCCTATAGCAAAAAGCTCTCCAAAAAAAAAAAAAAGAAAAAAATATATTATTTTTAATTTGACCAGAGAGAGACAGAGAGAGAGAGGGTAGTGAGGAAGCAAGACACCAGGCCTGGGACTTGAACCATGGTTGGTCATGTGGAAGTCCAGCGCCTTAACCACTATGCCACCTCCTGGCCACTAGATGCCCATTTTTAAAAAAGAATTATTTATTTAATTCTATTTGTTATTATTATTTCTTTAATTTGACCAGACAGAGACAGTGAGAAAGAGAGAAAGGGAAGGCGAGAAAGCAAACCACCAGGTCCAGGACTCGAACCATGGTCGGCCATATGGGAGTCCAGTGCCTTTATCTACCACGCCACTTGCCGGCTCCTAGATGCCCATGTTTATGTATCTACCAACACACCTCTCTGCAAGCCCCCCCCCCCCCCAACCCCTCCGTCTTCTAGGCTGTCCCCTGACCAGCCAGGCCATTTGGAGCTCCCACAGTTCATATTTTTCTTGTCTCGGGCAATATTTTTTTCCACACAAAGCGTGTGATAGGTACACTGCCTGAATCTCCAGAATTGGGAGGCTTTCCTGAGGCCCCTGCCAGTACCTGTCTGTCCCAGCGTGCTGCTGTCAGGCAGTGCCTCCGATCTCAGCGAGCACCCACACGCTAGGTCAGCCCTCTGTAAGCCCTGCTTGGACACCTCCTCCTGGTACAGATGGTGGTATGAGACCACCCCCCACCTGCCAGCTGCTCCCACCCACCAGGCAGCTGTAGTGGTGAGGGAGGAAGGGCGACAGTGCAGCCGTGGTAGACGACATGGCTTCTGGGACACCTGTTCATATCACCTGTGCTGCCGCCACCGCAGCCCCAGCTCAGGCTCGATCCCAGATGCATACTGTTCATCACCTGATGAGAATCCAAAGCATGCTGGCGTTTTGAGATGCGTTTTCACTCGGGATCCTGTGGGCAACTCCTCCAGTCTCAGCCAGGCCCACACACACCCCAGGAGCCGGGTTTTGAAGGCACGTGCTCAGCGCTGCAGAGGGCATGGCCCGCTCCAGTCCCCGGGAGCCTGTGCTGGGAGTCTTGCTGGGGCTTGTCATGACCTCTGCCAGAACCCTTTCCACTGGAGACACTGCGAGCATCCACCTGATCATCGGGGGCAAGCGGCAGGGCAGCCTGCACCCCCTGAGCCTGCACCCCCTGAGCCTGCTGCCAAGTCCAGCCCGCCCAGGCCGCTCAGAGCTGGCAGCTCCCAAGCCGTTTGCTAGAGCGACTGGGACAGTTTCCCGGGCGAGATGTGAGCAAGATGCCTCCAGAACCCAGGGGGCCACTGGACATTGGACTTTCTTCTTTGCCACGGGGGTGTGACACGGAGCAATTCACCTTTCTCTTTGCAGGGGATGCCCTGGTCAGCACCTCCCTGCTGGATCCCAGGAGACTGATGTAAGCCAGTCTGCGTCTTCATGGGGTTCTCCCCCCACTCCAGGAACGGCACTCACTCGGTCCTCCATGGGGCTGAGACCTTTTCTTCCAGGGCCCAGGCAACGGATGCCACAGAAGAGGGCAGGCAACCAAGACAGTGACTCTTGATGTTTGACTGAAAAAAAAGGTTTTTTAATTGCCAAAGGGCATGTGTGCTTGTCAGAGAGAGACAGAGATAGAGGGAGAGGGAGGGAGAGAAAGCAAGCCCCTGCCCCAATGAGGTACGGGCACTGTACAGTCCCTTCTCCCACATTTCTCCAACTCGTTAGGGTTTGGGGCACATGGGCACATGTCGCTGGTGTGTTTTTCGAGCCACAAGGGGAGGAATCCGAACCATGTGGTAGGCCATGTCTGACTCCCTTTAACCGCTCAGCTACGAGGCTGGCCTTGACTGTCTAATTATCCCATCACAGCGATTAAAAAAAAAAAAATGAGAAAAGGCTTTGAGTTGCAAAAATCAAGATTTTTTTGGAGCTTCGAAATCTTAATCTTTGAGAGGCTTAGAGAACGAAGCTTCGGCAGGAACAGCAGGTCTGGAAATAGAAACATCCTGATTCTCAGAGCCGCTTCTCCCGCGCCCCAGTGGTCACGCACAGTTCCCAGGCTGCAGTCAGCGGTGGAAGGCGGGTGCAGGGATCAGCAGAGGAGAGAAGGGAGCGAGAGGGTCCCAGAGGCGCTGTCCCGTTACCTGAGAGAAAGGCCCTAAGCCAGACCCTGGGAATGGGCGTGACACAAACCGCAGATCCACTCGGGAATCTGACTCTAAAGACGAGTTTAGCCTCGTGTCCAGCGGGGAGCCTGGAAACGGCAAACGTCCTAGAATCCCCCACCTTGCGAACGAGAGAGCTGGAATGGAGAAGACGGCCCAATGGCGGGATCGAGGCCGACCCAGCTGACCGAGTGACCCCCGCTGCCCGATGACCACATCACGGGCAACAGCCAAACGTCTGCGGAGGTCCCCAGAGGACTGGAAGAGGAAGGGCCGAGCACAATCTAACAGAGAGGACAGGCACACGTGACCTTGGCCCCGTGGGGACAGACCAGAGAACAGGGATGCCTCGGCGATGCCAACACAGACGTGTGGACAGAAGCACCTGTAGACCAAGCATTCTGGATGCCTGGACACACAGGAAGTCCCCGGGGGGAGTTAGTTAGGGGTTCTGTTACACTGAGATCCAGACCTGGCCGAAGAAACCAGCAACCATCTGAGATCAAATTTCCTCCACCTACGAGAACGGAGGCTTTACATAAAAATGAAGTCAGGACCAGGAGGTGGAGTAGTGGTTAGGTACTGGACTCCCACATAGGCAACCATGGTTCGAGTCCCTGACCTGGTGGCTTAAAACTCACACTGGGTGTGTGTGCATGTATGCCCAAAACCCCAAGAGGAGAATAGAGGAGAGGTGATTGCGACATGGCCATCCCCTCTAGGGACTGAGTTCTTGATTTCAGTCTTTGTCTCTCTCTAGAAAGTACACACATCTTTTAGCAAAAAGGGTTGTTTTTTTTTTTTTTTTGAGAGGTTTTCACTATAGGGAGCGTGCGCTCGCCAGACAGAGAGAGATATAGAGACAGAAAGCGAGAAATCACCCCCCAGGGGGGATGGTCACGCCACAATCCCTTCTCCTCCATTCTCCTCTCGGGATCTTGGGCACGCACGCACATGCGCCCGGCGTGAGTTTTAAGCCACCGGGTCCAGGACATGAACCGCGGTCGACTACGTGGGAGTCCAGCGACATAGCCATTACACTAACTGCTGGTTCCCAGCAAAAAGTTTTTTTAAAAATGAAGTTAAATTCTAGAAAAAGAAAGCTTTACTTCTTATGTACTTGAACTGGCCATCTGAGAGTTCGTATGGATGTCGCAGGACTGTGGCAGGGATGACAGGAAGCCATGTTGTGGGTCCCCTGTGCCGTTTCTGCCACATGACAGTACACAACGGATCAGGGCTGGACAGTTCCCATCTCCCCCTGGTCTGCCCTGCACTCTTCTCCACTGGCTCTCCACTGTGGGAAGCTGACCTCGGGGACAGTAGGCCCCGGGAGTGCTTGCCCTCTGGCTTCTAGTTGGGTTTGGCCAATGGAAGGCACCAGCAGGAAATGGGGGGTGGGCAGGAAGAGCAGGCGGTGTCCAGGCCTTGGGTTTGGCAACGGCTCTGGCTCTCGCAGCTCCTGCCTGGCCGCCCTCTCCTCCAGGCAGAGCTCTCACCCGGGCCTAGTAACTGCTCTCAGCTCTCCCAAGCCTGGAAGCCAGGGGCTTCCCTGCCCTGGCTGGCCCTGAGGCTCCGCCATCCCTCTTGGTACTGAGCCCTGAGCACACTTCCTGAACTGCTCCCTCATGGGTCACCCCCTGGAGAGTGCCATGCTTCCCGCCCAGGCGCCCCCACCACTCATAGCGCTCCTCTGAGTTTGAGAACCACATCCTACTTTTCTGTGCCATCCCGTGGAGTCGGCGGGCCTTTCAAGCCTTAGTTTCTTCATCTTTTTATTTTTTGTATGGATTTTTTTCCTTTATGCTTTTGCCATAGGGCATGTACGCTCGCCAGAGAGAAATAGAGACAGAGAGAGAGAAAGTGAGAAATCACCCCAGGGAGGATGATCATGCTTCCGTCCCTTCTCCATTCTCCTCCTGGGATTTTGGGCACATGTGCACATGCTCCCAGTGTGTAGATTTTCAAGCCACCAGTTCCAGGACTTGAACTACAGACATCCATGAGGGAGTTCAGTGCTTTAACCACATGCTACCTTCTGGCTCTCTTTATCTGTTAATATGAAGAAATAATAATAGAATATAATATCCCAGGCTTTCCTACCTCCAAGGAGTCTTGTAAAAATGTATAGGTGAAAATATTAGGTCGTCTGGAAAGTCATGCATATTGCCCTATGTTTTTCTATGCAAAAATACATCGTGACTTTGCAGTGACCCAATATTCTGACACAGAAGTATGATAGCGGCTCTCCAATGAGATGGATCGAAAGCAGCAGTGGTAATGAGATCTCTCTGCCCGCAGGTGTCCGAGCCCGCTCCCTCCTCTCCAGCACATAAAGTTGATTTAAGTCTTAGGTTCTCAGTGGCCAAGCCCTTGCACCTCCTCACCAGGCCCTGTGCTGCTGAGAGCTGGACCTTGGTGATCAGATGTGGCACACACCAGGGCAGCTGGCACCTCCTCTGGCAAATGCCACAGTGGGCTCGAGGCTGCGTCGTACCCCTCGGTGCAGACCCAGCCCTACCCTGGCAGCCTGTGGGCTCTGATTGCTGCCCTTGACAGTCTGAGGACCAGTCCTGTGGCCCTGGCTGAAACCACGAGCACCAGCGTCCCTCCCAAGTGAGCAGAAGGTGGGTGGGGCTGGCCCAGAGAAAGCCAGTGTGGATTCTGGCTGCTGCAGGCTCCTGCGACAAGGAAATCGCAGTGGCCAGTGCATGGCCAGGTGAGCTGGGACTACCCAGAGCAGAGGGAGGGGTGGCAGCCCTGCTGGGCCAGTTAGAGCTTTCAGTGCCCGTTTCCAAACAGGAGCTTGGGTCTTGAGCCTGTCCCCATCAGTAGTTCCCACGTCTCTTCCTCCCAGCCAACCCCCAACAGGTCTGCCCAGGAGGGGCCCCACGTGGAGCAGACCTAATCAGTGCCTCCCTGTAATCAAGGTCTCAGCCCCCAGCTGCTTAAAATCAGGAGTAGGACCCCTGGGACGACAGACGGAACCACCGCGAAAGGCTCTGTTCACTTTTGCACCTGTAACGAGGTCCAGGATAGGCAGCCTGGGTGTGGCCGCTACTCAGGTAGGCCCAACTTCTGCCCTGCTGGTGTTCGGATGCGGGCACCCCAATCGGCACCCACCCGAGACCAGGAGAAGAGAGAAGAGCCAAGCATGAAAGGCTAAATGAAGATGCCGGTAGGGTCTTTTCAGTTGGCTGACCTGAGACCAGCTGGTGGCCTGGTGGTTAAGGCTGCTGGATCCCACACCACTATGTGGTTTGAGTCCTGGACCTGGGGGTTTCAGAAACATGCCAGGTGCATGTGTGTGCATGCCTAAAATCCCAAGAGGAATGGTGGATAAGGGATTGCTGCATGACCTTACCCCATGGGGGTGCCTCTCAATCCCCGCCTCTCGTGAGCGCACACACCCTCTAGCAAATCAAAAACAAACCAAAACCAAAAAATAAATAAATAAATAAAAGCTTACCCAAAGCCTGCCCCAGGATATCCCCAGCACTTCTGGGTTGCATGGGCATCTACAGGCTAGCCCGGGAGTCTAAACCCTCCTGAACTGCACAGTACCCATGGCAATGTCTGCTGAAATCTGGTTGGTGTTTTATTTACTTATTTTTTAAGTTTACTGATTTCTTCCATGAGTGTGACAGAGACAGCATCCCCAACAGAGTTTTGAGGCCACCACAGCCCCGTCTTAGCCCTGGATCGCCGGCCCTTGCACGCCTGGGGTGCTCAGGGAGTCTCTAGACACACACCTGGAACTTGCCCATGTGTATCTGCCCACTGTTTCCCTGCACCGCCACAGCCAGCCCCCAGCTGACCTTCAGCTAAGTGCCAGCTGTCCTGCACTGGAAAATGCCAGTATCAACGACAGTCAGACGTGTGGAATCGCAGGGAGGCTGGGCTTTGTTAGCTGGGTGGGGCTGGACAGAGAGGAAGGGAGGGAGAGGGCGGTGGAATGACAGTGCAGCAGCCCTGGGAAGGTCCAGGACGGCACAGCATGCATGCACGTGTGTGTGCGTGTGTGAGTGTGTGTGTGTGCGCGCATGCATGCATGCACGCACTGAGGGGGACAGGCCTCCCCAGACAGTCCCTGAGTGCCAGCTTGGTTGAGAAACCTCTCACTGAGCTTCCGGTTCTGTCTGGGTCCACTTAACAGCGAACAACTCAGCCTCCCACTCCCTCATACTTCTCAGGGTTTCTGCCATTGGCTCCAGCTATGGGAGAAGGAGCTGAGACTGAGGCCTTCTGGAGGCTTCCAAATGTAAACCAATCCCAGGCCATGAGACAGAATCGCCTATAGAGAACCGTGTTACCGCCAGTCGCCTATAGAGAACTGTGCTAAGGTTCTCATCTGTTTTTAAAGAAAAAGCTGCACATTTAGCCAAAGGGCAGAGTGGGAAAGATGTACTGTTGAAAAAATACGTGGGCCGGATGCTCAGAATGTATGAGATGATGAACTGTGTGAAAAATGCCTGTGGCGAATTGTCAGCAGGCTATATTTGGGGGTCCAGCTCCAGAGCTCCCGCCAGCCGGTCTCATCCCGCCTCAGTGTTTTTCCACTTCTATTTATAACCATGCACACATTCACACACCAAAAATGCAGGGGACGTTGGATTTCGTTTTTTAAATGACTAAAATGTTTTAAACGTATCAGGTTACAGCACGTGAGCCTTCAGGCCTCCTGTGATTAGGCCTGCTTACTGGAGAAAGGATTAATCCGCGTGCGGGAAAACAACGTAATGGGATCCTTTGGGAACTTGAAAGTATGAAAACAACTTTTTCTTTATTTCCTTTTTAAAAAGTAATTACTGCAACAAAACTTTAGTGACCACCAAAACGATGCAAAAGGTGAACTCGAGACCTAATTATAAGCACGACCCAGTCTCGGTCCCAAGGAGCCGGCGAGTTTCTGAAAATGTACTGAAATAAAATGCAGGACAAGGACGGTCAAGGGTGCCTGGCAAGGGTTTTAGGCTCTGCAACCCCACTTTACAGAAGAGAGAACAAATGTTTGGAGTATCTGGGGTTGTCGCGCAGCATCCGTTCCTCCAGCGTCCTACCCAGCAACGCCTGTGCCTATTTGGGAGCCACGTGGCCCCAGCAAAGCAGCGGCTGTTCTAAAGTCAGCGGTGGAAGGCGTGAGCTAGCCAATCGGTGCACAGCTCCTCTCTAGGCACTTGGATTGGTTCAGGAGCTCCTCTGAGCTTGACCAATCAGAATGAAGATCAAGACTCAAGCACTGTGGAAACCAAGACCCGGCTTTGCTTTTGTGTTGCACGTGAAGGAAGAAACCCCGGGAGCTGCTGAAAGCTGTTTTGTAACCATCAGATGATTCAGCCTTCCGATGAGGCTGACTGCAGAGGTGAATGGAGAGACAGAAATAAACCAGTCACTGAGTCACCGGAAAATTCTTTATCCGATGCCATTCTTGTTCTTGGGTGTTCAGGCTCTCAAGGAGGATTCTTCCTGCCCTCTCCAGCTGCTGGTACAGGTATTTTCTGGCTTGTGGCACCCAAACGCTAGTCTCTGCCTCTGTCCTCACATGGCCTTCTTCCGTGTCCTCTCTTCTCTAAGGTCACCAATCCTTGGATTTAGAGACCATTTGAAAGCCAGGATAATTTCATCTCAAGATACTAATCATATCTACAAAGACCTTATTTCAAATAAGATCACACATTCCAGGTGACATGAATTTGGGGTGAACACTATTAAAACCACCACACTGGCTGGTACTAAAGACAGCAATTGCTCCATAATTTATGTCAAACCACGGAGTCTTCCTCCTGATGGCTAACAGGGAGGTAGGCATTACTGGGCCCTCAGTCTTCCTGTGAACCCCACCAGCTGTACCCTTTCTTAAAAATTGTAATGCTTAATTTATTGAGAACTCGCTGTATCAGTACCGTGGGGAAAGCTCATTCAGGCTTCCGCACTCTCCTCAGCTCCTAATGTGGCAGGGTTTTCAAGTTAAAGAACAAGAGAGAAGGAGGTTTGGGGAAGGGAGACGTTGCAGCCCACTTTACAGATACTGCTGGAAAAAGCAAAGCACCTTGAAGGATGGATGGGGGCTGAGTTGTAGGGATGCTCTTTCTAAATCCAGACGTATGTTGGTAACCTCTTTCTTACTCCTTTAAGGGTTCAGAAGAAATAAATAAAAAATGACTTAGACGTCTAATGAATGATCCTTACTCATGGCTATCTAAGATGGCCGAGTTAAGAGAGAAAATGAGAAATTCACCATGCAGTTGTAGTTGAAGCCCTGAGCTCCACCTCCAGATCTACGACTTTTACTTTCACGTATTGATTGCAGAGTTGAGAAGGAGTAAAGCTAAAGGAGATTGAGCTACTGTCTTTGGGTTGAGCAGTGGCCTGACAGTGGTGCGACCACAGAAAAGAAAAGCCTTTGGGGGAGGAGAGAGTGATGTCATTTGATTCACAAACAAACACATTTAGTGACTAGGCTTTCGACAGAGACTGGGGACAGACTTTGGATTGAGTTATTATAGATCATTCTCTGAATCTGATAGACCTTGCGGTTTTGTGGTTTAAAAGACGAAGCCAGTTTGGGGCATGATTAAATTTTTTCCTTATTCATTATAGAGCCTGCGCACACACACTGGAGTGAGAGTGAGAGGGCTGAGTCCCCTCCGTGGTGTCTGGTCATACCACAATTCCCACCCCCCTCATCCCTCAACCTGTTCCCAGGCGCTTGCGCGGGAACCTGCTGTGTTTCTGGCTGATCAGCTAGACATGCAACTGAGATTGGCAGGGGGCGTCTGGCTTCTAAGCAGCCATGCATGTCATAGTTGAAAGGTCAGAATGAACTTCCAGCCTTTATTTTGCAGATATGGAAATTGTGGCCAAGAACTAAGGGGTGGGGCCAGCAGGCGGTGTGATGGTTAAGGTACTGGACTTCCACATGGCCGACCACGGTTCAAGTCTCAGACCTGGCGGCTTGCTCTCTCACTTTCTCTCTCTCTCATCAAATTAAATAATAATAATAACAAATAAAAATAAATAAATAAATAAATATGTTTTAAAAAAGAAAGAGCTAGCTGGCTTGCCTGAGTGAGGGATGGAGCAGAAACTAGGGGTCACTGAGCAGCAGGTGGCAAGATAGTTAAGGAGCTGGACTCTCACGAAGCTAACCACAGTTCAAGTCCCAGACCTGGTGGTTTGCTCTCTCTTTCTCTCTCATCTCTCTCTGATGAGCATGTATGCCCTCTAGCAAATCAGAATCATAATAATAAATAAAATGAACAACTAATTTATAAAACTTATAAAATAAGTTAAACATTTTTTAAATAATTATCTTACTCAACTTTATTATTTATTTATTTTTTTTAATTTCAATTTGACCAGAGAGAGACAGAGAGAGAGGGAAAGTGAAAAAGCAAGCTGCCAGTCTAGGACTTGAACCATGGTTGACCATGTAGGAGTCCAGCATCCTTAGCCACCACTCCACCTGCCAGCCCCAGTAAGTTAAACATTTTTTAAAAAATATATTTGTTTCTGGAACCAGCAGGTGGTGTAATGGTTACGTTGTTGGACTCCCACATAGTCGACTGTGGTTCAAGTCCTGGACCTCTTGGCTTAAAACTCACGCTTGGCGTGTATATATATGTGCCCAAGGTCCCAAGAGGAAACCAGAGGAGAAGGGATTGCAGCGTGGCCATCCCCCCACCGAGGGGTGATTTCTCACTTTCTGTCTCTCCAGTGAGCACACACACCCTATAGCAAAAATCCTTTTTTTTTTTTTTTTTTAAATTTCATTTCTGGGTTTGCCCCAGAGATTTTGATGTGACAGCTGAAGGTGGAGCTCAAACATCTTTCTTCTCTTCAGTCGTGAACCATTGGCCCAGAGCTAGAGACTCCCAGCCCTGGCTGAGCTCGTCACCTCTCTCTGACTCAGTTCCTTGACATGAAGTCAAAAAATAATCACTATCCCAATTCAATTAAAAGCAGCATGCATTTAGTGAATCATGGAATATTCGAACCAAGATGACATTAAAGATAAATCAGCCCAGTGAACTAAGAAAATTGTGAATCCCTTCTTCCAAATAAAAGGTTAAGTGGTCAGGCCAGGCACTATTTAAATGGTGGAGGTAGGAGTTCTTGGGGCTGTGGGGCCTGGGGCAGCAGCCTGGGCAGGGGGACAGCAGGAAGGGGACAGAGTGCCCTGGAGCACAGTGCTGGGTGGCCAATTGTACTCGTCATCAGCCTCTGACTATCTCTGCTTCCCTCTGACTATCTCTGCTTCCCCATCAGGGGAAGGAGGGGTTCCTCGGGGAGGGACTGACTGACTTGGTGGCCAGTGAATCCAACTGCAAGGGGCCTGGAGGTGCATTTCTTCCATTCTGCCAAGTTAGATTTAATAACAGCTTTGTGGGGATTAAAGAACCACCCCATGTTAACATCTGCAGTGAACAAAAGTGAACAGCAGTAGCGTATGTTTGTTCATATAACTAACTGCATGTCACTTTCTCTATTTAAAAAAAAAAAAATTGTCAGGGGGTTTGTTGCCAGCCAGAGAGACAAAAAACAGGGAAAATAAGAAAGCCCCAACCCCCATGGGCCGTGGTCATACTGCAGTCCCTTCTCCTCTAGTTCTCCTCCTTGTTGGGATTTGGGGCCTGTGTACACAGGTGCCCAGTGTGGTACTTGAACCACCGGGTCTGAAATTGAACCACACAGTCAGCCATGAGGAATCCAGGTGCCTTAAGCACCAGACCATGGGCTGACCCCAGTTAAAACGCTTGTATACGCCTTTTTGTTAATCAGGCTCTGAAGAGTCCTTGGAAGTCCTGTCCCTGGCAGGGTTGCTCAGAATCAAGGTGACATGGACTTCACAAGCTTGACATTGACCTGAACAACCTTGCTTTCTTGAACACTTTCAGAATTAACCAGCATCTGCATTTCTTATCCAGTTAAACTCCTACTTTCATTCCACCCTTTTTATTGAATTATGTATTATTAGAATGAAACTACTTTTCTTGAAAATCAGGCAGAAGATTTTGCTAGATGTTTGTTCTGGAGCCCAAGGAAAGGACACTTTTGAGTTAAGGACTGACTACCTGAATCGTCCTTATTCGGAAAAATGTAAGCGCTACCCCGAATGATTTGGCCATTTCTATTGTGTTGGATCGAGCGGTGTGTAGAGGCAGCCTTCGGCATATAAATAACTTCTGGCCTCAACGCTGCAGTGCAGAGCAGCATTATGAAGACATTTTAGATGACAGGGACTCACATTTAAGATTCAGCAATGTGTGATGACACCCATCGAATGCCTCAGTGGAGGGGGGTGACCAGATGAGTGACCCCACCCGAGTGTCCACTTGCTCAGGGCTGGCTGTGAGCACACCTCCCCCCCACCCCCCGTCACCTAGTAACAGCCACACCTCGGCCTGGAAGTTCTCCAAGAGTGTGTTTTGAAAGTTTGATGTTAGTTGTGAGATGCGTTCTTTCCGAGCTGTTCTTTATGTAAGAAAATATTGGGTAAGTTTGGAGCCTGAGGAGGGGAGTCGAGGGAACATGCCAGTGTTTCTGCTCTTTTGGACAGGTGAGGACTTGGAGTTGTTGCCATTTAGATATGCTCTTATTTTGTCGTCACTGGTGAGGTCTGAGGACATACTGATACCTTGACATACGTGCTGACGTGGGAAGGAGGGATGGGCGATCTTTACGGGTTATTTTTCTGTGGACTGTGATTTTGGTTTTAAGGCCGTGAGAGGGAAGTCTAGATATTCACAGACTAGAAAAGGAAATGCTGAACCCATCGCATGAAGACGTGCAGAGCTGCCTTTGGAGGGCTGCACCGGCCCATCTCTCTTCATCAAAAATCTCCTCCCTTTTCATGCAGGAAGAGGTATATCTTTCCCAGATTTAAATCAGAGCCCAAGACAGAGATGAACTGTCCCCTTTCTCCTCTTTTTAAAAGAGTTTATTTCTTCCATGAGAGACAGACAGAGACAGGCACCCCCGACAGTGTTTCACGCTGCAGTCCACCCCTCATCTCCACCGGCCTGGCTCACGCGCACATGTGCACACGGCCGGTGTGCTCAGGAGGGTCCCAGGACCGAACTCAGGGCCTTTCCCATCGGGTCAGCTGCATCATCGCTGTACTGTCACCTGGCCCCCCATTTCCTTCTGGTTATATTGATCCTTGTCAGGGTGGAAGTGGGATGGGGAGTAGGATTTAATGTTATTTTCTTTTTTTTGAAGAGGTTTTTGCTATAGGGAGCATGCGCTCGCCAGACAGACAGAGACAGAGAGACAGAAAGCGAGAAATCACCCCCCAGAGAGGATGGCCACGCTGCAATCCCTTCTCCTTCATTCTCCTCCTGGGATCTTGGGCACACACGCACACATGCCCAGCGTGAGTTTTAAGCCATCAGGTCTGGGACTCGAACCACGGTCGACTATGTGGGATTCCAGCGACATAGCCATTACACTAACTGCTGGTCCCAGATTTAATGTTATTTTCAAGGGGTGCCTTGAAGGATTAGCATCTGAGAATCAGCAGGTCCTTTATAACCCACAAAGAGGAGTAGATTAATGAGAGCCTGATGGAGTTACTATTGTGAAGTCAGAAGCAAGATTTAAAAATCCATTCTGACCTAGCCATTGTGTCGTAAATGAAGCACTAATAGAATGCTTTCTACTTGCTTAGCACATTTAGACCACTGAACAGGAAGGTCACATTGTGTTGTGCTCATCTGCATAGTGCAAAGTCCTGGGGTTCTCTCAGGGAACTAGCAGAGGTTCCTTTATGGTCTTGAGAACTGGCTGGTTGAGTTTTCCCAGGCAGATTTCTCTGAGAGTGTTTCCTGGACCTTCTTTTAGAGAGAGATCTATTTATTTTTAAGAATTATTTATTTCATTTTCTTTATTATTATTATTATTATTTTTAAATTTGCTATAGGCATGTGTGCCTGAGAGACAGATAGAGAGGGAGAGAGAGAGAAAGTGAGAAAGCAAGTCACCAGGCCTGGAACTCAAATTGCAGTTGGCCATGTGGGAGTCCACTGCCCCAACCACCACATCACCTGCTGGCCCCTCTAGGACCTTCTTTTTTTTTTTGGAGAGGTTTTTGATATAGGGCGTGTGCACTCACCAGATAGAAGAGAGAGACAGAGAGACAGAAAGTGAGAAATCACCCCCCAGGGGGGATGGCCATGCCACAATCCCTTCTCCTCCATTCTCCTCTCGGGATCTTGGGCACGCACACACACACGCGCAGCATGAGTTTAAGCCACTGGGTCCGGGACGCGAACCGCGGTCAACTACATGGAAGTCCAGCAACATAGCCATTATGCCAATTGCTGGTCCCTCTAGGACCTTCTTAATCATCCTTTGGAGCTGCCACCTTGGCCATGCTTGTAGACAAGGTGGTAAAGGACATCCAGATCTCTCCATGAAGAGGAAATGGTCTCAGAGCTCAGGTAAAGTGCTGCCATATTTAGGCCATATACATCCAGTTGAACCACTTGGGGTTTGACACATATGTACTGTGGGATGTCACTTAGCTGTAAGAAACAATGAGATCCTATAGTTTGACTCAAAGTGGATGAATATAGAAGACTTAAGATTGAGTGAAGCTAGCTAAACTTTGAAAGATACACACTGTATATCCCCACTTCGGTTGTACCAAGTGTCTGCACTCTGTGGCAGAGGTTGAAAGAGTTGATATTTGATGGTAGAAAGAGTGAGTGTAGGTTCTAGAGATGATAAAGGGGGAGAGTGGATGGTAGAGAGTAGGTGGTGGGGGTGCGTGTGAGGTGCCAGGGGTGGAAACATTCGACAGACAGAAAAAGGTAAAGTTGTCTGTTGAAAAAAATATATAGTATACATCATGATAGAGACTTTATGTAAAATGTACATTAATAAAAAATGATAAAACAATCTTTCAACTTCTCAGACTCTGGCAGAAGTAAGAGAACATTCTAGATGTTTATGAAATTCAGTGACATCTTCAATTCATTCCATTTGGAGGAATAGTTACATTTCTGGACCCAGTTTTCAGAAACTCTCCACGATGGACACATGCCATCAGCTCCCCGTCGGTCTGATGATTTCCTGTCAGGGAATTCCTGGAGGTCCACTGCGAAGATGGACTCTGGAGAACCTCTGAGGGGTCTCACAGATGGAATGCTTCAGACGCTTGGCACCGACCCTGCCTGCCGGCAGCTGTGAGCCTGAACGCGAGCTGAGGTCTGAGCCTCCAAGTACCGAAGTGTGCCGCAGAACACCAAGGAGCCCTCAGGGGCTACAGTGCCTGGCTAGTGCATTCTTTGCACTAAACACATTTTACAGCATTCTGTCCCCTCCCTCCTGTGGCCCTTTGGTAAATCCATCGCAGATAAAACTGCCTCTACATGAACCATGTGCTAGAAAATGACATGTGTGCCCAGGGTGTGTGATGTCTAAGAGCTGATTCTCAGAGCGTTTTGAGTTGTCCCAAATTTTACATGCCAGTTTGCTGACTCATTCATTCAGGAACTATTGTGATATGTGATTGTGACAGACATTGTTTTGGGCATGCTGAATAATGCAATGGACCAAGACAAGGACTCGACCTTTGCAAAGCTTACCAGTGGTGATGACATTTAATGAACAAGTAGATGAGCAGATGCATAATATAATTTCATGGGTTGAGAGTGCTGTGCAAAAAAATTCAGCAGGATAAAGACTGGGGAGGCTGGTGAAGTCCACTGTTTTTTTGTTTTGTTTTGTTTTGTTTTGTTTTTCAAAAGAGATTTTTGCTATAGGGCACATGCACTCACTAGAGAGACAGAAAGAGACAGAGAGACAGAAATCGGGAAATCACCCCCCAATAGGGATGGCCACACTGCAATCCCTTCTTCTCCATTCTTCTGTTGGGATCTTGGACAAACACACACACACGCGTGCCTGGTGTGAGTTTAAGTTGCTGGGTCCAGGACTCAAACTGTGGTTGACTCCATGTGAGTCCAGCAACATAACCATTATGCCATTTGCTGGTTCCTAAATATTTAATTTTTAAGGAAGATTTTTGCTATAGGGTGCATGCACTAGCCAGAGAGACAGAAAGACAGAAAGTGAGAAATCACCCCCCGGGGGGATGGCCACTCCACAATCCCTTCTCCGTTTTCCTCTTGAGATTTTGGGCATGCATGCACACATGCCCTGTGTGAGTTTCAAGCTGCAGGGTCCAGGACTCGAACCATAGTTGGCCACTTGGGAGTCTAGCAACAACCATTATGCCATCTGCTTGTCCCAAAGCCTACTCTTTTTGATAGAGTCGTCAGGTGGGTCTAGTCAGGAACCTGGATAAAGTGAGTCAACAATCAATGCCAAGGTGTGGGTGAAGAGCATTTCAGGAAAGGGAAAAGCAAGTGCAAATGTCCTGGGGCGGAAATGAGCTTGATGCATTCCAGGAATGCAGGAAGGAGTGTGACCTCTTGGATAGAAGATGGTAAGGAGACAGGAATACAAGGTATCTAAAAAGAGCTCATGGAAAATGTGTCCTATGAAAAAAAGTGTGTGCACCAAAATAATTTTGTACTTTAATTTCATTTTCCACACACTTTTTGAAGTCCCCTGGCAGACAACGGAGTCCAAACAGTAGGTAGGGTCCGATGGGTAGCATATGTAGTCCATGGTAAGGAGTTTGGATTTTATTATGAGATGGGCAGCCGTTGGAGCCCTCTGACTTAAGAAATGATGTGACTTGAGGACCAGCAGTTAGCGTAATGGCTATGTCGCTGGACTCCCATGTAGTCAACCGTGGTTCGCGTCCCGGGCCTAGAGGCTTAAAACTCATGCGGGTGCGTGTGCATGCATGCCCAAGATCCCGAGAGGAGAACAGAGGAGAAGGGATTGCAGCATGGCCATCCCCCCGGGAGGTGATTTCTCGCTTTCTATCTCTCTGTCTCTCTCTGTCTGTCTGGTGAGCGCATGCGACCTATAGCAAAAACTTCTCCAAAAAAAAAAAAAAGAAAGAAAGAAAGAAATGATGTGACTTGATTTACGGTTTTAGAATGTCACTCTGGCTACTGGGTGAGAAAAGACTCAAGGAGGACCAGCGTGGAGCCCCAGAATCTAGCTGGGTGGCTATTCTAGAAGCACAATGGGAAGTGAGGGTGTCTTGATGGTCAAAGTGAAAGGAGGAGGCACATTCTGGGTGGGTTTTGAAGACAGAACCATAGGACTTCCCGGTCAATTGCACTAGGAGGTAAGAGAACGAAACCAACAAGGGTTTGGCCTGGGCAACTGGGCAACCGGGCGGTGAACTGCAATTGGGTGGACGGGGGAGGCATGTGTTGGGTGGTGCATGGACTCAGAGTTCCGCTTGGACAGGTTTAGTTTGAGCAGCCTATTAGTCATCCATCTGGAGACGTCAAGCAGGCAGCTGCGTATGTGAGTGCGGAGTGCATGCTCCATGCAGGAATAGCTAAGGGAAGCTATTTACGGAGAGAGGAGCTCCACTCTGTGACACGTTGTCACACCTGGCTGGGAGCCTGCGCCCCCTCGGGTTTTGGTTTTCTCTTTGGAAAGTGATGGCCTTGGCTGGTCTCTGGGTCCCTTCAGTCATGGAAGTAGAAAATAGAGATTAGCATTTAAATGTGCGGAGCAACAGTGGTGATCGGGCCTGCTGCGGTTTGGACCTGAAACCAAAAAGTGCTAGAAGATGGAAAGGAGCCTTCCAAGAGGAGCCAGCCCCGGTTCCGAGGGTGGGAGTGGGAGTGCTGGGGAAGGAAACCGCTCGCAGCGGCAGGGGAATCTGCTCCAAGCAAAGCAGCATGAAGCTCAGTGCGAGCAGGATTTGCAGGGAAGGACAGTGAAGGGGTGCTCCATCATCACCCAGGTCCTCTGTTACCACAGCAGGCAAATATGGGCACCCATGTGTGCAAGAACGTGGCAATGTATGAAAGCAAGTGTCCACAGGGGTCTTTTGTTTTGCCTTTTAGTGTACCTGTTTTGACCTCATCCTAATTGCATTTCAACGTGTTTTTTTTTAAAGAATTATTTATTGAATTTTATTTATTATTATTATTACTTTAAAATAATAATAAGAGAGAGAGTGAAAGTGAGAAAGCAAGCTACCAGGTCCAGGACTTGAGTCACAGTTGGTCATGTGGGAGTCCAGCGCCTCAATGGCCAGGCCACCTGCTGACCCCTCAGTTGGTTTTCTTTTTTTAAAGAATTATTATTGGGGATCAGCAGGTGGTGTAGTGGTTAAGGCACTGGACACTCCTACATGGCCGACCATGATTCGAGTCCTGGACCTGGTGGCTTGCTTTCTCACTTACCCTCTCTGTGTTTCTCTCTCTCTCTGTGTGTCTCTCTCTGGTCAAATCAAAAATAAATGAATGAATAAATAAAAATTAAATAAATAATTCTTTTCTTTAAAAAAATTGCTTTTTAAATTTTTGCTATAAGGCATATATGCTCACCAGTGAGAGAGATGAGAGAGAGAGAGAGAGAGAGAGAGAGAGGAAGTACCAGGTCTGGGACTCAAACTGCAGTGGGCCATGTAGGCGTCCAGTGCCTCAACCACCACACCACCTGCTGCTCCCTCAATGTGTTTTCAATTCATTTTGTTCTTTGTTCTTTTTTTTTTTTTTTTTTTTTTTTGGAGAGGTTTTTGCTATAGGGCGCGTACGCTCGCCAGACAGACAGAGAGACAGAGAGATAGAAAGCGAGAAATCACCCCCCAGGTGGGATGGCCACGCCGCAATCCCTTCTCCTCCATTCTCCTCTCGGGATCTTGGGCACGCACGCACATGCGCCCAGTGTGAGTTTAAGCCACCAGGTCCGGGACTCGAACCGCGGTCGACTACGTGGGAGTCCAGTGACATAGCCATTACGCTAACTGCTGGTCCCAAATTTTGTTCTTTGTGTCATTCTTCAGAAGCAGCCCTTAGTGGGAAGAAGTAGCGACAGTTCATACTTTGCCTTATCTTGGACTGTTGAGAAAGTTCTGTAGAAAACCGTGTCATGACTTTTCTGATGACCTAATAGTTTGGGGAAGTGCTTTCTCATCTCTTTTTTTCTGAGAGAGAGATTTTTATTATAGGGCATGTACGCTTGCCAGAGAAACAGAGAGAGACAGACAGTGAGAAATCACCCCCCAGGGGGATGGCCATGCCACAATCCCTTCTCCATTCTCCTCTCAGGATCTTGGGCACACACGCACACATGCCCAGCCTGAGTTTTAAGCCGCTGGGTCTAGGACTCAATCTGCGGTCAACTACATGGAGTCCAGCAATGTAACTATTACGTTATCTGCTGGTCCCACTTTCTCGTCTCTGAACACCACATTTGGTCAGCACCACAATCCTGTGGGCTGAAGCTCAGAGAGGCTAAGTGCCTCCTCAGGACCGTACAGATAAACCTCGGGATGAGCCTGTTTGTGGACCTAGGTTTTATGGATCCCTAATTACTTCTCTCTTCCCATCATTCCATTCGAACTTCCAAGCTGCGAGGCCCACCAGAGATTAGGTGGCCAATCCCTCGACCCAGCTATGGCACAAATTAGCGCTTTCCTCTCTGGATTGGAAGGGACTTAAAATTGACCCTGGTTTGGATTTTTTTATTGCTTTACTAAGCCTCCCTGACAGAGGTAGTGAGCCTGCGGTGCACTTCTGAGCTAGTTTTTCTCATCTTTCAGATAGAATCAGTAGACAGTGTAATTAGTTTAGGAGAATCAGGTTTTCTCTTCTCAATGACACTCAGCAGAGGGAAGGAAGGTCCCAGCCACACTATTAGTAGAGGGAAGGTTCAAGTCTAAGTTCGTACACTTCAGTGCAGATGAGTTGTACAGTGTGAGGCCAGGTGATTCCAATCCAAAAGTGCTTTGCCATTTGTTACAGTTACTATTGCTGCATAACAAATTATCCCAAGACCAAGCAGTTTACAGTGACACTTTTACTGCTCACACAGGTTCTGTAGTCAGGAATTTTGACCCCGGTGAGTGGCTCTGGCGCCTCACTTGGGAAGACATCTTGCCTGGGACCAACTCAACAGCTGGGGGCTAGAACCCCTGGACTCGCCCACATCACCCAAGCGTGTCTGGTGGTTGATCTGACTGTTGGGGGAAACCTCAGTTGGGGCTGTGAATTGGAGAATCCACATGTGCCATCCTGTGTGAACTGGGCTTCTTCTCATTGTGGAGGCTTCATTGGGCTTCTTTTGTTTTTAAGAGAGATTTTTGCTATAGGGCACATGTGCTCACTGGAGAGACACTGAGAAATCCATCCCCGTGGGGGATGGCCACGCCACAATCCCTTTTCCTCCAATCTCCTCTCAGAATTTTTGGGCATAGATGCACACATGTCTGGCTTGAGTTTCAAGCCACCTGGTCCGGGACTCGAACCATGATTGGCTATGTGGGAATCCAGAACCTTAAATACTATGCTACCTGCTGGCCTCCAGAGTACTTGAACTTCTTCCATGGAGACTGAAGAGTCCAAGGAGCAGGGAAGATACCATGCTGCCTTTTTAAGTTAGCCTCCGAGAGCATCACTTTGGCACATCCTGTTGATTATGAGCAAGCCCCAAGCACGCCTAGATTTAAGGGGAGGGAACATTGACCCTGCCTCCTGGTGGACCAGCGGCAGGTTCCACTGTGGCGAGCATGTGGGACGGGCGATATCGCTGTGGGCATCTCTGGAGAGTGCTCCTGCCCTTGCAGTGAGGATGCACTGTCGGCGTCCGCCCCAGGGCTTGGGTCTGGCTGAATCATGATCAGGGGGCTGCTGGTGAGGAGGAGAAAGAGGATGAAAAAGAGAAAGCCCTCCATCTTGCCAGGACCTGGGAACTGGAAAAAATGAGGCAAAGGGATAGAGTAGAAACGGATACAGGCAGCCTGAGCCTAGGTAGGCCAAGCAACTTGTGCCGCCCAGATGAACAAGGAGACATTACATATGTATGTTTTACGACACTTCATACATTGGTTGCCAGGTTACAGACAATAAGAAGCAGTTAACAAATCTATGAGGGCTTAGTCACACCAGGCCAGGTGTATCCCTTGGTGATAATCCCATCAAGAGAAAATCTCATCTTCCTTTCTAATGCAAAGAACTAGCTGTTAGGTGTGGGGAAGGAGCTAAAGATCTTCTCACACCACCACACCCAGAGTAGGCTAAAGAACCTTTCAGATACAGAGCAGGGATTGGATTTTACTAATTGGGGCCAAGATGTTTCTTGAAGTCCATCAGATGTGTCTGTTGGAACGCCCGTAGCAATTTCCACCCTTGCTCTGTCTGCAGCCAAGGTCAAGGAAAGACAAGTTACAAGGTTCTGCCAAACCCCAAAAGAGCATGTGGTGTTTACTCAGAGCATGTCCCCACACCTCAGATTCTCTCTCTTAATCGTGTCCCCACAATGCACCACTTGTGGGGTTCACGACAGCGAAGGGACACGCTTCCAGCCGAACACCAGCACAGCACAGCTGGGGGACTGCTCACACCGGTCACAGCTGGCTGAGTTTGAATCACACCTTGCAACCCACCAGCCAATGAGCCAGTTTAGAAACTGACACCCTAGAAGAGGCAGACACTGGCCTGAGAGACCAGAGTGCAATGATGAATTCAAAAGGTCCCTCTCCTCAAAAAGTTTCTGAATCTTTTGTTTTTGTTTTGTTTTAGCTATTGGACTGCACAGTTGCCAGAGAAAGAAAGAGAGAGAGAAGAGAGAGAGAATGAGAAATCTCCCTCAGGGGTGTGGCCATGCTGCAATCCCTTCTCCTCCATGTTCCTTTTGGGGTTCTGGGCATGCATTCACATGAGCCTGGCATGACTTTCAGGTCACTGGGTCTGGGACTCAACCATGGAGTTGGCCATGTGGGATCCAGCACCCCAACCTCCACGCTGACCTGCTCCTGAATCTTAAACTTTAGTGGGTCTATCTGGCGTAGAAGATTAAAATACAGATTCTGGGCCCTTCCTTAGCACAGTAGTTAGATGGTGTACAGAGGAGGCTGGATCCCTCCTGGCTGACTAGGGTTCGAACCTTGGTCTCGCTAGCTTGAAAGCCAAGCAAGGTGCATGGGTGTGCCCAGGATCTTGATGGAACAGAGAGTGGGAGGAAAAACAATCACAGCATGACTAAGCCCTGTGTGTGTGTGTGTGGGGGGGGGGGGGATCCTTTCTCTCTATTTTTCTCTCTCCCTTCCCTTGTGCGTGCATGTGCCTTTGGACATAAAACAAAACAAAACAAAACAAAACAAAACAAAAACAAACAAACAAACAAAAATGGATACAGATCTTTGCCTGCCTTCCCCTCTTCTAAATCTGCTTGTAGGTTCCAGCTGCAGCCCAGGAAGCCACAGAGGAACAAGCCCCTAGGGAGGTGCTGGCACAGGTGGATCCGAGGAGGGCACTTGGTGACCACTGGTCCCGCAGAGCAAGTGGTTTGGTCTGACTAATGAGCGTAGGTGCTAGTCACAGGTAATTGGCTCTCAGTTTGCCCGGCTGCCCTCCTTTGACACTGTCCGCAGTTGATCAGGTTATTGTCGTGCTGATTATCCATTTATGTCCCACCAGCCTTGAAGCCATCCTTTTTTTTGCTCCAGGAAAATGGATCTGGGGACCAGCAGTTAGTGTAATGGCTATGTGGCTGGACTTTCATGTAGTCGACCGTGGTTCGAGTCCCGGACCTGGTGCGTGCATGCCCAAGATCCCAAGAGGAGAATGGAGGAGAGGGGATTGTGGTGTGGCCTTCCTCCCTTGGGGGTGATTTCTTGCTTTCTGTTTCTCTCTGTCTTTCTGGCGAGCACATGCGCCCTATAGCAAAAAACTCTCAAAAAAAAAAAAAAAAAAAAAAAAAAAAAAACTAGACCTTTCAAATATTTCTTCCTTGCCAAGTGGCACAATGTTAAGCCATTAGTAGAGGATGCTAGAGAGATGCGGTGTAGCTTTGCGGTTTGGCGCTGGTGGGCAGCTCCTGCAGCTACAGCAGAGGTCTGCCCGGAGCTCCCACTCGCTGAAGTAGAGCCCAGCCCCAGGGAGGGAGCGATCAGCCACAGAGACATGGAAGCACCTTGAACATGCATTGCTAAAGAAGCCAGCCTGAGAAGGCTGTGTTCTAATGATTCCAACTGGAAAAGGTGTCTTTCTGGGAAAGGCCAAACCACTGAGACAATGAACATCCGTGGTTGTCAGGGATTGGGGGGAAGTTGGGGCGTGCTGTGGGGGACGGAGCGTTGAATAGGTGGGGCGCAGGGGATTTTTAGGGTGGTGAGACTCTTCTGTGTGATACCGTAATGATGGACACCAGACATGGTGCACACCTCAAAACCCCACTGCAACGGTGGGGCCAGCAGGTGGTGTGGTGGTTAAGACCCTGGGCTCCCACATGGCTGACTGCAGTTGGAGCCCCAGACCCTGAGGCTTGAAATGGTGGCTTGAAAATCATGCCAGTCCTTGTGTATGTGTGTGTGTGTGTGTGTGTGTGTGTGTCTGTGTGTGTGTAGGAGGAATGGCCATCTTACCTGGGGAGGGGGGAGCGGATTTCTCACCTTTCCTCTCTCTTTCTCTGACCAGTGCACATACCCTATGGTAAAAATCTAAAACATAAATAAATATAAATAGAAAAGAGGGAATCCCAGTGTAAACTATGGACTTCAGTTAGTCATCAAGTTTTCATCCTGGCTCATGGATTGTGACTGAGGTGCCAACTCTACGCAAGGTGTTCGTAACAGGGGAAGCCGTATGCGGGGTGGGGAGTATATGGAACTTCGTATTTTTTGCACCATTTTTCGGTAAACCTAAAAAACTGCTGTAAACGATAAAATGTATCTTCAAAGTCATTGAAGGAAGAAAAATTCAAAAGACATTGATTTTAGGATTTTAGGGCTGCCTCCCCCCAGTATTCTACCTAGTGGTTTTGATGAGTTCTGTTCCTATTTGCAGTGGTGTAAAGTGAAAATAGTGCATCTTTCACATTTTTGCTAAAGCGTTTCCTAGCTCCATGCTGAGGTATTTATATTTCATTTTTATCCTATACAACTCATCTCTTTAAAACAATTTAGAATGCTGGGTGCTGGGCCAGCTGGTGGCATGGTGATTTAGGCTGCTGGATCCACATGGCCAATGTCTCAGTTCCAGCTCCAGACCTGGCAGCTTGACAGTCATGCTGGGCACATGGTCACGGGTGCCCCAAGTCCTGAGGAGAATGGAAGAGAAGGAGTTTTGGCATGACCAACTCCCCTGGCAGTGCTTTCTCACTTTCCCTCCCTCTCTTTCTCTTTTTCTGTCTCTCTCTGGCAAGCACATGCATCCTACAGCAAATTTTTTTTTTTAAAAAAAGAATACAATTGGGACCAGCAGATGGCATAATGGTTCTGTCATTGGACTCCCACATAGTCAATTGCAGTTTGAGTCCCGGACTGGGTGGCTTAAAACTCATTCTGGGCTCATGTGTGTGTGTGCCCTAATCCCAAGAGGAGAATGGAGAAGGGACTGTGGAGTGCCATTGGGGGTGATGTCATGTTTTCTGTCTCTCTTTCTGTCTCTCTGGTGAGTGTCTGTGCCCGATAGTAAAAATATCTCTTAAAAAAAAAAAAAAAGGGTACCATCAGTACTTCACTTTCTAAAGCCAGGTTTCATGGAGTGGACGACACAGATCTTCATAGGAATAGGAAAGGGGGTGGGAAATGTAAATTCCGTCCTCCTGGCTTGTCCCCGTGTGCGATGGCGATTTCTAGAAGGCAGTCTGCATGCCACTGCCAAATCGTAGCTTCATATGTCATGTGATGTTTTCCCCTGGTGTCACCGTCCACCGTGAGCTCCTAAAATACCACGGGTCTCAGCGCTGACGTCAAGGGGTAGGAGAATGCTGCCTGGACCAGCCTCACTTGAGTCCCCAGATTGGAAACATGAGCTTGCCCACAGGAGAAGTGCCAACTGACTTGACAAATGGGTCCTCAGATGCTCCTGACGATCATTTGTTTAAGAAAGCTCAAGTGATTTTTCACTGTCTCGGGCTGCTCTGGAAGGTTGCCCATGGACAAAAAGGACAAAGTCCAATCAAGTAGAAGACTTCCTAAGGAAGAACTGAAGGAACAAAGTATAAAAAAGGACAAGAAACGCCACTGCTGAGAAACGCACGGAGAGTCCTGATCAGCAACCACATTTTTAGGAACATGAACTGTGCTGGTTTATTTTTAAAATGAAACAGTTGATGACGCACGCTGTACAGCCTGCGTCCGCGGGGCTGACTTCTTCCCTGGTTTCATGCTAGTTTTCTGACCTTTGTTACCCTTTGCCCCAATTTATTTTTTAACTCTTTTCTTTTAAATTATTGCGTTGTTTATTTTCATAAGATGCTGGAGATCTTACTGGATACACCCGGGAGCTGTAAATGAGCAGAAACGACCTCTCGAGCTTTAATGATAAACTTCCCAAGTTTGTCATGACTGTCTATTTTAGTGACTATACTTAAAATATGTCAAGTCAAATTTGCTAGCTGAGTAGAAACATACGTATTTCAGATCTTTGAAATTAAGTTCTGAAGAGCTGGGGCTGGCAGGTGGTGTGGTGGTTAAGAAGCTGGGCTCCCACAGGGCCGACCACGGTTCAAGTCACAAACTTGGAGGCTTGCTTTCTCACTCCCTTTCTCTCTCTCTCTCTCTCTCTCTCTCTCTCTCTGGTAAAGTTAAAAAAATAATAATCATAAATAAAATAAAATAAATAATTCTTAAAAAAAAAAGATCTGGGGACCAGCAGATTGCAAAATGTTTATGTTGCTGGACTCCTACGTAGTTCACTGTGGTTTGAGTCCTGGACTGGGTGGCTTAAAACTCACACTGGGCAGGTCCAGTAGGTGGTACGGTAGTTAAAGTGCTAGACTCCCACATGGCCGACCATGGTTCAAGTCTCAGAGCTGGCAGCTTACTCTCTCACTTTCTCTCTCTTTTTCTTTCATCAAATTCAATAAAAATAATAACAAATAAAATAAGTAAATATATATTTTTAAAAAAACCCTCACATTGGTGCATGTGTGTGCATACCCAAGATCCTGAGAGGAGAATGGAGGAGAAGGGATTCCAGCATGGCCATCCCCCTGGAGGGTGATTTTTCGTTTTCTGTCTCTCTATCTCTCTGGCAAGCATATGTGCTCTATTGCAAAAATCTCCCTCTCTCAAAAAAAAAAAAAAAAAAAAAAAGAGATCTGAAGAGTTACTCCAGAATATGAACACAACGCTCTCCCTCTCCTGGTATGTATGCTTTCTCTTAGAAAAGTAAGAAAAAAATGGAAAACACACACAGACACACAGGTGTGTATGTATGTATGCCTCTATGTATATATCAAAGGGGTATTCAAAAGCTCATGGGAAATGCATACTGTTAAAAATCTTGGGAACCAGCAGTTAGCGTAATGGCTATGTCGCTGGACTCCCACGTAGTCGACCGCGGTTTGTGTCACGGACCTGGTGGCTTAAAACTCACGCCGGGTGCGTGTGCGTGCATGCCCAAGATCCCGAGAGGAGAATGGAGGAGAAGGGATTGCGGCGTGACCATCCCCCCTGGGGGGTGATTTCTCGCTTTCTGTCTCTCTGTCTCTCTCTGTCTGTCTGGCGAGCGCACGCGCTCTATAGTGAAAACCTCTCCAAAAAAAAAAAAAAAATCTTCAGGGATTGGGACCAGCTGATGGCATAATGGTTATGTCACTGGACTCCAAAATAGCCTGACTACAGTTCAAATCCCAGAGCCCGTGGCTTAAAACTCACACTGGGTGTGTGTGTGTGCCCAAAATCCTGAGAAGAGACTAGAGGAGAAAGGGCTCGCCATCCCCCCCCCGGGGGGGGTGATTTCTCACTTTCTGTCTCTGTCTCTGTCTCTCCAGCGAGCACATGTACCCTATAGTAAAAATCTCCTCTCCAAAAAAAATCTGCATGGATTACCAAACTCACAAACCATCCCTGATTTAGTCAGATTGCTGTTTTTTGTTTTGTTTTGTTTTGTTTTGTTTTTTATGGTTTTTGCCATAGTGTGCATGCACTCACCAGTGAGAGACAGTGAGGGGCAAAGTGCGAAATCACCCCTGAATGGAGATGGCCATATCACAATCCCTTCTCCTACATTCTCCTCCTGGGATTTTGGGCACAGATGCACATGCAGCTGGCGTAATTTTCAAGCCTCTGGGTCTGGGACTCGATCTGTGGGAGGCCATGTGGGAGTCCAGTGCTTTAAGCTTTACATTCCCTGCTGGCCCAGTCAGCAGGGAATTACTTCTTGCCATCTCACACTGTCATACTGGATGTGTTCAGACTTATATGGACGGTCAAGGGAAGAAAGAAGGGGTTGATGGTAGCAGATACGAATTGGGGGAGCTGGTTGTCACAATGTGATATGCCTCAACTTCTCAAGAGTTGTCTGAAAATTAAGACCTTCTCTAGCAGCTACAGTAAGAGCTAAAATAATTCTAGAATTTAAATCACATAGCCTTAAAAGAGGTCTCCTTTGCTTTTAAGGGACTTGGGAATCATCCTGTTGGGTGTCTGAGTCCTGGCTCAGGTGGTAACCAGTTGTAGAGCCTAGGGTGAGCCTATGTTTTACTGTCCCAAGCCTCAGTGTTCTCATTTCTTTTCTTTCTTTCTTTCTTTTTTTTTTTTTGCAGGGGGGGAGAAGTTTTTGCTAAAGGGCATGTGCACTCACCAGAAAGACAGAGAGAGACAGTGAGACAGAAAGCAAGAAATCACCCCCCCAGGGGGGATGGCCACGCCACAATCCTTTCTCCTCCATTCTCCTCTCGGGATCTTGGGCACACATGCACACGTGCCTGGCGTGAGTTTAAGCCACCAAGTCCGGGACTCAAACCACGGTTGACTACATGGGTGTCCAGCGGCATAGCCATTATGCCACCTGTTGGTCCCGGTGTTCTCATTTCTAAAATGAAGATAATGGTGTGTATCTGACAAGGCAAAAGGAAAATTAAAGTACATTTCCTATCCCCATAGCTGCTCCATGAAAGGGCTCAATGAGCAGTAGCCATTATTATGAGTAGATGAAAGTTAACAATGGTAATAAAATGTAATATGATTTGTCAAAGTACAAGACATCTAGGTGTAGCTTAAAATTGCCACAGATCACTGCTCAAACATTACGTAATGTTTACCTACGACCTAGTTTTCCTTTTTGCACCAAATAAAATCCAGCCATGCCACTGAGAACTGATTCAACTGAGAAGAAAGATGATAAATCATTGTAATTATGTTTTCAAAGTTGGATGCACAATGAGAGCCTGTCAGCAAACAGCGGAGCTGACTTGTGATGACATTTTTTGTGAAAGCTACCCTTAGAGGATCTGAAAGCATTATGCGAAGTCCTGAACAGGATGTTCAGCTTCTTCAGAGAGCTGAAGGGAACTGACGAGCATATGTTCAACAGCAAGTCAGTGTCATGGTCTTTACAATCATTCCCAGGGTTAAAAGTAGCCATATGTTAGATGGAAACACAGTTTAAAGACGTTTAATTAAACAAAATTTTCATATTTAAGTCTGATTTTTTTTTTTCCTACCAGTACATTTTTATCCCAATATCATCACCCAAGTTAACTAGCAGTCATTTAAGGTGGGGTCTCTAACTCAGAGGTCATGGACTGGTACCATGGCCTGTTAAGAACTGGGCTGCTTGGAGCCAAAAGGTGGCATAGAAGTCAAGGTGCTGGACTCCCACATGGCCTACCATAGTTCAAGTCCTGGGCCTGGTGGCTTGAAACTCATGCTGGGTATGTGTGTGTGCATGCTCAAATCCGAGGGGAGAATGGAAGAGAAGGGATTGTGATATGGCCATCCCCTGGGGGACGATATCTCACTTTCTCTCTCTGTCTCTCTGGTGAGCACACACCTTATAGCAAAAAAAAAAAAAAAAAAAAAAAGGCAGGAGGTGAGCAGCTGGTGAGCTGGTGAGCAAGTGAAACTTCATCTGTATTTACAGTCACTCCCCATTGCTCGCATTACTGCCTGAGCTCTAACTCCTGTCCAATTAGTGATGCTGTTAGATTTTCATAGGAGCAAGAACTTTATTGTGAACTGTACACATGAGGTTTCTAGGTTGCATGATCCTTTTGAGACTCTACTGACTGATAATCTAAGGTAGAACTGAGATAGTGATACTAGCACTGGGGTGTAGCTGCAAGTACTAATTAACATTGGTGAAGAGGTTTGACTGCACAAAGATCATAATAAATTAATTGCTTGCAGATTCATATCAAAACCCTATCAGTGAATGGCAAGTGACAAGTGGCAAGTGACAAGTTGCAAGTGACAGCTGTACCTGGTGGCAGGCATTAAGTCAGAATCTGCCTCTATTCCTCCAACCCATTCCCCCTAGTGCATGGAAAAATTGTCTACCACAAAACTGATCACTGGTGTCAAAAAGGTGGGGACCACTGATTTAAGAAATAGCCAGTGAATTTTTAGAATTATTTATTTAGTTTTATTATTATTATTTTAAAAATTCCTATAGGGCATGTGGACTCACCAAAAAGAGACAGAGAAAGAGAAAAAGTGAGAAAGCAAGCCACCAGGTCCAGAAATCAAACCCTAGTCAGTTATGTAGGAGTCCAGCACCTTAACCACCATGCCACCAGCTGGCCCCAGTGTATAAACTATTTTCCAAAAATGGGAAATCAGCTCAAATATGGATTCCAAACACTGTTGATCTCAGCATGGCCTGACTCCTGTGTTGGTATCTCCTGTGTTGGGAAGACCACATGGTGTTTAGCCAACTCATCTGCTTCTACCCTCATCTTGTGCTTGGGCAGAATCTAGCTGCAAATTCTCACTCATGTAGGAAGGAGACTTGAAGGATTATTAATCATCATGTCTTCATCATTTTCTGTACCACATTCAGTTGTAAACAGAAGAAGAGCAGAGGCCTGTAGTCAGAGAACAGCAGGGAAAATTTGATGACGGATGCTTCCCCTGCACTGGTAAAATGTCCTTCTCTAGTTATATTAATATTACTGCCTGGCACAGTGGTAGTCCACGATGGGAGCAGGTTCTAGGGGTGAGGAGATCAGGGTAAGTTTTAAAAACTTTTTTTGGCACTGTTTACCGATTATTTCATTTTTCCTTTTTGAAGGAGACTTTTCCTTTCTTGCTCTATTCAACCAATTTATACTTTTATTTTGCAACCAGCAACAAACATGCACCAGAACTCTATTTGCATAGATGGAAAATAGGAAAGAACAATTACTCAAAACACGAAGTTGATGAAAATAGCCAGTTTCTATTAAGTTCCTCTGAGGGTAGAAAGAACAATGATTTGAAAACTGGTTTGAAGATGGAAGTGACAATCTGAAAGAGACTCTTTTTAATGTGGAGGGACTTTAAAATGTTGCTGATCAAATGTTTAATTTTGATAGAGTTGTAGCATCACATGCGGTTGTATAATAAAAATATCATGGAGAGATCCAGCCTTTCTTCAGATTCCCCAGTGGTAAACTCTTGGAAAATGATATGCTCAGGATATCGACATTAAGACGGTCAAAATGCAGGACATCCCAGCCTCACACAGAGTTCTTCCAGTGCCCTTTCCTAGATCTCAACAACCATCTTACTCTCCCTTGGTCTCCCCTCTCTCTGGCAACCACTACTTGCTTCTCCACTTCTGTAACTTTGTTATTTCAAGAATGCTGTATAGATTCAGGGCCAGGAGGGGCGCAGCAGTAAAACACGACACACTGCAAGGCAAACCCACTGGGAAGACCTCCCTGACTATGTCAACCATGTGTGTACCCATGGTCCAGGGCTAGCTGGAGCTGGGAGTGGGTCATGGTGGTAGCACCATGTTGGAGGTGCTGTCTCTCTGTCTGTTTCTCTATGAATCTCTCTTGGAAGAAATTAATTATTGATAATTACTTAAAAATAGATAAGTGATATAAAAATGTGGCCTTTGGAGACTGGCTTTTTAAATTTTTTTCAATTAGTGTTATTTCAAATTCTTGTGTGTGTCATGTATCAATAGTCTGTTTGGGGCCAGCTGGTGGTATAGTGGTTAAAGCAGCTGCATCCCATGGGCCGACTGTGAGTTTCAAATCCTGGACCTGGTGGCTTGGGAAACATTCTGGATGCATGCGTGTGCATACCCAAAATCCCAAAAGGAGAATGGAAAAGGGATTGTGGTGTGGCCATCCCCTCTGGCGGGGTGCGTTTCACTTCTCCTCTCTCTTTCTTTGTGAGTGTGCACACTCAATGGCAAAATTCATAGCAACAAAAAAAAGTTCCTTTTTTTTTCTGAGTGGTATTCCACGGTATGGAGGTGTCCCAAGCTGTGTGTGTGTCTTACAGTTTTTGCCATAGGGCTCATGCACTCGCTGGACAGAGATAGAGACAATGAGAGGGAGTGAGAAGTCATCTCCCTGGGAGATGGCCATACCACAATCCCTTCTCTTTCATTCTCCTGGCATTTGGAAAGCATGCACATGCACACACACCCAGTGTGATTTTCTTCTTTCTTCCTCTTTTTCTTCCTTCCTTCCTTCCTACAGACTTTTCCCAGAGCCTGTATCATTTTTTTCTTTCTTCTTCTTTTTTTTTTTTTGAGGTTTTTTTTTTCCCCCCATAGGGCGTGTGCCCTTGCTGGAGAGAAAGAGACAAAGACAGTGAGAGAAAAAGTGAGAAAACGCCCTTGGGGGTGGGGAGGTTGGCCATGACACAATCCCTTCTCCTCCATTCTCTTCCTGGGATCTTGAGCACGCACACACACATACCCACCATGATTTTCAAGCCCCCGGGTCTGGGATTCAAACCATGGTTGGTCATGTGGAAGTCCAGCGCCTTAACCACTACACCACCTGCTGGCCCTGCCACAGGGTGTTTAACATTTATCCTTTGAAGGGCATCTGGGTGTTTCCAGATTTGGGCTGTTACAAATATAACTGTAATGGGAGCCAGCTTGTGGTGTGGTGAAGGGCACTGGACTCCCACATGGCCAACCATGGTTTGAGTCCCAGACCTGGCGACTTGCATTCTCACTTTCCCTCCCTCTCTCTCTCACTCTGTCCCTCTCTGGGCAAATTATAATAAGTAAATAAATAGTAGCATTAAAAATAATAATAAAAAACGAACACATATAGCTGTGATGAATGTTCGTGTATGGGTTTCTGTGTGAACATAAGTTTTTACTTCTCTTGTAGAAGTACCCAAGAGTATTGTTGTTGGGTCATATGGGGCTTGCACATTTAGTTTTACAAGGAACTGAAAAGTGTTTCTCAGAGTCTGTATCATTTTTACAGACCCATGAGTAATGACTGAGTGATTCAATTTCCCTGTATGCTCAATAGCATTTGGTGTCATTTAAAAAATTTTAGCCAATCTGATTGGTATAAAGTAACTACAACTATTGTGGTTTCAATTTGCATTTCTGTAATACTAATGATGCTGAATGTCTTTTGTTTTTTGTTCATGCATATATGCATGAGACAGGGAGAGGCATCCTCTACATATCTGGTCATGCTGAAGTCTTTCCATCCTTCAGACTGTCAGATTCTGGGCGCTTTGTCCCTATGCCTGTGTTTCAGGCTGACTGCGCCAGGGATTCAAACCACAGTGGCCATGTGGGATTCGGCTCTTCTTTTTTTTTTTTTTTTTGGAGAGGTTTTTCACTATAGGGCGCGTGCGCTCGCCAGACAGACAGAGAGAGACATAGAGACAGAAAGCGAGAAATCACCCCCCAGGGGGGATGGTCACGCCGCAATCCCTTCTCCTCCATTCTCCTCTCGGGATCTTGGGCACGCACGCACACGCGCCCGGCGTGAGTTGTAAGCCACCGGGTCCGAGACGCGAACCGCGGTCGACTACGTGGGAGTCCAGCGACATAGCCATTACGCCATAGCCATTACGCTAACTGCTGGTTCCCGAATTCGGCTCTTCTTGAGCTGCGCGTGACTGCTGCAAATGGAGCTGGCCCTGTCAAATGTCTTTTTATGTGTTCATTTGCTATCACAGTTGGTAGGTCTTTTGTCCATTTTCCAGTTGGGTTTTTCTTTTTAAATTTATTTATTTGTAGAGGTTTTGGCCACAGGGTGAGCAAGCTCACTGGAGAGAGACAGAGAGTTAGAAGAAAAGTGAGAAGTGACCCATCTGGGGAATGGCCACGCCTCAATCCCTTCTCCTCCATTCTTCTTTCTGGCTTTTTTTTTTCTTTTTTCTTTTTAATTTTTTTTTTGGAGAGGTTTTCGCTATAGGGCGCGTGCGCTCGCCAGACAGACAGAGAGAGAGACAGAGACAGAAAGCGAGAAATCACCCCCCAGGGGGGATGGTCACGCCACAATCCCTTCTCCTCCATTCTCCTCTCAGGATCTTGGGCACGCACGCACACGCGCCCGGTGTGAGTTTTAAGTCACCAGGTCCGGGACGCGAACCGTGGTCGACTACGTGGGAGTGCAGCAACATAGCCACTACGCTAACTGCTGGTTCCCTTCTTTCTGGCTTTTGAGCATGGATGCACATGCTCCCGGCATGAGCTTCAAGTAACTAGGTCTGGGACTCGAACCATAGTTGACCATGTGTGAGTCCAGCACCTTAACCAAAACACCACCCGATGGCCCCTTTTAAAAAGTATCTTGGGAACCAGCAGTTAGCGTAATGGCTATGTCGCTGGACTCCCACGTAGTCGACCGCGGTTCGTGTCTCGTACCCGGTGGCTTACAACTCACGCCGGGCGCGTGTGCGTGCGTGCCCAAGATCCCGAGAGGAGAATGGAGGAGAAGGGATTGCGGCGTGACCATCCCCCCTGGGGGGTGATTTCTCGCTTTCTGTCTCTATGTCTCTCTCTGTCTGTCTGGCGAGCGCACGCGCCCTATAGTGAAAAACCTCTCCAAAAAAAAAAAAAAAACAACAACAAAAAAAGTATCTTTAACAATTTATTGGGTCATTGGAAAAGTCATGATGCATTTTTGTATAGAAAAACGTCATGCCTGTTCTGTTGACCCACTCACTGGTTTTATGAACTCTTTACATAGTCCAGATACTTGTTTTTTATTGGATGTGTTATTTCAAATATGTTCTCCAGTTGATAGTTTATCTTAGCATTCTTTTCACACAGGTTTCTCTCTGTGTGTGTGTGTGTGTGTGTGTGTGTAAAGAAGGTTTAATTTTGATGAGGTCTAGTGTATCTGTTTTTCCCTTATATGGATTGTGCATGGTGTATGAAGGCTAAAAAGTCTACCTAACCCTGGATCCTAAGGACCTTTTTTTTCCCCCAAAGTTGTATATTTTTCATGTAAGTCCATGATTCTTTTTAAGGTTTTTGCCATAGGGCATATGTGCTCACTGGAGGGAAAGAGAGAAAAGAGAGAGACAGAGGGAAAGTGAGAAGTCACCCCCCAGGGGAGATGGCTATGCCACAATCCCTTCTCCTCCATTCTCCTTCTGCGATTTTTCAAGTCTCATGGTTGGCCATGAGAAAGTACAACACCTTAACCACCATGCCACCTGCTGGCCCAATTTTTTGTTTTAATTGCTGGAGGGTGCTTGTACTCACCTAAGAGATACAGAGAGAGACCGGAAAAGAGAGAAAGGAGAAAGCATCCCCCCAATGGGGCATGGTCATATCTCTATTTATTTTGTTGGGATTTGGGGGGCCTGCCTGCACACATACCTGCTGTTTTTCAAGCTGCCTGGGCTGGGATTTAAAAGGCTGCCAGCCATGTGGGGTCCAGCTCCCTTAACTGCTAGGCTAAGGGACCAGTCCTTCATGACCAAATTTGAGTTAATTTTTGTTCAAGGTGTGATGTTTAGGTAGAGGCTCATTTTTTCTTTTTTGCCTATGGACATCCAATTCCTAAGTGCCATTTGTTGAAAAGGTTATCTTCTGTCCATTACATTTTTTATGTACTTTGTTGAGCATACTTATGTGGGGTTATTTCTATTTAATTATTTTCTATTGTCTTGGTTACTAGATAGTATGTTTAATATTGGGTAGAGTTGGTCTTTAGTTTTAGCTATTCTAAGTTGTGCTCCTGTTTGTATACATTTTAGAATAAACTTGTCCATATCTCACCATTTAAAACCTTGGTGGGATTTTTAAAATAAATTGCATTAAATCTACATGTCAATTTGAACATGTTGCATCTTCCAATCCATGAACATAAGCTACCCACTCCACTTATGTAGGACTTCTTTAATTTCTTTCATCAGCATTTGGAAATTTTCAGTTTACAGATCCTGTACTTGCTAAGGTATGTCTAAGTATTTCATTTTATTTGGGGTAATTGTAAACAGTAGTTAAGATTAGGGATTATTTATAAATTTATTAATAACAAGTCAAATGCACAGATCTTAAATGTGCAGTTTCAGGCGTTTTGGCGATAGTGTATATTTATGTAACAGCCACTCACAACAGCATATAGAGTATTTCCATCACCATGAAAAGTTTCCTACATCCCCGGTACCTCTTTCCAATCAATTAGCAATCCTTTGCCCTCACCATTTACCCCATGACCTCTTTTTAATTTCTTCCAGAGCTAAGATTTATTACATTGCATTTTACATAATCTTAGCATGAATTGTCTCAGGTTATGGAGACTATTTGTAACAATTTATGTCACAAGAATGAGATATTGTTATGACTTGGCTTTAAAGTATTTATTAGTTAATACAATTTCAAAGCATTTTTCTTGTAGGAGTCTAATGAAAGTGATAAATTTTTTCTATTTGAGCTTTATGAGTTCAAAAGTTCATTGATCAGAGAAAATTTTACTTTGCAGATTTCAACTGAAGATATAGAAGTAAATCTAGAAAAAAATTGGATCATTCTCTGTACTTCTCTGCATTTTCTAAAATTTCTGCTACAATCATGAATTGCTCTTAGAATAAGGCAAAACATCAGTGTTTTCTTTTTTCATAATCATGTTAAATCCCTTTATATTTACTTCGATCAAAGTGTCTTAGAGACATGTTTTCAATTAAGAAGTCCCATGGTTTTTGAGCTCTATGGTCTGTTTCTTCTCACATAAATGCTAACTGGCCTCTTGGTGTTCTTTATTGGGACTCTGACACAATCCTGGGAAAAGGTCAGTAAGATATCATTATAGTCAAGAGATAAGAGAAATAATTAACCACTTTGTTTACTCACAGGAACAGGAAATGTTTTGTTTCTCAAAGGTTTAATTCAAACCCTTTCCATCTCACAATATGTAGTGATCATAAAATTTCCTTTTTTTTTTTTTTAGAACAATAAACACCTTTATTGCATGAGCTAAGACGGGAGAGGGGAGGGCTTATCTGCCTTTCCGGTTCTTGGCTTTCTTCAGCCAGCACGTCGGTGTGATATGACAGCCTTATCTGGCCGTGTGACATCAAGGTCTGACCATCTGCCAAGGTGCATGTGCAACACTCCTGGATGGTGAGACCAATGGGAAGGTGCTGGGCTCCCCAGCCTAGGGCTCCCTGTGTGGGCTGGATGCCGGAGGTCTGGGTGCCATGAATCCTGGCTGGCTGGGGCTGAAGGGGAGGACCACTGGGTGAAGACCCTGTTGGGGGTCCTCTCCCTTTCTCTCTTTCATGGAAGAAATAAAAACACACTGCAAAAAAAGAAAAAGAAAATCTGAATGCTCAAAACTCTGACTCCTTGATTGATCGATCATATTTCCTTTGAACAACAAGCTAACTGTTGAATGTGTATTTGCATGTATTCCATATTTGTCAACGCTACCAAATTAATTGCTAAAATGCTTTATTGGTAATTCCACTTAAGAGAAATCAGTTTAATATTCAAATTTCTCATTAGAACCATTATAATTAATCTTTGACACAAAAATACTTAAATTTTAAAAAATTTGCTAGAGGGCATGTGTGCTCACCAGAGAGGTAGAGAGACAGAGAGAGAGATGGAAAGAGAAAGCACCCCGCCAAGGGGGTGTGGTCATGCCATAAGCCCTTCTCGGTTTCTCCATTCTGTCAGGATTCGGGGCATGCGTGCATATATGCCTGGCCTGCTTTTTAAGCTACCAGGCCCAGGATTCAAGCCATGCAGTTGGTCATCTGGGATCTGGCTCCCTTAACCACCAGGCCACTGGACCAGCCCTCTGATTAATTTTTTTTCTGGAGGGCATGCACATTCACCAAAGAGGAGAGAAGACAGCCTACCATGGGGAATGGACACTGTGATTTCTTCTCCCTCCCTCCCTCCTTTTGGGATTTTGGGTACACATGCACACATGCCTGGCACATTTCTCAAGCCGCCAGACCCAGGACTCAGACTCTGTGGTCGGCCATGTGTAATCTGGCTGTGTTAACCACCAGGCCAAGGAGTTAGCTCTGATTAAATATTTTAAATAATGAAATATAATTGCTAAGTCTTAGTTTCAATGCACTGACCTTTCTTGGGAGGAAGTGCTAATTAAAGTTTCTAGCAGCATTGTTTGTGAGAGCTCTCTGTGTGATGAAGAGCTCTTTGCTGCCATCTGTGGCTACTGAGCACTTGTGTGGCCAGGGTGGCTATAGAACTGAATCTTTTTTCTTTAGTTTGCTATAGGGCACGTGTGATCACCAGAGAGAGGGAGGCAAAAGAGAGAAACAAAACACATGGCCACACTGCGATCCCTTCTCCTCCATTCTCCTCTAAGAATTTTGGGCATGCATGTACACTCACCCAGCATGATCCAACATGATTTTTAAGCCACCAAGTCCGGGACTTGAACTGCAGTCAGACTTGGGGAAGCCCAGCATCTTAACCACCACACCACCTCCTGCTCCTCTTCCCTTTTTTAATTGAAATAGAACTGTTTGTTAGGTGGGCATATGGATGTCCCCTCCCCCCCCACTACACACACACACACACGGAAAAAAAAGCATTTCTAAGTCTAAATAGCTAAGTCACAGTCAATTAATGTCAGTTAAAGTAAATTAAGGTCTGTAGGAAGTGTCCTTAAGAAGATGAAATGTATCTTTTTCTTCTTTCTAGTATCTAGACATAGATGGAATCTGGCAGCTCCCTTGGACTTGTTTAGGCTTATTTCTTTCTTCCATGAGAGTGTGTGTGTGTGTGTGTGTGTGTGTGTGAGAGAGAGAGAGAGAGAGAGAGAGAGAGAGAGAGAGGGAAAGCACCTCTGACAGGGACTTGACACTGCACCCACCTTCAGCTTCAGGAGAGAGAGAGAGAGAGAGAGAGAGAGAGAGAGAGAGAGAGAGGGAATGCACCTCTGACAGGGTCTTGACACTGCACCCACCTTCGGCTTCAGCCAGCTTTGACTCACAGGCAAATGCACGTGCAGTATACTCAGGGAGGTCTCCAGACTTGAACCTTCCCAAGTGGGATTGCCTGGCAGAATACTGCATCCCACTGCTGCATGGTCTAGTCCATACCTGTGTGGTTTTTCCCAGTCTTTTCTTTTTTGAGAGAGAGATTTTTGCTATAGGGTGCATGCAGTTGCCATAAAACATTCTTTCAATTTGCTATAGGACACATGTACCCATCAGAGAAAGTGAAAGTGAGAAAGCAAGCTGCCAGGTCTGGGACTCAAGCCATGGTTAGCCATGTGGGAGTCCAATGCCTAAACTACCATGCCACCTGCTGGCCCCGAACCCAGGTATTTACTTTTCTGTTACTTTCAGCTGAATTTAATTCTTATTGCTATGAGACCCCAGTGCAGTCTGTTGTGGCTTTTTTTCCCTAGTAGGCAGTATCTCTTTTCCCCTTCATGTTCAGAATCAGTTGATAGACATAAAAGTTGAAAGATAGGTTGAAAAATCCCTCTGCCATTACTGAAAAAGCTGATTGGTGGAAAAAGGACCTGTTATCACCATGCTCCTACATGGGACAGATTATCTGCCCCTACTGCCCGCCTAACTTTGGTTTCTCAATCTCAACACTATGTGGAGTCTTCAGAGTTCACAGAAAATGTGTATTATGAAAAAAACCTATGCACGAACTTCAAATATTTTTACTAAAGTTCATACTCTGATTTTATTTTCCCATGAACTTTTTTAAGTCTCTTAGTATTGCCATCTAGGACTCTGTTACATAGGTGTGTCTTGTGCAGGGTGTTGAGCAGGACACCATCCTCCACCCAATGTCAGTTCTCCAGTCCAGTCCCTAGGATCAACAACAGCCCCAGACATTGACACACATTTCCTGGGGAGAAAGTTTCATGTAACTGAACACCAATAGACTCCCCCTTCGTAAAGTACAATGAGTTACCACCTAACCCCAAGCAGAATGGCTGAGATTAAAAAAAAAAAAAAAAAAAAAAAAAAAAAAAAAAAAAAAAAAAAAAGTGCTGGCGAAGGTGTGCTGAAAAGGGAACTCTTCCACACAGTTGGTGGGAATGTAAATTAGTACAGCCACTGTGGAGATCAATATGGAGGTTCCTCAAAGATCTACAAATGGAACTACAATACAATCCAGCAATTCCACTCTTAGCTATCTCCCAGGGTAGGATAGGAATACACTCTGTCAGAAAAACACTTGTACATCCATGTTTATTGCAGAGCATTATTCACAATTTGGGATTCACAATCCAAATGTCCATGAACAGATGAATGGATTGAAAAAGTGTGGCACATATATACTATGGACTACTACTCAGCCATAAAAAACGTGACCTTGGAATTTAATAGAAAGTGGATGAATATGGAAGATTTAATGCTAAGTGAAGCAAGTCAGACTATGAAAGAGAGAGGCATTGTATGTCCCCATTTAACATATACTGAATGTCTGCACTCTATGGCAGAAACGGAAAAAACTGTAAGGTATAAAAGCATGGACAGCAACTGTTGACACCAGAGTTTGGGAGCAGGGCAAGAACTATGTGTTTGAGTCGGGGCAGGGGGGGAACAAGGGGGAAAGAAAGAAAAAACATTCAATGAACAAAAAGATGGAAAATTATTTGTTGATGACAACATGTATAATTTCTTTGGAATAACAGGGTATTCATACTGAAAAAATTCATTTTCAATGTGAAGACGACTGAATGTAAAAAATAAGGAAAAAAGGAAAAAAATGTGTATTTGCACAGGTAGGAAATTCCCAGAGAGGATGCCCATAAGAGACTGCCTTTAATATCCAGTTCCTTTTACAAACTCATTATCAGAACAGCCCCTGGCCTCTTCTCCTACAGAAGCTATTTTAGGACCGGAGAAGTCAGGAATGTAATTGAGGTGGATCTATAGGAAACCCAATGCTAGCACTGCTCTCCTGAAGACAGTCCCTTTTTTTTTTTTTTGTCATACATCCCCATGTAATCAGTTCCTATCGGCCTGTTTTCACAAACATTAGCTAGGAATCATGTGATCGGTTACGTACAATTACTTTCACTGGAACTAAAGAATGGGAACTAGAAAGCCTCAGTGGCCGAGGATGAAGATGTAGGGTCAAGGCTGAGTAGCCAGGCACTGCTTTAAGTCCATTTGCTTCTTAGAGTTACTGTGTTTGGAGGAAGAAGCATCATCTATATGCGTTTATATGTTTGCCCATGGTTACCAGCCCTTTAGAGAGTAAGCTAGTGCAGAGTTGTCACACTTTTTGGCTCTGGACCTCTTTAAACTCTAAAAAATTGAAGACCCCAAAAGCCTTTGTCTATTGTATTGTATCAACTGATATGTAAAGTACTGCGGTGGTGGTGGATGGCTGGATCCCGCATGGTTGACTGCGTGGCTCAAGTCTCAGACTCAGAGGCAACCCAAAGTCTTAAAAGGATGAGGCTGAAGGGATAGCAGTGTGACCATCCCAAGGGGGTGATTTCTTGATTTCTCACTTTCTCTGTTCCTAGTGAGTGCACATACCCTATAGCAAATTAAAATTTATAACAGTATTGCAAACGAAAACTAAGAAATTTTATAAATATTTATTACTTCCTCTAGAAATAACAGTAAACACATTACATTTTAAATTACATTTTTAAAAATGAAAAATAACTAGATTTTTCCAAGGTAAAAACAATTTAGTGAAGAGTGACATTATCTTCCACTTGTGCAAACCTCTTCAATGTCTGGGTGAGTAGACAAGATGGATTTTCCTATCTGCTCTGCAGTCACCAAGTTGCGGCATTTGGGTTTAAGTACATGAAGAGAAACCCAGCATCATACACACATGTAGTAGGGAAGTGGGAGGTTGTTTCAGCAGGCTTCTCAGATGATCAGGATATTCCTCCCTGATCACTGTAACTTGCCAAGTGGTAGTTTGAGGTTAGCTGTAGCCCCTGCCTGGGACATGTGGCCTTGACCTCTGCTCTGGGGCCTCTCTTCTGATGACAGGGCTGCCCACCTTGCTTGGTCACAGTTCAGCCCAGAGACTGCTCTCCCAGGCCACACTGTCATTTTTCCTGTTGCCCTCCTTCACGTCTTTTCCTCCTTCTTCCTCTTCCTCTCCTGCCACCCTGGCTCCTTCCCTGGTTTTCACTCCCTCTTCTACCTTCTCCATGGGTCTCTTCCTCCTCTGAGGCCCCACCTCCGGGCCTCTGAAGGCCAGGCAGGGTGCCTGGATACTGACTTTCTCCCAGCTGCTGCGAGGATGGGGCCCAAGGTGAACAAGCTGCCAGGTCTGTCTTTAGGGGCCAGAAAAGCTTCAAGAGCAGATCAAGCCAGAAGGCACTGCCTCAGACCCTGGTTACACCCTGGTTACTGCCTGGCACGGCTGGGCATGGCCGCTGGGGTGAGCGAGCCCATTGCTGTCAGAATTGAGGAGTCAGCTCTGAACACAATCGTATAATGAACTGCTTTTAACATCCCAGGTAGGTTCACTCTGATTATAATTTTTGTTAATCATGTGACAGATTCCTGAGATTTCAAGACACAACTGATTACTCATGTTTAAATAAAACATTGGTTCCATCTTAAGGCCACAAAGTCTTCAGGGGATCTATCGCTCATTTAATCTTGTTCGTCACCTTGTCAGCCAATATACGCTTTCCTGGGGCCGATGTCTCTAATGTAAAGGCCTCCCTCTGGACCACAGCACAAAGTGATCGTTTGCTGATCAGGGATGACTACTCTGCTTTTAAAGACACACAAAACTGGAACAGATTAATACCTTAGTATCTTTCCTCCAGTGCAAATTCAGTCTTTTTTTTTTTTTTTTTTTTTAAGAGAGAGATTTGTTATAGGGCAAATGCACATGCCAGAGAGACAAAGACATAGAAAGTGAGAAAAAAAACCCTCCCAGGGGGAAGGCCACGCCACAATCCCTTCTCCTCCAGTCTCCTCTTGGGACTTTGGGCATGTACGCACATGTGCCTGTTGTTTTAAACTGCCGGTCTGGGATTTCAATCATGGTCAAGTACGTGGGAGCCCAGCGACATAACCATTACAACGTCTGCTGGTCCCATCTATTGGTTTGATTTTAAAGTCAGGGTTTTCTTGTTTCTAAATTCTTGGGAGTCGGGTGAAATGTAGTCACATAGCTTTTCTGATCGACCAGTGAGTCAATGGAGAGTGATGTAAACGCAGGACATGTCCAACACGGTCCCTGCCCTGGAGACAGACGGCAACGCCAGCTAGAAAACACGCAGCTACTGAAGAGGACAAGGAGGCTTCGCAGGCTGAGAAGCCATACTCAAGGCAGAGCGACACGGAGGGAAGGGTCTTGGCCAGGTCCAGAATGGGATGACGACGGTAACCTCAGGAAAGAGCCAGGCAAAGGCAGGTGGGGAAGTGAACGTGTACTCTAGGCACTGCGGTAGACCCACTGGGTGAAGGCCTGCATGGTGAGACCAGGAAAGCGGGAGGGCTACTGTGGGCTGGCCTGCAGGCCTCGGGCAAGGCTGCACTTCAGCATGAAGGAAACATGGCAGCAAGCAGTTTCTGAAAATGAGCAACTGGGTGTATACGGAGAGATGGGCCTCAGCTTTGGGACAGAGAGAGGGAGCGTCGGGGAACTAGTTCATGTGACACTTATCTTAGCAGTCCTACAAAGCAGCGACGGGACACCAGGAGATGGGAGTGACTTGAGAGACCTCATTTATGTAACATGTCTACGATTTAGAGGCTTTTTCTTACGTGATCTCATTTTACTCTCAGAACAATCTGTAAAACAGGACATTTGTCACATTTCACGGGTAAGGAAGCACTGCTCGGAAATACTGCTGTCACTTTTAGCAATGCTTCCTGGGTTCGTGTTGGGACACCACCGTTTTTCTCTCATTCCTTCTTAAAGAAATCTTTCTTCTGTATTTCTCTTCAGTTCAGCCTGGAGAGAGCTGTCCCCGGGTCCCCTCTGCCACTCTCTCATAGGGTGAGCCCCTACTCTCATGGTTGACGGCATCACCTAAGCCGACACCCGCTGAGTCTGTCGCAGAACTCAGATCCTTGCAGAGAACGCGACCACACACGACCACTGGCCTACACCTTCACTTTGGTCAATCTAAAACCTAATTTTTCATCCTACACTTGTTCTAGTTTCACTCCCTGGTTTGTCAAACCCTACCATCTAGTCCCATGAGGGCAAACATGCCCCCTCTAGCTTCTTTTTGGCTAATTTCAAGTAACAACATTTTGTATAAAGCAGAGGGAGTGAGGAAAAGACAGAGACCGGCCCCTCCCCAGAGGAGCACTCGCGGCAGTTTGCAGGCCTGGAGGCCGCCCAGCGGGGACAGGGAGGAAGAGGCTGGTGCTCAGTGGAGGGAGGACTGGCCAGTTAGCTGCTGGGGCTTGGAGGTATATGAATCCTGAATGTTGTTTCTAATACCTTGATTCTGGATTTCTATTTTACAGCATTTTATACACGGTCTTAATTTCAAATCGCTTCACATTTTTCTTTGAAAGCACGAGAGGTTTAAAATATGAATTCAAATGACACCGCTATCTGTAAGACAGACAAGCCAGGTACATTAGTCTAGTTTTACAATTCACCTGCTGATTCACTGATTTGTACAAACATTTATTGAGCACTTCTGATGGGTGCAAGGTGCTGGGATATAACAATGATTACGACAAAGTCCCTAAGGAGCTCACAGTCTAATGGTAAACTACTGAGTAAACTGAGGCACAGAGTGGTAAATGACTTACCCAATGAGGTAGAGATAGCTAGGTATGTGGAAACGTGGGACCGGGCTGGAGAGAGGGCAGGCTGTGAACCATCCTGAGTCGCACCCCTTGGACTAGTGAGCAGTGCTGCACTCAGGAGCGGCTACAAAATCTGCTTGCAAAAAGCTGCAGGTAGTTTCCCATTTCTCCATGACTGAATTTATGTCTCGCAATGAATTAAGCTGTTACCTGAGGGTGTTTCTACAACTTGCCCCTGAAGTGTCAGGGCAGGCCACCAAACTGCTGGGACAGTACCTCTGCAGACACCTTGAAATCGAGAAGTGTCTGACTCCAACATCAGCACTGGGAACTGTATAAAATATTTTCATTAAATCCATGAACTCAGATGTATAGCATATTTATGATACTTCTACATGTAGAAGCTTGGGAAAATTCTCCTCTAACCCTCGTCCAGAGGATTCTAAGAAGTTACAGAAATCGAGGAAATTAGAGAATTTGTCTATCACTTTCTATATATACATTATTTTGGCTGTACAAGTGAAAAGTGTCACTTAGACATACTGTAGGTACCTAAACCTTATACAGATATATACAAAGACATCACATTTAGACTTGTGTGTACACCTGTCAAACATGAATCAGTTAACTGCAAACACGACCCAGTGTAAGGCAATTTCTTTAGTGACATGAGCCTCAAAGGAGAGGGGAGAGTCCACGGAGAACTGTCTGCTTCGGGCGTGTCGTCTGTTTTCATGATCCTCTTTATGACAAAATTATTTCAACCTACATCTCGGCCATGTAGGAGTTCAGCGACATAGATCAACCAAGATGGGAACCAAGACATCAGGAACCGAGATGTGTATTTCACTGACAGTGCAGTGAACAATGATAAAAAGAGCTGTCTTGAGTGTGAAAACCTTAATTACCCAGTAATCCTGGGAGGGAACTACCCAAAGACGCTCCTGACCTAACGCTGCCACCAGCTGAGGAGGAGAGCACTTCCCCGATGACTTACTGCTCCAAGAATCAAATCTGATGCATAATTCATCCACACAGGACATGCCAGAAAACCTCTCAACACACCAATTCTCAAATGCTATCAGTTGCTCACTTCCAGCAATTCATCATTTTGCTGAGGATTTTCTTCTGAAAAAAACACATAGGAGAGAAATTCCTGTAAGTGAAGGTTTAAAGGAAAAGAGGTAACAAAACATATAATTCAACTGCTTAAAATAAAACCGTGGGGGGGGCCAGTAGGTGGCGTGGTGGTTAAGAGTGTTGGGCTCCCACATGGCCAACCATGGTTCAAGTCCTGGACCTGGTAGCTTGCTTTCTTACTTCCCTCCCCCTCTCATCAAACTGGAAAATAATAATAATAATAATGATAAAGAGTTAAAAAAAATAAATAAAACTGGGGATTCCTCTCAAGAACCTCATTCTTATGTTAATAGCATAAGACTACTTTTTTTTTTTCAGTTTCATGAGCATAAACTAGAACTCAGACTTGTCACTGGCAGCACCTGTCAGAGACTGCTTTTGAAAGTCTTCCCAGGGGCCAGCAAGTGATGTGGTGGTTAAGGGCACTAGACTCCCACATGGCCAATTATGGTTTGAGTCCTGGACCTGGTGGCTTGCTTTCTTACTTTTCCACTCTCCCTCTCTGTCCCTCTCTGGTCAAATTAAGATAAATAAATAAATAAATAAAGTAAAATTTAAAAAATAATAATCTTTAAAAGAAACAAACAAACAAAAAGTCTTCCCAATTCAAAGACCACCACAAGCGAGAACCATCATGGGAGCAACTAGAGTTCTAAATTTCCACTAAAATCAAAACCACCTGACTCCAGCTATAATGAAAGTGCTCTAAAATAGTCTGAAATACAGTAAGAATTACTTTTTTATATGTATCTTAATGCATGTTTGTCAGCAGGAAGAATAAAAACGTCCTAAGGCCATCAAGTTGTATATCCTTGAACTCACTAGAACCACACATTTTCTAATCACAAAGTTGGTATATTCACCTTCCTTCGGGTGCTCTGGGTTTTTGCTTTCAGACGAAGAGGTCTTGACCCCTTCAGATGCTTGTCTACTCGAGTGACCCTGCTCCACTTCACACAGATAGACATCAATGGGTCCTTTGGTGCTTCTTATATGCACTGTGATTGAGTCCTAGCAAAGGACACACGAAACACCAGGATGCAGGAGAGAATTAACTCATCACATTTTTTCACTTACCAGAAAGTTTCAAGAAACTCTTCTGAAAATTTAGATTCCAGTACTTTCCTCCCTACCATATACTTAAGGAAATTGTCTTCTTAGCTGTAGTCACATTAAACCACTGGCCAGTTCAGTCAGGATGGCTATGACGACACAGAGACGGTTTCAGAGCCATCACATAATACCTCAGGACCCAGGTGCCCATCTCTCCCCATTCTAGGTGCTGACTCCTTCAAGGAGGCCATGTTGATGCCATAGAACTCCAGAATCTCAGTCTCTTACAAGGGAATGTTTAGATTCCCAGGACAACAAAGAGGCACCAAGACAAATGGAAGGATATGCTTTTGTCCGGTTCAAAGAAATGAGAGGACAAGATCAAGTAAAAAATACGTGATTTGAAATATTAAAAAGGAACAGGCTGGGATGGCCCTGTGGCCTCATGGTTAAGGGAATTAGATCCCACACAATCAATCATGGTTTGAATCCTGGCCCTTACGGCTTGAAAACCATGCTGGGCACGTGTGCGTGTGTGCTTAAAATCCAAACAGGATGGAGAAATGCAAGAGAGGGGATGGTGATGTGGCCATACCCAGATGTGGAATACTGTCTCCCCCACCTTGTGATAAAGAGTAAAGAAAAAGTTAGGAACTGCATGTAAGGGACTATTATTAACTAACTGTGATTTTCATGTCCTTTGGCTTCAGATTTATTCAAGGTTATTTAAAACACTATTTCTAGGACCAGCAGATGGCATAGCAGTTACGTCACTGAACTCCCACATGGCCAACCACAGTTCGAATCCTGGATCTGCTGGCTTCAAACTCACACTGGGTGCGTGTGCCTTCATGCCCAAGATCCCAGGAGGAAAATGGAGGAGAAGGGGTTGTGGTGTGGCCATCCCCGGGGGTGATTTCTCACTTTCTCTCTCTTTCTGGCGGGCACCTGTGCCCTATAGCAGAAATCTCTCTCTCTTAAAAAAAAAATACTGTTTCCATAAACTATCAGGAAATTGGGTGCCTCTAATGAGAATTTAACTAAATTCTTCAGAAACAGTTCTCATTATGAATGACAGGTGGAAGCTGATTCGGCTGTAAAAGTCTACTTTACCCCTTGCACATAGGTAGACCTGACGCTACAGACCCAGCTGCTCCTCTGCTCCACACCTCCCGAAGACCTTGCAAGAGAGGAAAGTGGTAAGATGCAGCATTTCAGAGGGTCTTGGGGGACCTTGTTTGTTGTCCTTGCTGTGGTTTTAGGGTACAAGACAGGTGGGCTAGAATGTTCAGCTTCTGGTCAGGTTAGGTGTTAGTGTTAGAGTGTTAGGTCAGGTCTGGTTTGAATGGTGAAGCCTAAACAACTCAACAGTAATTTCTAAACAAAAAAAAACGAAACAAAACAAAACAATATGTTGCTCTGGATGGGCAGTCAGCTGGGTTGGCAAACTCCTGCCCAGGGCAGGATGGTTCACTTTTTCGGGTTTACAGCCCATGCTGTCCCTGTCACAACTACTTAACTCTGCTACTGTGGTATGAAAGCAGTCAGAAACATTATCTAAACAAATGGGCGTGTGGCTGTCCTCCAACGTTATTTACAAAAACAAGCAGCAGGCTGCACTGGACCAGGCTGGCTTACCAACCCCTGCTCGGAGCCACAGCTCTCTCCAGGCCACGGGGAGGTCAGACTCCACTGAACCCAGTATGTTCTCGTCTTGTTCTGAGAACTGCTGACCAGCAGCCCAGGTCGCGGTGGCTAGGCTGGATTCCACATGGCTGACCATGCGGCTCCAGTACTGGACCTGGCAGCTTGGGAAACAGGCCAGGTGCACCCAAAATCTACAAAGGACAAATGGAGAAGGGACTGGGGCCTGACTATCCTCCCTGCCCACCCCTGCCCTGGCGAATGCAGGTACCATCTGGGAAATGTAAAAAAATAAGAACAAAACATGAGACTTAAGAGAAGCCCTGGGCATGACCAAAGGCTCAGGGAGGGGGGCCAGCAGGTGGCATGGTAGTGAAGGTGCTGGACTCCCATAAAGCTGACAGCAGTTCAAGTCCCGAACCTGGAGGATTGTTTTCTCACTTCCCCTCTCCCTCTGGTAAGTGTATGTGGTCTATAGTGAATTAAAATAATAATAATAAAATTAAATTAATAATTCTTAAAAAAGAAAGGCCTACCAAGACTTGCCAATTAGTCTGAGGTGCTCACAGCAGAGGGAAAAAAAGCCATCAGTTTCTGTAGAATGGCTCATGCTCCAAAGTAAGATGTGCTGAAAAATGAGTGGGTACTTATTAAAAAAAAAAAAAACCTCTTATTTTAGGGACCAGCAGTTGGCATAATGGCTATGTCGCTGGACTCCCATGTAGTTGACCATGATTCGAGTCAGGGACCTGGTGCCATAAACTCATGCTGGGCACATGTGCGCACGTACCCAAGATTTTGAGAGGAGAATTGAGAAGGGATTGTGGCGTGGCCATCCCCCCCCCGGGGGGGGGGGGAGTGATTTCTCTTTCCCTCTGTCTCTCTCTGTCTTTCTGGCAAGAGCACACGCCCAATAGCAAAAAAACCTCTCAAAATAAATAAATAAATAAAAATCCCTCTTATTTTGTTATTTGGATCCATGGCATGTCTCTAAATTTAAATGGAGCAACTAGGAAACATCACCCTGAAGTCACATCTGCATGTGACTGAGTTGGCTGTGCCACAGTTGACCTGCAGTGCACTGTCAGGTAGCACAGGGTCTTCCTTGAACCGTGGTCTGCCAGGGACAAAAGGAAAGCTGGGTGGTGACAGTACTCTTCACTGTGAGGGAAGCAAATCCCTAGAACTATGAAGAGGCCCTCGCTATGAGCACCGATGGGTCTACCAGGCTGTCAGACTTGATGGTTTGTCCCAAGAATGGCCACATCCCTTGGTTCTGATTCCGTCCTTACCAAGCAACCTTCTGATGACAATTATCTCTCAATACAAACTTTCCTGCAAGGGAAAGAATGGGCTAAGCAGCTGCAGCTGCAGAAATTTTACTTTCCATTTTAAACGTGTGCCTTAAAACTGGTCTAGTTTATTTGTGAGTCTGGTATGAGTTTGGTTAGTAAGTTAATTTCCCGGAGCCTTGGCTGAGACCGAGTAAGTAAGATCTTACTTGCTGAAACTTTAAGACAGGCCAGTTCTTGGTGATTTCTTTAAGAAGCATTATAACAAAATGGTGAAGAACAAACTCTGAAGCCAAACCACCTGGGTCTGAATTCTGGTTCTGTCCCTTAGTGATCTTGAGGAAGTTACAGTATCTTTCTGTTTTGGGTTTCTCAGCTTAGCATGATAATGACTACTTTATTTGTTATGTTAGTTAAAACAAGTTAAAACTTATGCACTGTGGAACAGTTATCAGAGGGACAGCCAACAGTATGCACTGTGGAACAGTTATCAGAGGGACAGCCAACAGTATGCACTGTGGCACAGTTATCAGAGGGACAGCCAACAGTATGCACTGTGGCACAGTTATCAGAGGGACAGCCAACAGTATGCACTGTGGCACAGTTATCAGAGGGACAGCCAACAGTATGCACTGTGGCACAGTTATCAGAGGGACAGCCAACAGTATGCACTGTGGCACAGTTATCAGAGGGACAGCCAACAGTATGCACTGTGGCACAGTTATCAGAGGGACAGCCAACAGTATGCACTGTGGCACAGTTATCAGAGGGACAGCCAACAGTATGCACTGTGGCACAGTTATCAGAGGGACAGCCAACAGTATGCACTGTGGCACAGTTATCAGAGGGACAGCCAACAGTATGCACTGTGGCACAGTTATCAGAGGGACAGCCAACAGTATGCACTGTGGCACAGTTATCAGAGGGACAGCCAACAGTATGCACTGTGGCACAGTTATCAGAGGGACAGCCAACAGTATGCACTGTGGCACAGTTATCAGAGGGACAGCCAACAGTATGCACTGTGGCACAGTTATCAGAGGGACAGCCAACAGTATGCACTGTGGCACAGTTATCAGAGGGACAGCCAACAGTATGCACTGTGGCACAGTTATCAGAGGGACAGCCAACAGTATGCACTGTGGCACAGTTATCAGAGGGACAGCCAACAGTATGCACTGTGGCACAGTTATCAGAGGGACAGCCAACAGTATGCACTGTGGCACAGTTATCAGAGGGACAGCCAACAGTATGCACTGTGGCACAGTTATCAGAGGGACAGCCAACAGTATGCACTGTGGGACAGTTATCAGAGGGACAGCCAACAGTATGCACTGTGGCACAGTTATCAGAGGGACAGCCAACAGTATGCACTGTGGCACAGTTATCAGAGGGACAGCCAACAGTATGCACTGTGGCACAGTTATCAGAGGGACAGCCAACAGTATGCACTGTGGCACAGTTATCAGAGGGACAGCCAACAGTATGCACTGTGGCACAGTTATCAGAGGGACAGCCAACAGTATGCACTGTGGCACAGTTATCAGAGGGACAGCCAACAGTATGCACTGTGGCACAGTTATCAGAGGGACAGCCAACAGTATGCACTGTGGCACAGTTATCAGAGGGACAGCCAACAGTATGCACTGTGGCACAGTTATCAGAGGGACAGCCAACAGTATGCACTGTGGCACAGTTATCAGAGGGACAGCCAACAGTATGCACTGTGGCACAGTTATCAGAGGGACAGCCAACAGTATGCACTGTGGCACAGTTATCAGAGGGACAGCCAACAGTATGCACTGTGGCACAGTTATCAGAGGGACAGCCAACAGTATGCACTGTGGCACAGTTATCAGAGGGACAGCCAACAGTATGCACTGTGGCACAGTTATCAGAGGGACAGCCAACAGTATGCACTGTGGCACAGTTATCAGAGGGACAGCCAACAGTATGCACTGTGGCACAGTTATCAGAGGGACAGCCAACAGTATGCACTGTGGCACAGTTATCAGAGGGACAGCCAACAGTATGCACTGTGGCACAGTTATCAGAGGGACAGCCAACAGTATGCACTGTGGCACAGTTATCAGAGGGACAGCCAACAGTATGCACTGTGGCACAGTTATCAGAGGGACAGCCAACAGTATGCACTGTGGCACAGTTATCAGAGGGACAGCCAACAGTATGCACTGTGGCACAGTTATCAGAGGGACAGCCAACAGTATGCACTGTGGCACAGTTATCAGAGGGACAGCCAACAGTATGCACTGTGGCACAGTTATCAGAGGGACAGCCAACAGTATGCACTGTGGGACAGTTATCAGAGGGACAGCCAACAGTATGCACTGTGGCACAGTTATCAGAGGGACAGCCAACAGTATGCACTGTGGCACAGTTATCAGAGGGACAGCCAACAGTATGCACTGTGGCACAGTTATCAGAGGGACAGCCAACAGTATGCACTGTGGGACAGTTATCAGAGGGACAGCCAACAGTATGCACTGTGGCACAGTTATCAGAGGGACAGCCAACAGTATGCACTGTGGCACAGTTATCAGAGGGACAGCCAACAGTATGCACTGTGGCACAGTTATCAGAGGGACAGCCAACAGTATGCACTGTGGCACAGTTATCAGAGGGACAGCCAACAGTATGCACTGTGGCACAGTTATCAGAGGGACAGCCAACAGTATGCACTGTGGCACAGTTATCAGAGGGACAGCCAACAGTATGCACTGTGGCACAGTTATCAGAGGGACAGCCAACAGTATGCACTGTGGCACAGTTATCAGAGGGACAGCCAACAGTATGCACTGTGGCACAGTTATCAGAGGGACAGCCAACAGTATGCACTGTGGCACAGTTATCAGAGGGACAGCCAACAGTATGCACTGTGGCACAGTTATCAGAGGGACAGCCAACAGTATGCACTGTGGCACAGTTATCAGAGGGACAGCCAACAGTATGCACTGTGGGACAGTTATCAGAGGGACAGCCAACAGTATGCACTGTGGCACAGTTATCAGAGGGACAGCCAACAGTATGCACTGTGGCACAGTTATCAGAGGGACAGCCAACAGTATGCACTGTGGCACAGTTATCAGAGGGACAGCCAACAGTATGCACTGTGGCACAGTTATCAGAGGGACAGCCAACAGTATGCACTGTGGCACAGTTATCAGAGGGACAGCCAACAGTATGCACTGTGGCACAGTTATCAGAGGGACAGCCAACAGTATGCACTGTGGCACAGTTATCAGAGGGACAGCCAACAGTATGCACTGTGGCACAGTTATCAGAGGGACAGCCAACAGTATGCACTGTGGCACAGTTATCAGAGGGACAGCCAACAGTATGCACTGTGGCACAGTTATCAGAGGGACAGCCAACAGTATGCACTGTGGCACAGTTATCAGAGGGACAGCCAACAGTATGCACTGTGGCACAGTTATCAGAGGGACAGCCAACAGTATGCACTGTGGCACAGTTATCAGAGGGACAGCCAACAGTATGTACTGTGGAGCAGTTATCAGAGGGACAGCCAACAGTATGCACTGTGGAGCAGTTATCAGAGGGACAGCCAACAGTATGCACTGTGGAGCAGTTATCAGAGGGACAGCCAAGATGTACCCAAAGGCTATCAATCACTGACTGTCAGAGCACAGCCTAAGCAGTTAGCCCTCCCCGCTTGGATCTACTTAAAATGCAAGGCTACCTACTTCTCTGGGAGCTGGAACATCCAACCTGGTTTCGGCTGGAGCTTTAACTGCGATCACAATCTGTTCGTGGAAGGCTTGAATGCTGTGAATATCCTGATACGTCACATACGCTAGTGTAAAGATCGGTCAAGGAGCTCTAAGCACAGCACGACTTACTGGGAAGATCATTTATCTCTTGTAATCCATGAATGCAAGCGTAACGTAAGAGAACCTTTAGTTTTTATGGGATGCAAATTCACAGTTAAGAAGTTAGTAAAAAAGTTACTTCATAAATCATTCTTATTTCCTGTACAATACTGAATATTTTACCAAGTGTTTTACAATGTTTATAACTCAAAGAATTCCTTTCGACAACACTATTGTAATTATGATGACAATTCTGGAGAAAAATATTAATGCAGTCTGAGTACCTAACACAAACACAACTCATGAAGATATTCAAATTTCCACCTTACTCCCTGTTCATTGCTACATCTTACTATAACTCTGGGGAGACAAATTCAGTGTTTTGATACAAATCCCCTAAAACCTATGAAAACAGAAACAACCAGGAGATAAGTTTTTCAGGACTGTCAGATATGATGGATTTCTTTCATCTGAAATTATTTCCCACCCTACTGCCTGAACCTTTTCCATTTTGTTTTATTGCATTGCTTGAAATTTTACCTATTAAATGATTAATTAAATGATCTCCAGCATTCTAACTACATACTTTTTAATGGCTATATAGTTCTGCTAGTGTTATTTTAGTTTTCCTTCTAACAACTGCACTGTGGGAATTAAGAGTTTTGACTGCCGTAGAGAGTTTACATAAATTTGACATATAGGATAGCTTGGAATTGGTGACATCCTAAGAATGCTATACGGAACAGTATGGCATAAAGAGAGAGGGTCGAAACCAGACGGGTACCCCCACCAGGCCCAGAGACACTGCACTCAGAGTACTGACAGTCAGCACCACTGGGCCTATGTGGACTTTCAAGCACCTACCACTCTAACGACAATTTGTTGAGTTCCAGAAACAAACTTTTTCACCAGTTAGGGAAAACTTAACTTCACAGAAGCTAACAAATACTGTATTACTTTTTAATTGGCTTGTTGGAGAAGTTATGATGCATGTTTGTATAGAAAAACACAGTAGAATTCAGACTATGAAACACTTATGCTTCACTATTTCAAGCGGAAATGCCAGCTCTGGTGTGGTCTGTTATTGTACTACTGAGAAACACCACATCAGGAGATAAAACCAACAGTACATTGCTTATGTTTGAGGCTACACTCCCCAACTTTCACTTACTTTAATGTCTATGCTCTAACCTTATATTTTAATATGTAAATTAAACCCCCAAGCTGACCCTACTACTTGAAGTAATCTGTTCTGGAAGCAGAAATTTTAAAAATGTACAGACTTAAAGGATATCTTTCATTTTCTTTGTCATCTGTTAACTCAAACAACTGCTGAGCACAATCTTTAATTAAGTCATCCAAAGCATCTTCCATTGCTGATAAGTCAGAAAGTTCCTCCTGCAGCTTCTTCTGCTGGGGTACCGCTCCAAAATCGCTAAGATCAGATCCTCTTTAAAAACAAACAAACAAACAAACAAAAAATCACCATCAGTAACATCCACAGAATAATAACAAGTTAGGTTACTGGAACTCCTCCATACATTTTCCATCAGGTGTTTCCCACAACAGACAGAATCTAGGGACTCTGATGTAACTGCTGCCTCTCTCTATTCTGGACAGCCGTTCTTCTTCCTGTACATAAGCTGTTATGTCTCCCCACTTATAGTTCATCACCTTACACAGGATATTTAAAAAAAAATAGATTACAGTCCTATAGAAACTAATAATGGCAAAGAGAGCTTAACGAAGTCAACAGAACACTGAATTAAGATGAACGATACCCAGCCGAAGCCGCGGCCCTACCTACAGCCTGACCTGATGAGGCACTTTTCAGTGCTTTAGTTTATACACATGAAAACCGAGGATGGGCTAAATGAGTTCCTCTGCCGAGATCCTGACTTCTTCCCTCCCGTGTATACCCTATCTGAACATAGTGGCTGTATTCATCATTCTTAAAAGATCTATTTTCTTCAGTTATTAGTGGCTACTACAATGATATGACAGGCAACAATGGACACTCACTTTCTCCTTCAATTTGTATGGAAACTCAATAGGGGAAAGGCCATCACCTTCATCTTTTATCCCATTCTTGCTACTTTTCATGTCTGAGTCTCATCAGTGGCTCAGGATACTACCTGATATGAACCCTTGAAGTATTTTCTAATATCATTTAGTAAGTATGTTCAAATTAGAATTCAACTCTATTTCTGTACTACTGAAAAAACAAACTTGCTAAATACCTGTTCTCTAATAACTAGGTTACGTAGAAACACTTTATGACCCTTGTTGGTACGTTTCATTTGCCTGGAAGTATACACTTTCACGCTGTTAGAACTGTTTCTTCCTGATCCAAAACACTGCCTAGCCTAAGAATACCAGTGTTTTTCTTAAGAGTATGCGTGCAAACATACACATATCGTTATTCACATCTATGTCATAAGATAATTTTTCCAAGGGATCCCTCTTGATCATGTGAAGTCTTCATTAACTGTCTTTTAGGCATTAAGTCTGTTTTTTGTTTTGTTTTCTAGATATTCAGGGAAGTGTGTTTCCAAGTGTGGTCCACAGCCCACCTGCATCACAATCATGGGGTACCTGCCTTCCCCAGAACCACTGACCTAGGGCTCCTGGGGTAGGAGGTCTTGGGGTCATCGCATACTGTGTGAAAACCACTGTCCTACAACATCAAGGGATTCCCCCCAATATCATCAATTGGCATTGAGGAAACACTTAAAAAACAAAACTCGTGTACTTTTTGGGACAATGCAAGAAAACTTTACAGAACCTTTTCTGAAGTCTTTTTCTTTTGGTTTTATAGTGTCACAACATTGTTAATATCTACTTTGTTTTAAGCATGGAACTGTCACTTAATGAGAAGGGGGAAAGCCAAGAAAAGTCTGAAACCAACTCACATCCACCGAATGTGGTTCTTAGACTTCTTTTCAACTAGGTCAATCCCATCTAGGACATTGGTGATGTCATAGACTCTACGTTTCCGCACTCCCAGCTTTGTTGCAACCTTGTTTAAGTCGAGAATACCACCAGGGGCAGATCTGACAAGATCCATAAATTTTCGAGTTAAATAAACCAGTGAAACATCAAAACGAGGTCTCTTCACTTTTAGAGCTTCTGGGAAACAAAATAGACACATTTGTAAAAATTTAATACATTTCTCAAGTCATTTAAAAAATCATTTTCTCTTGATCAGAAAACACAGACAACTACAGAAATTCCCACACGCTGACCAAATCATAGGTAATTTCTAGAAAATAAACTTCTTAAACTGAATGAAAAATGAACTGGCCTATCCAAGGTCTAAACAAAGGCTCTGAATTTAATTAAAGGAGTATTTGAAATATGCAGCGAGTTTCCATCGAACATACAGATTTGCAGAAGTACACTGCATCTTACCAGACAAAATAATGAGTTTATATTTATATCCACACCACTCTCAGGAGGATGAGAAGTGACTTCTAAAATTAAGTTTCTCATTTTGTCTTGAAGTTAAGGAATTCTTTAGAAAGCAAAGGCAAAGACTTGGTTTTTATTGTTTCAATCTATGTCAGGTGTAAGCCTGCCCGATAAATGTTTCAAAGAGCTCAAACTAGTCTTTCATTAGGACAATTATGATGTACCTTCAGAAAAAGTGGTTATTATCTACTTTTTAAAATATTCAGTATACTGGGCCAGCAGGTGATGTGCTGGACTCTCATATGGCTGACAGCTTGCTTTCTCACTTTCCCTCTCTCTCTCTCTCACTCTGTCCCTCTCTGGTCAAATAAATCAATAAATACATACATAAAAAGTTAAATAAAAAATAACAAAATATTTTAAAATACTCATTACGCTAAAGTAACAGATAAGCAAATGAAGAGAAAAAAATCCCTTTAATTTCCTCACTCAATGACAATTTTGTGTTTTCAATCACACACCCCTCCCTCAACACACATACACACTTGTGTGTCAATGCATATATAGAAATTTTAAAAACAAAAATAGGAACATTCCATTTTATAACATGCTCTTTTAACTCAATACTGTGAACGTCCTAACATGGCAACAAATGTACATTGACATTGTTCTCAATAACCGTGTATTTAACTGCATGGAATATCTGCTGAAGTTTTCCCAATAATGGAAATTCAGAACGTCTCCAAGTGTACTGTTTTGCATAATACTTCATCGAACCTCCTGATTGCTCAGTAATTGTATGAATCCCTAACTGTTCCCTTTAGATAAAATTCACAATGTGGAATTGAATTAAAAAGCTGTCTTTTAAGGAATTTTGGTATGTACTGCTAAACCGCTATCCAGGTTGTGTGAGTGTGGGGGGGTCCCCACCAACTTCACACAGTGTACGAGATCTTCACCTCATGCACTTGCTGAGTATGTTTATTTTCTTCTCAGCCTTTCCAGCTTGATCCTAAAAAGGTTTTGATGGCTTAGTCTGCACAGGACATAATTTTAAAAACAACTCAGCTGTCATTCTGGTGTGGAAGATGTGGTTTCTCTTTTCCTCTCCTCCCACAGCACACCACAATCAATATGCTTCAGGACAGTTTCCATCCTACCTCCATCATAACTGCCCTTACTGGGGACCCTAACAATGTCTTTTCATTTAGTGACCACTAGTGATTACTCCGAGAGCAAAAGTACGTATTTTAAAATATAAATATCTTCTCTATGGAGCATGCTACTATACTCAAGATCAAACAGCAGTAAAATTAGGAATTCAAGAGTTTTTAATTTAAATAGAAATCATAATTCTATTAAAAAAACTTAGAAGATTACAAATGAGTAATTCTAATTTTAGAAAGTATATTTAATTATATTCATTCCTAATAACTCATGGTCTTATAAGCTCAGAAAAAAGAACATCCCTACAATGCTAGCTGATTTTCTAAAAAGACAAATATAACTAAACACCTCTAACATGACAGTTGTTGTCAAGTAGATACAAATATAATTAAAAAGGTCTTCAAACCACAAGAATTCCAGTCCAGTAAGGAACTCTATCATAAACTTGAATAAGTGCTAAGAGAGGTGTTCAAAGTTTGAGAAATGACGCGAATCCTTCAGTGGAGTGGGAACCGGAAAGGCTTCCTAATGGGAGTGTGCTGGAACAGAGGACAGAAGGACAGATGGGGGAGGCTGAAGAGGCAGGGGAAACAGCACGTGTAAAGGAAAGTGGCATTTTGAGAATGGAGTGGCTTCACGGCACCTACAGGTGGAGAGCTTCACCAAGGGGAGAGGGCAGCAAAGTGCCAGAAGACAAGGTTGCAGCGTTGAGCAAGAACTGACCTTCCAAGGCACTGTCTACTGATTCCCCACCGCCTTGTTCGAACAATATGAGGTATTCATAAATTTTATACAAATATTCTCTACAGATAATTAGCATCACTGAAGATTTCAGTTGACTATCATAATCTTATTTCTGTACTGGGAAAATCATGCTAAAGTGTGTGGGTTAATCCACAGACTGTCTAAATGTCAGCCCACTTAGAAGCCTTGCTGTCCCACCACTTCAGTTTGTGAGTGAGTCAGACAATGAACGAGAAGTGGTCTAACAAAGTGGTTAAGACTGTGTGGGCTCGAGAGGCATGGGATCGAATCCTGACTCTGATCAAGTTACTTAAACGCTCTGGGCTCCAATTTACTCATTTATAAAGTATGAACTATAATCTGTACCTATATTTTGAAAGGCTGCTGTGATAATTCATGCAAAGAGCTTAATACAGTGCAGGCATAAGCTCAATAAATGTTAGACACCATCCTAAGGGGGCAACAGGGGCAGATGAAACAGACACTTCAAAGGGAAAGCTGACCAAACCTGGTGACTAAGCACAGGTGAGACTGGCAGGGGCTAAGGAAATACCCAGAGTCAATATTTATAAGACCTGTATTTGGGCGTCTACGTACTATCCATCCACTGAGAGGAAATCAGGAGTGGGGCCACCTACCCTAAAGATTTCCAGAAGGGGAGCCGGCACTTGGCATACTGGTTAAGGGCACTGGACTTCCACAAGGCCGATTGTGGTTCGAGTCCTGAACCTGGCAGCTTGCTATCTCATTCTCTCTCTGTCCCTCTCTGGTCAAATTAAAATAAAATAGTTCTTAAAAAAATAAATGAATAAAAATAAATTAAAAAAAAAAAAGATTTCCAGAAGGGTCTGGCACTAGTAACTAACATCTTTAACTGACATCTGACATCACCAATGTCAGTTCGAGGAAAATGCACAGGGAGCCCGAGGAGACGAGAGGGGGAGACCGTCCCGCCGACTGCCCAGCTGCCTTCGACCTGCTGATGACAGAAGGGATTTCTCTCACCAGAGGAACCTTGGGAAAATGAGGAACCTTGGGAAAATATCCTTACACACAGATGGTGCAATCTTAAAAATGACATATTCTCAAAACAATGGAGAATAAATTGCCATCTATAGTTATTCAACCCACACTCTCAGGAGTTTTTATATGAAAAGTCCAAACTTTACATTTCAGTGTACAAATAATACATTTCATTTCAGTTTCTCATCAATGTGTGTATGTTTAAAGTATATCATTTTAATCATACGAAGTTCAATCTATGAAACCTAAAACCTACTCAGGAATCAACTTACTTCTCATGGACACATACTGTACATTATCTTCTAAATTAATCCTTATTTTTGATGGCTGGAAAAAAAGAAAGATATAAAAATTTAACTTAACAATTTAAAAACAACAATGCAAATGAATAGCATTTTACTCTATAATATAAAGGTTTGTGTTTTCTTCACCCTAAGGTAGTAATTCTGGTGTGAGAAAAACAGTTCTTCCATATTAGGTCTCTCCTAACTCTAATCACATCTGACAATGTTCATAGATTTAAATTTCTCAAAGTGCATGGGTTCCCTTAAGTATGGAAGTAGTAAAGACAGAAAGGAAGGGTGATGGAGAATAAGAACATAAACATGAGAATTTATTACATGCAGACATTAAACGCTGACTGTATCAGGGACAGAGGATGAAAGGCATGAGAAGATCATTACAGCACTGCCCCTGACTGGAAAGCGCAGCAGCGGTGGAAGGTATGTCCAAACCAACGAGTGCTCATCCTTTGCTATTTAAGTGGTTCCAAAAAATGTCCTCACAACTTTCACAGGCAGCCATGAATTCCCATTTGAATTAAAGGAAGAACAGCAGCATTTCTGATAATGGGAAGTAACGTATGCTGTGGATTACTAGATACTTTGGCATTAGATAAATAAAAATTTCTTTTAAATATCTGAACCAACCAGGAAATTAGCAGCAAACCCATTATCAATGCTCACCAATTTACTGGTGAGTTATGAAAGTTTGCATAAACTGGCTGTAACATTTGTAACACACTTAGAAATTGCTTTTTGTGAAAAATAAAATCAAACCTTATGATGAAACCCTGTATACAGAAACTCATCTTAACCCTACACTTGGGACAAGGGGTACGAAGATGGCACGTGTCTCCACAGGCTGCCCTCAGGCTAGGTCTTGGCTAAGAGAAGAAACTGGCCCCAAGAGACAAAGCGGGTGAGTGAGGTCCATGAGTGTACCATGGATGGATGCTCCAGACCACAGGGCGATCACAGGCTTCTCTTCTGGGGAGGGTGGCTCCCAGCCCACCAAGGGATGGCTATGCCAGATTTTGACTGAATAAGAAGCACCAGGGAGGTGGAGAAAGATAGGATTCCCGGTGCAGGAGATGAAACACGAAGTGTGAGGGTGTGAACTGCACGGCCGTTCTACAACACTGCTGTGTGGCAGTGTCGACGTGACTTGACTTGGAAGCTGGAAGGGCGTGCTGGCACCACAGAAAAGTTGTGCTAAGGAGTCTGGACTCCGTATGACCAGTGGAGAATCACCAACTACAGAACAGAACTACGTCATCAAGTTCACGGCTTAGAAATCTAAGCACAGTGAGAGAGGGAAAGTGAGAGCCCCCTCATGGTTCTACCACAATCCCTTCTCCAGTCTCCTTAGGCGCACATGCATACGCGCCGGCATGTTTTTAAAGCCGCCAGGTTGGGACTCAGCCAGCAGAGCTGGCGACGTGGGACCCAGGTGCATTAACAGCCACACGCCTGGCTGTCCCCTTCTGCGGGGTCTTTACTAGTCATCCTTACTGATCTTGTCTTGAACGTGCATACAAGTACCAGCTCCTGAGAAGAAATAAGTTTTATCTTAAATATAATGTTTACCAGGTAAAAAGAAAGAAAAAGAAATATGCCCTGGGGAAAAAGAAACAAATATGGCAGCAAAATGGCAAATGGCCTGGAGACTATGGGGATGCCTGAGGCAAGGTAGCAGCCAGGCAGCTGTTTCCGTCAGTGCCAGAATCCTCTGCACAAGGATCTCCTTATCATCTATGACAAGTCAACAGCATGTTAGATAACTTGTAAGGAATAATTCTACTGAGATGGAATCCCACTGGAAATTAATGTAGAAGATACAAAAAGTTAACTTAGCAAAGAGACAACAGGGCTGAAAGGAACAGCAGACCCGCCAGGATGCAATATGGGGCTAGGAATGCCTGTCTTGGGGACAGGGGATATGTCTGGCTACTCCCTGAAAGCGAGGTGACAAGTGACTTGCAAACGTGCGTATTCCAGAGGGGCGTCTTTCCTGCTCTGCCCCTCCCCCCCACGGTTCACAGGCGGGCTCAGGGCAGGATCGCTAAGGCAGACAGGAGAAGGGCTGCCCACCCCTCCCCACATATTCTGCCAACGGAAGCAGGAAAACGGCCTCCCACCACATTCACCACTTTCCCCTCTGAACCAGGAAACGGTGTACCTTGGGGGTATCCCAGCAGATGCCTCAGAGGCAGGCACCCCATGTACACAGGCGCTCTGAACTGGAAGCCACTAAGTCCCTCGCAGCGCCTCGACGAGCACAGCTCTCAGAACCCACGGCTTGGCATGGCCGAGGTGGCATTTCTTCTGGTCCAAACTAGTTCAGCACTGCTCTGAACCCCACATCTATGACCTCGCCCTCTAAACCCGAGATCTCGAAGGACATGTTATCCCTTGCCCCTAACACTGCTGGCTGTAGCTTGATGTGACCTCAGAAACTTCTTGAAAGGTAGGAGAAAAAAAAAAGCACAGGTGAATTTTAGGGACTAAAATTTTAAGTAGTGTCTGAATTGGGGAGTTATCAATGCCCCTTGTCCAACTCACTGCTTGGGGAACAGGGTCCCCTCAAGGCTCCTGGGAAACACCCCTTCCCAAGGTGACTGTGTTCCCATCCGTTCGCATTTCCTGGTTTTTAACGTGCAGACTAAGTTCTATTAATACCTCCAGCCATTACTGCTTTCTCCCTTCTCAAAATTCCCACAGCTCTTAAGCCATTTATCCAGGCAACACACACTCAACAAGATACATAACTAGTCCTCCCTCAGCAACACAGTTTATTAAATACTAGTCACTGCCCAATTAAAAAAAAAAACACTGCGGTAGGTGTCCAAATGGCCTTTTTTTTGGGAGAGGTTTTTGCTATAGGGCGCGTGCACTCGCCAGAGAGAGACAGAAAGTGAGAAATCACCCACCGGGAAATGGCCACGCTGCAATCCCTTCTCCTCCATTATCCTGTCAGGATCTTGGGCACGTACATACACATGCCGGCATGAGTTTAAGCCACTGGGTCTGTGACTCAAACCACGGTCGACTACATGGGAGTTCAGCAACATAGCCATTACGCTAATTGCTGGTCCCCCCCAATGGCTGTTTTTTAGGCAGGAAAGTAAACGCTCGTCCACCTAAGCCCTTGAAGGGTCCCTACTTCTTTCAGCTACTCTGAGAGGCAGCAAATGCCCTGGGGATAAAATAATGAAATGGACAAAGCTGCTGCACTCTGGACGCCAGGGCCACTCACTAGAGTCAGGTGAGCAAGTGCAGGGTGCTCTGACAGCACACGGGGGCCTGACCCAGCCTCGAGAGATCAGGGAAGGCTCTTCTGATAAGTGGCCTCAAAACTGGGACCTGAAACACTGTAGGCGCAAACGAGGACATGTGTTTAAGAAAAAAGAAAAAGCACCTTTGGAAAGTGGCGTTGTATTACGCAGGGAGTTCAGCCCAGAGAAAACACAATGCATGATGGGGGAGGGATGTGCAAACCATGGAAAACGCAGCCACCACAAGCAGTTCACAAAAGGCGAACCCAGGGACATTATGTTAAGCAGTTCCTACTCTATACTGAGAGCACTAAGGAACCACGTAAATTCTTTCAGCCAAATGACAGGATGAGAAACACACTTTAAAGATTCTCAGTTAACAGACGGAAAGTGAGGTGCAAGCCTGGATGCAGGAAAATGGTTAGGATGGGACTCTGAAAGGCAGATAGTTCTAGGAGGCAGGTACTGATGCATTTTTAACTAGACTGGGGGACTGGAAGGCATCAGTTTGAAGGGAGAAGGCAGGACAAGGCCCAGGACACTGGCCTGGGCAACACGGTGGGTGTGGTGGTATTTGTTAATAAAGACTGTGGCAAAGTTGCTCCTTGCTCAAGCAAGAAGCAATTCCGTCTGAGATCCATGCATCTGAAATCTAAGCAGGGCTGTCTAGTACACAGCGGGAAAGGTGAGCTGAATTTATCAATTTGGGAGTTTTTTTGGCATGGAACTTAAAGAACCAGAGTGGGTATCTGCGATTCACGTGTGCATCTTCTGGTATTTCACGCAATATTAAGTGTTTTTTCCCATACTGAGAGCTCGGAGCTTTCACTGGTGTTACTGAAGATTAAGATCACCTGTAGACATGGCACCAGGAGTCACGGGAGCAGGGCATGACCCCACGTGCAGAGCCTACAGAGAAGGTCGGAGAACCCTGAATGACACCAACACGTAAGGAAGGGAAGAGGAACTGGATCCAACACTAAGAGCATGTGACCCCCGTGACACTCCATGGAGAAAGTTTCCAATGAGAGTAAATTGTGCCAAAATTCAAAAGATAAAAGAGTGACACTGCGGCTGGAACTGACAAGGCTGTGGGTGACCTTGGGTAGGACAGTCTTCTAAGTGTGTCTGGTAACCAGAGTGGCCTGGGACGTCCTCAGGCCTAACCAAGAGGTTGGCTCTGAAGGGGAAGACACGGGTAGCCAGAAGAGATGCGGGTTTAAGCCGGTAGGATCTTTAAGGCAGAGATGGATTTAGGACACAGCCTTAGTAGGAACCACTTGGTACTGTGAGGCCAGACACTGGGAGGTTAAACCCAGGCTTCTCCACTCACTACTTAACTATGGAAAACTAACATCTCCCAGTCTATTTTTGGAAACTATAAAACAAGAATTCTGTTAGAACTCCAGAGGAATTCAACGAGATCCTAAACTATCTGGCATGGAGACCGGGCTAATGACTTGGGTACAAGTTTAATCACTACTATTTAGTTGTGGAAAGAAACCAGCACAGAAGTTGAAAATATGGGTGGTATTGGGAAAGGCTGCATTAGGGGCCCGGAAGGCCCTGGGGACCACAGCAGCGAGGGCGAGTGCAGAGGAAATTAACCCTGTGCAGGAAGGCCACGGGAACGTTTTTGTTTTCCACGTCAAACAGGACTGAAGGTGATTTGAAGAGGGAGCTGCGGGGTGGGAAACGTGAGGTTTGAAAGGGCTGCAGGTAAGTCGGGGTTCGTGAGCGCAATCGGACCAGACCGCAGACACACCTAGGGTCCAGCCGAGGGCTGTCGGCGCCAAGCTGGGCAATGCCCACCGCCGTCGGCTCGAGAGCCCCAGGAAAAGCCCCGGAGGCTGACGAACCACCTGGGAGCTGTGCAAAGGAGAAGGCGGAGAGCGGTGGGCAGCACGTGACCGGCAGCGCCCGCCGGGGAGGCTGGCAGCCCCAGGACGGTCCGGGTGGCCGGCCCTGGAGACCCCCGCCCGCCCGGGGCTTACCAGCAAGCCCTCCACGTTGATGGGGTCTCGGCAGCGGCGGCGAATCGTCTCCTCCGCCGGGTCCACGAGGAGGCTGGGCAGCTTCCTCGCCGGCCGCTGCTGACTCATGCTGCCCCGCCGGGCGGCCCGCGCCCCTCGCGCTCTCCCGCCTTCTCCCGCCCGGCCCGAGCGCCGCCCCCAACGCGCGGGCTTCTGGGGGCCCCGCACGAAGCGGGTCCGCGGCCCGCTCGGAGGCGCTGCCTGCCTGGGCCGCCCGGCAGGCTGACAGATGCGCCACGGCCCCAGGAGCCGGAGGGCGCCCGGCGCGGACCACAGGGGAGGAGAGCGCCCCGAGGCTCTCAGGACGCCAGTGCCGCCATGTTCCCGCATGCGCAGTGCACCGCCCCCTCTGCGCAAGCCCGCGGCTGCCGGGCGCGCCCACGCACTGGCACGCTCCCGACGGGCCGCCCGGGAAACACGGAGGATGGGATTTACAGAGAGGATGGGGAGGGAAAAGGAAAAGGTGGAGCAGGGATTACGGAGGACCGGAATGGAGCGCGAGAAGCCTGCCAATTCTGGACGCTGATCCTGTAACTGAAAGTTCCCACCGCGCGGTTTGCTCTCCAGCTCCCCGCGCCCATCCCACCAGCTTAGTAAATGGTGGCCACCAAAACACGGAGGCATTTACTTGTATGCTCATCTTCTCCATAACTCTCTCTGCCTTCCTTTTCTTTCATTTGATGAATAAGTTATTGATTACCTATTATGCCCGCATTGGGGCGGACACAGATATTTTTTCAATGGCACAAATCCATCTCTCATGTCAGTAGAGGAGACAAATACACAAAACATTTTAAGTTGAAGACAGAAAAATGAGTTTCCAAATCCTGACTCCCTCTACTTTCAGTTAGAAGACCAGCCAGGCCCGCCCTGCCCCTCCTTGCCGCCTGATGGTTAAGGGGCTGGATCCCAAGTGGCTGACTGCCCACTTCGAGTCTAGACCCAGGGAATTGAGAAACTGGAGTGTGTATGGGTGTGTGTGTACCCCAAATCTCAAAAGGAGGGAGAGCTGGAGGAAAAGGGGGCCTGCAGGTGGCGCCGCGGTTAAGGTGGCTGGATCTCACGGGGCAGCTGCCGGTTTGAGTCCCCAACCCAGGAGTTTGAGAAACGCCCTGGTCTTGGGTGGTGGCCATAATCCTGGGAGGAGAATGGACGAGACGTTGTGGTGTAGCCATCCCATCTGGGGGGTGGTTTCTCACTCCCTCTCCCCCCTATCTCTTTCTCACTCTCTCTCACCCCCCATGAGAAGTGCATTCTCACTTTCCCTCTCTGGTGAGCACATACACCTTCTAGCAAAAATTACAAAAGAAAGAAGCAGGGACCTCCAGTCATTTAGCATCTTGAGCCCCATCCGTAAGGGGGAGTACTACTTACCTAGCAAGGTTGTGAGGATTAAGTGAACTAACGTCTGTCTCTTGGAACAGGGACTAACCTCTGTTTGACATAACAAGGAACGACACACCGTGTTCAGTAAGGACTTGAGGGAAGCCATCAGGCCCTGGGAGTTAGACCAGCTGCTTCTTTCCTGAGCGGGGCAGGGAAGGCTTCTGGGGGGGTTGGACCCCACCACTCCAAACTTCTTGGGGTTTAGCAGTGCCTGGCAATAATAAAGTATAACTGGGGGGGGATCCCCAGGAGCCTGCGTTTTGTGGCAGAATGGAGGATTTCCCAGAGCAATTCCAAGTCACCATTCCCCAGCGAGCCCCAGCCAGAAAGCTTCAAAGGGCAGGGCGTAGGCGGCCCCGGGAGGCGGCACCCGGCTTGTCGAGAGGGCGCCTGTTCCTTGCTTGGATTCCCACGGCCAGCCACTGGCCTGGACCCCACCCGGTTGTTCCTGACTGCTGAGGCGAGGCTTCCTAATTCGTTGTCATCTTTGGTCTCTCCATCTACGACTGACTCTTCACTACCACTGTCCTACTAAACCGCTATTTTTTTTTTTCCCAAGTGTTGACCTCACATTGCCAGAGAAAGCTTTCCCAAGTGCAGATTTGATTTCGACAACCCTCTGTTTGAAATCTGAGTGGGGCGGGCAGGTGGTGTGGCGAAGGCACTGGGGCCCACATGGCCTACTCCATGGCTCAAGTACTGGACCCAGTGGCTGGAAAACCACTCCAGGTAGGTGTGTGTGCATGCCCAAAATCCCGAGGAGAATGGAGACAGGATTGTGGCGTGGCCACCTCTGGGAGACTGATCTCTCTCTCTCTCTCTCTCTCTCTCTGGTGGGTGCACATGCCCTATGACAAAACTCTGGGGGAAAAAAATTCTGTGAGTGGGGCTGGCCCTGTGGCCTGGTGGTTAGAGGAGCCAGGTCCCACATGGCCAACTGCCCCAGTGACTTGTGGAACATACGGGGCGCGTGATGTGCATACCCTACATCCTGACAGAGTGGGGAAGTTGGGGAGGGATTGTAGCACCGCCCTTCCTGGTTGCAGTGTTTTCTCCATCTCTCTCTCTCTCTGTCTCTCTAGGGGCATATGCCCCCTCAGACAGAAAAAAAAAAAGAGAGAGAAAAGAAAAAAGAGGGGGGCCGGCAGGTGGCATGGTGGTTAAGGGCACTGAACTCCCACATGGTCAACCGTGGTTCGAGTCCTGGACCTGGTGGCTTGCTTTCTCACTTTCTCTCTCTCTCACTCTGTCCCTCTCTGGTCAAAGGAAAAGAAATGAATAAAGTCAAATAAAATAATTATTTTTTATAAAAAGAAAGAAGAGGTCCATGACTGCTTCCCCCAGTAGATGGGCCACATGGCTGCCCTGCTGAATCCACATGCCGTTGGCTTCTGGAGGGAAGGGGCTGTCCAGGCTCTCAGGGACCCCTGGCCGCCTTCTCACGGGCCCTTTGTGCACTGCTCACTCTGATCCAGCCACACTAATACTCACTCACTTCTTCAGAAGTGTTTCCTCACTACCAAACACTGTCCTTTTGATGTTTCCTTTACAAATTCATCGTCCTCACTTTAGATGTCAGGCCCTCAGGGAAGCCTTCTCCAAACCTCTAGATAGGGCTAGTATCCCAGACTCCTCCCCGAAGGTAATGTTGCGAGCCCCATCACCTGGACTACTGACAGGAAAGATGCTTCTGTCAAAAGGGACATAACTTTATAGATAACCAAATAGCAGTAAAAGCCCCTCAACTGCAGCCAGCAGGTGGCATTGTGGTTAAAGCGCTGGACTCCCACATGGCTAACAGCAGTTCTAGTCCCAGACCTGGTGGCTTGCTTTTTCTCTCTCTATTTCTCTCTGATGACCAGAAGTGCCCTATAGCATATTTAAAATATAATAATAATAAAAAATAAATAAATGATTATTTAAAAAATAAAACCCTCAACTGGGGCCACCTGGTTGTGAGGAGGTTAAGATGGCTGGATACTACATGGCCAACTGCATGGATAGAGTCCTAGACCCTGTGGCTTAAAAAACATGCTAGGCATGCATACGTGTGTGTCAAAATCTCAAGAAGAGAATGGAGGAAGAGGGACTGTGGCGTGGCCATCCCCCCCAAGCGGGTGACTTTGCACTCCCACACCTGTCTCTGGGGAGTGCATGTGCCATGTAGCAAAAACAAACACAAACAATCCCCCCAAAAAAACTCCTCAAGGATGCTTTCTTCGAAGTGTAAGGTCTAAATCAAAACATGCCAATACAAAGTAGAAAGATAATATTTTTTCTTGAATCTTCTAAGCAAATCTTACAATGAATTTTGGTTTGACAGCATTATCAAACTATTGGTAAGGTTAGCAACTTCTACTTTTCTTCCTGCTTGAATTTTATGCAGAATAATACTCATTTTCTTAGTAAGTCTTAAATATTGTGGGTTTAGTTTATTTTGGAGAAAAATGGTATATGGTAAGCATTGAGAATTCTCAGAAATGTTCTTATTAAGAGGGGCTGGCAGGTGGCATAGTGGTTGAGGTGCTGGATTCCCACGTAACCAATCATGTGTCAAGCCCCAGACTTGGCAGCTTGCTTTCTCACTTTCCCTGTATCTCTCTCTGGTCAATAATAATAATAACAACTAAATAAAATAAAATAAAATAAAGATAATAACTAAAAATTAAATAAATAAAATAAATTATTTAAATATATTAAATAATTTTTTAAAAGAAATTAATCATCCCTAATCATAAGGGAGATGCAGATTAAAACCACAATGAGACACCACCTAACCACTGTCAGAATGGCAAAGATTAAAAATATAAAAAGTGATAAGTGTTGGCGGGGATGTGGTGAAAAGGGAACTCCTCTACACTGTTGGTGGGAATGTAAACTGGTCCAGCCACTGTGGAGAACAATATGGAGTTTCCTCAAAGATCTACAAATAAAACTACCATTTGATCCAGCAATCCCACTTCTCGGTATCCACCCAAAGGACAGGAGAATGCTCAGTTGGAAAAGCGCTTGCACATCAATGTTTATTGCAGCATTATCGATGATTGCTAAGACATGGAACCAACCTAAATGTCCACAAACAGATGGATTGAAAAATTATGGCACATATACTCTATGGAATACTATTCAGTCATAAAAACCAAGACCCTGGCATTTGATAGAAAGTGGTCGGATATGGAGGCTCTATTGCTGAGTGAAGCAAGCCAGCATATGAAAGAAAGATATTGTATGTATCCACTTAATATATACCGACTATCCACACTTTATGGTAGAGATCGAAATATCGGAGGGCATAAAAGCAGTGGAAATAGTTAGCAATGATAAGACAGTGTGGAATGGGACGGGAGAAGGGAAGAATATAGAGAAGGACAGCAAGAGACCAAATAGAGAGGCAGGACACTAGTGGGACACAGATATGGCCTATTACCTGTTGGTGATGACGTGTGTAGTATTCTCAACTGGACTGGTCTGAGAAGTATTTCATGCTGGGTAAAGCTATTTGATGATGATAATGTGGATAGTAATGTCTTTGTCTTGACTGATATGCAAGGTATTCCTTCTAGAAAAAGAAATGTCATACACCGTAAAGATATATGTGATTCAACGTAATATAAACAAGATTATGGTAATAATAAATTTTAAAAATCAGTTTGGGGACCACGCACCCTATAGCAAAAACCTCTCAAGAAAAAAAAAAATCAGTTCGTAAAAAGCAAAAAAAATACAATGATTAAATGTAATAACATCTAATAAAAGTAACAAAACTAAAAAATTAAAAAAAGAAATTAATAAGGAACATATGTCAGAAAAACTTGTACTTAAATTGTAATATTTTTGATAATTTTTGGGGGGAGAGGTTTTTGCTATAGGGTGCATGCACTCGCCAGAAAGAGAGAGACAGAGAGACGAGAGACAGAAAGTGAGAAATCACCCCTCTGGCCGGGGATGCCACACCACGATTCCTTTTCTTCCATTCTCCTCTCGGGATCTTAGGCACGTGCACACATGCACCCAGTGTGAGTTTAAGCCACTGGCTCCAGGACTCAAACTGCCGTCTACTACATGGGAGTCCAGCGCTGTTGCCATTACACCAACTGCTGGTCCCAAATGAACAATTCTTTCAAAAAAATAAAAAGAATGAGAAAATACACTCAGCAAACTTGGACTCTTTGTTAGGTAGTTGCATATGATTTACATAATGAAAAAGATCAACTACAGTGCTTTCTCCTAAAAAAAAAGAAAGAAAATAGCCAAATATTAGGGAATAATCACATCACATTGGCTTTAGGCTTATGATACCAAGAATGTCTTAATTACCATTAAATCTTGGAGTAATTTTGGCCAAGGTAAATTAAACAAACATACAAACTTTTATTATTATTGTTTTGAAGAGGTATATTTACGTGGCTCAAAGTTCATAAGGTATAAAGGAATAGCAGTGAGAAATCTGCCTCTACGTCCTCTCTCTCGCCCGCCAAGACCCCTCTGTGGAGGCTAGCTCCTACTGGCTTCCCACGTATTCTTGCAGAGATGTTTGATGTGCAAATATTCATCTGCTAGCCTTCTCCCTTTTGTACATTAATAATTATACTACTTTTTTTTCTTTTATTTTAAAGGTTTTGCTATAGGGCATATGTACTTGCTGGAGAGAGACACCTAGAGAGAGGGAAAGTGAAAAATCACCCCATGGGGGATGGCCATGCTGAATCCCTTCTCCATCTCCTCTTGGGATTTTGGGCACACACACACACACACACACACACACACACACACACACACTCACACACACACACACGGGCCCCGGGTGTTTTTCAAGCCTTTGAGTACTGAACTCAAACCACACAGTGGACTCCGTGGGATCCAGCTGCCTTAACCACCACGCCACTGGCTAGCCCACTTCTTGCCCTTTTTAAGCTAATGAAATACCTTGCAGATCATTCTCTAAGAGTTCAGTGGAAGTTTCCCTTACTGTCTTTATGCTTACACAGTATTAGTCCACGTGTATATAGGGTAAGACCTCTCATGCTGTTCCCGGAGAGCAGCTACTCGGCTCTCTCCGCTCTTCTGGCACCGTAAACACTGAACACAGACCGTCTGGTGCAGACATTGTTTCACATAGGCAGAGCATACCTAAAAGATCAATGGCTAGGGGTGAATCGCTGGGTCAGAGGTATATGTATTGATGAATTTTTTTTTTAGAGAGATTTTTACTATAGGGTGCATGCACTTGCCAGAGACACAGAAAGAGACAGACAGAGAGAAAGCAAGAAATCACCCCCGGGGGGGGGGGTTGGTCATGCCACTATCCCTTCTCCTCCATTCTCCTCTTGGGATTTTGGCAATGCACATTTGCCTGGTATGAGTTTGAAGCTGCAGGGTCTGGGACTGAACTGTAGTCAACTACGTGGGAGTCTAGCCACATAACCATTACGCCATCTGCTGGTCTATATTGACGATTTTATTGAAAAGTAGTTTTACTTTTTTAAAGAATTATTTAATTTTATTAATCATTATTATTAATTTTAAATTTGCTACAGGACTTGTGCACTCACCAGGGAGAGAGAGAGAGAGAGAGAGAGAGAGAAAGCTGCCAGGCCCAGTACTCAAACCAGAGTCGTCGGCCACATAGGAGTCCAGTACTCCAACCATCATGCCACTCACTGGCTTCTGAATTAATGATTTTGATAACTGACAATTGTCGAGTTGCCCTTCATAGAAATTGTACCAATTTATCTTTCTAGGAAGAGCTAAGGGGGTGGATGCAAACACACACACACACACACACACACACATGAGTGTGTGTGTAGCTTTGAAGAAACAGCATTGTTCAGTAACTCTGTTTTTTTTTTTTTTTGGAAAGGTTTTCGCTGTAGGGCGCATGCGCTCGCCAGACAGACAGAGACATAGAGACAGAAAGCGAGAAATCACCCCCCAGAGGGGATGGTCACGCCGCAATCCCTTCTCCTCCATTCTCCTCTCGGGATCTTGGGCACGCATGCACACACGCCCGGAGTGAGTTTTAAGCCACCGGGTCCGGGACGCGAACCGCAGTCGACTACGTGGGAGTCCAGCGACATAGCCATTACGCTAACTGCTGGTTCCCCACTCACTCTGTTTTGATACGTTTCTCCAATGAAAGCATTCTTATTCCTTTAGACAGAAAGAAGCTATGTACTGAAAGGCTACCAGCTGCCGGATGAGTAATTTTTCTTTGCTGCTGCATCAAAGGTGTTCTCATCATTTTGGCTGAAAGTCTGACATGTTGGTGAGATATGCATATGAACACAGGGATATACTGCAATATGGTAATACTGCAAGTATGTTATACATGTATATAATCTGCTTCATATATAGTACACACTGTCATATCCCTAGAGGAATAACCCCCCAAGAGGTGTTTGGAGAAAAAAAGAATGATATCCCACATCGCGATGCATACAGATAGCCACAGTGATGTCGTTTATTCCTTGTGCATTTTCTGCAGTCCTAAGCAATTGTGTCTGTAACTGCCACTAGAGATTAGGAAGGTGACCCCTAAATGTTACTGCACAACCAATGGGATCATTTATTTCTATACACATTATTAGAAGAGAACATTTTCTCATTCCAACTACTACAGAATTTCATTCTTTTTGGTTTAGGAAATCCAATGTGGAACTGTATGCTCATCTAAAGTGTAACCAGGTTTTTAATGATTTTTTAAAATGATTTTCCCATAGTGTACATGCACTTGCTGGAGAGAGGCAGAGAGGGAAAGTGAGAAATCATTTCCCAGGAGGGATGGCCACACTGCAATCCCTTCTCCTCCATTCTCAAGCCGCCAGATCTAGGGCTCAAACCATGATTGGCCATGTGGGAGTCCAACATCTTAACCACTGTGCCATCTGCTGGCTGCAAATATGGTTTTTTAATTAAGTTTTTTAGAGAGTTTTTTTTTTTTTTTTTTTTTTTCCCCCTACAAGGCACTTGCCCTTGCTGGATAAATGGAGAGAGACAAAGAAAGTGAGAAATCCCCCCCTGGGGGGATGGCCATGCTGCAATCCCTTCTCCTCCATTCTCTTGGGATCTTAGACACACATGCACACACGTGCCCAGTGTGAGTTTTAAGCCTCTAGGTCCAGGATTCAAACTGCAGTCTTCAGCCTTTTTTGGATCTTGGACTCTTGGCATGGGTCCGTGTGGTTCAGGCTGAGTGCAGGGGATTTGAACCTGCTGGCCATGTGAGATTGGGCTTCTCTTGGACAGCACATTACCACCGCATCGTAGAGCCAGCCCTTCCTGCTTTATCTGTCTCATGTTTGATATCAACCAAGATGACGATAGGGCTGTTAAAGCGAGTGTGCTATCATTTGCTGATGTGTAGTGAAATGAAAGTGCCCACTGTCAGGCAAGCACGCTCCAAATCTCAGCAGGATGGAGAAATAGGGGAGAGGGGATTGCAGCATGACCAACCCCATGGGGGTTTCTCCTCCCTGTCTCCTTCCCTGTCTGTCCTGACGAGTACATACATTAAAAATAAAACCAAACCAAACAAACAACAATAAAACAAAACATGGGCTAGTAGGGGCATGATGGTTAAGGTGCTGGATTCTTACATAGCTGACCATGGTTCAAGTCCTGGACCCAGCCGCTTGAAAATTATACCGGGCATGTGTGTACACATGCCCCAAATCCTGGGGAGAATGGAGAACAGGGGTTGTGGTGTGGCCATTCACCCTGGGGGTCGATTTCTCACTTTTCCTCTCTCTGTCTCTTTCTGACGAGTGCATGTGTCCCATGGTCAAAAACAAAAACAAAAACCCACAAAAAAGTAAAAACAATCAAAAACAAAAACCCACAAAAAAAACCCCTCTTATCCCTGGTGCATCAGGTTCCCTGACTCTCCACCAGGTGGAGCAGTTTTACCTTAGGGAGTCTTGAATAGAGTTATGGAATTTGGGTGGCCAACCACCTCTGTGAGATCCAGGTGAGACCCAGTCTTTAGGTGACTTAACCCACCTGGTTTAAATGATCCCATAATGTGAATGGGTAGGCGAATGAGTTTGCTAGGGCTGCCATAACATACTCGGGGGCTTCCATGACAGACTGTATTGCGTCATGGTTCTGTACCTGTTCTTTTTTTTTTTTTTTTGAGAGGTTTTCGCTATAGGGCGCGTGCGCTCGCCAGACAGACAGAGAGAGACAGAGAGACAGAAAGCGAGAAATCACCCCCCAGGGGGGATGGTCACGCCACAATCCCTTCTCCTCCATTCTCCTCTCGGGATCTTGGGCATGCACGCACACGCGCCCGGCGTGAGTTTAAGCCACCGGGTCCGGGACTCAAACCACGGTCAACTACGTGGGAGTCCAGCGACACAGCCATTACGCTAACTGCTGGTCCCTCTGCACCTGTTCTTTTTTTGATTGCTAGAGAACCTGTGTGTTTACCAGTGAGAGAAAGAGAGCGAGTGAGCGAGAGGAGGAAAGCACCCTCCGTGGAGAGCAGTCACGCCACAATTCCTTCTCTTCCACTTCCCTATCCTATTGGGATCGGGGCACAGGCACGTGCACCCAGCTGTTTTTCATGCTCCTAGGGCTGGGATTTGAATCTTGGTTGGCCAAGTGGGCTCCGTCTCCCTTACTACTAGGCCACAGGGCTGACCCAGGATGTCCTTACTGGGAGAGAAACATTCTCCCCACCAAAAGTGAGAGTTAACAACACTGCCCAGGTTATAGTTTAGAGATACTTGTTAAGAGAGAATAAACTCTAAGCTTTGGGACCAGCAGATGGCGTAATAGTTTCGTTGCTGGACTCCCATGTAGTCGACCCTTGGTTTGAGTCCTGAACCTGGTGGCTTAAAACTCATTTCTGGGCATGTGTGCATGTGTGCCCAAAATCCCAAGAGGAGAATGGAGGGTTTGTGGCATAGCCATCCCCCTGGGGGGTGATTTCCTGCTTTCTGTTTCTCTGTCTCTCTGGCAAGCACATGGACACTATAGCAAAAAAGCTCTCTAAAAAGTAAAAATAATAATTAAAAAAACCTCTAAGCTCCCTCAAGTCATTTAGCTGCCCCATTATACAGAGATAAATTGCATGCATGTCAATTTGTGTCCCTAAATTATTTACATGAGTGGGAACTTCTAAAAACTGCATTTAATTCTAAGCTGTGGCAATTTTAAAAAGTTTATTAATGGGGGCACCAGGTGGTGTGGTGGTTAAGGCACTGGACCCCCACATGGTGGATGGCAGTTGGAGTCCTGAACCTGATGGCTTGAAAATCATGCCAGGTGTGGGTGTGTGCATGCTTAAAATCCCAGGAGGTGAATGGAAGAGACGGGATTACAGTGTGACCATCTCCCCTAGGGGTGATTTCTCATGTTCTCTCTCACATGCACATTATGGCAAAAACTTAAAAAAAAAAAAAGTAACTTACTTATTGTATTCATGATAGAGAACACGTGTGCACGTGTATTTTGCACCCACACACAAAGAAGATTCTCAACAAGGCCCCGTCACGCTGTGACCCCCTTTCTCCGACCCTCTAGCCTGTCAAAATCTCAAGCGCCCTCGTGCCCAGTGTGTTTTCAGGCTGACCTGGGGATCTGAACCCACAGATCAGCCGTGTGACTGCCAGCACTGCAGCTCAGAGTGCTAGCTAGCAACTGTCCCAGCCCCGGGTCACGCTGTGGCATTTTAAATGGGTGACTGTGATGAACATGGTACCACAGGAAGCAATTTGTGCAAAGGCAGGAAAAGAAGCAGATTAGGTAGATATTTATGCTCGTGTGACAAGATGTGCAAATACCCAAATACGTGCATGCATGAGCATGCATCTAGGTGGAACGGCGTGAGAATGTGCATTTGGAAGAAAGGAAAGGCATGAGAAGGGCTGGGTCTGTAAGGAATGGAAATACGAGTGTGAGAACACATGTGTCAAGCAGAGAAAAGTGTTGGTGATGAGGTATGTGTGTGTAGTGTGTGAGCAAGAGTAGGCGCATATGTGTGCAAATGTGTATACATGCAGGTAAGAGAGAGAAAAATTTGGTGTCTGTAGAAAGAAATGCAGACATGGACATATGTAAGAAAGTCGTGTATGTATTTTTTCTTTTTGTTGCCAGAGGATGGGTGTGCTTGCCAGAGAGACAGAGAGACAGAAGGCACTTCCCGCTGGGTCTTGGCGGTGGTCATGCCACAGTCCCCTCTCCGTTATTCCACCCTGTCAGGATTCTGGGCACATGCATACACCTGGCGTGTTTCTCAAGCCACTGTGGCTAGGACTCAAACCATGGTCAGCCTTATGGGATCTGGCTCCCTTAACACTAGGCCATGGGGTCGGACTGAGCCATGTGTCTGTTTGAAGCATGTGTGCTGTGTATATTTAATGAAGTCGATGCCTGTTGGGAATCAGTATGTGTAGCACATGCATAGATGTGTAAGGGGAAAATGTGTGTGAGGATGTGCGTGTGTAAGAGAGATTCTTTAGGATAATGCTGGGCAAAGACACAAAGGTGCCCAGAAGCCATGTCTAATTGCGTGGCTGACCCCATGGCCTCCCGGCAGAGGCTTCCGTTTGCTGAATGGGCTCAAGAGATTGACAGCTCCTTTGTAAGTTTCAGGCTGGTCACCACACTTTTTTAGTCTGGTCCCATTCCTGTCAACAACTTGTAAAACCAGACTGATTCAGCGCACGTAAGAAAATATCTTAAAATTACTTTTTCAAGTTTTGGTTCAAGTTCAATAAAGATATAAAATGAGCAGGTCAGGTTCAGCTACAGAAAAAGCACAGATACAATGATTTGTATGCAGATGTTTAAACCGATGGACTAGGGACAGGGAGATAATTCATTAAGCAAGGAAATAATAAACAACTTTCCCACTGAATCTCATTTCTTTTCTAATTAATTCTTTTTTTTTTTGGAGAGGTTTTTATCGCTATAGGGCGCGTACGCTCGCCAGACAGACAGAGACATAGAGACAGAAAGCGAGAAATCACCCCCCAGGGGGGGATGGTCACGCCGCAATCCCTTCTCCTCCATTCTCCTCTCGGGATCTTGGGCATGCATGCACACGCGCCTGGCGTGAGTTGTAAGCCACCGGGTCCGAGACGCGAACCGCGGTCGACTACGTGGGAGTCCAGCGACATAGCCATTACGCTAACTGCTGGTTCCCTTTTCTAATTAATTCTTAATTGTTAGGAGTCTATGCATTTCTTAAATTCATTACAGAGCTTCAAAATAGGATTAAACGGTTTTTCCCAAAGTCATTGCATTAATTAGGTAGGTGTGGGATCTCCTCCTAAGAGTTATTCCCTAGGAGTAATATCATTCATTTTGATTTTTCTGTTGAGTCAAGTTTTACATATATATGTGTGTGTGTGTGTGTGTGTATGTGTGTGTATATATATTCTATATATATGTATATATATATATGTATGTATATATATATATATAAAGTTCATATATAAAGTTTGCTATAGGGCATATGGACTTAGCAGAGACAGAAAGAGAAAGAAAGTGAGAAACCACCCCCAGAAGGGATAGCCATGCTGCAATCCCTTCTCCTGCGTTCTTTTCCTGGGATTTTGGACACACATGCACATGCTCCTAGAGTGATTTTCAAGCCTCCACTTCCAGGGCTGGAAACATGCCATGTGGGATCCAGCCACTTTAACCTCTGCACCATCTGCTGGTCTGACCCAAATTACATTTTTTGTCTTTATCGAAAGTGATTGCCCCTAGGGCCAGCTGGTGGCATGGTAGCTGAGGCAACTGGATCCCACCTGCTGCATGGATGGTTTGGCCCCAGACCCTGTGACTTGAGGATCACTCTGGCATGTACGCGTGCACGCTCGGAGTCCAGAAAGGAAGAGATGGAGAAGGGATTGTGGTGTGGCCATACTCCATTGACAGTGCTTTCTTGTTTTACCCTTCTCTCTCGTTGTCTCTCTCTCTCTCCAGCAAGTGCTCATGCCCTCCGGCAAATTAAAAAAAAAAAAAAAAGAGAGAGAGAAGAAAGTGATTGCATCTTTTTGTTTTTGTTATAGGGTGGGTGTGCTCACAGGGCTAGGGAGAGGAAAAGAGAAAAATCCCTAGCGGGGATGGCCATGTCACAATCCCTTCTCCATTCTCCTCTTGTGATTTCAGGCATGCGCACACACGTGCCCAGCATGGTTTTCAAGTCACTAGGTCCAGGACTGGGACTGCTGGCCGTGTGGGATCCAGCCGCCTTAACCTCCACTCTACCTGTTGGCCCAGTGATTGCCTCTTGAAATAGAGTAGTTTTTGGAATGACTTTCATGTATACCTCAGTAGGCAAACCACTTGGCTGCCATTTTTTTCTTTTTAGTCTCTCAACTAAGTAAGGATGCTCTGTACATTTTATAAGGTTATGTGTTAGTGTACACTCACTTTACCTTAATCTTGTCTTCTGGCTGACAAAGGCTAAAAAGAAAATGTTTGCTGACCCCCGTTCTATAGGACTTTGCTTCATAAAATGGAAGCTCTCAAAATGTAAGAGAATTTCTTACCATGACAATTAATTTAGCAATTTCAGTAGCTAACCCAAACCATAGAGCAAACATTCTGATTAATGTGTTTTTTTTTTTTTTTTTTTTTTTTGAGAGGTTTTCGCTATAGGGCACGGCCGCTTGCCAGACAGACAGAGAGAGACATAGAGACAGAAAGCGAGAAATCACCCCCCAGGGAGGATGGTCACGCCGCAATCCCTTCTCCTCCATTCTCCTCTCGGGATCTTGGGCACGCACGCACATGCACGCCCAGCGTGAGTTTTAAGCCACCGGGTCCGGGACGCGAACCACGGTCGACTACGTGGGAGTCCAGCGACATAGCCATTATGCTAACTGCTGGTTCCCACGTTCTGATTAATGTTAATGTAGCATAGTTATTCTGTACCTGAAATGGGTCACACCCTAGAAACACCCATACAGTGTAAGAATGTTCACTGCTGGGCCAGCAGGTGGCACAGTGGTAAAACACCAGGCGTCTGGCGGCCTGACCCACATGGTTTTGGGTTCACATCCAGACAGAGCCTTGAGTGTGCTAGGCATGAGTGTGCCTATGATCTGGGGCTGACTGAAGCTAGGGGCAGATAGTAGCCTGCTGTCTGTCTTTCTGTTTCTCTTCATTGATGGAAGAAATAAACTTCATATTATAAAGGAAAAGACTATTCACTGCAATCTTGTTTATAATCCTGAAAAACTGGATCAGTTTATGTGTCCACCAACAGAAGAATGTATATATAAATCGTGCCGTACTCATGTAGTGGAATACTATTTAGCAGTTAAAATGAATCAACTAGAGCTAGAAATATTGTCAGATGACTCTTACAAAGATTATCTTGAGCAAAACAAAACAAACTAACCTTGTGACAGTATAAAACATAGAGTGTGATAACACAAACTTGTGAAGACCGTAAACATTCTCTGTGTAGTTTGCAAACACGTGCATATGATGGCTTGGAAGTGGGGGGGCTGTCCAGAAGCTTTGGCTGCATGGGGATATTTATGTCTTACGTTAACATCTGAAGCCAGAACGGTGGGATGTCAGAATTGGTTAGTATCCGGCATGCGGGCTCATCGTGTTACTCTCCCTCCTTTACTGTAGTGTGTTGGAAATATTTCATAAGGAGGAAGAGGATGGTGCTGACAGCTGCCAGCCTGTCTGTGGAGTTTCCTGCAGGGCACCATTTCAGGGGACCTACTGTGTGTGGCATCTGCTGGGAGCTACGCCCTCCTTCCCCCATCGCCTCCTGCACTGTGAGGTCTCCCACGTTTCCAAACACACGGGCTCTGAGGCCCAAGGCATCTCCGGGGTTCCAGAGAGCGAGCGGCAGGAGGGTATAGGGCCAGCCTCCTGATTTCAGTCCGCCCGCACGTTGGTTTCTGAAAACACGGCTCTCTTAAACTTAGGAAAGATAAAGAAATCGCTGCTCTCTGGGTTTCCTGGCTCCATGTCCTGCCTGCTCGCTCCGGGTCTGTCTGCAGCAACCGCCGTGAGCTCTGCAAAGACTTGTCGGAGGTCGGTCGGTTCCTTCTTCCCTGCACTCATCCTGACTACGCTGGTGCCAGGGAAAGCCCAGTTCAACCCGCAATGCCCAAGGTTCCAGAACCGTCCTCTGCTGACCTCAGACAGGCGCCCTCCGGGGCCGCTCGCCGACCTTGGCTGTTGGGGATCCGGGTCTCCCCACTTCCCGCTGCATGAATGGTCGCGGTGCAGGAGAGGAGCTCGCAGGGCGCGAGTGCCACGGATGTGCCCAGGACAGCGGTCGCCGCGACCCGCAGGGCTGGGCCGAGCGGCCGGGGGTAGAGGTCCCAGGGTCCTTGAGGTGGCGTCTTGGGGCCCTTGGTTGCGCTCCGGCTGCCTTGTCCCCCTGGGCGCCTGCTTCCCGAGTGACAAAATGACTTCTGTGCTCCGAAGGTTCTTCTAACTGCTACCAGACCGGGTCTGGCGCTCAGTGCCCTGCGGCTGGAGAGGGCGTCCGGCGTGGCCCCGCGAGTATGTTGGGGTGCGAGTGTTGGGGGTGGGACCGGCAGCCGCCAGCGGAATCCGTCGGAGGGGAGAAGGCGACACTGCGGGGCGCTGGGCGCCGCGAGCCCGCGCGCGTCCGCTCGGGTCCTCTGACTTCTCCAGGTGGGCGCGCGAGCAGGGCCGGGGGCGGCGGCCGTCCCGGGGGCGCGGTGTCGGCGTCCGGGGTCGGGACGAAGGCGGGGCAGGTTAAATCGGGGGCGCAAAGCGCGGCGGGCCGGCGCGGGGGCTCGGCTGTCCTGGTCACCTCCGCCCCCCGCTCGACACCGCCCACCGCCTGACCCTGCGGGGCGGAGGTCAGGAGGCCGCGGAGCCCCCCGCCCGGCCCTCCTCCGCGGCCGCCGGGAAGACCCGGAGAAGTGGACCGCGGGGGGCGGCGGGCGTCAGGGGTCGGGGCCTGGCGCCGGCGGTGGTTCCGCAGATCCGGGCTTTGCCGAGCGCCCCTCTCCAGCTCGGGCCGGGGCCGGGGCCGGGGCCGGGCCGGGACCCAGGCAGTGAGCGCGGCCGGGAGCTGGGCTGGTCCTCCGACGGCGGCGGGCGCTCGGAGCGGGGCCGCGGCGCCAGGACAAAGGCCGAGGTAGGAGCCGCCCGGTCGCCGGGTCACCAGGCAGGGCGACGGCGCGGGGCTGCGCGGGCGGACGGCGGGCTCCGACGCTACGCCCGGGGATCTCAGCTCAGCCCGGCCGGACACAGGCGCCTGGGCTGGAGCCGCGCTGGGCCGCGCTGGGACTCTCGGGCTGGGACTCGGGCTGGGACTCGGGCTGGGACTCGGGCTGGGACCCGCGCTGGGAGCCGCGCTGGGACCCGCCCTGCCTAGCCCGGTGGGTCTGAGACGCCCGGGTAAGGGGCGCGCGGCCGGACCTGGGCACTTTCTGGCCGGGTCCGGAGAAGGACGCGCGGAAGTGCTCGGGTTCAGCCGTGTGGGGGTGTGGACCTGGGAGTGCGCGAGACCGAGACCGAGAGACCCAGGACCAGCCAAGCGCCGGGCGCAGCGCGGGGCACATGGTTGGTGGCGAGCGCTCCCCGGTAGCTGAGCGTTTAAAAATGACAGTGACGGTCACGAGGATCGCTGTTCCGAGGGTGTGCGCCCGCGGGTCTGTGTGTTGAGGATGGCCCTTCGGAGCCCGAGGTGGCAGCCACGCTCCCACAACGCTTGGGACACAGCGACACTTTTCCAGAGCGGCCCCGGGACGGCCTGTGAGGGGCTTCCGCACTTGGAGAAGCTGGTTCAAGGGAGGTGGGGGCTAGTAACTGGATCCCAGGTTGGGGCTGCGAACAAAGGCGTCCCCTGAAGTCCAAGAGGGGCGGTGTGTGTGTGTGTGTGTGTGTGTGTGTGTGTGTGTGGCCGCCAGGACGCCGGCAGGGCGCGGGGTGGGGGTTGGCCGGGAGACCCGCCTTTCATGCCTAAGGCTGCTGGGCCATTTTGCTGTCAACCCTCTTTTGATCCTTGGCCGTGAGGACCAGCAGAAAAGAAAAGCTGTTTAGTTTGTGCACCGAAACTTTTCTTTAATAAACTTTTATTATACAGTTAACTGTTACTTTAGGGCTGGAAAAGTTTTTTATTATCCCTTTAAAGCAATAAATGTGTAAATTTAACTTGAATAAATACGCTTTTATTCCAGCAAGACCACTTCTAAGTTCTAGCGCTGGGTGTTAGACATGGGGATTCTGAGCTGCATAAATGTTCCTGTCCCCTAGTTTGCAGCCCTCGGTTAGAAGATATTGGGAGTTTTAGGGCCAATTAGAGTCCCACCTCTAGCTCCTCAGAGTTTCTTTGATGTCTGTGTAGATTTGTAGAATTGTTCAGACTTCATTCATGACTTGCCCAAAAAAGTTTGTTTCTAGGAAACTAAAGCCAAACTGAAAATGTAAAGCAATGAAATGAATCACAGGCGGGGAGATAGTTCTACAAATCTTTGTGCATATAGACGTCTGGTTTATTTTAAGTTTGCAATATGATTGGTGACATTTTCAGTTCCCGGTGATACATGCGGTGCTGTGCTGTTCCTTCAGGGACACTGTATGGAGTAGGAAATTACTCAGGGTGGAAGTGAAATCTCATCTTAACAGCCAAAGAACAGCCAAGATTGAATTAGCGTGCCAAAGGGGGATAATAGCAGCAAAAATACTGTAAATAAAACTTTAGCTAAGTATGTCTAAATGCATGCTATTGTTTTAATGTGTCACCCTTTATTTTTAATTCTATTTATATTTCTATATCAACAGATATTATGTTTTTATGGTGCACAGCATGATGTTTTGAAGCAAATATACAGTGTAGACGGTTAAATTTAGCTAAATAACAAATGTATTATCTCCCTCCAAAAAAGAAATACCCTCTTAGCATTTATTGCTATTGCATATTGTTAAAGTGGTTTAGAATATTTTTAAATTTGTGCAAATAGCTAGTTCAGCCAATACCTGGATTTTTTTTTTTTTTAACTAGGTAGGTAATTTGCAGTTACAATGTAAATGTCTGTATTTTTGTCTTGTCTTTTTTTTTTTTTTGGAGAGGTTTTTCACTATAGGGCACGTGTGCTCACCAGACAGACAGAGACAGAGAGACAGAAAGCGAGAAATCACCCCCCAGGGGGGATGGTCACATCGCAATCCCTTCTCCTCCGTTCTCCTCTCGGGATCTTAGGCACGCACGCACAAGCGCCTGGCGTGAGTTTTAAGCCACTGGGTCCAGGACGCGAACCACAGTCGACTACGTGGGAGTCCAGTGACATAGCCATTACACTAACTGCTGGTCCCTTGTCTTTTTTTTTAAACTTAAAAAAAAATTCTGGGCCAGCAGATGGAGTAGTGGTTATGTCGGCGGACTCCCACATAGCCAACTGTCGTTCGAGTCCCAGATCCGGTGGCTTGAAATACACTGGGCACGTGTGCGTGTGTGCCAAAGATCTCTGGAGGAGAGGGATTACAAGTGGACATCCCCCTGGGGGTGATTTCTCACTTTCCTTTTCCCTGTCTCTGTCTCTTGTCTGTCCCATGAGCACACGTGCCCTAAGGCAAAAAACTCTTTAAAAAAAACCTTCCAAAGGGTGTGTACACTTGCCCGATAGAAGGGGTAGGAGGAGCAGGGGTGGGTGGGAAGAAAGCACCTCCCTGCAGGGTTCTGTGTAAAGTGCATATTTCCCAGGCCTTTATACCTATTCAGAAGCTTTGAGGATAGGGCCAGACAGCTGGTCGAACAGGCCCTCCAGGTGTCTCTCTCTGACGAGCGGTGAAGCTGAAGAAGCACACACTTAGAAAGGTAAGAATGAAAACACCAGAAACCAAACCTAGACATTGTGGCTGGCCGGCTGTCCAGCTCTGCAGGTGGACCCAGGGTCAGAGGTCTTCCCTTTCTGCAGGGCAGTATCAGCCGTGGAATGACTCTGGGAACTTCCGCTGGTCAGGAGCTCTGATAATTATGCGTTCTTGATTCCTAAAGATTTCGGAAGGTAATTATTAGAGAAAAATGTTCTGAACTGTAGGCAGTTGTCATTAAAACGAAAGAAAAAAAAAAAGGTTGCTAAGCACTTGCTGTGACACACCGTATTGGCAATGCCGTGTTGTTTGCGTGCTGTCCGAGCTCCTCCTGGTGCACGCTAAGTGCTGTGAAGGACCAGATCTCTTTGCTGACTTCTGTAACCCAGCCCCCAGCATGATGGCTGGCGCATAGTAGGTGTCTCGTAAATATTTGATGAGTGAATAAGGAACTTATGGAACTCTGGATAGAGAGCCAAACCTAATACTTCTAGAAACAATTAGAGAACAATTTAGGGATTGACTTTGAAGTCTTGTAAGAGCATATAAGAGCAGTTCACTGATTCAGAGCTACCTTTCCTTCCACTGCCTTTGGACTCAAGAGTTAGCTGAATAAAAATAATAATTAGTACAGCCACTATCTCTTGGCATCTACCGTATAGAAGTGTTTTAGGTGACTCACGACCCTCTTTACAAGCTGTCTAAGTAGTACTATCACTCCTGTTTTTTAAAATAATTTCCAGGTGTGTGCACTTTCCAGGGACAGACTAAGAGGTAGAAAGAGAGAAAAAGAGTGAGGAAGAAAATACTCCTCAATGTAATCACTTCTTTTTCTTTTTTCATCCTATTTGGATGGGGCACACATGCACACACACCTGGTGGCTCTTTTATTTTTTTAGGAGAGATTTTTGCTACAGGGAGTGTGTACTTACCAGAGAGATAGAAAGTGAGAAATCACCCCTCAGGGGGGATGGCCACGCTGCAATCCCTTCTCCTTCATTCTCCTCTTGAGATCTTGGGAACTCATGCACACACACCCCATGTGAATTTCAAGCTGCCGGGTCTGGGACTCGAACTGTTATCAGCCATGTGGGAGTCCAGAGACATAACCATGATGCCAGCTGCTAGTCCCCACGCCCAGTGGGTTTTGAAGCTGCCAGGGCTGAGTCTGGAACTGCGGTTGGCCGTGTGGTATCTGGCTCCCTTAACCACCAGGCTGTGGGGCTGGCCCCAGTATCACCTTCTTCCCGCCTTTGTCAGTCAGCTCCGTCTGACAGACTGCGGTGTTGAAGTACCGCAGCCTGGGTGGTCTGAACAGCATTCACTGTCTCACAGTTCTGAGGCTGGGAAGTCCAAGATCGAGGTTCTGGTGGATTTGGTGAGGCCACTCTTCCTGCTTTATGGATGGCTGCTGTCCCGCTGTGTACTCCAGCCCTGGCCAGTGCCGGTAAGGTCCTCACTGGAGGTGTTGGTTGGCTGCTGGTGGACAGGTTAGAGTGGAAAAAGCACAGAACAATTGGAAGGTCCTTTGGAAAGCAAGCACGTCTCAGTGTGGGCAACAGGCTGAATCCCTGGTCTCCTGCCGTTTTTGTACATGCGTTAAACTTACTGGATAATTGACTCCCACAGAGTTGACCATGATTTGAGTTCTGGACCCGGTGGCTTACAACTCATGCTGGGTGCGTGTGCATGCATGCCCAGGATCCCTAGAGGAGAATGGAGGAGAGGGGATTGTGGCGTGGCCATCCTCCCTGGGCGGTGATTTCTCACTTCCTGTCTCTCTGTCTCTGTCTCTCCAGTGAGCATACATGCCCAATAGCAAAAATCTCTCTCTAAGAAAGAAAAAAATCATACTGGTTAATTTAGATGCTGGACTCCCACATGGACAGCCTTCGGGACGAGTGCAGCTCGTGGTTCTGTTGCTGGCAGACCCTCCCCGTGGCTAAGCCTCTGCTTCCTGCAGCTGTCTGGCCTTCTGCTGGACTAGCATGCAGACCCTTAGGCCAGTGGAGGTGTAATCTGTTGTGAGGTTCTGATGAGAAGCCTGATGGTGGGCCCAGGAAGCTGCATTCTCAAAGGCTCAGGTGAGTCTGTGCATGCTGAAGGTTGAGAGCATTGCTCTGGAAGTTGCTCTAGAGCTGTCCTAGGAAAGGCGAGTGGAGGGAGGTTCGTCTAGAGATCTGGAGTCCATTCTAGACACAGCTGCTGTCCTCCGGCTTCCTCAGTTGGTCTGCTCTCCGGTAACGATCATTGCACATCTTTCTGCGTGGGCTCAGCGGAGCGGCGAGATGGATACGTAGTTAAGAGCAGTCACCTGAGTCACGCAGACCCAGATGGACTCCCAACGTGACCACACCCAAGGGGCTACTTAACCTGCTGTAGGTCTGTTTCTTCATCTGCAGGATGGGCTCAGTCTCCGTGAATGTCTCCGAGGCTAGTCGTGAGGATGCAGTGTATAAGGTGTGAGGTGCTTGGATCATCGCCTGGTACACAGAACAAACCCCGGCCTGGTGCTGGCTGTTATCACCATGGTCATCCCCACCCGCAGCTGGTCCTGGAGCGTGGCTGTGGTGCTGTCAGTGACGTCCAGTTCCTGCTGTCATCTACACCTCTTGCTCAGTTATCATGATGATTGCTCTGGATCATTCTATGACCTTTTGAGAAGAGGGTGTCCCTCCATCTGCCCGTGTGACGTAGACTGATCTGCAGGGAGAATCGAGTCTGCAATTGAGGATTGCCTGTTTATACTCACCTCTTTCTTCCTTCCTTCCTCCCTTCTTTTCTTTTCTCTTTATTCAAGATAGCGGGTCTATGTGCCTATAGAGATAGAGAGACAGACAGATGGACACTCCCCACAGGGTCTGGTCATGCCATGGTCCCCTTCCTCCAACCCATTGGCTCCTGGCACTTGCGTACATGCCCGGCATGTTTTGGGCTGACCGGGCTGGGGATTTGAACTATGTTGCCATGGATCTGGCCTGTCCTGAGCAGTGCATCATCACTGCCCCCAGAGCCAGCCTAGCACCTCCCTCTCTTTCTTTTTACAGAGATTTTTACTACAGGGTGCATGTGCTCGCTGGAGAGACAGAGACAGAGAGACAGAAGTGAGAAATCACTCCCTGCGGGGGATGGCCATGCCACAATCCCTTCTCTATTTTCCTCTTGGGATTTTGTGCATGCATGCACACACATGCACCCGACGTGAGTTTTAAGTTGCTGGGTCCGGGACTAGAACCGTGGTTGACCACATGGGAGTCTAGCGATGTAACCATTATGCCGTCCAGTGGCCCTGCACCAGAGGTGCAGGCTTCCGGGAAGCCTCTACCTCGGAAGCCGGTTCGTGGTCTTGCACAACGGGCTGCCTGTCATCTGTGAAGCCCCTGTGCTCCCATTTTTTACCAAAATTGTACCTTGTCACTAAGCGTCACCATAGCCTCAGCACATAAACTGTGACACGCTTTCTACAGACGCTGCCCTGGGGCTCAGAGATTTACCAACTCCGTAGACCCGTAGAAACTTGTCATTTTTGTGGACTAAATGGTAGCATATTGGCAACTGCATATGGTTTAACCCAGTACTCATTAATTGTTCAACATCACTGTCTTTCTAAAATCATTTTTGAAAAGATCACAGGAAAATACTATTTTTTTTTTTTTTTTTTTTAACCGAAATATTGCCCCAAAGGACAGTTAAGTTGAAGGGCCAGCAGATGGCATAGTGGTTATCTTTTTGGACTCCCACACGACCGACTATGGTTTGAGTCCTGGGCCTGGTGGCTTGAAACTCACACTGGGCACATGTGCGTGTGTGTCCAAGATCCCAGGCAGGGATCTCGGGAGAAGGGAGGAGAAGGGGCTGCGGCATGGGAATCCCCTTGGGGGATGATTTCTCACTTCCCCTCTCACTATCTCTGTCTTTTTCTCTCTCTGGTGAACCCTTGTGCCCTAAGGCAAAAACCTCTACAAACCAAACTAAACCAAAACCAAAACACACATAAGTTGATGGTTCAGCAGGTAGCGTGGTGATTAAGGTGTTGGACTTCCACGTGGGACTGTGGTTTGGGTCCTGAACCTGGTTGCTTGAAGATCATGCCCGGTGCACGTGCGTGTGTGCCCAGATCCCAGAAGGATGGAGAAGGGACTGCGGCATGGCTAGCCCCCCAGGTGTGATTTCTCACTTTCCCTTCACTGTCTCCCTCCTGTGCAGGCGCCCTATGGCAAAAACCCTAAAAAAGAAAAGAGAAAAAGGCACGAAAAAGGTTGAGTCACGCACTGTTCAAGGCCCTGCACGTATAACGTACTCAGCCCTCACACTGACCTGCTGAGATGGGTGTTATTTTTTATCATTTCCATTTTGCAAAGTGGGAAACTGAGGCACAGCGTGGTTAAGTAGCTTGTTCAAGGCTACACACCTAGGAAATGTCAGAAACAGAGTCTGGAAAGGGCAGTTTGGGCCGAGCCTGAGTTCTTAGTCCTGGGGAGTGCTAGTCTCTCACGTCCCAGGCAAAGGTGGCTTTTGGTGGAGTTTGCTGTTGTAGGGCCTGGGTAGGGCTGGCGGGCACTGACCTTGCTGGCCAGCCCCGGGAGTCTGTGTCCCCTTTGCTGTGCCCTTCTGCGTAGTGTTCACAGCAGCCCAGTGATGTGTGTAATGATGATCTATTTCCCAGATGAGGAAGATCAGGTTCAGAGAGGGTAAGAAGGTAACAGCGCTGGGGCCAGCAGGTGGTGAAGTGGTTAAGGTGCTGGACTTCCATGTGGTCAACTGCAGTTCGAGTCCTGGACCCAGTGGCTTAGAACTCATGCAGGGCACATGTATATGTGTGCCCAAAATCCAGAGAGGAGAATGGAGGAGAAGGGGTTATAGTGTGGCCATCTCCCCTAGGGGGTGATTTCTTCCTTTCTCTGTCTTTCCGATGAGTGCACATACCCTGTATCAAAAATCTCTCTCTCTGTCTCTTTTTAGAATTAATTTATTTAGGGACCAGCAGTTAGTGTAATGGCTATGTTGCTGAACTCCCAAGTAGCTGACCGGGATTGGAGTCCCGGACCCGGTGGCTTAAACTCACACCAGGTGCATGTGCGTGCGTGCCCAAGATCCTGAGAGGAGAATGGAGGAGAAGGGATTGCGGTGTGGCCATCCCCCCTGCGGGGGGTGATTTCTCGCTTTCTGTCTCTCTGTCTCTCTCTGTCTGTCTCTGTCTTTCTGACGAGCGCACGTGCACTATAGCAAAAACCTCTAAAAAAACTTATTTTAAAAACTTATTAAACTTATTTTAAAACTTATTTTAAAACTTATTAACTTATTTTACTTACTTACTTACTTATTTATTTATTTAAGTTTGACCAGAAAGGGACAAAGAGAGAAGGAGAAAGTGAGAAAGTAAGCCACCAGGTCTGGGACTTGGACCTCGGTCGGCCATGTGGGAGTCCAGTGCCCTTACCCACCATGCCACCTGCTGGCCCCATAATAATCTCTGGGAAAAAAAAAGGTGACAGCTCTGGAAAGCAGCACAGCTAGATTTGGATGTGAAGGCTCTGTGTCTGACTGTGAAAGGCGCCGTCTTCCCTTCTCTTTGGTCCTTCTTCCCTCTTTGCTCCTCAGCCTGTGGCGTGGCTGCTGTGGTGCCTCAGGAGGGCGCTGGCGCTGCGACCTCCTCTGCCTCCCTCTGTCTCTGCTGAGCTCAGGCACCGCCCACTGTGCATGGGTCCCAGCTCCCGCGGATGCAGATGCTGCGCGGACTGTGGCTGGGGTCACCAGCGGGGTCTTCTTTCCTTGATTTGATCTCCATGAGCAGGAACAAAAATGCCTTGTTTGGATTTGAACCCCCTCGGTTTACATTTATCGCAGGTCATTTACATGAGTGACACAAGTGAAAAGGACTGGCCCTGGGATGCTCCCTCCTAATCCCCATTAATATTGCATAAAGGTTGCAAATGCCCGGAGAGATTTCTCACATGAAGACAAGGGCAAGGGGCAGCGACTTCCCCTCCCTGCCCCCTTCGCCCCACTCAGGGTCGGAGAACAAAGCCAGGGGTCTGGACAGGCATGGTTTCCGCTGTTCAGGTAGCGTCGTGTGTGGCAAGCTGCTTGCCAGATTTTTTATTTATTTATTTTTTAGTGTTGATCTATATTATTTATTCATTCTTTATTCGAAACTTCTGTTTCAAGATGATTATGCACTCCTAGGCAGCTGTAAGAAGCACCCAGCGCTCATGCACCTTCACTCTGTTTCTCCCGGTGGTAACTTTTTGCAAAGCCCACCATCGATACAGTCAAGGTAGCCAGTTCCATCCTGCAAGCCCCTTCCTGTGGCTCTTTCATGTCCTGGTGGCTTCTTGTCCCTCTCCCTGACCTGGCAGTCACCGGCTGTTGTCCTATTTCTCTGTAATTTTGTCAACTCGAACGTGTCACATACATAGAGTTATTAATACGGAGTATGTGACATTTTAAGGATGGCATTTTTTTCTCACACAGCTGCATTTCCTGGAAATTCAACCAAGGTTTTATTTTTATTTTTTTCTTCAGGTTTCTGCCATAGGGCATGCGAACTTGCAGGACAGAGTCAGAGAAAGAAAGTGAAAATTCATCCCCCTGCGGGGGACACGCGCGTATGGAGCCAGTGTGGTTTTAAAGCTCTGGGTCTATCACTTGACCCACGCAGGTGGCCATGTGGAGTCAGCTGCCAGCCATTGGCTGTCCCTTGCTAAGCTTTTAGAGTTAAATAGGTGTGTACACACATACACTAGGTACTGGTCCTTAGTCGGATTCGGGATTTGCAAACATTTTCACCCATTCTGTGATTTTTTTTTTTTTTTTTTGAGAGGTTTTTGCTACAGGGCGCGTGCGCTCGCCAGATAGACATAGAGAGACAGAGAGACAGAAAGTGAGAAATCACCCCCCAGGGATGGCCATGCCGCAATCCCTTCTCCTCCATTCTCCTCTCGGGATCTTGGGCACGCATGCACACACGCCCAGTGTGAGTTTAAGCCACCGGTTCCGGGACGCGAACCGCGGTCGACTACATGGGAGTCCAGCGACATAGCCATTGTGCCAACTGCTGGTCCCCCATTCTATGATTATTTTTCCATCCTGTTAACAAGTTCTGTCGCAGAGAGAAACTTTTTGCCTTTTGTAAAATCCAGTGTATCAATTTCCTTTTCCCTTAAGAGGGAGTAATGGAAGGAAAAGGAGACAGACAGAAATAGGTGTTTTTGACAGGGTCTCACTGTATTGCGACCCTCCCGCCCTGACCTCCTGACTACCTAGGATCCGAGGTGCGTGCAGCTGCCTAGGGACTGAACTCAGGCTCCCTGTGCGGCCCGCAGCCTCCCTGGTGGTGGCTTTGCTGGTTGGGCCAGTATTAGCGTTTTTATTTATATATGTCAAATATTAAAACTCTTTGGTCCTAGATCATGAAAGTTTATTGTTTTATTTTTTTCCCAAAAGTTTTATAGTTTCATGTTTCATCTGTAAGTCCGTGAACTCTTGTGAGTTAATTTTTGTATCAGGTGTAAAGGTTTAGGTCAAGGTTCATTTCTCTGCCTATGGGATCCAGTTACCCAGTACTGTTGGTTGGAAATGTTCTCCTCCACCGAATTGCTTTTGCATCGATTTATTTTAAGATCGAGAAAATTGCCTTTTTTAAATGATCAACTCAAACACACTGGGAGACAAGTGTGCCTCAAATTTGCAGGATAAATTCAAGCCGTTCACGTAGCTCATGCTAAGCTCTAGAACTCTATCAGGACGGCTCGGCTTAAGGACTCTGGGTGAGGGTCAGTGAAGTGGGGGTAGGGGCACGCAGGGGGTGGGGGAGTCAGAATTCCTTTGGCGTTTCGCTGCTGCACAGCTGGGCAGCCTGCCTTTTTAGGAAGGGGTGGTGACACTTGGTGTCTTTGGCTAACCTGGGGCACACTGACCTGCAGGGTGGAGCTGACCTGGAGGCAGGCACGGCCAGGATGGCGAGGCTCCCAGTCACTCTCTGTAGGGCTGTTCAGCTGTCAGCTCCTGTGAGTCCCGTCCCACCCCGCCCCGCTGTGGCTCCAGCAGCCGGCTCTCTAAAAACCTGAGCGGTGGTAGGACCTTTGACTTGACTGATATGCATTGCAGTCATGCTGAGAAAACCATTCTGTACACTGTAAATATATACAGTGATGGGGTTAAGGCGATGGACTCTCACTTGGCCAACTGTGGTTCAAGTCCTGACCTGGCAGCCTGAAACTCAGGCTGAGCATATATGCGTATGTGCCCAAAATTCCAAGAGGAGAATGGAGAAGAAGGGATTGCCTTGTGGCCATGCCCCTGAGGGTGATTTCTCACCGCCCCCACCCCTCCAACCCCCCCACCCCCGCTCTAGCGAGCACACATGCCCTATGGCATAAACCTTTAAAAAATGTAAATTAAAAATGGGGCCGGCAGGTGGCGCAGTGGTGGCACAGTGGTTAAGGGTGCTGGACTCCCACATGGCCGACTGCAGTTCGAGTCCCAGACCTGGTGGCTTGCCTTCTTACTTTCTCTCTATCTCTTTTACTCTGTCCCTCTCTGGGAAAATTAAAATAAATAAAGTTAAATAAAATAATTCTTTTTAAAAATGTAAATTAAAAAGTATATATATATATATATATATATATATATACACCCTAAAACACATGTGCATAGAACTTGTGGGACTCAGTGTAATTTTGGAAATATGGATTTCTACTCTTTTACATTATGGTTATTCTTTTCAAATGTTTTTATTACCCAAACCTGTTCATTAGAGAAAAGTGGAAAACATAGCTAAGCAAAATGTATCTCCAGTCTCCACAGCCTGAGCCAATCTGTGTGAACAAAATCACTGTTAACTGTGAGAGGAAGATTGTCTTTTCTGTTCATTTCATTCCCAAACTCCATTTGTTCTCTGGATAAGTTATGACACAAAGCTGGTTTTGGGGAAAAAAGGGGTCTCTTGTTGGAATCTGGACAGCCTTTTTGGCACTGCTGACTGCGTTGCAGTAGTTGAGGTCTTTGCATGGGGTGTGAAAGTCAGGCTGGGGCAGGCAGCAGGGTGAGAAGTGGGCCCCGGAGGGCAGACTGCGGCCAGTGTGGTGAGAACTAGCTTTTGTTTCCAGCACTCAGCTCCCCGGGACCGTGGTGGAGGACAGCCAGGACATGTCTGAGCGCCGTGATCTGTCCCCATCCATCACCCTGACCCTGGAAGGGGTCTACCCTTGGGGGAGCTGGGGAGTCCAGAGCTGCCATCATGCCTGGTCGCCAGAGAGAGAGATAGAGACAGTGAGAGGGAAGGCAAGAAATCACACCCCAGGGGGATGGCCACACTGCAATCCCTCCTCTTCCATCCTCCTCCTGGGTTCTTGGGCACACACACACACACACACACACACACACATGCTCCTGGCATGAGTTTCAAGCCATGGGATCCATGACTCGAACTGCATTGGCCATGTGGGGAGCCCAGCAATGTGACTGCTACGCCATCTGCTGGCCCTGAGAAGAATGTATTGATTTGCTTATCTGGTTTATAGGTTAAAAGTATTTTCTTTAAATTTCCAAATATGGTAAAATTGCAGAAAATTTATAAAATGTAGAAATATGCAAAACACAAAATGAATTCCTTCATCTAGAGGTAAGTATTACTAGAATTTGGGGAGTTTATTTTGTGTCTTTTTTTAAATAATTATTTTATTTAACTTTATTTATTTATTCATCTATTTCAATTTGACCAGATAGTGACAGAGTGTGTGTGTGTGTGTGTGTGTGTGTGTGTGTGTGAGAGAGAGAGAGAGAGAGAGAGAGAGAGATGAGAAAGCAAGTTGCCAGGTTTGGGACCCGAACCGTGGTCAGCCATGTGGGAATCCAACACCCTTAACTACCATACCACCTGCCGGCCCCTATTTTATATCTTTTTATTTGATTCTTTTACTTATTTTTTTGCCAGAGGCCATGTGTGCTCACCAGAGAGACAGAAACAGAGGGAGAGGAGAGAGCACACCCCTCCCCCCCCCAAGACAAATGGTCATGCCACAATCCCTTCTCCTCCCTCCCTCTTGCCCCTCCTTCTGAGATTTTGGACATGCATGCACACATATCCAGAGTGTTTTTCAAACTGCCAGGTCAGAGACTCGAATGTGTGGTCAGCCATGTTGACTTGGCTGCATTTACCATCAAGCTAGGGAGCTGGTCTATGTGTCTTTTATTTATTTATTTGTTTGTTTATTTTTTATTGTCAGAGTACACATGTGCTTGCCAGGATGGGGAGAGATAGAAAGAGAGAGAGAGAGAGAGAGGGAGAGAGAGAGAGAGAGGAGAGAGAGAGAGAGAGGGGAGAGAGAGAGAGAGAGAGAGAAAACACGTTCCTCAAGGGGGCGTCGTGTGTTGAGATCCGCTTCCCTCCATTTCTCCATCCCTTCAGGATTTCAGGCACACACACGTGGGACTAGCATGTTCTTCAGGCCACCAGTTATGGCTGGGACTCTTCACGCATGTGGGACCCTTAACAGCCCTCAGTGCACAGTGCTTAACCACCACACCATGGGGCCAGCCCTCTGCATCTTTTTAATGTACACACATATAATATAAATGTCACAAAAAAGACTGTCATATTGTACATACGATTTGCCTATAGGTCTGCTGGGAACCTTTATGCACATTATTACTGTAATAATAATGTAATAATAATAGTGTAATGTAATAATAATGTAATAATAATATTATTACACAAATTTGATACTAGATACCTGCAAATACCAGATCATTTTTAACCTGATTTCTTTACATTGTAGAGTTGTTGCTTTTTTAAAAATGGAAACAATATTGTTGCCTTTTCTGGTTAGTAAAGTATTCTTATTGTAGCATACAAAATTATGCAAATAATATTGACTGCTTTGCTTACAGGGATTACTCTAAAGTATTTTTCAAGTAACAGATTGTTACTTTATTAGCTAAAATGGTTCCAGCTGCTGGGAAAGCGTAACTGTGGTGCTTTACTCAGTTTTGATGAGGAAATAGGAAGGGATTTCAAAAATTTCATGAAAAAATGAAATTCAAATACGAGTTTATTTTGGTGCAAAGATTACTTTGAAATCTCTGCCTAGTTCTTTCATAACTTGCCTTTTCCATGAACCTTGTTTTTATTATTTTTCCCCCCTTCAGGTTTTTGCCATAGGGCAAGCACACTTGCCAGAGACAGAGGGAAAGAGAGTGAGAAACACCCTCCAGAGGGGATGGACACACCACAATCCCTTCTCCTCCATTTTCCTTTAGGATTTGGGGCATGCATGCACACATAGCCTGTGTGATTTTCAAGCGGCCAGGTGCAGGATGTGAACCGTGGTCAACCATGTGGGAATCCAGTGCCTTAATCACCATGCCACCTGCTCGTCCCTCCACGAACCTTTGTCTTTTTTTTTTTTTTTTTTTTTTTTTTGGGAGAGGTTTTTTCGCTATAGGGCGCGTGTGCTCGCCAGACAGACAGAGAGAGACATAGAGACAGAAAGCGAGAAATCACCCCCCAGGGGGTATGGTCACGCCACAATCCCTTCTCCTCCATTCTCCTCTCGGGATCTTGGGCACGCATGCACACGCGCCCGGCGTGAGTTGTAAGCCACCGGGTCCGAGACGCGAACCACGGTCGACTACGTGGGAGTCCAGCGACATAGCCATTACGCTAACTGCTGGTTCCCCCTCCATGAACCTTTTGAAGAGCCCGTAATGGGTACTTTTTACTTTACAGCAGGGGGATTTCTGGCCAACTGCAGCAGCTCTGTAAGAGAAAAAAACAAACAAACAAAAAAGCAAACAGCAGGACAAACAGAGAGTGAGAGTGAGAGCATGCAGTTTTACTTAAATATTAGCAGGAGGGGGACCAGCAGATGGCATAATGGTTACATCACTGTACTCCCGTGTTATCAACCGTGGCTCCAGTCCTGGACCTAGTGGCTTAAAACTCATGCCAGGCGCATGTGTGTGCATGCCCAAAATCCCAAGAGGAGAATGGAGAAGAGACTGCGGCACGGCCATCCCTTTGGGGAGTGATTTCTCACTTTCTGTCTCTCTGTCTCTCTAGTGAGCACATATCCCTTATAGTAAAAATCTCTCTCTCTAAAAAAGAAAAAAGAATATTAGCATGAGATGTGAGAAAGTGTAACAGCTCGTAAATTCTGCTGCCCACTCCGTGGCAACTGAGACATGGCCTGAGTGTGGTACCAACAAGGGACCTGTCTTAGATCAGTGCTGGGAGTGGTCTTTGTTTGACCTCATTGTGTGCTCATTTACATTTACCCGAGCATCTCCCTACCCTTACCCCGCCCCTGGGAGACAGGCTCAGGGCTCCACCACCTGGGCACCCAGGGGACCCGAGGAGAGCATTGCAGGTCAACAACAAGGTCAACTCCGTCACGAAGGAATGCTGTTTACTTCCGCTGTGTTCTCTATGGCCTTGCATTTATTTCTTTCTGTCCGAAGCTCTTGAGTAGATGGTGCAGAGACAGAGGGAGGTCGGAGGCCACAGGATGCGGCTGAGAGGGGGCCGACAGGATTCTGGATTGCGAAGTGCTGCAGACATGTTCCCACTGGTTTCTGAGTTGCTCGGACCCCGCTCATTAATGAGAAAGGCACTTTATGTTCTATTTCATGTTGCAGCTTTTGAGAAGATTTTTTTTTTTTGAGAGATTTTCGCTATAGGGTGCGTGTGCTCGCCAGACAGACAGAGAGACAGAGAGACAGAAAGTGAGAAATCACCCCAACTGGGGATGGTCACGCCACAATCTCTTCTCCTCCATTCTCCTCTCGGGATCTTGGGCACGCACGCACACGCGCCCGGCGTGAGTTTTAAGCCACCGGGTCCGGGACGCGAACCGCGGTCGACTACGTGGGAGTCCAGCGACATAGCCATTACGCTAACTGCTGGTTCCCGAGAAGCTGTTTTGACACGTGTCCAACCATCTACACATGAGAAGCACCAGCTTCCTGCCAGGTCCTTGCAATGTCTGGTTTATTTCCATGAGTCTTAGGGCTCCCTTTTTATATACATTGGGGCTGAACTCACTGTTTTCCTTATTAATTCCTGGATTTCCCTTATTCATTAATTTACAGACCAGTACCCCTTGCGGCCTGCCTCAGCTCGTGTACTCGATCTGCTGACAGTTTATCTGGAGGCCAGACCGGCACAGTGCTACGCCGCGACATCTCGTGAGGCTAGCCCACGTGGGAGGGTTCCAGGTGTGTGTCCAGAGACCGCCTGAGTGTGCCAGGTGTCACGTGCCCACGATTCAGGGCTGGCTGAGGCTGGGGCTGGGTCGTGGTGATGAGATGCTTTCAGGGGTGCTGTCTCTGCCTCTCTCTCATGGAGTAAGTAAATAAACTTAAAAAATAGCTTATCCAGGGGCCAGCAGGGGGCGTGGCAGATAAGGCGCTGGACTCTGGCTGTGTCAACAGACGCTGGAAGTGAAGCAACAGTAACGTATGCTGTTGTAACTGTTACCAGGAGAAAAGATAATGCTTACCGTGACCAGCTGTCAGGGCGATGCAGGGGTGCAGAGGGCACAGCTGTTGGTTCTACAGAAGTGGCAGGGCTGGTGTCAGGCCAGGGATGAGCAGGTGGCACGTTCGTCTTTGCTGCAAATATCCATGAGCGCTGCAGTGTGTCTGGCACCAGGGACGACCAGGGAGCCGGACACATGGGCTCCTTGTGTGCGTGGGAGTGTGGTGGAGTGGGGGAGACGAACTTTACCAGCTCCTGCATAGACGAGGACGTTCGTGCTCGGATGGGAAGAAGGTTCCATAAGAAACCAGACCAGACTGCATCTGAAGATGAGCCGCAGATGACCATACCAGGCTGCCAGGTCGGAGGCTTGTCCTCACTTAAGAAGCAGCATGAGCTGGGGCCAGAGGGTGGTGTGGTGGTTAAGGCGCTGGATTTCCACATGACCGACCATGGTGTGAGTCCCGGACTTGGCAGCTAGCTTTCTCATTTCTCTCTCTCTCTCTCTGTCTCTCTGGTGAACACATGTACTTTACAATAAGTTAAGATAATAATAATAAAATACATAAAATAGAATAAAGAAAGAAACAGCATGAGTATCAGCCTCCAGGCGCAGGAGGACTCAGCCCTGGAAGCAGGTACCCGAGGGTGAGTGACTGTCTGCAGGCACAGAGGTGCAGCCAGATGGGAGGCAGGGCGGGGCAGGGCAGGGTAGGGCAGGAGGGGCCTGCCCAGTGATCTCCAGCTTGTCAAACAACCAGATGCTGCTGTGGGGCCTTGAGGTGGTGTGATGAGCTGCCTCTGAAAATTTGATGTTCTCTGTGAAGCTTTTCTTCCGGGCCTTTGAGTTAAAGCAGAAGTAGCCGAAGCAGGTGGGCCCAGCCCTTTCTCTGCTCAGCACTCAGGGCCTCCTGGGTACCCCTGATGGACTGAGTCAGGTTAGAGCTCTGCCCGGCAGTAACCCTGCTTGGTTTTCCATCACGCCTTTCCTCTCATGGAGGATTTGCAGCCTGCGAGGATCGGAGGGAGCGAGGACCGTTGGTGGGACGAACTCTCTCCTCTTTACTGGTCTGTACCCTCCCCATGGGGAAGCCCTGCAGAGTCCTGGGTTCTCCAAGAAGCCTCCCCGGTGTGTGCATGTGGGAGTGCAGCACCTTAATCCTCCTGCCACCTTCTGGCCCCACATTTTCCTTTTTGAGAGATTTTTCTGTAGGGTACATGCATTCACCAGAGAGACTGAAAGTAAGGAATCACCCCCCGGGGTGATGGCCTCTCTGTAATCTCTTCTCTTCCATTCTTCGCTTGGGATCTTGGGCATGTATACACCTGTGCCCAGCCTGAGTTTTAAGTCACCGGGACCAGAACTTGAACTGCGGTCAACCACATGGGAGTCCAGCAATATAACCATTACACCATCTGCTGATTCTACACATTTTTCTTTTCTTTTCTTTTTTTTTTTTTTTGAGAGGTTTTCACTATAGGGCGCATGCGCTCGCCAGACAGACAGAGAGAGACAGAGAGACAGAAAGAGAGAAATCACCCCCCAGAGGGGATGGTCACGCCACAATCCCTTCTCCTCCATTCTCCTCTCGGGATCTTGAACACACACGCACACGCACTTGGCGTGAGTTTTAAGCCACCGGGTCCGGGACGTGAACCACGGTCGACTACGTGGGAGTCCAGCGACATAGCCATTACGCTAACTGCTGGTTCCCCATTTTTCTTTTTTTAAAGCTATATATTAACTTAATATTATCTAAAGGTTTATATTAAAACATCTTCCTAAAATTATGTATTAACTTCATATCTTCCGTTTAGCTTTATAGATAGGCTTACCAATGGTGGGTCCTCGGGGGTCTCATTTGTCCATCACGAATGACGCACGTGGACTAAGGGTTTCTAAGGCATCATTTCAGGGCTGGCGTGGGTTCTCAGATGAATAGATGGAGGCTGAGGGTTTGACGAGGAGGGCTACGGCACGGCCACTGCTCCAAGCCACGGATGTTTGGCTGCCGCTGTCACTGGGCCTGACGTTCAGCACCTGGGCGCATGACCTCTGCTCCCAACCAGAGCTTACACCAGGGACTCTGTGAGCCTGGTCGTGCTCGTGAGATCGTGGGAGCCAGGGGATATGCATTTGGACAGGAGCACACTGCAACCGAGCAGTCGGGACCCCGGGCTCTGGACGCTCCGTCCTGGCCCGTGTCTGCGCCAGGAGCATGGAACTGCCCCCCAGTACCCCAGACACCTCGCAGCATGCTGGGACATCGCACTTGGTCTTGGGACTCTCAGGATCACGGATCCACCTTCAGTAGTCGTCAGCTCAAATACAGTGCTAATGTCGCTTTGTGCATTTCTGACAAATCAGCGAAAGTATATCCTGACAGAGAGTCACACAGTAACTGATGCCTCATTTAGCCCAGAAATAGAGGAAAGAGACGTAGCCCTTTACATGCCAGTTCTGCTGCTGAGCTGGTGACGTGACAGGCATTGGCACTTCCTCATGATGGATCGTAGCAGTAACAACCAAACAGTAATAATAACAGCAGAAACACAAGTGACCCTTTAGTGACTGCCTACTCTGTTCTGGGCACTAGGTCAGGCTCGATTTTGGTCTTAAGAAGTCAATAGTGTGGGCCAGCAGGTGGCATGATGGTTAGGTGCTAGATCCCACGTGGCTGGCTTTGCGGTTCGAGTCCCTGATCCAGCAGCCTGAGAAACACGCTGGGCATGTGTGTGTGCATGGCCAAAATCCCAAGAGGAGAAGAGGAGAAGGGATTGCGCTGTGACCATCATCCCCGGTGGGTGCTTTCTTATTTCCTCTCTCTCTGTTTCTTTCTGTCTCTGGTGAGCACGTGTGCCCTGTAGCAAAAACCAAACCAAACCAAACCAAACCAAACAAAAAAGCAGCGCGTGGACACTGTCTTACTAGCTTGAGGACCTTGCCCAGCACACACAGTTCTGTGAAATGAGGTTACTCCAACTAGTCGAGGAGTCTCCTTCCTGGGGTTCCCGCCTCTGCAGGCAGCAGAGGATCCCAGTGTCCCACAGCACCTGTGGCCCTTGTCAGCTCTTTCCTGTGGCCCCCGGCTGCGGCATCACCATCCTCATGGGCCTTGGAGCGGGCAGGGCAGGGCTGTTTTCTCCTTCTGGGTTTTTCTAAGGCAGCACCCTGGGCTGCCTCTACTCCTTTCATCATCCTGGGCTGCATTGCTTACAATCACGTACGGAAGAAGTTGTCTCTGCAGGAACTAGCGCCTGAAAAACATAAAACCATTTACTAGCTAGGATTGTTTTCAGAGGCTCCCAAACTGCTTCTAGCCCATTTCTCCTTCAGCAGAGATCTGCTTGCTTCTGAAAGACAGAGACAGAGAGAGAAAGTGCGCTTCCAGGCCTCTCCCCACTGAGACCCAATCTCGCGTCCAAAGCCTGCTCTCCTTCTCTAGATATTCCTTCTCCAGGAGTCTCGGCAACTGGAGTTTCTATTTTCTTCAGGACAAGAAATCCCTCTCCTACAAGCAAAGGTCAGTCTTGTCCTGCAGCCACCCCTCCCTATCCCATGCCCCCAGACACTCAAGTCTGCCATGGGCATCTCCCAGAGTCTTCATTTCTCAGGAAGGGAGAGTGCCTCCTGTGGCCCCCTGAAGCCCGCGTGGCCCTCCGCAACCCGCATGGCCCCTTGCAGCCTGTGTGGTCCTCTGCAGCACGCGTGGCCCCCCGCAGCCCGCGTGGCCCCCTGTAGCCCACATGGCCCCTCGCAGCCCGTGTGGCCCCCTGTAGCCTGTGTGGCCCCTGCAGCCTGCGTGGCCCTCCGTAGCCCGTGTGGCCCTCCATGTGGCCCTCTGCAGCCTGTGTGGCCCCCGCAGCCCATGTGGCCCCCTGCAGCCTGCGTGGCCCTCTGTAGCCCGTGTGGCCCTCCATGTGGCCCTCTGCAGCCTGTGTGGCCCCCTGCAGTGTGTGTGGCCCTCTGCAGCCCTGCCATCCTTCACTGATCCCGGGCAAGGTCTGTCCTTGCACCCTGTCTGGCATCTTTGGCTGGCCGCTCCCCTTCATGCGGCTAGAACTGCGTGACAGGAACATGCACAGTCCCTCCAGGAACGAACCGTCATCTGCCAGGACAGTGTAGTCTAAGTCCATATCTAGCATAAAAGAAAGCAAAACAATATAAAACAAAACATCCTTTTAAAGCCAATATAAACTATAAGAGGTTTGGCTTTGACTATGTTAAGAAGAGTTTTTTCCCTAGATTTATACCATTACAAATTATTCTTTGCCAGAAAAGGAACTCTGCTATCACCTATTCTAAAAGCTAGCAAGCCGGCCTTCCAGAACACAGAGGAATCTCTGTCATAAATGTCAGCCCGAATTTTCCTTTTACAATCAATTTGCCAAAATTTATTATTTCCTATAGTCCAAAAGTTCCAGGGCCAAACTCACTCTTTTTCTCCTTTTTAAACCTTTTATTATGGAATTGAACTGCAGTCGGCCATGTGGGAGTCCATCGCCTGTAACCACCATGCCATCTGCTGGCCTCAAGAGAAAAAATTTAAAAATTTTTAGTTATTAGTTATTATTATTATTTTAGTTTGTTATAGTGCACTCACTAGAGAGAGAGAGAGAGAGAGAGAGAGAGAGAGAAAGCAAGTCACCGGGTCTGGGACTTGAACTGCGGTCAGCCATGTGGGAGTTCAGTGCCTCAACCAACATGCCACCTGAAGGCCCCAAGCAAAACTTTTTTTTTCTTTTCTTGGAGAGGTTTTTGCTATAGGACACATATGCTCACCAGAAAGACAGAGAGAGACAGAGAGACAGAAAGCGAGAAATCATCCCTCAGGGGGGATGGCCACGCCGCAATCCCTTTGCCTCCATTCTCCTCTTGGGATCTTGGGCATGCACACACATGTGCCCGGCATGAGTTTAAGCCACCAGGTCCAGGACTCCAACCGCGGCTGACTACATGGGAGTCCAGCGACATAGCCATTACGCTAACTGCTGGTCCTTCCAAGAGAAAATTTTAATGAGCAACCATGTATACATTTCCCAGATTAAAAAGTGAACAACAGGTAAACGATTTTGTTTTATTTATAACCCTAAAACATTTTTATTTTTTCTAGATTTTTGGTTTTATTTTTGCTATAAGGGTGCATGCACTTGCTATAGAGAGACAGAGAGAGATAGAGAGAGGGAAAGTGAGAAATCATCCGCCAGAGGGATGACCACACCACAATCCCTTCTGTAGTTTCCTCTTGGGATTTTGGGCACGCACGGGCATGTGCCCAGTGTGATTTTCTAGCTGTGGGGTCTGGGACTTGAGCCACGGAGTCAGCCGTGTGGGATCCAGCGCCTTAGCCTCCATGCCACCTGCTGGCCCTCTAGTGGATTATTTTAAAGCAAATCCCAGGTTTATCTTTTCATCCAAAAATATTTGTGTGCATCTCTGAAAGTTTTCCCCTCTTACGAAACAACCACGGATCAAAAATTAGCAGTAATTCCCCGTTATCCCGATTATCCGGCTAGAATTCACTGCGCTCTGAGTGTTGGTGCTGCCCTGAAATTCACACATCAGATCAAGTCCCCACGGTGATAGCACCAACAAGTGGGGCCTTTTGGGGTCATGGGGGCTCTGACTTCAAGAATGGGACTAGTGTTCTTAGAAAAGAGGGCTGAGAAGCCTGTTCACTCCTCTGCCACGTGAGGCCCCACTGACAAGGCACCATCTTAACGGCAGTGTGAGCTCCCACCGGACACTGAGTCTGCTGGGACCTCCATCGTGGACTTCCAGCTTCCGGAATGTGAGCAGTAAATCTCTGTTGTTTGCGTTGCCCAGTCGAAAATATTTTGTTACAGCAGCCCCAGTGGATTAAGGTGGTGTTCAGTTTTATTAATTTATTCATGACATTGTTTTATTAATTTATGATTTTTATTAATGTGCTTTTGCAGTTGGTTTTGCAGTTGAAAACGGGATCCAAACCAGGCCCATGCATTGCATTTTATTTAGACTTTTTGGTTTCCTGTGATTTATAACAACTTTTCCTTGTTGCATGGCAGTCACTGACCTGTGGGATTCCCTACTTTCTGCATTTTGCTGATTGTATTACTAGGGTGGTTAGTGGGTGCCTTTGGGACCAGCCAGGGCTTGTGGTGGTTAAGGTGGCTGGACCCCACATAATGTGCATTTGGAGTCCTGGACCCAGACGCTTGGAAAACATTCCAGGGGTGCGTGCATGCCTAAAATCCTGGGCAGAGAATGAAGGGGACGGGATTGTGGTATGGCCATCCCCCCTTTGGGGGGCAATTTCTCACTTTCCCTATGTCTGTGTGTCTCTGTCTCTCTCCAGTAAATGCATGTGCCCTGTGGGAAAAACTAAGAGAAAGAAAGAAAGAAAGAAAGGAAGGAAGGAAGAGAAAGAGAGAAAGAAAGAACCTTTGTCCCCATATATTCAATGAAGTGGTAGTTTGATACAGAGGCTTGGTCAGATTTAAGTTTAGTATTTGCCCCAAGATGGCCAGGCGAGGGTGCGGCCTTGCACGGCCTCACGACAGGTTGCTTCGCAGCTGCCCACCAGCTGTTCTTCGGATTGGCCCACGGTCCAGACGTCAGCCTGGTGTGCCCCTTTCAGAATTCCCTCATTAGTCCCTGCCACTGGATTTAGCCACACTGCCAGTCACTGCCAAGATCCCCAGATTTTATTAGGGATTGTAACACAATGATATCCTGATTTATCATTCTTTCCTCACTTGTTTGCTGGAATTCTTTTATAAAGGGCTATTTATCATAGCTGTTTGGTACCCTAAAATACAGGCTATATGAGAGAGGCGGGGTGAGTGTTTGGCTCTTGTCTTTTATCCACTAGACAAACCAGTCAGTTTTCTAGTATCTTCCAAAGCTGACCAATGCAACTTTCTTTGGCATTACTACAAACATACAGATTAAAAAAATATTTTATTTAACTTGATTGATTGATTGATTGATTGATAGATATTTTAATGTGACCAGAAAGGGACAGAGAGAGAGAGAGAGAGAGAGAGAGTGTGAGAAAGCAAGCTACCAGGTCCAGGACTCGAACTATAGTTGGCCATGTGAGAGTCCAGCGCCCTTAACCACTATGCCGCCTGCTGGTCCCAAAATGTACAGATTTTTAACATATTCCATCTAGTGACGTTATTATTCTTTTTGGTGCTCAGCTTGCTCACCTTTGGCCAATGAGAGCTCTTTTATTTATTTATTTTTTTGAGAGGTTTTTGCTATAGGACACGTGCACTCGCCAGACAGACAGAGAGACACAGAGAGACAGAAAGCGAGAAATCACCCCCCAGGGGGGATGGCCACGCTGCAATCTCTTCTCCTCCATTCTCCTCTCGGGATCTTGGGTGCGCACACACACGCGCCCGGCGTAAGTTTAAGCCCCCGGGTCTGGGACACGAACCGCGGTCGACTACGTGGGAGTCCAGCGACACAGCCATTATGCTAACTGCTGGTTCCAGGCCAGCGAGAGCTCTTTAAGCTGGCTCGGTTTTGTTGACAGCTCACACTCAGGATCTCGCTGCTCACCTCCTCCCAGCAGTCTTCCCGAGAATGAAACTTTTCCCTGGTGGGAGGCCTTGGGCAGGCGGGCTCTGAGGGTGGCAGAAGTCACTCTGTCTATTTCTTGGCAAGCATTTTTTTAAAAAGAGATTGTGGCTTTTTTGGTGTCACATAGCCATCCACATTTTATAGCTGGAGAACTGAGGCTCAGGGGTGTCAGGCTCTTCCCCATTGCTGAGACCCACAGAGGGGTGAGCACCAGAGCACCAGGCAAGGATGCTCTCTGGGGGGCGGGGGGCGGGGGGGCGGGGGGCGGGGAACGTGGGTGAAGGCATCGAGACCAGTGGGGAGAGTGTTGAGGGAGAGTCTAGCTGGAGCCGGAACACCTCGGGGGCTGGAGGGGCAGGACGAGGACACGAGTGCAGTCTGAAGCTGCCCCGTGGGTCTGCCCAGTGAGCACACCCGCTTCACACCTCATCCGTGAACCTGCCTCCCCCACCCCCCATTTAATTCAGTGAAACTCAAAGAATTTTAATTCCTGTGGGCTAATGAAGAAAGTAAAAAAAAAAAAAAAAAAAAAAAAAGCCCAAAGAACTCACTCTTTTCCTCTAAGTATAAATTAACCCCCTCGGTAAACATTTATTCAGTGTTCACTACGTGCTGTGCCCTGGGCGTTTAGTAATGGACCGAACAGATGTGCCTCTCGCCGGCCTTTCTCTCTTTCTTTTCTTTTCTTTTTTTAGAGAGATTGTTGCTATAGGGCATGTGCACTCACCAGACAGAGAGAGGCAGAAAGTGAGAAGTCCCTCCCCACCGGGGGATGGCCACGCGGCAGTCCCTTCTCCTCCGGGCATGCAGGCGCATGGTCTGATGTGAGCTGCAAGCCGCTGGCCCAGACTCAAACCTCCAGCGCCTTAACCACTGCACCATCTGTTGGCCTCAGGATTTTTTTTAGCAACATTAGGGCATTCATGTTTCCTGAAGCTTTTAGAAAACAGATAAAGCTTGGGCTTTGAGGACTGCGGGTCGCTGGGGTTCCCCTGGTTTGGTGGAAGGGAGTTTGGGCTGGGATGTGTGCCCGTCACCTAGCCAGCAGCCAGGTGCTCGACCACGACCCTTTGCCCAGGTGATGAGGGGGTAGATGAGACCTCTAATCTCGTAAGGTTTTGGAAGGCTCTCACCAAACCAAGCGTGTGCCTGGCACGTGGGAGGTGCTCGGTGACCCTGTGTGGGATCTGAAAGATCCTTTTAAGAAAACAATGATTCCCAGGAGACATTTCACTCTGCTTAACTAATTTTATGTCTTAAGTGAACTTGATTTAAGATTTATAGGCAAAGATAATCAGGTCGAAGTGACCTTCCTGTGTTTGCTGGGGCAGGAAGGATAGCGAAACCCAGAGCGGGGAAAGAGGGTCATAGATCCTTCCATCACGCCGTCTGCTGGGAGTGAGGATTTGGTAAAGACGGAGCTTCTCTGTCCTTGAGCTGCCTGAAGAGCTCAAAAACTGCAGATTTAATTGGGCCCGATGATTTTCTTTTTGTATTTATAAATAAGACCATGAGCAGGCAGAGGATGGTTCCAGAAAGTTCTGCAGATTCATCACAACTGGCCTCTTTATTTCCCCACAGAAGGATTTATTTATTTATTTTTTTCTACCTGCAGTTCAGCCCCTGACAGAGGGGTGGGCGTCTCTTCCGTGGCCCCAGTGTGGGAAGAGTAAGGCCTCTATCTCTTCCCCAAGAGATGGTAGTCAGAGAATTGAAGGCTGGGTATTGGGTAGCAAAAAACATTTAAAGCAGCTCCGGGTCATTGTAATGCATTTGTTTAAGAGCCACATTCAAGATCTTTGCACAAAGTGGATCTTTGTCTCTAGCATAGTACTGAGCTCCAGGAGAACCTTCTACTCATCCTTGAAAGCCTGCTTCCTCCAGGAAGCCTTCCTTGACTTCCTTAGGTGATAGAATTTTCTCCCTTTTCTGAACTTAGCCCTGGGCTCAAAGTTTATTCTGACTCCCCAGTAAATTAAATTAACGGACACATTTCTTTTCCTGATTATTCTAGTAATCAGTGGTTCTTAGTCTGGCTTTACGAAAACAAAAACAGTGGCTTCCTTGTGATCATTCACGTTTATTTAGAATCCGATGTCTACGAAGTTCTTTCCCAGGCCTGGTCTTTCTTGGGATGATTATTGACTTAGTAGCATCCAGTGGGGTGGTTCCAGCTGCACTCCCGTGGGCTATAGCAGGACTCGCGTCATCGGCATAACTTGGGCTTCATTCAGCCAACGATTCTGAGTAACTGTCTGCAGGCTCTGGGCAGACTTGAGGGCTGTAGAGCCAAGTCCTGGCCTTGGCTTAGATCTCACAGCCCCGATGCCAACAGAGAAGGATCAATGAGGAAGGGGTGGGGTGGGTGGAGGAAGGAGTAGTTTTGATCAGGAGGCTGGACCGGATGAGACAGAGTTGGGTCTACACAACAAAGACAATGGAAAATAAATATCTCCACGCCCCAGGGAGCAGGGGATGGGTGACGACGCGGAGGGCCGGATGTACGTGTGCAGACCCTGGGCTGGCTTCTCTGCTACGGTTCTCATCTGAGCCATTAAATGATGCTATGGTGTGGGTGTTACCATGTCCCTGTTTCACATATGGGAAAACCGAGAGTCAGAAAAAATAAGTTACCTTCCCAAGTAAGCTACTCCATTGTTGAACTTGGAATTTTCCAGTCAGGGACTTGGACTCCGTATCCACACCCTTCCAGGCCACCTTTTGGCTAATATCCACTTCCATACTACATCACATTTCTATGATCAAATGTTAGTGTGGCGTTTTCAGATGTCTGTACTATTTAACTACTTTTTGGGGGTGTCAGTGTTTGACACACCGCATCGCTAATCAAGGAAAAGGGGAGGTGTGTTCATTGTAGAGGGCTCTTCAGAGGGAAAGAACTGGAATGAACCCTTTGGAGATTTCAGGGGGGCCCAAGGATGGCACTGAAGGTTTGGGAAAGCACATGCCAAATCCAGTGAGCGACAGACTCTTGGACATCTTTCCTGACTCACTTGTCAGTCTCCCTCTGCTTTGTGGTAACATGGCATTTTCCCCAGTTAGATTGCGAGTTCCCCTGAAGTTGAAAGGAGGTACTATCTCTATATCCCCAGAGCCTAGACTGTGCTTGGCACAGTGTAGGTACTTCAGAGCCATTTGTCAAATCTATCTACCCAACTACCTATTCATCTATCCATCCACCTAACTATTTACCCACCCACCAATCCATCTACCCATCCATCCACCCATACAACTACCCATCAATCCATCCATCCACCCGTCCAACTATCCATCCACCCACTATCCATCCACCCATCTACCCATCTACCCATCTACCCATTCACCCATCCATCTATCCATCTACCCATCCATCTGTCGATCCATCCATTTATCCATCCATCTACCCATCCATCCACCCATACAACTACCCATCAATCCATCCATCCACCCGTCCAACTACCCATCCACCCACCATCCATCCACCCATCTACCCATTCACCCATCCATCTATCCATGCACCCATCCATCTGTCGATCCATCCACCCATACAACTACCCATCAATCCATCCATCCACCCGTCCAATTACCCATCCACCCACTATCCATCCACCCATCTACCCATCCACCCACTATCCATCCACCCATCTACCCATCCACCCACCATCCATCCACCCATCTACCCATTCACCCATCCATCTATCCATCTACCCATCCATCTGTCGATCCATCCATTTATCCATCCATCAATCCATCCATCCACCCATACAACTACCCATCCACCCACTATACATCCACCCATCTACCCATCCACCCACCATCCATCCACCCATCTACCCATCCACCCACCATCCATCCACCCATCTACCCATTCACCCATCCATCTATCCATCTACCCATCCATCTGTCGATCCATCCACCCATCCATCTAGTCATCCAACTACCCATCCACCCCATCCATCTATCCACCCATCATCCGTCCACCCATCTATCCACCCATCTACCCATCCATCTATCCATCAATCCACCCATCCATTCACCCATCCACCCATCCAACTACCCACCCACCCATCATCCGTCCACCCATCTATCTGCCCATCCATCCATCTATGCACTCATTCAGTCCTTCATTAGGTGCTTTCTGAATAGCTCAGTGTACCAGATATCACACCCAGTGCTGAGATAGCGATTGAATTGGATATAGACCATGTTTTCAAAGAGCTCGGAGTCTAGGGGTAACAAGAGAAAAATGTGACAAGAGAAAAGAGTGCCTGAATAAAGATCTTTTGGTCTCCAAGCTTGGGACTCCCCCAAAAGAAATCAGTTTTTTTTTGTTTGTTTTGTTGTTGTTGTTGTTTTAATCTTCAATGATGTGGATGAGGCACCGCCCCCTGTGTCTCCCCACGGCTCTGACGTTCTGCTGGCCCCATCTGGCTCCCTCCTCTGCTAGAAGTCGTGTGGGCCGTGAGGCTTTCCGTGGGAGCCTGAGTGCAGAGGGGCAGGGCAGGGGGCACTGACCTGGCCGCTTCAAGGCGGCCACACCCTTGTCCATCCTGTGCCTCCCATGAGGAGTGCTGTCTAGAAAGGCAGAGCAGATGTTTTCTGGCCAGAGTGATCAGTCATCAGCTCCTCCTCTGGGAACTAGAGGTGACAGCACATTTCTCTGAGAGCAAAGGCTAAATCCGCAGGCATTATGCGGGATGTGGCTGTCAGGTTTGTGAAGCACTTCGGACTCCTAGGGGCAAAGTGCGGTCTTTCCCCTCCTCCTCTGGCCTTTGTGGTTGAGAGGCCCAGGAGAGGTGGATACGGCCCGCAGAACACAGCCAGGCAGACCCCCCCAGAGCTCCGTATCCTGTGCTAAGCTGGCTTGGCAGACCTGTAATCTGGGCCTTGCCAGTGGGACTGCGTGGACGGCCGTCCTGCGGATACGGTGGGTGTTGTGTGACGAACAAGTGCAGGCTAGACCTCAGGCTGACTCAGACTCGGCTGCGTCTCGGACTGCTGGGCGTCTCCCATGTGTGCAAAATGAACCCCGCATCTCCCTCTTCCAGCTTCTTCTGAATGCTTTGATGCCAGCCACCAGAACGGGAATAAGTCTTTGTCTCCACGACCAGGTAATTACTGCGTGCTGCAGATCCCGTCGTCCGTGTGCGTGTGCGTGTGCGTGTGCGTGTTGGAGGGGTTGGCAGCTGGTCTCTGCCTCTTCCCCGTGACTGCCCTTGCATGGGCCCTTGGCTGGCTGTTCTCACAAGTTCTTACAGGCCTTCCCAGGGGGTCGCAACCCTCCTCTGTATCTGGTGTACTGTTTTGGACACGCGTCTGGTCTTGTCCCTCGCGGGCTTCAGACCCTGCAGTGCTTTCCTGCTGGGCCTTGGGAGCTAAGAACCGGTTCTCTTTTCCTGACCTGGCTTCCAGGCGACGGAGACCAGGACCTCACCTTCATCACTGCTACGGGCGGGGCGGGTAAAGTGACCCCAAATGATCGTACCCTGCTTGCCCCCCTCCCAAATGTCATCTCGCCTCCTCTGGTGCCAAGGAGCAGAGACCCCTGAAGCCAGCATGAGCGCAGGCTGCGTGGCACGTGGCTGTGGCTGGGGACACACCTGGTCGAAGGCTGCTCCGGGTCATGGGCACAGGGGCTAGGGGGTGTGGTCCTGTGCTCCTGCCCGGGCTGGCTGCCAGCCCCACCCTGGCCTTCCTCTCCTGTCCCCTCTGCGTCTCTTGGTTTCGCACAGCAGAGGGATGTGGCCCAGGTATGCCCTCGAGTCCCCTTCCCGCTCTGCAGGGCTGCGCATCTCCCGCCTGAGAGGGAGCGTGTCGGGAGTGCCAGGGGGACCTGGAAAGCCCTCTGGGTGATGGTCAGCCGGGTCGGTCAGTGGCTGCGTGACAAAGCACCGCAAATTAAACGACAGATGTTTGTCATCTCACGGTCCTGGAGCCTGTGGCCCCTCCCCACATCAGGTCTGTTCCAGGCCCCTCCGTGGGCTTCCGGAAGTTTCTTGGCAGTAGAACCTGTCTTGGTAGGTGCTCCCCCTTGTGCGTGTCTGTGTCCAGATTCCCCCTGCACAAGGATGCCTGCTGCATAGGATTAGGGGCCCACCCTACTCCAGTGTGACCTCTTGTTAACTAATGACTCCTGCCGGCTTCCAAATAGGCCCGAGGTGGAGGCACTGGGGGTCGGAGCTTCCGCCTGTGCATGTCGGTGGGACACAGTCCAACCACACCAGTTCCCTCCTCTCTTTTTTTTTTTCCTTTTTTGTCCTAGGGCATGTGCACTCACTAGAGAGAGGTAGAGAGAGAGAGAGAGGGAGAATGAGATATCACCTCCAGGGGGGATGGCCATGCCACAGTCCCTTCTCCTCCAGTCTCTGTATGCACACGTGCCCGGCATGGTTTTTAAGCTGCTGAGTCTGGGACTTGAACCTTGGTCGGCCCTATGGGAGTTCAGCTCTTGAACCTCTTCACCACCTGCTGGCTCCTTCTTGACTGGAAGGTGCAGAAGGCTTTTGCAGGCAGGGATGTAAAAGGCTGTGCCTGGACACCAAGGAGCAGGGCCCAAGTGCAGTGGGGCGGCCTCCGCAGCCAGCCCGGGGGCCACGTCCCCTTGTCCCAGTCTAGGGTCATCGTGCCCAGGTGAGAAGCATGGTTCCTGGCAGCGTGGGCACTTGGATTTCAAAGCCATGGCCTTGACCTGGCTCCTCACCCGCAGCTGGATCACAGGCCTGTCCAGTGGCCTCCTTGGCTCCGCACCTGCCTAGCCCAAAGGGGTTGACCATGTTGGCACCGGACGGCCCATGGATGGAAGGAGTTGGCCTCGGCGTGGCCTGTGTGGGCAGCACAGTTCCGAGTCGGCTCCTCTCTGCCCACCGGTTCACGGGGATGATGGTCGAACGCCATGAGCTGGCAGTAGGCTTGGAGGGGGATGTCGGCACAGCCGGCACAGCCAGGCGCGGTTCCCGAGTGGGTCCGGCGGTGCTCGGTGGTCTTCCCTCGCCACGGGTCGGTGTGCACATGCGGTCCACATGGTGCTTGTGTGGTGGCCTGCCCATGCCCCGTGCCCTCAGACTGGACAGTGTGTGGCTCTTCCGGGGAGCTGCCTTCTGGGGCATGTCGCACTAGGCGGTCCTTGACTCACACGTCTTCTACTTTGCCATGGTGCGAAGGCTACACACGGTCAGTAGAATCCATGTCCCGTCCACTCGTAAATCGAGGAGCACCTGGCACATGCGTCGTCGGCCTGCGGTGGGCTTATGGGGACATTCCTGGGTAAGTCGAACAGCACCTGTACTCGCTTCCCTGCCTCCTGAGCCCCCGCGCTCCCCGTCTCCTGCCAGGACCCTGGGCCTGTCACACCCGGCCACTTTGCCCTGATACTCATCTCTCAGGTCTGCTCACTTCCTGCTGCCTCCTTCCTTCCTCCTTCCTCCCTTCCTCCTTCCTTCCTTCCTTGTTCCCCCTTCCTTCCTTCCTTCCTCCTTCCTTCCTCCTTCCTTCCTTCCTTCCTTCCTTCCTCGTTCCCCCTTCCTTCCTTCCTTCCTCCTTCCTTCCTCCTTCCTTCCTTCCTTCCTTCCTTCCTCGTTCCCCCTTCCTTCCTTCCTTCCTCCTTCCTTCCTCCTTCCTTCCTTCCTTCCTCCCTTCTTCCTTCCTCCTTCCTTTCTTTCTTTCTCCTTCCTTCCTTCCTCCCTTCTTCCTTCCTCCTTCCTTTCTTTCTTTCTCCTTCCTTCCTTCCTTCCTTCCTTCCTTCCTTCCTTCCTTCCTTTCCTTCTTTCTTTCCTCCTTCCTTCCTCCCTCCCTCCCTCTTCCTTCCTTCCTTCTTTTCCTTCTTTCTTTCCTCCTTCCTTCCTCCCTCCCTCCCTCTTCCTTCCTTCCTTCTTTTCCTTCTTTCTTTCCTCCTTCCTTCCTCCCTCCCTCCCTCTTCCTTCCTTCCTTCTTTTCCTTCTTTCTTTCCTCCTTCCTTCCTCCCTCCCTCCCTCTTCCTTCCTTCCTTCTTTTCCTTCTTTCTTTCCTCCTTCCTTCCTCCCTCCCTCCCTCCCTCCCCCTTCCTTCCTCCCTCCCTTCCTTCCTTCCTTCCTTTCTTTCTCCCTCCCTTTCTCTCTCCCTTTCTTTCTTTCTTTCTTTCTTTCTTTCTTTCTTTCTTTCTTTCTTTCTTTCTTTCTTTCTTTCAGTTTTTCTCACGTGTGCTCACCTGAGAGACAGAGACAGTAAAAGGGAAAGTGAGAGCTCACCTTCCAGGAGGGGTGGCCACACGGCAGTCCCCTTCTCCTCTATTCTCCTGGGATCTTGGGCACCCAAACACACCCGGTGTGAATTTCAAGCCACTGGGTCCAGGACTTGAACTGCATTTGGCCATGTGGGAGTCCAGTGATGTAACCGCTATACCGTCTGCTGGCCCCTTACTTGTCACTTTTTTCTTAGTGGCTTTTCCCGCATAGTGGGCTTGAGTTTGGGGCTTATGACAAGTTTGAGTCCTGGTTATTCTTCCACATGGGGGCCCTGGTGAGTTTCTGAGCCCTGGATTCTCACCCACAGAATAACCCCATGGTGCTCTGTCCTCAGGGTGGCGAGGGAGAGCGGAGGTAAGTGACAGGCCAGGGTCCTGCAAAGATGCATAACTGTGACTGTGGGGATGAGTCCCTTGGCCGCTCCTGACAGGGATCATTCAGCCCTCTGGGAGCCCCATGGCCACTGTCACAGGTATTGTCAAATCAAGGCTGCGTGTGCTTACGGCACAGCAAGGAACATCTTACTGTGACGTGGTAAGAAATTAAAGCATCTTTGCTTATCCATTTTATTTTTTAGATTTTTTTAAAATGTATTTTTTAATTGGCAGGGGGTGTGTGCGTCTGTCAAAGAGACAAGGGGACAGCGGGAGGGAGAGGGACAAAGTACCTCCGAAGGGGGCGTGATCACCCCCCAGACACTTCCACTCCGTTTCTCCATGCTGTTGGGATTTGGGGCTCACATACACATGCCCGGTGTGTTTTTCAAGCCACTGGGGCTGGAATTTGAACTGTGGCTGGCCACGTAGGGTCTGACTCCCTTAACCACTGGGCCCTGGGACTGGATTGCTAATCAGCTTTAAAAAGTCTGTTCTCTCCCCTAAGAAATTATCCCATTAACAAAAATCTATTCACTAACAATTTTTCCTGGCGTAAGTTATGACTAACTTTGTTCGGTTGGTGAGTTGCTTTCCCCTAAATCTCTTTATGATTTTTTTTTTTTACTTGCTTCTTGTTTTGGAAATCCCTTAAAGGTCATGGCTCCCTGAACACTCTTATGAAATATCTCTCATAGCATTTTATTAGATCCTTTTGGCATTTGGGAAATGAGCTATTTTACATGGATGTTGCTAGACCTGCCGGTTTCGTGAATGGTTTCTATGTTGCTGGTGCAGAGAGACACCCGAGTTTGCAGTTCACCAAACTTGTGTTCAACTACCACTTGCTGCCTCTGTGACCAGCCTAAGTGTCTCCTCTGGAAAACGGGTGACAATGACAGTCAGCTTACCTGCTCAGTTATTGAGGACTGAAGCAATGTGGCTGACTCTCCTCGCTTTTTTTTAATGAGCAAGAGAGGAGAAGGGAGATATAGTTTTGTTGTTGTCGTTCACTAAATTTATTAAAAATCATAAAACGTTCCTTACCAAAGAGCATTACACTGTGCACACTGCTCTGAACAAATGCCAGGGACGAGGGCTGTCGTTATTTTTCCTCCTCGTCCTCCTCCCTCCAAATGTTACGGGGATCACAAAGCGAGGTGTGCATGATAATTTCATGGGAGGATTTTTTTTTTTTTAACTCCCAACAATGAAAAAAACTAAAATGAACTGCCTGCTGTTGGTGTTTTACACACGCTTCTCCTGCCCCAAACCCCGTTTATAAGGACGTTCTATCTGGTGAACAGCAGACTTTGCTGCACCTCAGATGCAGAACACCTATGAAGCAAAGGAAAATTGGCTTTTTAAACAGAAGCAGATTAAAAAAAAAAAGAAAAAGAAAAGAAAAAAGAAAAACTTTCCAGAATACTGCTTCACACCATAAAACAGAAAAAAAAATATCTTGCACTAGAACTTTTGTTTGTTTTTTAAGGTTTTTTTGCCATAGGCATGTGCAATCGCAGGAGAGAGACGGAGAGAGGGAGAGTGAGAAATCACCCCCAGGAGGGGATGGCCATGCCACAGTCTCTCCTCCTCTGTTCTCTTCTCTGGATCTGGGGCATACACACATGCACCTGGTGTGATTTTCAAGTCGCCAGGTCCGGAACTCTAACTGTGGTCAGTTATGTGGGACTCCAGTGCCTTAACCACCACACCACCTGCTGGCTCCCAGAGATGGTATTTTTGATGATCTTCCGGTACCAGCCCCCCACAGAGCTAGGATTGCAAGTGTATGCAGCTGTACCCTGTGTTCTGATTGGTCCAGGAACACAACCTGGGCCTCCCACGTGGCTTCCTCCCTCTCACTTGGTGGTGCCACCTGTGCCCACTGCAGCTGGGTATTCGTATTTTATCGAATTGTTATCTGCAGCCGTGCCCTTGTTCCACTCCACGGGTTGCCCCACAGACCCATCTCCTTTTAAGTATTAGTCTGACTCCCGCCCAGACTTCTGATCTTCTTTTAAACGTGCTAATGTAATTTCTTGTTTCTGTTACATTTAACAGCGAGTAGTGAGACTTTTAGGAGTAATTAAACAGTGCTGGAACTTCACAAGACCAGAGACTTTTCCGTGGAGTGGAAGTTTCTGTTTCCCTCCTCTTGCCTGTGGGCATGTACTGGAGACAGTGACTGAGTGTTCTTTCTTCCAGAGCAAGGAGAAAAGGAACCAGGCACTCTAACAGGACAGTGCCTGCACATTTAATGCCTGGCTTAGCTCTTTTATCGCCCCTGATCCCAGGTGAACCACCTGCTGAGATAATGGCTTCTTCCCAGACAGGTGTCTGGTGTCAAGTTCAAGAGGAGCCCGCAGAGCCACTGGGATGGGAATTTATAGCTTTGCATTCATTGTGAGTAGAAAATGAACACATTAAAAAAAAAATTAAAACTTCAGCGTAGGAGAAGGAAGTCACACTTGTTTAAGGGCAGATTCAGACTCCGGACAATGTGGCTGTGTTTTCCTTTCCTTTCCTTGAGAAAAAAAAATCGCTGTTCTCACTGGGGCTTCTTATTGTGTGAGACACTGAGATTAGAGTTCCAGAAACCCAGGGTCAGGGCGTCCGGCAGCAGAGGCGGTGTCTGTGCCCCGGCCGCCGCTGCTGCAGGTGGGGGTGCATGGGGTGCCTGGCCAGGGCGCCAGTGGACGCGGGTCATTGTGGCCCTGGTGCTCTGGCTTCCAGATGCCATGGGCAGGGTGTCCTTCAGCCGAGGCTCAAGCCTGCCGAAACTATGTACACTCAGACCTGAGGCCGTTTTGGTGTCAGTTCAGCAGGACTTGGGCAACTCTCTAGGTCTAACAGCTGGACAGAGTGAAGCGGGGACATCACCTGGAACACAGCATGGGACTTTCTAAATGAGAAAATGCCTTCACAGGTCTCATCGCCTTCATCGACAGATCTGCAGAGATGGTTTACAGAAAGCTACCCATTATTTACTTGCTCTTTTAATTAGACTGGTATTTCATACAATTTGGGATAGTGTACATACAGTTACATACATTGTTGGGAATAAGGGCTCTTTAAGTCTCACCGTTTTTTGGATTCTGTCATAGCATTTCTTTTTTTTTTTTTTTTTTTTTTTTGCCATAAGATGGTCACATGTGCTCTCTGGAGAGAGAGAGAGGGAGACAGAGAGAGGAAGAGTGAGGAATGATCCCTCCTAGGGGCCACAGCCACAGCACATTCCCTTCTCCACTCTTCTCTCAGGATTCTGGGTACACACACACATCTGCTGGGATTTTCAAGCTGCCAGTTCTGGGACTTGAACCATGGTCGACTTTGTGGAAATCCAAGTACCTTAACCACCATACCACTTACTGCCCCCTACTTGTTGGATTTAAAAGAATCATTTTTTGCCAGGAGGTGTGTGTACATTGTGCTGTGTTCTGTTTGTTTTCTTCTCAAGCACCCGTAATGGTGCGAGGTCACGCTGCAGTCGCTTTGCCTCCATTCCTCCGTGCCATCTGGATGTCGGGCATGCATGCACACGCACCCGTGTGTGCCGCAAGGTATCAGGGCCGGAACGAAAGCTGTGGTTGGTCGTGTGGGATCCATCACCCACGCACAATGCTGACCACTCTCCTTGTGGCCTGCACACCCTTTATCACGTTACTGAAGGAAGGCTTTTCCTTTTCTTTTTTTTTAGTTTGCTAGAAGGGGCATGTGCTTGCCAGAGAGAGACAGAGACAGGGAGAGGGAGAAAGCACCTCCCACACCACGGGGCATGACCATCCGCAATCGCTTCATTTCTGAATTTGCATGTATTATTTGCGTCATTAGATTTTATTTTCTTCTCTTTCTTTGCTAGAAGGCACGTGCACTTGCCAGGTAGAGGGAGAAGACAATGGGGCACAGCCACGCTGCAGTCCCTTCTCCATCTCTCCCTGGTATTTGGGGCACACACACCTGTACACATGGCATGCTTTGGGACTGGAACTCGAACCATGTGGTCAGCTACGTGGGATCGGGCCACCTCGACCACCAGGCCACAGAGCCAGCTAGATTTTTTAAAAATTATTATTTATTTAATTTTATTTATTCATTCATTTATTTTAATTTGACCAGAGAGAGACACACAGAGAGAAAGAGACAGAGGGAAAGAGACAAAGGAAGACCTGGTGGACTCCAACTGTGGTTGGCCATGTGGAAGTGTCCAGCACCTTAACCACCACGCCACCTGCTGGTCCCCTCCAGCTAGGTGTTTTTACCTGCACATATTCATCCTGGTATGAATGAGTCCAGGATGACTAGGGCAGAGGCCTTTGGCAGCTGATGGTCCTAAGCTTCGGTGTTTGAAGCTTGCTGCGCCGACTCTGTTGACCACAGTTGCCTGCTGGTTTTGTGTCCTACCCCACGCTGGCCCCTGGACTCAGAGCAAGAATCTAGAATTGAAGTCCCTGCCCTCTTGGGGCTGATGGCGCTGAAGGGGGTGTCACTGAACACGTGGCTGTTACACCCCGGTGGGTGTGGGCCAGTGCGTGCTCAGGGAAGTGCAGGCCACGGACACATCGCTCAGCCAGGCAGGGCGACACTTCTGCTGCAGCGCAGAACCATGCGAGCAGACGGGCCTGGGGGCTCTCGCCTGGGAGCACATTGGCTGTGTGGGCTTGGGGGCATTTTAATTTCAGCAGCGTCGTCGCTGTGGCCGAAGTACTTGTGCCACAGGTATGATGCCTGTCATACGGGAGGAGCACTGTGCTCACTCCCCTCCCCTCCCCGCCTGTGCAGGCATGAAACGAGGTATTTCTTGTCTTCAGCTCATCAAGTCTCACTGGGAGTTCTTTTTTTTTTTTTCAAGAGAGAGATTTTTGCTATAAGGCGTGTGTGCTCATTGGAGAGACGAGAGAGACGGAGACAGAAAGCGAGAAATCAGCCCCCAGGGAGGATGGCCATGCTGCCATCCCTTCTCCATTTTCCTCTCAGGATTTTGGGCATGCACGCACACACACCTGGTATGAATTTTAAGCCGCTGGGTCTGGCACTTGAACTGCAGTGAACTACTTGGGAGTCCAGCAACGTGACCATTACGCCATCTGCTGGTCCGATCACTGGGATTTCTAAAATGCCCATCGGTTCTCCGGTATGTGGAAGTTTGACATCTTCTAGTTAGGAAAGACCTACTGCATCCCGACCATCTTGGGTAGGTGCCTGGTGTCCTGAGCAGGAGTCCTGACCTTGGGATTCAAAGTGAAAAGGGGAAGACGGGAGGACCTGCCAACGGCCCTGGTGTTCTCAGTCTCTCCCATCTGTGTCCTTCCTGCCTCCTGTTCCAGCTGACTGACAGGTGCCGCCTCTCGTTCTGGCCACAGGAGCCTCCCTCGCGTCGCTGTCCCGGGCTGGCTGTGCTCGTGGCCCACACGTGCAGCTCGAGGTTGCAAGCTTCTGTTGGTTACCACTGCCTTTCCCACCTAGGTTGGTTCAAATGGCCCAGAATGGCAGCTGCTTTCTTGGGGGTCACATCCTCAGTACACACTGGGGTGAGTCCTTTTTTGGGGCTCATACAGGCTCACCCTATTCATAAGAAGGAGGTGTCACTTTGCTGTGTCTGGGGAAATACGCATGTGTGCACACACAAACGTTGTTACATTTAGATTTGCCAGTGCGCAGGGCCCGCGGTGGCATCAAGGTTGAGGTGCTGGATCCCACATGGCTGACCGTGTGGTTCGAGTGCCGGACCTGGTGGCTTGAAAATCACACTGGACGCGTGTGTTTGCATGCCCAAAATCCTAAGAGGAGAATGGAGGAGAAGGAACTGTGGTGTGCATCCCCCTGTGGGATAATTTCTCACTTTGCCATTCTATTTCTCTCCAATGGCCACTGGTGCCCTTTAGCAAAAAACAGAACAAACAACTATAAAAAAAAGATTTTCCAGTGGAGATTTGTACTCCTAGTAATGAACTGAAAACCAAATATGACATTCCCTTTTCCCCTCCGTCCTCTGGGTAGAAGCTGTTAGTTACAGAAGACGAGTTGGACATTGCTGAGAAGGCCTGCTGAGGACCCACAGGCAAAGCGCTTACTGCAGGGTCTGCGGGGGTGGGCCAGGGCTGCCGAAGGCCATGCCAGACCAGGCCGGGACCAGGAGCAGGAAGCGATGCCGAACGGATTGCGCAGTGTTGATGCAAGGTCACAGCCTCGAGGCTGGAGAGTGGCTGTGGGAGGGGGGCCATGACATGGCCGTGACTCTGAGGACACAGCCAGGGTCAGAGTGTGGGCCGGTCAGACCACGCCGTAGGAGGTGGCAAGATCGGACGCTCTGGGCCAGTCCTCACTGCCTTGGGCCAGTGTCCAGAGTCTGAAATGGACCTGAGCAGGAGGAATGGTGGCCACAGCGTGAGAGGCTGGCCTCTGAGCCCTCTGCCTCTCACGGTGCCACTGGGGTGTGATCCCCAGCCTCTCACCCTCGGGTTTCCGATCCTGTGTTTGAGGACGAGAGGCGACAGCGTGTGAAATCCTGCCAGGACTGCTGTGCAGCACGCTTGCCGGGTGGAGAGAGCCACCTCACGGTTGCAAAGCGGCCCTGGCATGCAGTGTGTTTGCAGTTGCCTCCCGGTACCGTGTCCTGTCTGAACATCCACTTCTCCCCCAAAAGGTCAGTGTGACCTCATTGTCTGGGACACATTTGGCCTTGGTCTGTTTTGGTCTTATCATTACTTTTCATGCTGTGCTTTCCAAAACACATCATTTACCGCCTTGTCACTGGGTGGACAGATGCTGGCCTCTGCAGCCTGTGGCAGGCAACCCCGTGCCTCCCCCTCCTTCTTCCTGAATCATTGGAAACCCTGATTCTGTTAGGGACAGTAAAGTACTTAGGGCCGAACTAGATCTCCCAGGGTCCTCTGGAGCTACGGTGACAATAAAACTAAATTCCAGCCCAGGGTTTTTAAGCAGAAGCCTATTGGGTGGAGCTTTCTGGGAAAGCTCGTATTTTCCAGGTAAAGAGGCTGCCTTCCTCTCGGCCTTTGCCTTTCCTGTTCTTCTTCCTGGGTGTGGACTACGGTCGCAGCCTTCCAAAGGCAGAAGGAGCTACAGTGTTGGAGGGTTAATGGGTTTCTGTCCCTTGTGACTACAGTGGTTATCGGTGCACGGAGTGCTCCCCTGAACTCTCACCAACATGACTCTCTCAAACCTATTTATTATTCTTTTTAAAATTTGCTGGGACCAGCAGTTAGCGTAATGACTATGTCACTGGACTCACACGTAGTCGACTGCGGTTCGTGTTCCGGACCCGGTGGCTTAAAACTCACGCCAGGTGCCTGCGCGTGCGTGTCCAAGATCCCGAGAGGAGAATGGAGAAGAAGGGATTGCGGCGTGGCCATCCCCCCTGGGAGGTGATTTCTCGCTTTCTGTCTCTCTGTCTCTCTCTGTCTGGTGAGCGCACGCACCCTATAGCAAAAACCTCTTCAAAAAAATTTTTTTTTTGCTACACTTTGCGTGTGCTTGCTAGAGAGAGAGACAGAGAGAGGGAGAGAGGGGAAAAGAGAGAAAACCACCCCCGGGAGGATGGCCACTCTGCAGTCTTTTCTCCTCTCGGGATTTTGGACGGGCACACACATGCACTGGAGTATTTTCCAAGCCTCTGGGTCTGGGACTCCAGCCACGCAGTTGATCATGTGAGACCCTGTCACCTTAACCACCATGCCACTGGCTAGCCCTTTACGATGTTTAATATGACATTTGAAAAGGTTCTAGGGCAGGTCCTCTTTCTGTGCGTATTTTCTTCCAGAATGACATTCTCCATAGATTTACGTAGACATCATTTGGTCAAAACACAGGAGGCCGCGCCGTTCAGAAGTTCTGCTTCCGGTGGTGATGGGGAAGCGCCCGTGGCTGGTATTACGTTGCTCGACAGAAACGGCCAGCCGAGCCTGGGTGACTTACAAAGAACGGGCTTTATTTGGTGGCTAGAAAGCCCCGCGGCGTGGCGGGAGGCCAGTTCTGGTGCTATGTCACAACAGGGCTGACAGGGGTGGAGAGGAGGGCAGGCGCTTGCAGAGGGAGAGGAGACAGAATTCTGCTCCCCCGCCTGGTTCCCCTCCGCCCCTGGTTGGATGATGCCCCCACTAAGCCTCAACTCCCCAGGGTCTCACTGCCTCCCAAACCTGCTACAGTGGGAACCAAGCTTCCAGAACATGGAACTTTGGGGGACACGCCATCCCAACTGTAGCAGCTCCTCACCAGGATTGTCCAGAGACCAACCAGCCCTGTAGGACGGATGTGGCAAGAGACGGGTCCTCAGCACCCGGTCACACCTCGTAGACTCGGTTCTGAACCGCTCGCCTGGATTTTCCTTGCTCTGACTCCTCCTGGCTCGACTCCCAGTGTCATTTCTCTCGTCGTACTCAGAGGGACTCTGACTGTCAAAATCACACTCCATGGAGTTTAGCGTTGCCCTGGGACTCAGGGACCCTGCACCTGTGTGGTGAACGATCCTTCCACAGACTGAGCTGAGCTCTGCGTTGGGGTCTCAGACATTTGGTAGGATTTTATTGAAGGCTCACTTTTATAAATGCTGACCTGGTTTGGTGGTGAGACTTGACCTGAGTGGTTTTGGGCACCTGGTGGTGGGTGGACAGTGTGTCGGCTGGACTGTCCTTTCTGGCGGGCAGCCTGTCTACGTGGCAGGACCGCACTCATTCGTTCAGTCAGAAGCGGTGACTGAGGCACCCAGCACTGGGCGGGCCGCCTGCCCTCACGGCGTGCACGGCCTTGTGGGTGGGAAGACAGACGTGGCAGCACGAGTTGGTGTGATGGGTGCTCCAAAGGCGAGGGCAGGGTGGGTGAGAGGGTGTTGCCTCTTCCTGACCCTAGGGGGAATCGAAGTCTCCACATTATTGTTCTGCTGATACAGATTCCCAACGTGTTTAGGACCTAATGATATCATGAACCCCTTAATTTCCCTTTTCCATAACTTGTTTTGAGGGCTTCTCTCCTGTCTGTGTGGATAATCAAATAGCTGTAGGATCAAACCAATGTCAGGCTGTAAAGTCAGATTCCACTGAATGTGAAATATGCGAGAGAACCCAGACGCCAGATTAGGCTGGACGCTGCTGGTCCCAGCTGTCTACACTGGCAAAAGGGCCCAGAGTTCATGCGCTTACCGTCTTGTCTGAAGAACAGGTCACAAAACCCCAGTGTCACCATTACCCAAGAACAGGACAGTGACTTTTCAAGGATGGGACCTTTCTATCACTTTAAATCTCCAAATTTACATACACGAAAGAGGCAGAAATCTCTTTCAAATCTATCCATAAAAGGCAAGAATTTATATATAAAGTCCAGAGACTCTTATTGAAGGTAGAAAGTATTTTAGAATTCTGTACTTGAAGTACGTGTTCTTGTCCTTGTCTTTAAAATGATATACCCATAACGTTTTCTTATTATTAAACAGGGGGTTGGTTTAGATGATGGTTTTGAGTTCCTTTCCAACCATAAAACCTTACAAAGCCCTTCACTAAGCTTTGCTTGGACTATAAGCATTAAGTTCACGAACTTAGTATTTCCTGGGAGAAATCCTTAATGCCAATTCTCCTCCCCTCCTCCTCCTCCTCTTCCTCCTCCTCCTCCTCCTTCTTCTTCTTCTTCTTCGTTTTTTTTTTTTTTTTCCCTCTGCTAGCTACAGATATTTGCTCTAAAAGAATGATCAGACAACTTTTTAGGCTATAAGTCATTCAATAATTAAATTGAATGAAGAATTATCCCCTGGCATTTTTTTTTTTCCAACTGACTTTGGCAGTTCTTAACACTATTTGGTCACTAGAAGTGTGGAATCCTTTTGTGGCATAGTCATTACCTTCAAAAAACATAAAACTAACTATTTTTGTTTTCTCTTAGTTTACATATTTTCTCCCCACAGTGACTTTATAAGTTTCCATTCACCAGGATTCAGAGCACCTACCTCATTTGAAAATAATGAGATGAAATTCTTAAAAATATTGAAAATAGAGGCTGGCAGGTGGCATGGTGGCTGGGGCGCTGGACGCTTACATGGCTGACCATGGTTCAAGTCCTGGGCCTAGTAGTTGTTGTATTCTCACTTTCCCTCTCTCTCTCTCTGGTCAAAATAATAATAAAGGAAAAATGATGAATACAATTAAGTAATTCTTTAAAAATATTGAAAATACGGGGGACCAGCAGTTAGCATAATGGCTATGTCACTGGACTCCCATGTAGTTGACTGCGGTTCGAATCCCAGACCCGGTGGCTTAAACTCATGCCGGATGTGTGTGTGCATTCCCAAGATCCTGAGAGGAGAATGGAGGAGAAGGGATTGCGGCGTGGCCATCCTCCCTGGGGGGTGATTTCTTGCTTTCTGTCTCTCTGTCTCTCTCTGTCTTTCTAGCGAGCGCACGCGCCTTATAGCAAAAAAAAAAAAAAAAAAAAAAAAACAACAAAAAAAAACCTCTCCCCCACAAAAAAATATTGAAAATATGAAACTGACAAACCTGTATTAAACCTGTGAAGATGGGTGAGTACCTCCTACTCCCATCAGGGAGAAAAACCTTATAAAGCAGTAAGAAGAGATATCAGAATACATTGTAGGGTGGGACTAACACAAAGTAAGAGTGAAATATGTGTCAGCAGAACTTGCTTTTGGTTTGCAGAGATTAAGTAAAGGGAGAGGCTAGAAATTTGGAAAAGGGACACGAGAATCAATAAAGTCTTGGGTCTGAGAAACTGTGTACAAGGCTGTCCCTCCCAGTTCGTAACTCCGTCGGCCCCCCGAGTCAGCCGTCGCCTAGGGAGAAGTTAGTAGGTTGGCTGGTGTGACGGGGGTAAGCAGGGACCCTGGCTACCCGAGCTTCCCAACAGCGATTTAGGCTCTGACCTGGAGGACAGCGCAGACTGAGCCAGGTCGGTGCCGCTCAGCCCCCAGTTATGGTCCCAGTTTTCCCTGGGGGTGTTGTCACCTGACGTGTACAAGATGTCAAACTAGAGGTCTAGGCTGCCGGAGAGTGACTGAGCCAGGCCGCTACTTTCTCGGAGGCTAAGTGAGCCCTTAGCGAGTGGGAGAGCCAGCACGCTGGGACCAGAGTCAGGTCCCTTAGTCTGTTCCCTTGTGTGCTGCCTGGAAAGGGATTCGAGCTTGATACCACTTCGTGATCGTAATTTCCCCCAGAAAAGTTGTTTATAAAAAGGGCATGTGATCATAGGTAAAAACGTTCTAAAATATGGGAGATTAGAAAGAAGCAAAAACAATGTTCATTCTGTTTTCTGAAACATGAACATTTTAGTATATTTCCTTCCAGATTTTTTCCTCTGCATTAAGGAAAAAAACTGCACTTACATTAGGTGCGAAGGATGTGAATGATACGGTTTTTTCTCTCTACGTGTACTTTCTGTGCTTTTCGTTATTTCATACTTTTTGTGATTTGAACATGCCAGATTAAGTAGGTAGACCATCCTTGCTAATGAGTCAGCATTGGCAAGGGTAATGCAGTTACTCTTGTTACTTTCTTCCTGCGGAGTTCAGCAAAGATCAGCTATACGGGCTCGTTCATCCTTTCATAGGCTCACTTCATCAGTCACCACTGTCGTGGCCCTTGGCTATCAGAGGGGTAAGGCAGCTCCAGTCTTAGCAGCGGGGTTCCACGCACAGGTTCTTGTGTTCGGTTGCGCCCAGAATGAGTGACCAAGGGTTAATGTTTTCCTTGATTGGGGCTTGCTTCTGGAGGGCGGAGCTGATACCATACTTACTTTGAGCAAAAGCCACAAAGTAGTTATCTTTTCCTAAGCTTTTAGTTTTTGTTTTAAGGCTCACCACAAACTTTAGCAGCGGAAAAAAAAAAAAAGTGTGGTTGCTGGGTCATCCTGACCTAGAAGCCAAAGCACTTCTAATTACTGCAGCTGACGGCGATGAATCAGACCAATCAGACCGTGGTGAGCCGGGTGCCTGTTCGGTCGTATGTGTTCATAATAGGACACATTGTCTCGGAGCCAGGGACACATTTGCTCAAGCATGTTGAGAGCCGTAGGAGGAGGGAGGCTTGCAGGGCTGTTCCGCAGTGTATGTGCTAGGTCTCCTCGTGCCGCGGAGGCTCTTCGTGGTGTCCGGGGTTAAGCTCTCCGCAGCCTTGTGGTTTATTCACATTCGTCATGGTGGTACCAATAAAAACGACCCTCTGCTGAGCACCGACGGTGTGCCGGGCATCGGAAAAGTGCTATACAGTCCTGGCGTCAGGAAAAGCTTTCTGACAACCCTACGATAAGGGCATTACCCGCATTTTGCCGAGTAAACTGAGGCTCTGGGAAGTTGTTACCTGTAGCCTCAGGGCATACTTGGTGCTTTTAAATGATTGAGGGAAGGAAGGAAAGAAGGAAGGGAGGAATGAAAACTCCAAGCCAATGGAAGGGCAAGGAAAAGGAGACTGGCCGATGTGAGTCAAGAGAGCCGGTCCCAACAGTTAAGAGGCTTATTCAGGTTGCATTCTTTTTTTAAAAGAATTACTTATTTATTATTGTTATTTTCATATTTGCTTATGCATGTGCGCTCACCAGAAATAGAGGGGAGCAGAGTGAAAGAGCCACGTGGGAGTCCACGCCTTACCCATCATGCCACTGTGACCCCGCAGTTTTGTAATTTTTAAGCTCCAAAATAAAATAATGGGGAAGGAAAGAGGGTTTCAATGTTGGCAGAAAATATGGAGGCAAACTTTCCTGCCAGCCACTGTGCTACATACTTTCTGTAATATTTAATCCTTACAAAGCAAGCCAGCATTGTCACCGCCATGTGTGGCTGAGGAAGTGAGCTCAGAGGACTTAGGGAGCTGCCCAAGGTCACAGCTAAGGAGCAGGAGAGGAAGCTGGCACTGGGTTCCAGCACAGCCAGCTCCACTGCTACCCGGAGACCTTGCTACCTTCCCATAAACAGACGCCAGGAACACATATTCCGTTATTTATGTTTGAATTTCTGTTTTATATTTGATGGATGAAAGAAATCTACCCCAGAACGAGATTCCAGTGGGATGGCCAGAAATAATGGACTAGGATTTATTAATTTGAAATTCAGCTGAGGGGAACCATGTTTTCCAAACCAGAATCAGCACTCCAGGCTCGTCTCCTCACCCCCACCCCACCCGGGATCCGAGCAGCTCCGGGGAAGTGTTCGCGTGTGTGCAGCAGAGCAGGCACAGGGGCAGTTCTAAAACATGACATCCATGTTCTCAGAAGCCGTGCACCATGTCAGCCTGTGCAGAAAGACCCACAGGTTTGCGGGGAGGCTGAGGCTAGGCGCTTAGCACTCGAAACCTTTATCAATGGCACAATAGAAAAAAGATAAGGCTGGGTCAGCAGGTGCGTGATGGTTAAGACACTGGACTCCCACACAACCGACTGAGTTCGAGTCTCGGACCCGGCAGCTTGCTTTCTCATTTTCCCTCTCTCTATGTGTCTCAATTTCTCTTTCTCTGGTGAGTGCCAATGCCTATACCAAATTAAATAAATAAAAATTTAAAAATGAATTATTTTATTTAACTTTACTTATTTATTTATTTTAATTTGACTGGAGAGGGACAGAGTGATAGAGAGACAGAGAGGGAAAGTGAGAAAGCAAGCCACCAGGTCCAGGACTCGAACCACAGTCAGCCATGTGGGAGTCCAGTGCCCTTAACCACCATGCCACTTGTCGGCCCCAGTAAATTATTCTTAAAAATAAAAAATAAAAAAGAAAGAGAGAGAGAGAGAGAGAGAGAGAGAGAAGGCCGAGTTGTGGCGGTGCGCACTGCTGAGACAGGGTGCTCCACAGTCTAGGGCCACATGAGAGGCAGGCTTCACTTCTCGGTCCAGCCTAGAGGCTGGGTGTGGTGGGCTGTGCCCGTAATCACAGCAGGACTGCGAGCTCAGGGCTGCCTGGGCTTCACTGAGAACCCGTAAGGAACAGCTGGGTGTGGTGGGCTGTGCCCGTAATCACAGCAGGACTGCGAGCTCAGGGCTGCCTGGGCTTCACTGAGAACCCGTAAGGAACAGCTGGGTGTGGTGGCGTGTTCCTGTGGACCTGGAGGGAAGGCTGAGGCATGAAGATTGCGACATGGTGAGATTCTCGGAAAAGGAAGGAAAAAAAGAAAGGTAAAAGCTAGTGAAGAGGGCCGCACAGTCTCACACATGGTACATGGCTAAGAAATGCCTACGTGCCGCAGCAAATATGGAGCCCCCCTGTGTGCAGAGAGAAATTAAGTGTGTCTTGCACGTGGCCGTGGGTGGTGGGGGAGTTGTAGCTGTGTCACTGTCTAGTGAAGGGGGAGACCTGGAACCCTCCAGATATTCTAATCCCAGAAGTGGACGACATGGGGCATGGTGGTCGGGGTGGACATTTGAGGGGAGTGTGTGGTTCTGTGTATGTCCAAGCAGCTCAGGAGTTCCGCCGGGCACTGTTTTCTGCCCTCACTTAGTGTTTCTTGCAGAGGAAATCCCTCCTGAGCACAGGGAAGGGTTCAGAGTGTTCACGTAGCTCGCACAGGGTTCTGTAATATACCAATCTGTTGGCACAAATGTGCAGTCTCAAAACAAGCATTACAGCAGGGGTGAGCGGTATATGGGAACAACAGACAGAATTTCTAAAACACTTCCTGCCTCTGGTGTCATAATGGGGATTTGTGGTCCCCCTCACATCCCCGCCCTAGCCTTTCTGCATGGGACTCTAGTGTGACCAGGAGTCCCCCGACATGTCACCAGGTGAGTGCTCATCTCCAAATCCGCTCCTCCAGGGCTTTCAAGAGTCCCTCAGTGGATGGGTGGGGTTGGAGACAGCGTGAAGCCTCCAAAATCTCTGAGGACAGCAGTTAGAATTTTGTTTTTAAAATTCTTTATGAATCAGGCCAGCAGGTGGCATGGTGGTTGGGGTTCTGGATCCCGTGTGGCTGACTCCAGTTTCAGTCCTGGACCCATAGCTTGAAAACCATACATGCACATATGCATGCATGACCAAAATCCCTAGAGGAGAATGGAGAAGAAACTGTGGTGTGGCCATCCGCCCGAGGGTGATGTTTCACTTTCTCCCTCTTTTTCTGTCTCTCTCTGGCAAGCACAGGTACCCTACAGCAGAAACCTGAAAAACAAAACACATTCTTCATCCTTCTCTTCTTTTCACCTCTGATGACTGTGATTCTTCTGTCTCTTCTCCTGGATGTTGTGAAAATGTGGGGTGGCCATTTTTTCTCTATGTGTTTAAGAACGAGGCAAATAGGGCCAGCAGGTGGTGTGGTGGTTGGGGTGTTGGATGCCATGTGGCCGACCGACTCCATGGTTTGAGGCCTGGACCCAGCGACTTGAAAATCATGCTGGGTATATGTGTGTGCGTGTGTGCATGCTTAAAGTCCTGGGAGGAGAGTGGAGAAGAAGGGATTGCAGTATGGCCATATCTTCCCTGGAGGGGACTTCTTATTCTCCCCCACCCTCTGTGTCTCTACCTGTCCCTCTCCAGCTAGCACATGTGGCATAAAGTCTAAAAAAAAAAAAAATGAATGAGGCTAATAGTCAGCTGGAAGCTTTGTGTGCACAGATGTGTGCACAGGTGTGTGCACAGGTGGGGCTTAGCTTGACATGCTGCTTTGGGGCTGCTCAGGATAGAACAGTAGTATTCTGGAGGCCTCTAAATGCCAGACAACCTTTTAAAAACAATTATTCATTAAATTAATTAATTACTAATTTGCTATAGGGCACATATGTGTGTGCGTGAGAGAGAAAGTGAAAAAGCAAGCAGCCAGGTCCAGAATCCAAACTGCGGTGGGCCATGTGGGAGTCTGGCACCTTAACCAGCACGCCACCTGCCGGCCGCTAGATTGTGTCTTAGTGGCCCTAGTCCTCACTGGTTGATTCAGGTTTGGTTGAGAGGAGCCTCTGTGTATATCTTGGCATTGAGCAGAGAACTGCAGATACAGATCTACAAGGAGACTCAGACCAGAAACGCCCGTGCAGAGTTACATGGAGCGGGCTCTTCCTTTAGGGTGTGCAATGTCATTTTCACATCAGAAGCTCATCTTGATGGGCATGAGAAAGCACAGTCAGTTCAGAGCCATTGTGATTCGGACCTAATGAAGGAAGTTTTCTCCCTCATTTTCTCCAGTCATAATGACATCTTATATCAATTTAAAAATCTAGCAGCCCAGCAGGTGGCATAAAGATTAAGGTGACTGATTTCCGTATGGCCGACTGTATAGTTCGAGCCCTGGACCTGGCAGCTTGAAAACCATGTTGGCACGTGTGTGTGCTCAAAATCCAAACCCTTGACTTCTTTCAGAGAAACTGCTGTAAACATTTCCTTCCAGTCTGTGATGCAGTGTGTTTATTTACAGGCTGAAAGCTTAGTGGTGATAAATGATCATTGTTACTATTATCCTGGCATGTGTCGTAAATATTATATACATGCCAGACGTGATTCCAAGCACTCTGTTCATAGCAACTCATTGAATCCACACAATGACTCTAAGGCATTTTTTAAAAATCCCACTTTTCAGATTGGGAAAACTGAGGCACACAAAGATGAACTTGCTCGGGTCTAATGCCAGTCAGTCAGGGTTCAAACTCAAGCCCGGGCCCTGAGCTCATTGTCTTTGTTTAAATTCTTTCTCTCTGTATAGGCAAAACACCATGAATTATAATGCTGTGTCATATATCGCAACATACCCTTTTATAATGTATAATACCATGCATGTATAGTTTATACATGCCACATGCGATAGATACACATATGTATATGTACATTTATGATCTATACATATACATATATAGCACTTAAAATTGTTATGTATAGCTATAACGATTTAAAATCTTTCTCTTGCTGAGTGTCCTATCAGAATATCTACTTTATTTACAAATTGTTCATGCACGTAGCTTTCGAGGATGTGGATTTTTTAAAAAAAGAATTATTTATTCATTTATTTAATTCCGTTTGTTATCGTTATTTTTAATTTGACCAGAGGGAGAGAGAGAGACAGAAAGGGAAAGTGAGAAAGCAAGTCGCCAGGTCCAGGACTTGAACCACAGTCCCTCATGTGGAAGTCTAGCACCTTTAACCCACATGTCACCTGCCTGCCCCAAGGCTGTGGATTTTCCAGCCTGTGTGAAGCGTTCTTTTCCTGTTGGGTCCTTCTGTACCGGTTCCCACTGTCACAGACCGTGCTGATTGGCTCAAGGTGGGGGCCCTCCCGCAGGCTCTTTTCTCCAGCCCACCCTTAGACGTGCCTTGCCAGCCCGAATGAGGAAAGCCGTGGCACTAGGAGCAGTGTGGGGACTCCCGGATCTTCACTCCATCAGAACCGCCAGGGGGCGCTGCTCCCACCCAAGCTGTGAAGGTATGGGTCTGGGGGGGTCTTCGCCAGCCCGTGCTAGGGAGACCCTGTTTCAGCCAGGTCTACGACGTGGGGCTCTTGGTTCCACCCCGTGGTCCCTAGTACTTTTAGGGAACTCTGTGTGCTGATGGAGCACCCACAAGAATTACCCAGCTCTGTGTCTTTGTCGCAAAAGGTAGATGACATTGAAACCACTGCTACACATTCAAGTCATATTGTAGGGAATCGAAAGACCCTAGCAAGAAAAGTGCCTCAAAGTGGCGTGGACGCTCGCTATCGCTTTCCCTTCACGGTTGGAGTTGACGGGGAGTCCTGCTGTTTGTTAAGCTCGGTTGCAGCAGAAATGCATGGACAAGAGGGGGTGTTTTCCTGCAGACCTCCATGGGGATGGAAATGATTTAATGGAAAGAAGTTTAATAAAATGCATCCTGAGGTTCTCATGGGAGCCGTCCGACTGGGGTGGGGTGCTCCGTGTGATCATGAAGATGGTGGTTTTAGGGGGCAGTGCTTGCTTTTCTGTGGTGTGCCTGCGCTGTCCTTTGGCGAGAGGAGGCAAACCAGGCTGGCTGGCTGCCCACCCCCGGGGACAGAGTTGTGTTCTTTGACACTGTGTTCTTACCCAAGTGCATGTGGTTCTGCTTAAGTACAAAAAAAACATTCACGTTGAAACGCAGCAGTTTAACTGGTGGCGGGAGACAGATTGGCATGTACCTGGTGGAGAGCATTCTGACCCAGCAAAGGCTCCAGTGCCAAGAAGACATAAAACTGTGGCATTTGCCACCTGACCCAGCAGGAGCTGAGCCAGATGGAGCTCAGTTAGGAAGGACTGCTGCTGATTTTCTTTTCTTTCTTTCTTTCTTTTTCCTTTTTGCCATGGGAGCAGATCCCAGCTTGGAACCCTTTGCCCCGGCTGGCACTGCCTCGCCCTCCTGGGCAGGGGCCGGAGCTGGAGCCGTGGTGTCAGGCCGCCCTGAGCTCAGCCCTACCCAGTCAGTGGGCCTCATGTGCTCCACACATCCTCCCATCCCAGATCAAAGCACAGCCTCTGCACGCTCTCCACCTCTGCTTCGCTGCTTGTTAGCTGCTTGCTTGGTTGAAGGGCTGCCCGGAATGACCAGCGTTCTGCAAGGTACAGCATGCCTTCCCTTTTAAGGCTTTGGGAGCTAGCACCTGCTTCGGAGGTGGGAGAGCTTTGCACCAGCCGGGATAAGCAGAACAGAGGCAGAGCCTTCACCTTTCCGAAGGTGCAGGGGAGCAGTGAGCGCGGAAGGCCCCTTCGTGAAGGTGCGCCTGTTTTTCATTGTTTGAAAGGTATCTAAGGCTCTGCAGGGAATTCGTTTTGTGCAAGGCAGACACAAAAGCAGCAGGAGGTGTCACCAGGACGGACAGACTGAGGAGGCTGCACACCCTTCCTGGACCCTGCCTGGTTGGTTCTGGAGAAAAGTTTTCCCGCAGTTTCTCCTTCCCCGAAGCTCTTTCCTGGCTTTTCTCTGAAGATCTTCTCGCCCAGCCAGTTCTCTGTGCAGTTGAGGGGACTTCGCTGATTGCTTTGTAGTTCCATGCGAGGGCACTTAGCGACATTCTGGAAGGAGCTCGGACTTCCCGCCCACAGGTCTGAGCAGGTCGGGGGAGAGGCTGCTGCCGGCCAGCCCCTTCCTTAGAGGGACAAGCAGATTAGACACTCGTCAACGCTCCAGGCTTTTCTTCCGAACAACACCTGTGGAGTTTATGAGTCCTCCCGGGAACGTTGGCGACATCTACATTAGAATGCCCTGTTTCCTGCTAGGCGGACACTCAAAGAGCCTGAGATGCCATTCTGCCTTCTTAATGCGTTTATGGCCATGTCATATATGGGGTGCCATTGCTATGTTGTGCCTGGAGCGCCTGCCGTCCCCTTCCTCATGGTGGGGGTGCTCAGTGCTCTGTTGAAGAGACAGTGAGGTTGAGGAGCTGTCCTGAGAGGCATTTTTTTAATTACTTTTTAAAAATTTGCTATAGGGCATGTGTGCTCACCAAAGACAGAGAGGGGGGGAGAAAGTGATAAATCAGCCCCAGGCATGCCAGGGCAGTCCTTCTTCACTCTCTTGGATTTTGGGCACGCACTTTCACATACCCCGTGTGTCTTTCAAGCTGCCGGGTCTGGGACTCAAGCTGTGCGGTCGGCCATGTTAGGGTCCAGTCATCTTAACTACCATGCCTCGCCTCCTGAGAAGCTGGGACTCCAGGTGTGTGCCATCATGTCGGGTGTCCAGGTGGGGCAGGCATCGCACTTGGGCCTCCTGGATGGCCTCTGCCTGTCGAGCAGCCGTGTTCAGCGTACGCTACCGCAGCTGGGCCTCTTCTCGACACTCAGCTCACTGGAAGTCAGTGCCCTCGCTGTGTAGTGGCATTTCTTCCAGGTAGAACGTAGTGAAGGTGAAAGTGGGTCCATCCGTGGTGGCTGGCGTCCTGGTGTGTCCCCGTGGCTGGCCAGGGCAGTGTCTGTCCCTCTAGCATGCTGACAGGCCCTGGTTGGCAGGGGACCGTCTCCCAGAGGAGGTCCGTGTGCCTTACACGTGGTTCAGAACGGAGGTAGCCCGGCCAGAAGGGGAGGGCAAGGGAGGTGGCAGGACCTGTGGGCAGGACTCGCTCTGTGGACTCGGCCGCAGAGCCCGGCTGCCGTCTTCTCTGCCATGGCCGCTGCTGGAGGCGAGGATGCGGTGACCCGGTGGGCAGAGTGGGTGCAAGACCACGCGAGGCTCTGTGTGTGGGGGCTTGGTAGGCATCTGTGAGTGCATGAGTGGTGCAGAGGGGTGGGGAGGGTCCCGGCATGCTGGCACGCTGGGCTTTCAGCTTGCCCCTCAGACAGTCCTGCGTGACCTTCTGGGTTGCAGTCGACCACTGCCTGCTTCCTATTCCGTCCAAAGCAGAAGCCCGCTAGGCTGCCCCCTCTCCGCCGCCTCCATTCCAGCGGCCCTGGGTCAGGGTCCTGCATCTTCTGCGGGTGTCTGGAAGCCGAGTAGTCGAGCCAGGCCCTACTTAACACCTTTGGTGTCTCCGCAGGGTCAATTCCGCACACTTGGGCAGGGCTGAGACTGAGCTGGCCCCCCCACACCCATGCTCCACTGTCTGGAAAGACCCGTCTTCCCTAGCTGCACGGTGGGTGCACTGCACACCTTCCACCCGGAATGCCCCCCCCCTTCAGCTGGCACACCTGTACTCAGCCTCCGAGGGTGGGCCTTCTGTGACACCTCTGAGACCAGCAGGATAGAACTTTCCACTCTCTTCTCGGGGCCCTTTGAAGCTGCCCCCTTCCCTGCCTGCCTTACATTCCGTCGTTTACTGCACTTCCACACACCCGTGAGGGTCTTCAGGGCAGGGGCCGTAGTCACCGTAGTGGCGCTCACCGGTCACCTGTAGCTGGGAGTGGGAATGAACATGTCCGCCATAGATTGTGCAAGTGTCTGACTGTGTAAGGCAGAACCATGCTCCTAGGGAGGAAAGTTCTCTTTCTCACAGAGCAGGCCTAGAACAGCCAGAATTTGTGGATTCGTAGCTTGAGTCAGACCCCACCATCTGCACACACCATGTGCCCTGGCCAGCCACCACGGGTGGACCCACTTTCACCTTCCCTACGTTCTACCTGGAAGAAATGCCAATACACAACGAGGGGACTGACTTCCAGTGAGCTGAGTGTCGAGAAGAGGCCCAGCTGCGGTAGCATATGCTGAACACGGCTGCTCGACAGGCAGAGGCCATCCAGGAGGCCCAAGTGCGACTACGGGCCTGTAGTCCTGCAGGCCTCAGCGCGTCTTCTCTGGGAGGCTGGCGCGGCCTGGGGTGTGTTGAGCAGGGTCTCGGCTGCCGGGATGGTTAGCAGAGTCGGCGGCCATTCCTGCAGACCTGTGCTCCGGAAGACACTGCTCCAGGCTCCAGGACAGCGGGGAGGTGACGGAGCTTCCTCACTGCCTCGGCCTGGCCCCCAAGGCAGGTGGTGCACAGGCACACTCTCTGAGGCCTTGGGGAGAGCAAATGCAGAGCCCAGAGGAGGTGTGTGTGTGTGTGTGTGTGTGTGTGTGTGTGTAAGGGGGACGATCGGCCCTGGATGGAGGGTAAACTGGAGAAAGAGCTGGCGTGAGCAGGGCCCCGAGAGTGTGTGCTCACGGGGCAGGAGCGACGTGCCCGTCTGTGCTGAGGCTCAGAGGAAAGGCTGCCCTCTGGAGGTGAACAGGCAGGTGAACTCAGGTAATACCAGGGCGGCGTGTTCTGGAACCACAGCAGCAGTGACGCCCGGGGGCCTGGATGAGCCCCTCGGGGGAGCTTCCTGGGTGCACCTAGGCTCTCCCTCGGCCTGGGATGCTGTGAGACAGGCCGGCACTCATTTCCTCCCCGCGCTCACTGTGACCTGCAGCAGGGCTCCCCTCCGCGCCCTGCTTTCCCCAGTGACTTTCGGAGGGCGCGGTGCCCAGGCACCATGGGAAACACGGAGCTGACCTCCCAGCTTACCTGCGGGGCGCAGTCAGGCAGGGCAGACACAGGAGGAGATGAGAGCTGCTCAGAAGCCCGCATCAAGGGGGAGGAAGGAAGCCAGAAGTTTAATTGCTTCCATTGGATTCAGTGAAAAAAATTAAGTCAAGGATAAGCAGAGTAATCAAATCAAGCCAAGATTACAACTTACAGGAGGTTTCTGGTGAACCTCTAAAACTCGGAATTATGCAGCTCATTCCAGTTTTAGGAAGGAAGCTATACCCCATCTGCCCTGCACGTGGTAGTTCATTTAGTGATCCTTAATCTCTCCATTTTATAGATGACGCTCTGGAGGTTCAGAGAGGTGAGGTAATTTGCCCAAGGTCACACAGCAAGAAGGAAGCACAGCCATGAGTCAAACCCTGGGTGGTCTTACTCCCAAGTGCGTGGTTTACTACCATGGCAGACAGAGTTTGAACTTTGCAAGGCCCTAGTTTGAAAAATGTTTTGAAATTGGGAAAGTTCCAGGATGCCGAGGGGTTTATTATCTCATAAGGAGATGAGGGACTTGCGGTGCCCTCCCTGCAGGTCCTGCTGGTTTTGGTCTCGCTGGATATCGTGATGGGAACTAAAGAGCAGGGTTCCAGCCCAGGTGGGCCTCTGAGGCCCAGCGCGCTGCTGCGGATGCCTTGAAGACACAGTGTTGCCCGCAGACTGAGTTAACTGAGTGTTACCGGGGATGGGGAGGGCAGAGGAGCTGGGTCTGGTAAGGGAGCCAGCAGCGGAAGGCTGTGACTTCATCTTAAAAGCAAAAATGGCGAGTTTGCAGAACCCAGGAGGACCCAGAGCCACCGGGTGTTAAATTAGGAGGTGACAGATCGAGGCTCTGGGTTTAGACAGAGGCGTCTCTGCTTCACGGACGATCAGCTCAGGAAAGGAGATCAGAGAGGGGTGGGAAATAAGTTTGGATTTCGAGACTGGTTGGACACGTTCTCTGCTAATTTCCCGGTAAGGGTCAGAGAGCCTTCGAAAATAAATGAATTTTTCTGTCTACTGGGAAAACCTTTGGATAGCCTATTCTTTATTTTCTTTTTAAATTTTATTTTATAATTTTGCCAGAGGACTCACATGCTTGCTGGGGTGGGGGGAGAGAGGAGAAAGCATCTACCATGGGGAGTGGCCATGCCACGGTCCCTTCCCTTCCATGTCCCCTCCTGTCGGGATTCTGGGCATGCACACACACACCTGGTGCGTTTCTCAAGTCACTGCGTCTGGGACTCGAACTGTGGTCGGCCACGTGGGATCTGTCTCCCTTAACCACGAGGCTGTGTGCTGGCCTTGGATAATCTATTCTTTTTTTTTTTGGAGAGTTTTTTGCTATAGGGCGCATGCGCTCGCCAGTAAGAGAGACACAGAGAGACAGAAAGTGAGAAATCACACCACAGGGGGGCTGGCCATGCCGCAATCCCTTCTCCATTCTCCTCTTGGGATCTTGGGCACACACGCTCATGTGCCTGGCGTGAGTTTAAGCCATTGGGTCTGGGATTCGAGCCGTGGTTGACTACATGGGAGTCCAGCGACATAGCCATTACTCCAACTGCTGGTCCCAGATAGTCTATTCTTAAAAAGGAAAAGAAAGTCACTTCAGGGAGAGACCAGGGCTGGAGTGGGAAGCCTCTGGCTTGAACCCCCAGGGAGGCCCTGTCATGCAGGTGGACAGCATGCAGGGACGTCGCACCAGGGACGGGCAGGGCAGGACTGTTCCACTGAGCAGCGGCGTCCCACCGGGGACCGGGCAGGGCAGGGCTGTCCATTTGCCTCTGCCTTTGTGGTCTGCGGGCCACGTTCTTAGAGTGCTCTGGGCGCCTTTGTCAGGCTAGGAATGTGTCATTGGAAATGGGGCCTTTCATTTACTGAGGGTTTATTTCTTGCTGTGGCGGCAACAGTCAGAAAGAAGGCAGCCCTTTTTCTCACCCAAAGTGCTAGCGTGGCCGCACTAGTGCACATCATTTAAAAAACCGTCTAGAAAAGCTTTCGCTTCTTTGAAGTCACCGGCTAATTGAAAGCAAATATTCTCATGCTTCGTACCGTCACCGGATATTCTAAAACCGTCCCAAACGTGAGACTTTAACGTTGCTCGGCCTCAGTTTCCCAGTGCACTATGTAAGAACCCTGCTATCGGTGTAAGGGCCATCACGAAGACAAAATAAAATCACAGATTAAACAAGCGAAAGTATCTGCACAAAGCAGCCTTAATAAAGGGGAGCTATTATCTAGATTGTTACCTAAAATACTCTTGGGGTTTAAATTGCTAAGGAAAAAATGCAGTCATAAAGATAATAAATACTTTTTTTTTTTTTTTTTTGGCTATAGGGTACGTGAGCTTCCCAGGGAGACAGAGAGACAGTGAGAGAGAAAGGGAGAAATCATCCCCTGGGGGGTTGACCATGCTGCAATCCCTTCTCCATTCCCCCATTCTCCTCCTCTTGGGATATTGAGCATGCATGCCCATGAGTCTGGTGTGAGTTTCAAGCAAACCGGGTCTGGGACTTGAACCATGGTAGTTCATGTGTGGCCCATTGGAGTCCCGTGCTCCATTCACTATGCCACCTGCTGTCCCTAACAATAAATGCTTTTAAATCCTAGACTCCATCCCCTCATCTGCAACATAGAGATAGCAGTACTTTTGCCACTGGGCTGTTGGGAGCAAATTCTCTCTATAATGTCTGTGTTCTATTTTTATACCTGCATTTCATTTCTATTTAAATGGAACCTACCATTTTAAAACAAATGTAAATAAGCACAAAGTCTTAAAAAGTTACAGCTTTTTAGGTTTTATAAGCTTTAAAATGAAAATGAAAACTCAGGACCAGCCTACGGCATAATGGTTACATCGCTGAACTCTCCTGTAATAGACTGCAACCTGGTGACTCAAACTCACGTCGGGTGCACGTGTGTGTATGCCTGAAATTCCTAGAGGAGAATGGAGAAGCGACTTCTGCGTGGCCCCCCTGCCTCCCCCCCACAGGCATGCCTTTTTCTCTCTCCAGTGAGCACACGCACCTTACAGCAAAAATCTCTCAAAAAAATAAAAAAGAAAGAAAATGAAAAGTCTATTTCCACCCCAATTCCTGCTCCTTAGAGTGAACATTTTTTAACTTTTTTTTTTTTTTTTTTTTTTTTTTTTTTTTTTTTTTTTACAATTTACCTCTTTATTTCCAAATAACTTCTGCTATAGTTTATTTGTGTCTAGATTATCTTTTCATTCTTTCTATGGAATATGAGAATTTAGTGATCTTTTTTATTTTTAAAATTTTTGTCATAGGGTGTGTATGCTCACCAGAAAAAGAGAGGGGGAGGGAGACAGAGAGACGGAGGGACAGTGAGAAAGCACCACTTGGTGGGTGGGAGGGAGGGATGGTCGTGTCTCAGTCCCTTTTCCTCCATTCTCCTCTTGGGATTTTGGGCATGCACGCACATATGCCAGGCGTGTCTTCAAGCCAGCCAGGGGGGACTTGAAACACACAGTTGGCCATGGAGATTGAGCCACCGTGCCACAGTGACCCAGAAAATTCAGCTTTCTTACATGTCTTTCCTCTCTCACCAAGAATATATCCTCACATGCACACATTGAACACACATCCAAACACTCGTGCATGCGCACGCACACACACACACACACACACACACACACACCTTTTTCCTTTCCTCACCCTTCCCTATCAAAATTCGGACCGAATCAGCGCTCACGGCAGACATATACTGTGTACAGCTATATTTTCTTCCTTTTTTTTTTTTTTTAAAGAATTCTTTATTTAATTTGATCTATTTATCATTATTATTTCTTAGAGAGATTTTTGCTATAGGGTGTGTGTGCTGGTCGGAGAGACAGATAGAAAGCAAGAAATCCCCCCCCCCCCCCAAGAGGGATGGCTACGCCACAGTCTCTTCCCCTCCATTCTCCTCTTGGAATTTTGGGCACGCACGGAGATGCACCTGGCATGAGGTTTATTTTATTTTATTTTTTTGTTTTTAATTTTTTAAACTGAAGTCAGCACTTTATTCAGTTTTATTTAGTTTTACCTAGTGTTCATTTTCTGTTCCAGAATGCCTCTAGGATGCCACATTATGTTTAGTCACCATACTTCTTTTATTTGGCCATGACAATTTCTTTTGTTAAATTTTTTTATTATCCTGGCATGAATTTTAAGCCACCATTTCTGGTACTTGAATCATGGTTGACTACATGAGAGTCCAGTGACGGAACCATTATATCATCTGCTAGTCTCAACTTACTTATTATTATAATTCTTCAATTTGACCAGAGAGAGAGAGAGAGAGAGAGAGAAAGCCGCCAGGTCTAAGACTCGAACCATAGTCAGTCATATGGAGTCAAGTGCTTTAACCAATATGCCTGCCACCTGCTAGTCCCATATAGCTACATTTTCAATGACTGTACCACATCATTTTTTTTTTCAAAAGCTACCAATCGTTTCTTTACTTGTTTACTTAAATATTTCTCTGAACCTGTCAATAATTTGTCATTATATTCTGGTAGAGTTTGTGAAGCTCCTGTTAGTATAGTTAACCACATAGGATACTCAAAGTTCCTTTGTTTTCATTTTGGAGATGTCCTTCCTGGCGTCCTCTGTCCCCTGGTCTGGTGTAGATTACTGGCTACTGTCACCACTGTCCTGCAAGCCCCCTTTACCTCTCGTCTGTGGAGTTCCCATCCTGGGCTTCAGAGCTTCATATTCATTAACTTATTTATTAGCAAATAAGTTACTCCCAGGAACTGATTGAGAAAGGAAACTTGGGAGATAATTTTTGAGATACTGAATTTCTGAAAATGGTTTTATTCCACTTTTTTTGGGGGGGGTGTGGAGAGATTTTTGCTACAGGATGCATGCACTCACTGGAGAGAGAGAGAGACAGAAAGTGAGAACTCACCCCTCTGGGGGATGGCCATGCTTCAATCCCTTCTCTTCCATTCTCCTCTCGGGATCTTGGGCACGCACACACATCCAGCTCGAGTTTCAAGGCACTAGGTCTGGGACTCGAACTGCCGTCAACCCTGTGGGAGTCCAGGGACGTAACCATTATGCCTTCTGCCTGTCCCTCACTCTCATTTTTGATTGGTATTTTGGTTGACTGTAGAATTCTAGGTAGGAAATGATTTTTCTGCAAAACTTGAAGGTTCATCGTTTCCTAGTGTCCAGTGTCACTGCTGAGAAATTCAAAGTCATTCTGATTATTTTAAGTCCTGGTTTCCTCTTTCTGAGAGTTCTGGGAATCCTCCCTCTGTTCCTGGTATCCTGAAAGTTCACAGCAATGTGTCTTGATGTGCATCTTTTTTCCTTTATTGTATGGGTCACTTAATGTGTCTTTCACAGCTAGATATCTGCTTTTCAGTTCTGCAAATTCTTCCTGGAGTATTTCTTTGAAAATATCATTTCTTCCTTTCTTTTTCCTTCCTACTTTAGGTTTTTGCCATAGGGGATGTGCATTTGCTGAGGGGTGGGGTAGGGGATGAGAAATCACCTTCCAGGGGTGGTCACCTGCAATCCCTTCTGCTTCATTCTCCTTTTGGAATTCTGGGTATGCACACACATGTAGCAAATGTGGTTTTTAAGCTGCCAGCTCTGGAACTTGACCAGTGGTCGGCTGTGTGAGAGTCCAGCACCTTAACCGCCACTCCACCTGCTGACTTTCCTTTTCCTTTTTTCTCTCTCTGAAATTCCTATTAGATTTTATAGATTGTTACTCACATTTTTCTTTTCTTTTTCTTTTTTTTTTCCATCTTCAGAGTCTGTTTCCTAACATGGCAATTCAGTAAAAACAGTAAAATAAAACATATTTCTCTTTGTGGATATTTGCTATCTCTTAAGTGCTTTCCCGGCCAACATCTTAATTATCCTTCTTCAAAAGTTAAACCAGAAGAGAATGATTAAGTATAAAAATAATGAGTCACATTCATTTTTTAAAAAATGTTTCCAATAAGTGTGGTAAAGAGTGGCGATTTTTCTTTCCTCCTAGCAGTAATATGGCAGGACAGTGGCATTGATAACTAAAAAAAAAAAAAAAAAGAAGTCAGTTTAATACTACAGTACTGTTATGTAACAGGAAAATCACTCACATTTTATCTTTTCTATTCTGTGTGTCTGCAACTTCAACTTTGTCTTCTTGCTATTCTAGCGTTGAACTGTCTGTTAGTGTTTAAACCTTCTGTAAAAGGTCCTTCTTGTTCTGTGCATGTTTGCCTGTCAGAGCGTTCTGTTCTCGTTTGGTGGGCACAGTATCCCTCCGAGGAGATTAATTATGGTGGCTATGTTTCCTCTGTGGGTTGTGTCGGCTCTCTTTTATCTGTTTGTTTCTGTTGGTCTCTGCCTTTTATGCTTAAGGGTTTTCTCAAAAGCCTTTTTGATCCTGGGGAGCTATGCCTGTCTGCTTGATCTTAAGAGTCAGGCACAGAAAGTTGCTTCAAAGTGCTGGTACATATGGAGGCAGCTTGTCGACTGGGGGCCTCAGAGATGGGGAATAGGTGTGGGGTGTGACATGGGGGTAACCTCGTTGTTTTCCTTCCTTCCTTTTTTCCTTCCTTCTTTCTTCTTTCCTTCCTTCCTTCCTTCATTTTTTTTTTTTTTTTTTTTTTTTTTGCCACAGGGCATGTGCATTTGCCAGAGAGAGATAGACAGAGATAGAGAGAGGGAAAGTGAGAAATCACCCTCTGGGGGCATGGCCACACCGTAGTTCCTGTTCCTCCATTCTCCTCTTGGGACTTTGGACACGCAGCCGCCATGAGTTTCAAGCCGCTGGAACCAGGACTAGAACTGTGGTCGGCCCTGTAGGAGTCCAGCACCCTGACCACCATGCCACCAGCTGGCCCAACCCTCAATTTTTAATATTTGCCCATCCTTGAACCTAACTGCATTCAGATAAAACCAAGTGGGAAAAGGGAATGGGAACAGAACATTTTATCACTCAGCGTGTACTTAGCGTCGGTTCCTGTTCCCAGCCTCACCTCACAGCCGTGCTCAGCTGTGTCCAAGTCCGGGTCCTCTTTGGTTTAATTGCCCAGGGCAAACTTTCAGGCTTCAGGAAGGGGCTGCTGGGGGAGAGGAAAAGGGCCCTATCATTCTTCAGCACCACTTCCACCTCGTGTCCTCCAATTCCTCAGCCTTTTCTGGGTCCTGTGGTGGCTTTGGTTTGCTTCTCAGAGGTGTCTGGCTCAGTTCAGAACTGGACTTTGGTTATTCCTCTTTCAAAGCCTGGCCCTACTTCTCTGCCTGGCTTCTGCTAAATTTTGGTGGCGTGTCCTGTCTGTTGCTTTTCTCCTATCTCAGCTCACTGCTGGGTTTCCCTTCGCGGTCCCCTTGGTGCGGTTTCAGAGGAAGTAGAAATAGCCTGTGCATTCACGTACCCCGTTTCCCTGAAGACCCCCTTCTTCCTTTGCATCCCCTCTAACAATTCTTTATCTTCCCAAAGATTCTGCTCTGCCCTTATTCTAATTAAACTTCAATTCAGCAGAAAGATTACTCTTCATTCTACCTACATCATCGTCTTCTTTTTTTCTTTTTGAGAGATTTTTACTATAAGGCCTATGTACTTGTCAGAGAGACAGAGACAGAGAAAGTGAGAAATCACTCCCTGGGGGGGATGGCCATGCCACAATCCCTTCTCCTCTTGGGATTTTGGGCATGCACGCACGTGCGCCTGGTGTGAGTTTCAAGCTATGAGGTCTGGGACTCCAACCGCAGTTAGCCATGTGGGAGTCCAGCGCCTTAACCACCACATCATCTCCTGGCCCCTCTACCCACATCTTCTAAAGGACACGGTTTGATGTCCAGTATTCTAGGAAGAAAATGGCTTGAGTTGGATGTCTCAGCCATCCCAAAGGTGTTCAGACAGGCCAACTTTGTGACTCCCAACTACCCGGTCAATCTGCTTTGTCTAGTCAGATCTATAGGTGTTTCTGGGGCAGATGGGCCCATGGAAGTCAGGCTCTGGTCTTGGAACTGGTGTTAACTTGGTGACCCAAACCCAGGCCTGATTATGTCTCATGAGGCCTTCCAGCCACCTGGCTGTCTGTGGATGAGCTGAGCTGAAGCAACTGTCTTCACCTCACTCTTCAAAACAAGCAGTTATCAAAGGTCCAGTTAAGACTGTGTCCACCAGGTGTCCTGCCTCTTGGTCTTCTCTCCGATCGTATCCCAACTGTCCTGTGTAATGAAGCCACTGAAAGTTACCTTTATCAGCGTGAATCCCTGGTTCCGAAGCTCCAGGGACTGTGGCCGCCTGAGAACAGTGTCGAATTTGGACCCCAGGCTGGTTGTAGCCGGTCTGTCAGTGCTGTCTTATAAACTGTCTACTGCTGGCTGCGTGGACTGCCTTATTCTCTGGAGCGTGTCTGTTCCCTCGGGGCATTCAGGCATTGCACTGCCCCTGTTTCAAGTGCTCTTTGACTAAAAGTTTCCTCTCAGCCTTACTGGCCCACTCTAACTGCCAGCCCTTCCGGCCTTTCAAGTTCTCACCATTTCTCCCCCTTCTCCGCCTTCCTAAGTGCACCAAGAAGGCGCACTTAGGGACTCTTGCACTTTTTGTCACTTGTCATTGACGATCTCGAGTTCTTATCATCTCGTGTTCGCATTCAGCTCTCAGCAATGTCCACGCGCACCCCTGGGTCTCTGGCTAAACACTTTCACGCGTCGTCGTTTATTCTCTAATGGCCCAGTGGGCCTTCTGAGTGTCCACTTTACAGATGGGAACACCAAGGTCCAGTGAACAGAACCCTTTGGTTGGGCCAGGATGTTGTGCGTTAGGGGAAGGCTGAGGCTTGGCCCCCGTGGCTGCTCTTTGGGGCCCTTCTTCAGGTCCCACGGTGAGACCCTCACGCACCAGCCCCTCAGGGTGCAGGTCCCTCTCCGAAGGCAGGTGGCGGACCTGATGTGTCAGGGTCTGGAAACACTCCTGGAGGCATTTTGAGAACTTGCATAAAGGGAGGAAAAGAATGGCCGCAAGGAGGTGCTGCCTTCCTTCCGGGAGGCGTTTGGAGGTTTGAGCTTCTCTGTCTGGGTCTTTAGTTCCCTGTGGGTCGAGTGTGGGATTCTGAGCAGAGCCAGGTGTGCCCCATCTCAGACCCACTCTGGCCCTCCGCGCCCACCTGCCCCTCCTGGCAGTGTGGCTTCGTGGTCAGCACGGTTGTAGGTTGGAGCACTGGCATGACATGCAGGAAGTCCCTGTGCTCTTTGGTTGCGGCGAATCACAAAAAGGGCCAGCCTTCAGGGCAGGCTGCTCTCTGCTTCCTCTGTCAATGCAGCGTGCTCGTGCTGCTGTGCTCAGGGCGCCGCTGGGTAGGGAGCCGTACGGACTCTGAGTCACTGTGTGCCTGTAGACATGAACCCTGGTGTGTGCTTAGGGCCGTCAGACATCATCTCCATTGTTTCTGAGTGTGAAAACTTCCCTGGGCATGGTCCTCTTTGCTCCCCCCACTCCACTCTCTTTTAACAAAAGTTCCTTTGAATCACGTATCTCCCAGATGCAAAGGTATCATCCTAGCTGTGCAGTGGACGTGGGGACGCCCTCCGTGGCTAGCAGGCGCGTTGAATGGAGAACCTCCCTGTGCCCGGCACGCAGTAGCTGGACGACGACCACCAGTTTTCCTTCTTCCCCTACTGCCTGGTCCAGAGCAGGGAGGATGTGCCCTCACTGGTGGCATCCTCTGGGCTCTGGGTGCCAGTCAGCCATCAGGCGAGCTGAGCGGGGTTTGGCAAGCAAGGGTCTGGGTGTGGCCGTGTGTCCTTTCGTTCGTGGAGCACAGTTCTGCAGGTGCTCCATGGAAAAGGACCCGACGTACAGCATCTCGTGTGTGTGCCTGAGCTCTTCAGATGATGCTATGGAAACAGGAGTCATTTGAGATGTATTGATTGGCGGCAGATTGAAAAGGACCACCCTGAATGGAGAATAGTGCGAGTGCCCCCCAGTGGGACTGGTGACCCCTCTTTCATGTATTGAACCATTGGTGCAGCAGGTCCTAGACCCGGCTGTCAGGGCAGCTGAGCTCTTTGAGGAGCACTTCTCTTTGTCAGCGCCAATTCCTGCAGCAATCCTCCCACAGCTCATTTCCCTGGGCTGGGCTGTGAGCGGAGCCTGACCAAGGGGCTCTGGGTGGGGGATTGGTGGGGGATTAGCACCACAAGCAGGAAGTGCTTGATGGTTTCCAGGTATCTGAGCCGGAGGAGGAAAGGCCGAACCCTGTTCAGTAGAGACAGGATCAACATGACCTCGCTGCTTCATCTCACCGTCAGGAGGGAAGCCAGAGCTTTTTTAGGGCACCAAGGATGACATCTTGAAACTGCAGTGCCACCAACTGATCAGGGACAAAGGGCATTTATTGCATAACTCTTGAGTGAGAGTAATATGTAAGATTTCTCCGGGCTGCTGAGCTGGTCTTGGAACTAGTGTGTGTAGAGAAGGCGGGAAATGACCAGCCCGTGGTTCTTTGAGGGCTATTTTGTTAGTCAAATATGACTTTGAAAGTGAACAGAAATGCACAAGGATATAGAATTGAGTATTGCCTTTCATCTCTTGAAAAGAGTTTATACACCTTTTTTCTCGTATCTGTAGAATATTTGTATGTGTGCCCGGCGTGAATTTCAAGCCACTGGGTCTGGGACTCGAACTGCAGTTGACCATGTGGGAGTCTAGTAACCACTATGCTATCTGCTAGTCCCAAGACAACACTCTTGATTATCATCCAATAAAAATGTGAAATGGGGACCAGCAGGTGGCATGGTGGTTAGGGCGCTGGACATTCCCACATGGCCAACCACGGTTTGAGTCCCGGACCTGGTGGCTTGCTTTCTAACTTTCTCTCTCTCTCTCTGTGTGTCTCTCTCTGGTCAAATTAAAATAAAATGAATGAATAAATAAAATAAAATAAATAATTCTAAAAAAAAAATGTGAAATGAATGAGGCTCCCACTCTACCAAGTCTTGACTGTTTAGAAATTAAACACACACTCCTACCTAATCATAGAGTCAAAGAGGGAATCAGAAGAAAGATTAGAAACTGCCTAGAGAGCCAGCAGGTGGCGTGGTGGCTGGGGTGCAGGATTCCCACATGGCAGCCCGTGGTTTGAGGGACCGGCAGTTAGCGTAATGGCTATGTCGCTGGACTCCCAGGTAGTTGACCGTGGTTCGCGTCCCGGACCCGGTGGCTTAAACTCACGCGGGGCGGGGCACGTGTGCGTGCGTGCCCAAGATCCCGAGAGGAGAATGGAGGAGAAGAGATTGTCACTAAAACTCTGTCAGTCATGGTGAGACTCAAGCATTGATTCAGGCTACAACAGGTGAATCTTGGAAACGGTTAAACTTAAAAGAAGCTGGTAACCACAGGCCTCACATGCAGGGACTTCAAAAAGTTCATAGAAAATGGAATTAAGGTCTGAGTTTATTTTGGTGCAAATACTTTTTAAAAAAATCCATGTATAGCAGGACCAGCAGTTGGTGTAATGGCTATGTCGCTGGACTCCCATGTCATTGACTGTGGTTCGAATCCCAGACCCGGCAGCTTAAACTCACACCGGGTGCGTATGCGTGCGTTCCCAAGATCCTGAGAGGAGAAGGGATTGTGGTGTGGCCATCCCCCTGGGGGGTGATTTCTCCTTTCTGTCTGTCTCTGTCTTTCTGGCGAGCGCATGTGCCCTATAGAAAAAAAACTCTCAAAAAAAAAAAAATTCATGTATACCTTTGTCAAAACACATTTTCAGTCAACTTTTTGAAGACTTCTATATGAAATAATTCCATTTATAGAAAACGTCCCGAAAAAGCAAATCTTTTGAGATAGAAATAAATTAGTTGCCAGGGGCTAGAGGGGCTGGGAGTTGGAGAGTGATGGTGACGGGGTCTTTGTGGGGTGACCGAGTGTTTTAAAATGATTGCATGACAGTTGCAGAATGCTGACAGTACATTGAATTGTATAGTTGCAGCAGCACAGCATGTGAACTACTGCTACAGAAAAAATAATCACAGTGGTTATCTTGGGGCACAGAAATGTCGGGGATTTGGGGACCAGCAGTTAGCGTAATGGCTATGTCACTGGACTCCCCTGTAGCTGACCGCGGTTCGAGTCCTGGACCCGGTGGCTTAAACTCACACCGGGCATGTGTGCGTGCGTGCCCAAGATCCTGAGAGGAGAATGGAGGAGAAGGGATTGTAGTGTGGTCATCCCCCCTGGGGGGGTGATTTCTCACTTTCTGTCTCTCTCTGTCTGTCTGACGAGCCCACATGCCTGATAGCAAAAACCTCTTCCCCCCCAAAAAAAAAAGTCGGAGATTTGTTTTCCCACCTTTTTTCTGTAATTTTCAAATTTTCTGGCTTTTCAGATATAATTTTTCATTGCTGGTATAATGGAAAGATAATAAACTAAAATGCGTTTTAAATAGAGAGTGTATTTAATAAATCAGCGTCTTACCAGAAAAGGCAGTGAAAGGAATCTGCTAGCCTGCCTTCTGAGGGGAGGGAGACTGACTCCTGTTATCCTAAAATCTGGGGACAGGTTGTCATGGATTCCTGAATTGTCGCTTGCCATCACATTCATAAGTGTGACGAAGGGCCATTCTTCTGCGAGTCCTGGGAAATGAAACATCGCATGTCTTGAGACTCCCAGGGGCAGGATCACATCTCTGGGAAAAGTGGGAGGTCTCGCGAAACCTGGGGATGGCGAAAGGCAATTTCTAGCGAAATATGCTAAAAGGTGTCGGGCTCGGCGGAGTGCTAAATTAGAGAAAGCTGTTACTTATATAACTTCCTGTAATTGCCTGCTGTAGCTGCAGCCGAGCCAAGCCCAGCGGCCCTTCCCTCCTTTCGCGCTGGGCTTTGGGCGTGGAGCCAGTCCTTTGCACTGAAACTGAAATGCCATTTTAAACAGAAGACTCCATCCTGTTTTTTTGAAGATGGGGAATTCTTACGCCGGACAGCTGAAGACAACACGCTTTGAGGAGGTCTTGCACAACTCCATCGAGGCGTCCCTGCGGTCCAACAACCTGGTGCCCAGGCCCATCTTCTCCCAGCTGTACCTGGAAGCCGAGCAGCAGCTCGCCTCTCTGGAAGGTAGGCAAGGCGGGTCGCTTTCATTTGTGTATTTCTCGCCTCATGTGCAGTTGCTAGTAGCCTCGGAACTCGAAACTCCTGCTCTGGAGTGGACATGTCAAGTCTAGCAGAAAATCATTAGGAAAAGACAGTTACACGCAAGTTCTTACTTGGTTAAAATGAAAATCAGCTTCAGCCACCAGTAAGGAGGAATACGATGATTAATTGGATTCACAGGAGAAAGGAAGAGGCCCATGTTAGATAGTTCTGGGTTGTTACTTATGCGCTTTTAAAAAGGCTTGGCACTTGCCCTGGGCTACGTAAGAAACCGTTAGCAGCTCTGTCCCTCAGCTGTGTGTTTCTCCTCGTCCTGTGGCTCCCGGCTGTATCCCTGTAAGGTAGCCTAGGTAGTTTGTCTTTGTGACGGCAGGTACAGAGCGCTTAGAAACTTTCACAAACTGAGAGCAAGCCCTTACGAGTCTCGCCTATGGGAAGAACAAGCACATTTATCTTCAGGCGTGGGAATGACTTTCAGGTGTCCTTAACAGTCCACAGATTACAATGGGTGTATGTTTCGCAGTTGGGTATTTTCATGTCCGAGGTAACCCTATGGCGATCAGTAGAGAGAGGCAGCTCCCATTACAGAAGTTCTTTTTCTAAGTTTATGTCTTTGGCTTGAAGTTACCTGCAACTTCCTTAGCTGTTGACGTGGAAGAGGGCCATGGTCTAAGTCAAACATTAATGAACTGAAGCAATTAACTAATGAACCAGAAAGCATGCAATGTGGCAGGTTTTGTCGTGGGTCGGTTGTGGTGTGTGTGTGTGTGTCTGTGAGCGATGGTGGCTGTGGGGATGGTAGTCTGGGGAGGTTGCATACAGAGAAGAGTGAGGCACGGAGTTCTTGTCTTCAAGGAGCCCTGCGTTGAGCTTCTGTAATGTCTGATAGTTGTTGTTCTGGCAGGAAGGCATTCCTGCATCACTGTTTAAAACGTCCCTGCTAAGTTAACCTTGCAAATGGTGCAGCTCATGAGCTAGAAGAACTGATCTGGGTCTGAGAGACACTGGACTAGGGTCTAAGCTGCAAATGAGGAGAATCAAGCATTCTCCGGTGTTCACATCGGAAGTGCCAGCATTTTTTGGCATGGTGGGAGCTGAGAAATAACTAGCGAGCATCGTAGAGATGGTGTTTTTGGCCAGCTGCAAGACTTTCGTGAAATATGTATTTCACAATCATCCTTAACTTCGTATAGTAATGAAAAGCTTTGCTGCTGACAATAAATCAGTAACTGAAATAGTGACAATAATTTAGTACCTTTGAATCTGCAAAATGCTTTCGCCTCTGTGAACTGAAGTGATAGGTCCCACTCAAAGTGTACGAGTGACCGATGACAGCGTGCGTCCTTAGCTTGGCAGGTGGCCCTGAGAGAAAGGGGAACAGCTGTGGGTGTGTGACCCGGGGCTGCGTACCTGGGCTGAGAGAGATTAGGAAGCCCGTGAGGACTCCTAGTCAGCTCTTCCTTCCGTCTGAAGATCCTGATAAACTGACCGCCTCCCCCGACCTCTCACCGGGGGACTGTGTCTCAAACATTCCAGTTGCTCAGACGCCCTTGTCTGCTGGTGGGCACATGGCCCTTTCCAGGGACGGCCTTGAGGCTTATCATTCCTCTGGAGTGGATAGGAAAGCTTCACGGGCTCGCTTAGCCTTCATGTTGGAATGAAAACCTGAACAAGCCCTTTCTCTGATTTTCCTAATTGTCCAGCAAACAGAATAGTGAAATCCTAGAGATTTTCATGCAGGAACAGGGCTGAGGGGGTGGTGGGTGGTGGCGGCGGCCAGGAGTGGGGCACCTTTCCAGTTTGCTAAATGTCATGACCCAAGCAGTCAGCTCGAGCTCCTGTTCTCTGCTCATAAAACCTGGGCAGACAGGCTCAGCCAGGCTGCATCTCGTTGGTCTGTCTGCTGCCAGGGTCTCTTATCTTACTGCTGGCCTTTCTCAGACAGTGACATTAGGATGATTTTTATGAGCAGGATGTTGGTCTGCTCCCCGCCCTCGGGTCTGCTAACATTGTGTATATTATGAAATTGGTTTAGGAGGGTCTTAGAACTTGGTTCTTGGATTTAGAGCTCATTCTTACCTACATCATTTCCTTCAGGGGAAATGCTTTTCACATGTTTTTGGTTTATTTTACTTATTTTTTAAAGAAAGATAACAAAATAAACACCACCCCAGCATTTTCAGATAAATCTTTATGAATGAAAGAGCTCATCGGGAAATTCCTGTAATCCCACCGTCTTAGAATGTTTTACGGTTTCTTCTTACAGAAAGAAAATAAAATTGAAAGTAAACCTTAAAGTTCGGCACCTCATGCCCTCTGCAGTCTCTGGGTCCCAGCACTTCGGTAGGCTTGTCCCGGGGTCCCCACTCGGTGCGCTTTGCAGCTCTGTCCTGCCAGGAAGCCTCGGTAAACAGACTGGTTTAGTCTGCTCAGCTTGTCCCACCACCAGACCTTCAAAGGCCCTGGAATGTGTGGTGGAGACCTTTGACCTTTAACCCTGCTTTCTTACCGGATTCAGAGCTCTTTGACTTCTGAAGCTGAGGACCCTCCTCTCTCATTCACTGCATCCGAATTTCTGTTCTCAGGCCCAGGCTTAGTGGGAAAATGTGCAGACCCCCCTGTGTGCCTCTGTCCCGAGGGCTCAGGCTCTGGGGCCGCTCTTCTCGTTCTCCCAGGATCCTGTCTGTCTCTTCCTCCTGCTGGTTGGTGCAGAGCCGTCTCCTCTGATCTCTGGACTCCTGGCCCAGAGACAGCCTTGATTTTGCAGACAGCGTTCTGATCACCCTCCCCACGTGGGGACCTGTGTTGTGTTGCTGGCGCCTGGGGCCTGGGCGTGACTCTACCTTCTTCGGAAGCCACTCAAGCCGCCTTTAATGGCAGAAAGAGGCCCGAGAGTCCTGTCTCTCCTCCCGTCCCTCCCTCGTCCCTCGTCCCCCACAGTCTGCCCACCCCCTCTGTATGCCCCAGGCCCAGAAGGACTGAGGCTCCAGGATTCTCACTTCACTTCCTACTGTGACCTTCCCAAGGTCATGGCTCAGCTGCCTGAAATGTCACCTCTGCCTCTTGTCCTACAGGCACCTTTAACGGGGTGGCCACTGGGAGGTTCTGTTCCAGTCCCTCGGAACCTGAGCGTTCATGCGGCTGTGAGGGCCATGTTTTCCATCCAGGCCATCGTAGCGCAGAGTGACCCTCGGGATCGTCTGGCTCAACCACCTCATTTTAAAGATCTGATGCAGGATCTGGTGCACAGAAAGGTTAAGGGACTTCCCTGCGATCGCACAGTGACCGACCCGAGTACTGCAACTTGAGTCCCTGAGCCCAGGTCCCACTGCCCGTGATGAAGCGTTACCCTGAACCGGCTTCGCCCACTGGGTGGCTGGGGTGTGAGAGCCGAGTGAGTGGCGTGTGCGAGGTGGGACAGTGAAGAAACCAGCACTAAGAGTGGGGACAGAAGCACAGGAGGAAACAACTGGGCCCTGGCACTGTGTGTTTGAGGACAGTCACAATCCATCGTGACCCATTCCGGGAAGGAGCCACTAAGGGCAGGTAAAGGTAGCCATGTTGAGAAAGATTTTCACCCCAAGGATCTCGGTTAAAGGTCTTCATCCTAGACGAGGTGGGATAGTGGAGGCAGGAAACGGCTGTCAGGAAGGCTTAGTGTGAGTGGGATGGACAGTCCAGCCTTAATAACCACGCCTCGCTGCAGGACCCGGCTATGTTTGCCCACTCGCCGAAGCCACCGGGCTGCTCTGCGATGCCTTCTGAGATAGCAAGATCTTAGTCTAGCCCTCCATTATCACTGGAGTAGCTATTTTCTTTTTATCTTTTTTCTTTTTTTAGAGATTTTTGCTTAAGTTGCACGTGCTCACCACAGAGACAGAGAGGAACGGAGAGACAGAAAGCAAGAAATCACCCCCCCGGGGGGATGGCCACGCCACAATCCCTTCTCCTTCGTTGTCCTCTCAGGACCTTGGGCACGCACGCACATGCGCCTGGCGTTGAGATTTAAGCTGCCGGGTCTAGGACTCGAACCGCAGTCAGCTGGGAGTCCAGCGACGTAGCCATTACGCCATCTGCTGGGCCACATAGGAACTATTTTCCCACCTCTTCAAAGCAATTTCTCACATGTGGAGATGAGACTAATTTCATAAAGTTTCTAACACGATAAAAGCAAATCATTTTCACATTTACATTCACACATGTACACACATACATGCATACATGTGTGTATGTATATACATGTTTACACACATATACGTGTGTGTGTGTGTGTGTGTGTGTGTGGCCAACCTGCGGTGTGGTGGCAAAGGTAGCCAAATCGCACATGACCAGTGGCACGGTTCAAGTCTGGGAGTTGCCAGCCTCAGAAACACGCTTGGTGCGTACACGTGTGTGCCCAAAGTCCTGGAAGGAGAGAGTAAAGGAGAAGGGATTGCAGCATGACCATTCCCCATGGGGGTGCTTTCTCACTTTCCATCTCTCTCTCTGGGACATTCCAGAATGCCTGTCTTGTGTGTGAGAGAGAGAGAGAAAAAATGTGGACGTGTTTGTATCCCTTGGGGACAGATAGAAGTGTGCAGTTTTTACATGTTTTTTTTTTAAGTTTATGCCATAGGGCACATGCACTTGCTGGAGAGAGACAGAGAGCAGGAGAGTGAGAAATCACCCACCTGGGGCAGGGCTGTGTCGCAATCCCTTCTCCCTTCTACTCTTGGGCTTTTGGCCATGCACACACATACTCACACCTGGTGTGATTTTCAAGCCGCTGGGTCCGGGACTTGAACCATAAGGGAGGCCAGTGCCTTAACCACCCCACCACCTGCTGACCCCATGAGCACGTAGTTTTATAGCTCTTTCATACTATTTAAAGCAGCCCATGGGCTCAGGGGCTGGACTCTGAGCAGTGCAGTGTCGTGGGCAGACCCAAAGCTTGGGTCTCAGACTCAGTGAGCACACATAGGCCGTGCCACCTGTCTGCTGGTGAAAGAGCGGTGGGACACAGTTGGAGTGCCCTGAGCCTTCATTTCCTTACATGTAACGTGGCCCACACATTTCACCACAGTGTGTCCCCTGCAAGTATTTTTGGACCACCTACTATGTACCGTCTTTATGCTTAGTCCCAACACAGGTGTCGTTTCAGGAAGGCTTCCTGGAGGAGGTGGTCTTTTATTTGGGTTTGGGGGTTAGTAGGCGTCAAGGCTCATATGTGTTAACCCCTTGCCCCTGTGCAGACATGTGCAGTTGTGGAGGACGGGGGAGACGTGAACATGAAGGCGAAGTCACCAGGCCAGGCGCGGAGCCCGTCTGCACAGTGATCTCGAGAGAGTCATTGGCCTGAGTGAGCCTGGGCTGCCCCTCCAGAACGCCTGGCTTCTAGAGTGTCCGTGAGGACTAGTTAGTTAAGCAGCTCAGACTGGCTGCCCTTGGTGGGCCTCATTCTGGGCTCGTCCCGGCACTCTGTGCCCTTGTGGAACCCAAACGCGAGGTCGGAGGAAAGGCCCTGAGGAAAGCCCCAGGGCCCGCAGCCTGGTCTTATTCACCGTCACTCTTGGGGCCAGCAGACGGTGTAGCAGTTACCTCGCTGGACTCCCACACGGCTGGCTGCGGTTCTAGTCCTGGACCCGGTGGCTTAAACTCACACTGAGCATGTGTGCGCGCATGCCCAAGATCCCAAGAGAATGGAGGAGAAGGGATTTTGGTGTGGCCATCCCCCGTTGGGGGTGATTTCTCACTTTCCCTCTCATTGGGCTGTCTGTCTGTCTGTCTGTCTCTGGTGAGTGCACACACCCTAAGGCAAAAAAACCTCTTTTAAAAAAAAAAAGCCAAGTGGTCACTCTTCCTTCCTGCTCCTAGGTGGCAGCCGAGTGGACAATGAGGAGGAGGAGGAGGAGGCCGAAGGGGGGCTGGAGCCCCACAGTCTCCCGAACGCCTACCAGCTGCACCCTCCCCCGGAAGGATGCTGCACCACAGATGGTGAGACTGCCCAGCCGGGACCCGCCAGGCCTGCGGCCAGGCCTGCTCCTGGGGGGGTGTGTGTCGGTGGGGAGGTGACCCTCTTTGCTCCTGGGTGTGGGCCGTGCCCGTGGGCCCTGCCTGCCCTCCCAGGCCTGCCGCGGTTGATGTGCTGTGCTCGAGTGCCCCAAGTCAGCGCACCCCTCGGCCGCTCTGGACAGTCTCAGCTCTGCAGAGGCCTTGGGACCCAAACACGCGTCTGTGTGGCTGCTCTGAAAACCGCAGTGCATTTTCCCTACTAGGCCTGCTTGCATGGCCTGTCTTGCTCAGAACTGATTAGCAGACATAATTTTCACAACTATCACTACTTCACTGTAGCAGATACTTACTATGAGGGGCTCTTCAAAAAGTCCACGAGAATGGTGTATTATGTAGAAACACGGGTTTGGGTGTTTGCTTGTAATATAGACAAGCCGTTTCTCCCAGTAACCCTCTAAAACCCCATGGATGGATTGGAACCGCTTTTGCACCAAAGTAAACTCCTACTCTAATTCATTGTTACACTAACTTTTTTTTCCTTTTTTTTTTTTAAGAGGTTTTTGCTATAGGGCGCCTGTGCTCGCCAGACAGACAGAGAGAGAGACAGAGAGACAGAAAGCGAGAAATCACCCCCCAGGGGGGATGGCCATGCTGCAATCCCTTCTCCTCCATTCTCCTCTCAGGATCTTGGGCACACATGCACATGTGCCTGGCGTGAGTTTTAAGCCACCGGGTCCGGGACGCGAACCGCGGTCAACTACGTGGGAGTCCAGTGACATAGCCATTATGCTAACTGCTGGTCCCTACACTAACTTTTTGAAGTCCCTTTGTATGTCTGAAACGCCACGAAGTCAGCAACTGAGGCCCTGCGAGGCTGCATGAGTGGCAGCTTAGTCCAGGGACACCCTCGTGTCCAACACCTGGAGGGGCGCAGGCACCCTGCTTGGCCACTCACTAGCCGGCACCTGCCCCCTCTGTCAGTGAGTCCATCGGCCCTGGCCTCACACCAGTCATAGCCATTCCCTGGCTCCTAAATGAAGCGACAATTAATTATCGTTATTACTGAGCCTCACTCTGGAAATACAGAGGCAGATGGCACGGGAGCCCCTGGCTTAGCAGGGCATCGAATGGGGAAGCAGGCACTTTGCACGCAGTGTGGCCGTGCTGGAGTTGGGGAGCAAGCAGGGGCAGGGGTGCAGAGGAAAGGTTCCTGATGTAGGTGGAGAGTTTTAGGAAGGCTTCCTGGAGGAGGCAGTCCTTTATTTGGGTTTTGGAGAGTTAGTAAAAATTAGCCAGGAGACTGTCATGGGGAAGCTGGGAAAGTCCAGATTGTGTAAAGGCTTAGGGGGGTGAGAATGTGGTTTTTACCCTTACTCTGGCCATTAGCCTATTCCTCAGTCATGGAAAATGCAGCATGTAAAAACGATCATTGACGCTTGAGTTCTTACGGACTTATCTTGTATGCATGTTTTAGAAATTTTTGCTAGAGGGCACATGTGCCCTTTGGAGAAAAAGAGAGAGAAAAGGAGGGAAGGAAAGTGAGAAAGCACCATCTACCTTGGGGATGGCCACGCCACAACCCCTTCTCCTCCACCTCTCTCTCCTTTCAGGATCTTGGACATGCACACACATACGCTCAGTGTTTCTTAAGCCTCCAGATCCAGGACTCGAACAGGGCAGTTGGCCGTGTGGGATCCAGCTGCCTTAACCACCATGCCACTGGCTGGCCTTCTTGATACATTTTATTATTATTATTTTTTAGAAACATATATTAAATTTTATTATTATATTTTAGTCTGAACAGAGAGAGACATGGAGAGAGAGAGAAAGAGAAAGAAAACAAGCCACCGGGACCGGGAGTCAAACCATGGCCCGCCATGTGGGAGTTCAGCACTTCAACCACCGTGCCACCTGCTGGCTTCTCGTATACATTTTATTTATTTATTTAAAATTTTTTTAAAGAATTATTTTATCTTTATTTATTTTATTTTAATTTGATCAGAGAAAGAGAGCCAGGTCTGGGACTGGAACCACAGTCAGCCATGTGGGAGCCCAGCGCCCTTAACTGCCACGCCACCTGCCAGTCCCCCTTGTATACAATTTAAATTGCCATAAAATTTGTTTAAAAAAATTTTTTAGCTTGTTTAAAATTTAACTTGTTAGAAAATAGTTTTCATCTGTTTAAAATGTTTTTCTTTCGCACTCCCTTTGTCCACTGCTGTTCACTACATGGTGACGTCAGTGGTTAGTTGTGTGATCTGTGTCACGCACAACTGTGATCGTCTTTCTCTCTCTGAGTACAGTTGAGTCCCCACACCCAGAGGTCTGGGCAGTTGCTGACAGCCCTGGGACGCACACTCCCCCTGCCCTGCGGCCTGTCCTGGAAGGCCCTGGGCGGAGTGTGAGCCCCCTCCCCCTGCCCCCCAGGGTTCTGCCAGGCCGGGAAGGACCTGCGCCTTGTCTCTGTTTCCAACGAGCCCATCGATGTCCCTGCCGGCTTCCTCCTCGTGGGCGCCAAGTCCCCCAGCCTGCCTGACCACCTCCTGGTGTGTGCTGTGGACAAGAGGTTCTTGCCAGATGACAACGGCCACAACGCGCTGCTCGGTGAGGTGACCTTTGCCTGCTCTGTGGCGCCGACTGCGGTTGGGGCGCAGGGACCAGGAGGCCTTTGCCCATGGTGGCAGCCAGGGCCACCTCTGGGACCTCTTCCTAGACATGTCCTCTGTTTCCCAGTAAACATCTTTTTTGAGTGCTGGAATGCAAATGACGTTTGTGTGAAAACCTGCCTCCCTGTGGGACCCACGACTTAGGGAGGTCCGAGGAATACACGTATGAAATATTACTAAGTGCCCACCCTGTGGGAACGTGACACATGCCGTGTCCTGGGCATGCTCAGAAACCAACCGACGCACGGCAGAGGGAATGAGACTGAGCGTGTGTCTGCGCCTGCAGGGACCCCCTCTGGCTCTCTCCTGCTGTTGTCCAGTTTCACTGGTGGACATGGCCCTGAGCGAAACACAGAGCCGGACCCAAACTCAAACCTCCCTGGCTCCAAGTTCTACCCTTTGGTTACCACACTGGCCGGTCTCACCCTGGGGTCAAGGTCGGGGTGGAGAGCCATGGCCGTCCCTTCCAGCCATTGGGACTGCCAGCCTCTGGTCTCGCAAATAATCGCCAGCCCACCAACTCCCTGACCTCAGTGAGGAGTCGCGGCTGAGCCTTGCAGAGGCTGCCTCCATTTGCTCTGAGCTCACCACGGGGGCCAGGTCCCCGCTTGGTATACTTCTGGCTCATGGAGCGAGATAGTGGGAGGTCTGGGGTTTGCAGAGGGCCCAGAACTCTGGTTCCAGTCCTGTGTCTGCCCACGGGCCAGGGTTGCTCGTTGGAGAGGTTTCCACACTCACTCTGCTTTCCTGCGGTCTGGCGATGTGGGGTCTGGCCCTTCCCCTGGCCTGACATCTCCTTTGGAGGAGCACTGAGCTGGTGGGGGGACAGGAAAGGATCTATCAATAGTTCAGATGTAGCCCCAGAAACAGCCTTCGTGTAGAAATGAATGTGATTGAGAGAATTTCTGAAGAAACTTTCGGGCTTAAAAAACGTTCCTCCACATTACCCATGTATATAAACGTTTAAACCTTCGTGTTCGATACAGGCCCAGACCCAGGTCGGCAGCTCGCTTCTGTGGTGTCCACTGAGCGCGTCTTCTGTCTGAAACTCTGTGCGAAGGACTGAGGCCAGGAGAGGAGAGAGTGGGGTTCGCCCAGCCCCAGGACAAGGCAAAGCGAGGGAGAGAACAAGGCTGAGAATGAGATGTCGCCAGCTCTCTCTTTAGGCAGGTCCGAGGATCCATTGCAGCTAGTTCTTTTTTTTTTTTTTTTCTTAAGAATTATTTTATTTTATTATTATTTTTTAATTTGACCAGAGAGACAGAGAGAAAGAAAGCAAATATGAGAAAGCAAGCTGCTAGGTCTAGAACTTGAACCATGACTGGCCATGTGGGAGTCCAGCACCTTAACCACCGCACCACCTGCTGCCCCACAACTAGTTCTGTTTTTTTTTTTTTTTTTAGAGGTTTTTGCTATAGGGCACGTGTGCTCACCAGAAAGACAGAGACAGAGAGACAGAAAGCAAGAAATCGCCCTCTGGGGGGATGGCCACATTGCAATCCCTTCTCCTCCATCCTCCTTTTGGGATCTTAAGCATGTATGCACACATGCCTGGCGTGAGTTTAAATCACCGGGGTCCAGGACTCGAACCATGGTCGACTACTTAGTAGTCCAGCGACATAGCCGCTGGTCCCTATCACAACTAGTTCTTTAAAACAAAAATAATCCCTGAAAATTCCCCCTACTAGAGAAGCTGAGGCAGTCACTCCCTCACAGACTGACTTTGCTCACCACGTTGACCCAGGATCACATGCCTGGGAAGACTGCCTGACATTAGCGTTTGATCCGGCCCGGCCAGGATGTGCCCGAGTTCAGCCGCTTTGTGACTGTAAAGGAATTGCGAGGGCAGTAAATCGGGGAGATCGGCCTCGTCGGTTCTTCAGCGCCAGCTCCGGGAAGCAGGCGAGTGCACAGGAAGTAGGAGCTTTGTTAATTGCCCACCAAAGAGCCGTATGAAATGGCTAACAAGGGCCGGTTGGTAATAACAGACGCTTTCTTCTTTTAAATAACTTTATGCTCTCAGCTTGCACACTTAACACTGTTTAGGTTTCCTGCAATTAACCCCAATAGCTGCACAGGACAAGGTGGTCCCTGCGGCCCCGCGGTGGCCAGTGGGGCACTTTTTAGTGACCTATAAAATGGGGACTGTGGATTTTCTTGAGGGAAGCAAGGGCTTGTTTTAGTGACTTTGAATCAACAGAGGGATTTTTGTCTGAGAAAGCTGAAAGAGCAAAAGCTAATTTATGTGTTCTTTTTTTTTTTTTTTAGGGGGGACAGTAATTAATCTAAGTTGGTTGAAACCTAAGAAAACATATCTCACCACAAGTTTGTTTCTTTTTTTGTTCAAACAGCAGACAAATAGTTAAGCAAGGACTTACTGAAGGTTTAAGCCTAACCTGGAGGCCGGGCATTCACAGCACCTAGAACCCCAAAGCCAAGTTGGGTCTCGCCCTCGTTTGGACTCCACAGCTGGGGAAACGCAGGGAAGGAATTGGTGCGAGATACACAGCAAGGGGTGCGACAGTGAACCCCACACTGAGCCTGTGTTCTAGCTCAGGGTTTAGATGTGCTCTGGGGAGGCCCAAGGACTCGCTAACGCTCACAGTGGGAAAGGGGTCCCTGAGGAGTGGTGTTTTTTTTTTTTTTTTTTTTTTTTTTTTTTTTGAGAGGTTTTTTTCGCTATAGGGCGCGTGCGCTCGCCAGACAGACAGAGAGAGACATAGAGACAGAAAGCGAGAAATCACCCCCGAGGGGGAATGGTCACGCCGCAATTCCTTCTCCTCCATTCTCCTTTCGGGATCTTGGGCACGCACGCACACGCACCCGGCGTGAGTTTTAAGCCACCGGGTCCGGGACGCGAACTGCGGTCGACTACGTGGGAGTCCAGCGACATAGCCATTACGCTAACTGTAACTGCTGGTTCCCAGGAGTGGTGTTTAAACTGGGCCTTGAAAAAGGAGAATTTGGAACCAGCAGATGGCATCATGGCTATGTTGCTGGACTCCCATGTAGCCGACTGTGGTTCGAGTCCCGGACCTGGTGACTTAAACTCACACCGGGCATGTGTGTGTGCGTGCCCAAGATCCCAAGAGGCGAGTGGAGGAGAAGGGATTGCGGCGTGGTCATCCCCCCTGGGGGGTGATTTCTCGCTTTTTTGTCTCTCTGTCTCTCTGTCTGTCTGGCGAGCGCACGCGCCCTATAGCCAAAAACCTCTCCAAAAAGGGAGACTTTTGCCAGTTGGAGAATAACAACAATAGCAAGTGAAAACTCGTAGCAGGTAGCGTGCCCGGAGCAGTTGCTGTGTGGCAGAGGCGGCTTCTTGCTAGAATAACCAGGCGAGTGCATTCTTGCCGGCAATAGCATGTGCAAACGGAGAGAGGGGGGCGCAGGGTGTTGAACTGCTCCACTCACAGGTCCTGAATCTGAACCAGGTCATGCGGTGCCAGTGCTCACGTCCTGGAGGAGGAAGGGTGTCTCAGAGGGCACTGTGTGCTTGGGAGCTTGGCACGCTGGCAGGAGGTCTAGGACTCCCTGTGGCTGCAGCTCGACTCACGGCAGAGGTCGGAGCACAGGCTGGGGACTCGGCTGGCCTTGCTTAGAAAAGTCAGCAGCTCCCAAGAAGGCGTTTTTTTTTTTTTTTTTTTTTTTTTTTTTTTTTTTTTTTTTTTTTTTTTTTGTGGAGAGGTGCACTTGCCAGACAGAGACAGAGAGACAGAAAGCGAGAAATCTCCATTCTCCTCTTGTGATCTTGGGCACGCATGCACACGCGCCTGGCGTGAGTTTTAAGCCACCGGGTCCGGGATGCGAACTGCAGTCGACTACGTGGGAGTCCAGTGACATAGACATTATGCTAACTGCTGGTCCCCCAAGAAGGTGTTTTCAAGCTGCAGAAATAGAGAGGAGGGCAGGGTAGAACATTGTTGCTACCTCTCATCTTTAACAGTGACTTGCGCACACAGGGCCAGTCTTGTTCCCTGTGTAACTCCTCTCTCTCCGCCGCCTCCAGCGTGATTTTTTTTTTTCTTTTTTTTTCTTTTTTTGGAGAGGTTTTTGCTATAGGGCGCGTGTGCTCGCCAGACAGACAGAGAGAGACAGAGAGATAGAAAGCAGGAAATCACCCCCCAGGGGGGATGGCCACGCCGCAATCCCTTCTCCTCCATTCTCCTCTCGGGATCTTGGGCACGCACGCACACGCGCCCGGCGTGAGTTTAAGCCGCCGGGTCCGGGACTCGAACCGCGGTCGACTACGTGGGAGTCCAGCGACATAGCCATTACGCTAACTGCTGGTCCCATCCAGCGTGATTTTGAAGGTGCGAAATAAATATTTGTTGCTGTCATCTTGCTTACAGGTAAGGTAGGCAAAGCTGGAGCCATTCATCAACCTGCCCCAAATCCCAGATACTATTTCTCTGATAGATGAGGGCTTTTTGTTGGATAGCCAATACCATTATCATATAAAACGTTGTCGTCAGCTCTCTAGTATTATCAAATATCTAGTGTGTTCACATTTTTTTTAAGAGATTTTTGCAATAGGGTATATGTGTTTGCTGGAGAGACAGAGAGAGACATAGAGACAAAGTGAGAAATCATCCCCCAGGAGGATGGCCACACCGCAGTCCCTTCTCCCCCTGTCTCCTCTCAGGATTTGGGGCATGCATGCACACATGCCTGACATGTTTTAAGCCACTGGATCCAGGATTCAAACCATGGTCAACCCTGTGGGAGTCCAGCATCTCAATCACTTTACCACCTGCTGGCCCCTCAAAAAAAATTTTTTTTAAACAGTTTTATTTGAATCAAGGGCCAAACAAGTTTCACCCAGAGCTTTTGGTTATGTCTCGTAAGTCTTTCTTAGTCTATAGGGCTTTCTGTTCTAGAGTTTCCTTCACCATTTATATTGTCAAGAAACATTGGGAGTGTTAAAATAAGGTGATCATCATGTTTTAGAGTGGCTTTTCAAAGAGAGACAAGAATTACTGGCCAGCAGATAGCCTGGTGGTTAAGGTGACTGAATTCCCCATGAGCAATTGCATGGTTCTAGTCCCTGACCTGGTGGATTGAAAAGCACACTGGGCTCATGTGCATGTGTGCCCAAGACCCTGAGAGGAGAATGGAGGAGAGGTTGTAGCATAACCATCTCTCTGGAGGATTTTTCTCATTTTCTCTCTCTGTCCCTCTCTGGTGAGTGCACATATATCCTATAGCAAATTAAAAAACAAAAAACTATCAAAGGGGCAAATCAAAGCAATGGAACTAGTTGTGAACGTATTGCAGGATTCCAGAAAATTCCAGTTACCTGAGCATTACAAGTTTCCAACCCTCCGACCAGCACTGTGCTTACCCTGATTTCGTCCTGTCTCCCCACACACCTCCTCCCCAGACCTGACTTATCTGGAATCCCGGCATGGCCCATACGTGTCTTGGCCTTTACGCCCATGTGCCTCTCATGCAGCAGGCACCTAACCCTCCGCACTCCCACCAGATGGATTTGGTGAGCAGCTGGCACGGGAGAAGGGTTCCAGTCCTAATGGCAGGCTACTCCCTCTCTGTACCTCGAGGCCCTCATTTGTAAACCGGAGATACAACCACACGTTGCTTTGTGGGGCTTCCTGCTGTGGCAGTGAGGACGTGCTTGGCTCAGTGCTCCATGTGGGAGGGCGGCGGTCGGGGCTAGCTGCCGCCATCTTGCTTACAGAGAAGGAAAGCGGAGCTCAGAGATGCCAACCTGCCCAAAGTTATGAAACTCTCCAGTCGGGACTGGAACTCAGCCTTCTCCGACTTCCAAGTTTGTTCACCCTCCACTGTAGGGAGGGGAAGGGTAGGGAAAGAAGGGGCAGAAGTGGACAGTGGCTTCCTCCCAGCGGAGGTAAGAGCCTTGCGCAGTGGCTGGTGTGGACAGGCATCCGTTCAGGGTGTGCTCGTTAGACACGTGTTCCCTGCAGCTGCTCATTGGGACCGAGGAGAAGCACTGGGCGTGGTGGCATGTGGTCACGAGGGAGTCGTCTTCATGGAGTCGTCCCCGTGGGGTGGGCCTTGGAGGGGCTGACTTCTCTCAGCTCTGGATATTTGTGCCCGACAGGAATTGGAGGTTGCAGCTGGATCCATCTTCTAGAGGTTTCCATAGACGTCCAGATCCTAAGTGGATTTCCCAGGAGACTGGGTCATTACTTTATTCTTTCTCAGGAAACTTTTATTGCCTTTCAAATGATCCCTGGGAAGTTCGACGTTCTTCCTGTGCTCAGCTGAGCGTCTTGGAAGCCAGCTGGGAAGCGATCTTCTGGTTTTGGGTGGCCCTAGTGGCCGGTCTCTCCAGGGTCACCTCAGAAAAACAGCCAGGTCCACTGACCAGAAAGTTGTTGCCCAAGTAGGAGCGAAGTCTCTTGATAGTTCCCTACATAGCTGCTGGTCTAGGAAGCCCGAGGGTGAGAATCTCATTTCTGGGCCACATCAAGGTGCTCCTGTTGTCTCTGGTTGACGCCCCCCCCCCCCCCCCCCCCCCCCCCCCCCCATTCTCCAGGACAGCTGCTGCAACGTAGCGATAGGCCCAGCCCACGTTTCTCTTGGGACAAAGGCCCATTCCCGGTCTTTCTGTATCTGCAGAGGGCTGGCAATGGCCCTTAGCATCCCTGGGCTTGCAGTGCTGTTTCCTGCTCATCTGTGTCCGACACCCAGGCTTAGAATCCCCTCCAGAGGAACCAGCAGATGGTGAAATTGTTATGTCGCTGGACTTCCATGTAGTCGACCGTCGTTTGAGTTCCTGACCTGGTGGCTTTAAAACTCACACCAGGTGTGTGTGTGTGTGTGTGTGTGTGTGTGCATGCATGCCCAAGATCTCGAGAGGAGAATGGAGGAGAAGGGATTGCGGCGTGCCCAACCCCCTGGGGGATGATTTCTCACTTTCTGTCTCTCTGTCTCTTTCTCTCTGGCAAGTACACACACCCTATAGCAAAAACTCTTTAAACAAAAAATAGAATCCCCTCCAGGGAGTTCTCAGGGTGTCTTGGGGCTTTGGTCTCAGATGGCAGTAGAACTGTGTTTATCTCAAAGTTCTTAGGCTAAAGGCAAATGAATAAATACCAGTAGATTATTACTTCAAGGTCTATGCAGACACTCGGGTGGTCCCTTAGAGCTCCCTGTCCTCTCTCTCCGTCCTTCCCTTCCGTATCTGCTGACATCTGCCGTGAGCAGGGTATTGGTCTGCACGTGGATACTCGCATACGTGAACCCACCTTCCTTGGGAAGGACAGGGATACTTATGGGAACAAAGATGTGAATTTCAGTAACTATCACACTCGGGAAGAGATCCCAGACCCTCTGAGCAGTAGAAAGTACCCAGGGCCTGGAGAAAAGCATGGCCCTTCATGTCGAGGGAGGCTGTAAAGGTCCAGGAGTCAGAGCTGGGCATGGGATGGTGGCCGGACAGTGTGGGTGGGGCTTACGGAGGAGGAGCTGGGGGGAGTGGGGAGTGGGCTGGGTTGCAGAGGTGGGGGGGTCTGTGAATTAGGTGTGTCTGAATGAGGAACAGGAAATCAAACTGGCCATGAGGGTGGGGGATCTGGGCTGCGCCTGAGGGTCTACACTTCCTCACGCTGGACTGAACGCTGCGCCCCTTGCCTATGGCTTTGGACAGCTCCTGAGCCTCTCAGACTCCAGCCCCACAGAGTAGGTCCTGCCCTCTGGACTGGCCAGCCTGTGTCCAGGAAGCTGAGGGACCGCAATGAATGCAGGAAGGTCCCTGGCTCTCCATGTGTCAGTCCCGGGCCTCGCTCTGCCCTGTAACAACCAAGAACACGTGGAGTGCTGCGTCCCATGGGGTGTTGGTACCTTTTCTGTCCGCACTGGTGCAGAGTGACAGGGACGCAGGAGGCTACACCATCCTGTAACTGTCCTGCGGCTAGGCCAAGAGATTTGCTCTTATTTCTAAGGCTTTTTAAAGAACATTAAATTTGCTTAAAATAAGACTGGTCAGCAACCTAGTAGATTTCTGTGATGGAGATGTCTTTATTTTTGTCTAGTTTCTTAGATTTTCTATAGGGCATGGGTGGTTGCCAGAAAGAGAGACAGAGAGAGGGAAAGGGAGAAATCACTTTGGGGGTGTGTGGCCCTGCTGCAGTCCCATCTCTTCCATTCTTCTCTCGGGATTTGGGGCACACACATGTACCTGGCATGTTTTTCAAGCCACTGGATCAGGAACTCGAACTGTTCATTGGCCATGTGGGATCCAGCCGCCTTAACCACCATGCCACCGGCCGGCCCTAGCTGTCTGCTTTAACCTTCACTCACTGGAGTTACCGTGAACACTAGCTGGAGGTCTCAGGGACACTCTGAGCTTACGCAGAGCCTGTGGCTGTCATTGCCTAATGAGTGACCTTTGCAGACCTGCCAGCCAGAGCGTGGTAACAGTAAAGGCGTCTTCACTGCAGAGTCGCGCCTGCCGACAGACCTTGGACCCAGACACAGAAGTAAGCAGAGCGAGGGCTTCGCGAGAGTTTGAACAGGAGCAGCCATCAGAGGATCCAGACGCTCACGTCGGTCACGCACTGGCCGGCACTTCAACGCTGAGTGTAGCTCAGAGGGGCTTCACAGGGTGTGAAGGTCTTTCCAAGCACAGGCTCTGGACTGTAACTGTCCGTATGGGCTGGTTTCGTCATTGCCTCTGTAGAGAGGGCCTCTCTGAACTCTCGGCTGGTGGAGATCTCTGCCAGCTCCCTGAAAGGCCTGTTTCCCTGTGGGGCAGGAGGACACCCACCTGCGATGACCATGTTCCAGCAGTCTCTGCCTGCTGGCCACCAAGCCACAGAGTTCACTCGCAGTATCCCTGCCACACCTTGCAAAGTTCTCTTGAATTTTTAATAGCAACTCATGGGTTCTTCTTGGCTCCAGGATGGACACTCTGGGCTTTCCATGTGTCCACTCTCAGCGGTCTAATAGTTTTGAGACTCTGTAACTGGCCAGCCTCATAAAAACAGGGTGTAGCAAGCTGTTCCAGGAACTTCCTCAGGGAATGGCACAGGTTTGGTCCTGCAGAGCTGGGTTGGTGTGTAGGTTTCTCTTCCTAAAAAAATTTTAAAGTTTTTTTTTTTTTTTTTTTTTTTTTTTGCCATAGGGTGTATGTACTTGCTGGAGAGAGACCGAGAGGGGAAGTGAGAAGTCACCCTCCGGGGGGATGGCCATTCCACAGTCCCTTCTTGTCCATTCGGCTCTCGAAATTTGGGGCATCTATGTACAGCACCTGGCATGTTTTTCAAGCCACTGGGTCTGGGATTCGAACCACAGAGGTGGCCATGTGGGATCCAGTGCCTTAACCACTGTGCCACCTACTGGCCTTGGGTTTTTCTTTTTTTAAAGTTTCTTTCTCCCTCTCTTTCTCTCCCTTTTTCTTTTTTTCCTTCTTTTCTCCCTTCCTTCCTCCTTCCTCTCTTTACGTCCACGAGTGAGCAAGTGATAATAGCACGGTTGACAGGTTCCGATGCTGCTGCGATCCGCTCCCAGGCACAGCCAGCCCCAGGTCATGGCCGGGCACATGCAGCGTACCAGGGAGGTCTGGTGTAAACCCCGAGCCCCCCCATGTGGGTCAGCCATACAGAGTGTCGTGTTCCTGCCACACCGGGTCCCCACATAAAGCTTTAAATGTGCCCCGAAGCAGGTTACGTCTTCGTGCTTGCCCAGCTCTGACTGGGTCTTCTCGGCCTCCCATTTGAGTTGAGGCCAGTCTACGCGGACAGGGCCCTTTGCCCTGTGGGATCTTCCGGCTGCTGGTGCAGGACGTCAGTTCGGAGCTCCCATGAACAGTGTATCATTTGCAAAGGGCGTTGAGGGGAGTTAGAGATGTCGGTGTTCGATCTGCCCTCCAGGCTTCTCGGGGAATTGCGTGGGCTGTGGGAAGAAAGGCTTCTGTTACTTCACGGAATTCTCCAACCACATAAATCTGAAGCTGACCACCCAGCCCAAGAAGCAGAAGCACTTGAAGTATTACCTGGTCCGGAATGCACAAGGGACTCTCACCAGGGGACCGTTGATCTGTTGGAGAGGCTCAGGTGAGGGGTGTGGCTGGGGATGGCCCCAGGGGGCCCCGGTGCCTGGCAGTGTGGAGCTGGGGAGAGAGGGCTTTATAGCACCCCCATCACAGCCCAAAGGCCAGGCCCGTGCAACTGGCAACGCACTTCTCTCTGTTACAGACGTTTAGTTAGTTCAGAGTGACAGACGAGTTAGATGGGACGTTTTACAGTTGACAAGGGCCTCACCGTGCCATGCCTCCTTACAAGTATTCAGGGCAGAGGTTTTTGTTTGTTTGTTTTTAAGCTTTTTGCCATAGGGTATGTACACTCGCCAGAGAGAGAGACAGAGACAGACAAAGGGAAAGTGTGAAATCACCCCCCAGGAGGATGGCCATGCTGCAGCCCCTTGTCCTCCATTCTCCTCTTGGGACTTTGGGCACATATGCACATGTGTTTGGCATGATTTTGAAGCTGCTGGGTCTAGGACTTGAACCCCAGTTAGCCATGTGGGAGTCCAGCACTTTAATCACCATGCTATCTACTGGCCCCCAGGGCAGTGGCTGTTAATTTGGGGTGATTTCGTCCCCCAGGGGATGGTTAGCAGCGCCTGGAGATTCGTTTGGGTGTCACGACTGGAGGTTGCTACGTCATAGAGTGTGCAGGGGCTGGGGTGCCCAGCACGGCCCAGCACGAAGAACCACACTGGGAGCAGCGACAGGGCCCAGGTGGAGCTCCCTGGGCGCCCAGGCCTCCCTCCCTCTGCCTCCCCACGCCCTGCCCTCTCTTCATTCTGTACGTTACGAGCTCCCAGCATATGCCAGTCACGTCCCTGGCCCTGTGGACATGGTGGCTCTCCCACTAGGGGACCAGTTCACCACCTTGATCATTCACTAGGGCCAAGCACTGCCCAGGTCAGATAGGCCCTGGGAGCCTCCCGTCCGACAGAGAGGAAAGTATCGGTTAGCCCTTTGTCCGGGTCTAGCACTCAGCTTCCTCGGCGGGCTCCTGTGCTCAGCCCCTCCTTCTCCTTCTCCTGAGTACTCACTGCCACTCGCTCCTGTCACTCAGCGCTGCCCGGCACGCTGCACGGGGGGGAGCTGTGCCCTCCTTGCTGGCTACACGCCGAAGCACAGACCGGGCTGCGGGTGGCACCGCGTGTGGTCAGCAGCACATCTCAGCCTCCTGTGGGACAGGGCCAGCCAGAGAATGGCCTCGGCTGGTGGGGAGCAGACTGACTGTCATGGCTGCATCTTGCCCGCAGAGTTCCGAAGCCGGCAGACCTCCACCGGCTCCTGTTCCAGCTCTCTCTTCCCGCCGCTGGAAGGCCCAGGGCCCCTGGCCACCTTCCCCAGCGAGCCCACCCCGGGGGCCAACCCCGGCATCCTGGTGGGAGCTCCACAGGCAGGTGAGACGATGGAGGAGCAGCAGCGGTGCAAACCCAGTCCCGGTGCGTCCCGCCGAGTCAGGTCGAGTGCGTAGTCAGCCGCTCATCGTCGTGAATGGGGCGCGCCTCAGACGCATGTGACCGTCAGCGTGCGTGTCCATCTCACCTTGAAGTTGTGATAGTTTCAAGAAAGACTGCGATGCTTTTCATTTGGAAAGCTTTTCTGCGCCCCGTGGGTCACGTGGTGGGCCGTATGCTGGGTCCCTCTGCACGCCCCAGTTTGCAGCCGAGAGCTCTCCACGCTCCAGCTGCTCGGCCAGCGTTTGAGCCAAACCAAGGGAGCCGAAGGGATGAGATCGCTGCCGTGCCCTGCGCCGGGGCCCCGCCGTGCGTGGATCTCACTGAGTCCCAGCTGCCACCTTGTGAACAGGCCTTGGTGTCCCATTTTACTGACTGGGAAACAGGCTCATGGAAGCTGACTGCTCCTGGGACTCCCCGGGCAGGGGTGGTGAAGGTGGGCTTCAATGTCAGGTGTTTCTGACTCCCGAGCTGGGCATGCTGCCGCACTGAACAGAACATCATGGCGGTTACCATGGAGGGCCTGGAAGGTCATTGGTGGTTCTCATTCCTCCTGCCCAGTGGGTCTCAAGGTGCGTGGGCCCTGAGAGGGGCCCAGTGCCCTTGTCCCTACCTGGGTTAGGGACCTGCTTTCCTGCAGAGACACTGAGCGCTTCCTGCAAGGCATTTGCGGTGGCCTCACCGCCTCGGGGTGCCCGGCCCCTGGCCTCTGCCACGTGGTGGCGGGAGGGCTGCAGCTTTGCTGTCAGAGCACCCGGATGTGGGTTCCGGCGCGGCACCCACCACTGAGTGATTCGGGGCAACTCACGCACACTAGGAACCTCTGTTTGCTCAGTCATAAAGATGGGAAAACCCTTTCTAAGTTGCAGGATGGTATAGGGAGTAAGGCCACAGCCACGCCGAGTGCTCGGAGCTGCACGAGCCGGGCAGCCTCCTGTACCCTTGGCCGCTCCCAGCTCCCGCCGCCTCCTGGTGGCACTGTGCGTCCTTGCTGTTCTCACTCCATTCACGATGGGATCATTAAAGCAGGGCAGTTACACAGCGAGGATTGGGTTCCCAGGCGGGCGTCAGACCGTGCTCTTCACCCCACACTGGGCAGGGGTGTGGCTCCTGTACCTGCGGGAAACGCTGCTGCTGCTCCTGACTTGAGCACATCCCAGACCATTCTGGCTGGCCTGGGCAGGGGAAGACTGGTCCGCCGCCAGAGAGAACCCACGGTTGCTTCCGGAATCATCCTCAGACCTGGGCAGCCCTGGATCCCATGAGCAGCCTGGACCAGCTTGACTGTCATGGGCGATAGTCCTCCTGGTTGTATTTTGCTATGAACTTGAACTCTGGAGGGTAAAAGAGAGTAGAAGGGAATGGAACAGTTTCAGGTGTGGTCCTGGAATTCGGGGACCTCCCAGTCTCCCCACGTATCCTGTCCTCCTTTTTCCCAGACTGGACCCAATGGGATGTGAGCAGGGGGTACAAGCACAGGAGTGCGTGTGTCCCTGTCTGTGCATGTGTGTGCACTCGTGTGTGTGCAGATTTGCCTGCAGATACCTGGATGTCTTCTGAGCAGGGCAGAACACTGTCAGGAATTCTCACCTCCTCGTGGGACTTGCCCACGGAAAGCTAGCTGGGAGCAGTGGGAGAGAACAGCTCTACGCCGCCCGGCTCAGAGCCTGCGGTGAACTGGCCCTCCGCTCCCCCTGCTCTCTGCTTTCAGGACCAGCCTCGGACCACCCCTCCCTTGCTGCAGCAGTGGGGCCAGCTGTCTTCAACAGCAAAGAGTCCCCAAAGCACCAGCCGCTGGCTAAGAACAACCTGTCGGCCCTGCCGCGACCCTCGGCCTTAGGTAGTATGACTGTCCTGGCTGTCCTGGGGTCCTGCTCTCCCCTGGGCCGAGGAAGCCGCTGGGCTGGGTGCTGCACCTCCTGGAGTCCGGTGTGGCTTGGATGAGAGCGCAGCCAGCTGGTGACTCCTGGGTTAGAGGGTCTGTGCCTGGCCCTGGTGCTGGGTGGAGCCACGGCTTCTGCAGGCGAGGGTGGGCCACACGTGAGGGATGTCATGCGTGTCTAGAAGCAGAGTCGTGGTGATGGCGAGGGGCCTGTCCTTTGGATCACCCAGCAGGAGGGCTATGGCCTTCCAGAGACATGGGCAGCATGGTGTCAGGGGAGACCACGGCTGCACTGTCAGATAAACAGGAGCTCAGAACCCAGCTCTGTCTTGTCAGTCAGGGACCTTGGGCCAGTCTGCTCACTGATTCTCCATCTGAGACCCGAATGTGCCCTGGGGCAGGAAGAGGACAGAGGAGGTGCTGTCTGTAAAGTCAGGGCTGTCTGGTGGCTCACTAATGGGGACCACAGCCCACTGCCTATCACATCAGCACCTTCACTGAGGCTGGCCTATTCAGGGAAGGCTTCCTGTAGGAGGTGATAGTTGAATTGCAGCTTCGAAACTGGAGAAGTGTTGAATAGAGATGGATGGCAGGAAGCCCGAAGAGGGATGAAGAGATGAGGGTACCAGTGACAGAAGTGAGTGAGGTTTTGAGCAGACCCTCTGCGAGTGACGTGGGGGTTCAGGGAGGTCGAGTCAGGGGGCAGAGCTCACCTGCTTGTGGACTCCCCGCCCAGTGCTCTCCCTCTCGCTGATCTGGAGCCATTTTGTAGACAGCCCCGTCTACCCCCAACCCCCCATGTACGGCTAAACTGGATTCGAGGACCCAAGGCCTCAGGCTTAGAGCGCACTGCTCTGTCGGCCATTCTCAACCTGCTTGTGTGCTGGAATCATCGGGAGGCTCCAGGGCCTTGGGGTGCCTGGGCCCGGGCTGGGCTTTGGGTTTACCTGGAGTGAAGCTGCACCCGAAGTTTGCAGTTTCCCAGGAGAGCTGAATGCACAGCCGGGACTCCAACGTGGCCCTCTCAATGTGGTGTTGGACTGGTCAAGAAACTATGGAAACCAGTTCCTGCTATTTTGAATTACTCACGAAGCTAGCTTGAGTCAGAAGCAGGCGGCTGCCTGGAGTGGGCAGGGCTGCGTCACTAGCCGTGGGCACCAGCTTCTGTTCCTGGGTTTTTAACTCAAATTTGCTTTCCAGGCTGGGGTGGGGAACTGGATCAGTACTGCCCCCAAGTGGTGAGACTATGCTGGTGGATGGAGTGTGGCCGCCGCTTGGCCACATTTTCCCTCCAACTCCAGAATATATTGGAATCTACGGGTAGAGCTGATGACGGTGTGCGTTTGGTGGCCACCGCTTATCAAGCCCAAACGCTCCACTAGGCGTTGTGCAGGGCGTGTCACCTGTGTTCTCTTCCGTCCTCATGGAGACAGCTTTCCGAGTAGGTCTTACTGTCCCGTCGTAAAGATGACCAAGTCCGAGATCGGAGAGAGCTCAGACACGTGCCTGACTTGGGAATGAAACACCGCAAAGTTGCCAGGGTGTTTCCTGCTGTCTCGATATTTCAGCTGATGCTGAAACTCGGTGGTAAAGCCGTGATAAAAGAGCCAAACGAGTGCCCTCTGGAGCAGGAAGGTTTTACTGATGCCCAAGGCGAGTGAGAGTCTAACCCACGCCCCGCATGTTGTCCAGGCATCCTGTCAAACGCCGGGCCCCCCAAAAAACGTCACAAAGGGTGGTCTCCAGAATCTCCATCAGCTGTGGATGGTGGCTTCCCCCAGGGTGGTGGTGACAGAGCCAAGTATGGTAAGTGACCACAGCCAGGGCCCCAGTCAAGGTGGGGTCCTAGTCTCGGTGGTGCTGCTAGTGGGGGTGGGGTAGGGCCTGTGTGCATTCATGTGTGTGCGCACATGGGTGAGGACATTGTGGGGGGCAGGCTTTGGTCTAACATGAGAACCCCTTCCCATGGAGCAGACCTACTTTACGAGACGTAGGAGCCTTGTTCAGTAGTAAGTTCCCTGAGCCACGAGAAAGGTACAAAGGGGCTGGTCTGTCACCTGGCAGGGATATTGAGGTGGGGGAGAAGACTGTCATTTGGTGAGGAAGGTCAGGGAGAATGAGCTGACAGCTACCTTTGACCTCAGGGACCTGTGGTTCTAAGACATTGGGCTCCTGCCGGCAGGGACAAGGGTCACGTTGGTAGCAGCTTCGTGGTGGCTGGTGTGAGGTCTGCAGGAGACGGTGCCTTGTCCCGTGTGTTCCACTAACATCTTGGTGTGTTCCTAGAAAGTGCAGGCCTGCCCTGTGTGCCCCAGGCTGCCTTGGTGGGACCAGCTTCAGTCACCTTTCCCATTGTGGCCTCCGGAGAACCCGTGTCCGTCCCCGACAACTTGCTGAAAATTTGCAAGGCCAAGCCAGTGATATTCAAAGGCAAGTACAGCCGCATGCCAGGTGGTGGAGCAGGAGGCTAAAGCAAGCTCGAGAAAGAGGCCAGCCGAGGCCCCGAGGGGGTCCTGAGACAGCCCAACACTTTCTAGGGTGATCCAGAGCAAAGCAGAAATGTCACTAAGTTTAGCCCCTGGTCAGGTGCCAAGAATCCTAGCTTGTTAATTTTCCAAGGGAAACAACTTCATCCCATGATGGGCATTTGCTTGTTCAACTGGCCTTTTAAAACTGCGTGGGTGCACGCACTCTTCAGACATACAGAGGAAGAGGAACAGGGCACCCCCAGTGAGGAGTGGTCACACCACAGTCCCTTCTCCTCCATTTCTCCATCCTGTCAGGACTTGGGGCACCCATGCACGCGTACCTGGCATGTTTTTCAAGCCACTGGGATGGGATCTGAATTGTGGCTGGCCCTGTGGAGTCTGGCTCCCTTAACCACTAGGCCCTGGGGCTGACCCTCACGTGCTCTTTCATTCATTCATCCACTCACTCCGCTTCGCCGAGCTCCACCAGGAGGTAAATAAATCAGCCCTTGGCTTCAGGGAGCCCTGGTCTGGTGGATTGTCCTCTTGTCACCCTCAGCCATTGTGTTTGACCATGAAATCTGATAGCCAGTGCCACACTGTAGAAGCAGTAGGCAAAGCTGGGGTGTCTGTTCTGTGCAGTAGGCTGTGTGGAGGTAGACTTTGGGCCCAATTACAGAAATCCCTTTCTGACAAAGCAGGAGACCTTGAAATGGGAAACTGAGTGAGGATCTGGCAGAACTTGACTGAGGATGTACTCCCCGGCACAGTGTGCTGGCAGGTGGTAACACACATGCACACGCACACACGCACACGCACGCACACGTACAGGCCTTCCTTAAACAAGTTAATCCTTGCATTTGGTATCCTGTTGTAGGAATACAAGAAGGGGGGAAGGCAGGATAGTGGGAGCAGCCTCCCGTTGCTAATGAAGAAAGGGTATTTCTTAGGACCAGCAGTTGGCGTAATGGCTATGTCGCTAAACTCCCATGTAGTCGACCATGGTTTGAGACCTGGACCCAGTGGCTTAAACTCACACCAGGAGTGTGTGCGTGCGTGCCCAAGATCCTGAAAAGAGAATGGAGGAGAAGGGATTGTGGCATGGCCATACCCCCGGGGGGTGATTTCTCGCTTTTTGTCTCTCTTTCTGGTGAGCGCATGCGCCCTATAGTAAAAGCCTCTCCAAAATAAAGGGGGGGGAGGGTACGTCTTTATATTTCCTAAAACGGACAGGGTATTCAGAAAGTAGGGTGCAAATCCGATTTCACACTGGGTGTGAGGCAGGGCCGGTGATGGGGAGATTCCACGGGGCGCCGATGGCCACTGTCCTTCATGCCGCTTATTTTCTCTGCCCTGAGAACACAGGGCTGAGGAAGCAGAGCTGCGACCAGATGCCATGTTTGGAATGGACAGGGCTTCCTTGCTTCTGCCCAGAGCTAGGAGCCTCCACGAAGGGACCTGGCAGGCCTGCACCTCGCCCTTGGTCTCAGGACGGAGCCTAGCCACCTCGCCGCGCAGGCGCACTACTGTTTGCCGGGGCTTTCTGGGCCGCGCCCTCCCCCACCCTACGCCCAAACCCACCTATGCAGCAGGGCCCAGCCCAGGTCTCCACAGAGCTGCTTAGTTGCCCTTCTGGCTCCCGTGATAGCATCTCTGTGCCTGTTTTATGAGAAATACCATGTCCCTTTTTTCATAGTATTTTTTTTTTTTTTTTTTTAATTTTACTATTGGGTGTGTGCACGTGCTGGAGAGGGAGGGCAAGTGAGAGTGAGAAAGTGGGAAATCACTCCTACGCCCAGGGATGGCCATGCTGCCACCCTTTCTCCTCCATTCTCCTCTTGGGACTTTGGGCACACGCGCACACACCTGGAATAACTTTCAAACCACCGGGTCTGGGACTCGAACCCCACATTCGACCATGTGGGATCCAGAGGCCTCAATGTCTATGCCGTCTGCTGGCCCCTCACAGTAACTCTTTGTGTTGCCTCTTGTAAACAGTGGTGTCCTAAGCAGTGCTGCCCAGATTGTGGTCCCCGGCCCAGCAGAACCAGCTCCACCTGGGTGCTTGTCGAAGGTGTGAATTTGCAGGCCCTTCCCAGAACTGGACTCAGGCTCCCGCTCTGAATCCAAAGCTGTGGGGAGGGGCGGGCAGCCAGCCTTTTAGCAAGACTGTGAGGGGCTCCTCATGCACATTCGAGGTTGAGAAGCCATCTCCTTGGGCACATGGCGCCATCTCAGGTACTAGACTGACCCTCAGAGTCTGGTGCCTGCACCTGGCACACAGCCGGTTCAGAAAGCACATCTGATGAGTAAACGGAGAGCCTTCTGAGGATGAGGCCGCACACCCACACAGTGCAGTCGCTGTCTCAGGGAAGGTGAGGATTTGACTCCTCCCCGGCACAAACATGGAGACCAAGGCTGAGCGAAAGCGAGCTTCTTGGCCAGAGTCACAGAGCTAACGAATAGTGGGAGAGGTCTAGACCCACCTGGGCAAGGACACTTAGATGAGTAGGCCTCAGAATGACTTTTTTCTTTTCTTTTTTTTTTTTTTTTTTTTGAGAGAGAGTTTTGCTATAGGGCATGTGCGCTTGCCAGAGACAGAGAGATGGGGCGAGAGAGAGAAAGTGAGAAGTCACCCCCTGGGGGGATGGCCACGCCACAATCTCTTAGCCTCCATCCTCCATTCTCCTTTCAGGATTTTGGGCACACACACACATCCGGTGTGAGTTTCAAGCCACCAGGTCTGGGACTTAAACTGCGGTCGGCCATGTGGGAGTCAAATGCCTTAACCACTGTGCCACCTGCCAGCCCCCAGAATGACTCTTCTAACGTTTACTGAAGCAGTTGCTACTGTCAGTCAGTTTTCGGGTCTCCTGGTCCATACGGTGATTTACTGTCTTCATTCAGCTTGCCAGAGAATGGGGGAAGATGGGAGGCAGCTTCTCCCTGCCGGAGCCAGGGAGCAAGGCTGGCAACGGAGCCCAGAGGGCATCGAGAAGGCATTGCACTCCCACGGGGCCCGGGTCTGTGCCAACAGATGCTGGGGCGATGGCTCTGTGCCTTTGGATGAATCTCTTCTCTGGGCTGTGGCTTGCCCACCTGTAAAATAAGGGGAGGGGCCTAGATGAACAAGCACATGGACAGCCCCTTCAGTGTAAAAGGTGACGATGTATCCTAGGTCCTGGGAGGGCAGAGCAGTTGCACTAGGTCAGCTGGGGCTGGAGGCCTGAGAGCACCCTGAAGAGGTGCTCCTGGGTGACCCCGGCCCCGTACGGCCCACCTGTCTGCTTAGGACCCTTGCACTTGAGACCCCACCCACGTGGGGTCATAGGCTGCAGGAGGCTGGTTGCCGAGAGCTGCTGGTTGTTCCCCGCAGGCCACGGGCACTTCCCCTACCTCTGCGGGAACCTGAGTGACGTGGTGGTCAGCCCGCTCCTGCACGCCTGCTACCAGAACTCCCAGGCCAGCTCCAGGGCCTACGAGCGGCTCGGCGCCTCTGCCGTCCAGCCCATCTCCGAGGAGATGCAGCTGCTGCTCACCGTCTACTACCTGGTCCAGCTGGGTGAGTCTCCCTGCCCTTGGGCAGTGCTGCTGGGCAGTAGCCCACACAGGGGAAAATGCCGGGCCTCCGTCTCCAGCCTTATGAGGGCCCTCACGAGGACAGCGGGGGCTGTTGGAGAGGAGCTTCAGTGATGAGCTTATAGTCCCTGGGTACGAGGACTGGGAACGCCCTGCCTGCCCCTCTCGGGCTGGAACAGGGCTGCAGGTTGGCGGGCACATGGGAAAGCCGCAGGGAGACTTTCAGGCAGGGGACCACGTGGTCTGGTTTCTCTCCTGCCAAGACCACCTCGGCCGCTGTGTGGGGTCCGTGGCACAGGGGCCACGCGGGGTGCTGGGGCCCTTGATGTTGTCCTGTGAAGGCGGGCCTCTCAGGAGGGAGACGCAATGTATATTCTGTAGGTCCGATGGCTGGAAATTCATGTGAGGGGTCAAGGGAAGATGGGGCCTGGGTTTTGGCCTGAGCAACCTGGAGAATGGTGGAAAACAAGTGAAGTCTTGTCTTCGTGGTTTCAAGTTTCAGATACCCGCGAGGCAGCTGGGTGGCCATGGTACTGCATGGGCAGGAAGTGAGCCCCGGAGAGGTGGACTGTGGGTACCAATCTGGGAGCACTGACTTCAAGAGGGTTTACAGTGAGGCTGTGGGACTGGCCGAGACCCCCGGGAGTGGTTCCAGCAGAGGAGGCTGCAGCTCACTGACACAGGGATGGGACTGAGGTGGGACAGCTGGAAGCAGGCAGGAGAGGATGCTCAGGACTCTGGGAAATGGGAGCCAGGAGCTGGCACGGCGTAGAACGTGCCGTCTGCAGGCCGACGCACTGGGAAAGCCCTGGGTTGGACACGCGTGTGTGGCGATCAGGCTGGCCGGAGCTGGGGTGGCCCGCGGTACCCGGGGCATCGCTGGGTGCTGCTTCCAGCTTTCTCCCTCTGTCTTTTGCCCATGGAAGAAATAAACTTGAAAAATCACCCAAGAAACAGCTCAGCCATAGTAGCACACTCGGGTGGATGCTGTTTCTCAGCAGTGGAGGCCACCTGGAGGCCTGGGTTCAGTTCCTGGCCCACCCTGAGCAGGCATGGTGGTGTGTGCTGGGGGTCCTAGCTATTCGGGGGGTGGGGAGGAGAATCATGACAGAGTGAGACCCTGAGTGTGTACACACACACACACATGCATTTTATATAAAGTTAAAAATATACACCATGCTGGGGCCAGCAGTTAGTGTAATGGCTATGTCGCTGGACTCCCACGTAGTCGACCACGGTTCATGTCCCGGATCCGGTGGCTTAAAAAATCTCATGCCGGGCACGTGTGCATGCGTGCCCAGGATCCCAAGAGGAGAATGGAGGAGAAGGGATTGCGGCGTGGCTATCCCCTCTGGGGGGTGATTTCTCACTTTCTATCTCTCTGTCTCTCTGTCTGGTGAGTGCACGCGCCCTATAGCAAAAACCTCTCCAAAAGAAAAGAAAAATATACACCATGCCACACCTGTTTGCAAGCCCACCTGGCCAGCCTGCCTCCCACCAGCTCTGCCCTCTCCCAGCTGCTGAGAACCTCTGACCCCGCCCCCACACATTGCACCTGCCCTTCCCTCCTGTGGGATGCTCTCCCTGCCTGCCTGTGTGACCTGCTCCCTCGTGCCATTTGAGTTGAGAGAGGACTTCTCATCATTGCATCCAAGGCCACGCCCCTCCCCAGGCCTCTGTCCTGTGTCCTTTAGAGCAGTTCCACTCCCAGAAGGGACATGTTGTGATTACGTGTGTGAATGCATCTCCCAAGCCAGCCCATGAGCTCTGTGGGATGGAACACGCAGAAGCTCCTCTGCACGTCCCACGGCACCTGCAGCTGCGGCCACACGCAGCAAGTGCACACTGAGGGGCGGGTAAGCATTGGTGCAGAAGCCCATAGGAAAGAGCTTTGTGGGGAGGGACTGCCGTCTGCCCATGTGCTGGGCGAGTGAGGACTGATCACTGATCACTGGATTTGGCCATACCGAAGTGACTGGCAGCCTTGACGAGTGGTGTGCGAGGAGGGTGGGGATGAAGGCCCTCCTGGAGGGGGTTAAACAACGGAGGGGGTGAATGTAGAGCCAGGGTGGACAGCTGTTGTAAGGAGCTGGGCTGGGGTGGGGGTTCTGGAAAGGGATGTCGGTGTGGGAAAACTTTTCCAGGTAAGATTTAACATCTAATCTAACCAAACTTTAATATGGCCAGTTAATTCAAATAGCTAATTCTGATCAAATCTGAGCTGATCAATCAGACTTGCTTGCTTAGGCCGATGGTGCAGAGATAGCGGAGGTTAAACTATTTTAGCCAGAGAAGACCGGGTGGGGTTTATTTAAAATCCCGGGAATGCAGGATGCGCCACAGCTGCCATCAGTAATGGAAGACCGCTGCCTGTACCTTTGGCTTCTCCCCGCCCTCCCTTGCCCTATAAAAAAGTGAACCTGGGTACCATGGCGTTCTCCACCAGAGACACCAGGACCGCCTGATCCCCACTTTTTTCTACTCATGCGTCTTTTCTAAATTCACGGCCGCTCCCATTCAGGGGGGCCCCCTTCCTTGGGCCAGGCCAGTCAAACTCATCCAAGGTGGAGATTTAGGCTAATCTAATCAATTTAGGCTCAGCCCACTAAGCAGGTGCCATGGCCCCCATTTCCAGATCAGGAAACAGATGGCTGGCGTTGCACAGCTGGCCTGGGGAGAGCTGGGCGCAACACCCCTGAATGTGTGACAGGGGCCCGTTTCTCCAGCTCATCAAATGTAAGTTTCGGACGAAGGATGTAAAGATACACCTGTAGCGAATACATGTTGGAAAGCATCCAATCTCACTAACAAAGATATACAGATTGAGGGGCTGGCAGGTGGTTAAGGCACTGGACTCCCACATAGGTGACCACAGTTCAAGTCCCAGACCTGGCGGTTTGCTTTCTTGCTTCCTCCTCCTTTCTCTCTGTCTCTGGTCAAATTAAATAATAATAAGTAAAATAAAACCTTACAAAGAAAGATGCAGATTGAAAATCAAACAAGCAGTGTTTTTCTCAACAACCCAAATGACGGGGCCCAGTGGTGCTGAGGGTGTAGTTAGGCCAGTGTGGTCACATGCATGTGGGGAGCTGTCACCCGGCCTCGGGACCAAGCTGCTGGCAGCGCTACACCCACCCTGAGAGAGTGGGCTAAGGGAGCAATGTCCTACACGTGAAGGCGTGTGTTGCCGCAGTGTTTATGAAGGTGAGTATTTGGAAGCAATGAGAGATCACGACAGCAATGTTGCCCAGTGAATAATGGTGCCCTCACCCATGGAATGTTCTGTACCACCAACTGCCGTTTACGAAGACCATCAATGGCATGGAAATGGGATTATGGGGAAACGGTTCAGAAAAGAAGGCAAGGGCCAGTGGGTGACACGGTGGTTGGGGTTGCTGGACTTCCACATGGCTTGCCACAGTTCGAGTCCTGGACCTGGATCTTCTTTTCTCACTTAACCTCTCTCTTTAGTGAGCATGTGCGCCCTATAGCAAATTCTAAAATAATAAAATTTAAATAATTCTTTAAAAAAAGGAAAGGCAAGACCCCAACGATTGTAGGCCTACAGTCTTTACAGCTGTGTAAAATGTACATGGGGGGAGGGGGGAGACTTATACTAAAATAGTTGTGCTAGTAGAATGGTGACATGAGGGCAGATTTTATGTCCCGTCATATTCACCAGCTGCCTGAGATAGTTTTAAAATAGTTTTATTATTTTAAAAAATTGCTATGAGGCATATGTGCAACAGGAGAGGGAGAAAGGGAAAGTGAGCCGTTACCCCCCACCCCCAGAGGGGACAGCCTCGCTGCGTTCTTCTCCATTCTCTGTGGATTTGGGGCATGGCAGGATGAGTACCATGCTGTTTTCCAAGCTGCCAATCTGGGACTCAGACCACTCACTCTACCTCGTGGGGTGGAGCCTCTTTAATCTGGACCGTGCATTTCTTTCTTTTTTAAAAAACATTTTTTAAAAGTATTTTATTGTTTTAAAAATTTGCTGTAGGGCACGTGTACTCACCAGAGAGAGTCCAGAGGGACAGAGAGGGAGAGTGGGAGAGAGAAGCCAGGTCAGGCTGGTCGGCCATGTGGGAGTCCAGTGCCTGCACCACCGTGCCACCTGCTGGCCCTAGAGGCCCCTGGCATTTGTGTCCCCCCCAACAGCAAGGCCCTGGAGCAGGCCCTGAACCTCCCGCCCGCACTGTGTTGCAGCGGCCGACCAGGTGCCGCTGATGGAGGACCTGGAGCAGATCTTCCTGCGCTCCTGGCGCGAGTCGCACCTGACCGAGATCCGGCAGTACCAGCAGGCGCCGCCGCACCCTTACCCGCCCGCGCCCAACGCCGCGGTGCCGGTGACCTCCGCGCAGCTGCCCTGGCTGGCGGGCCTGGCCGCCAGCTCCTGCAACGACAGCGTGCACGTCATCGAGTGTGCCTACTCGCTGGCCGAGGGCCTCTCCGAGATGTTCCGACTCCTGGTCGAAGGCAAGCTCGCCAAGACCAACTACGTGGTCATCATCTGCGCCTGCCGCAACGCCGCCATCGACTCCTGCATCGCAGTCACCGGTGAGCTGGCGCCCTGGCGGCGGAACCAGTCGGGGGCGCCCCAGCGGCTCCTGCTCGGGTTTGCGTTAGCACCTGTGGTTGGTGCCTAGTAGTGGCTTCAGAAAGCAGCCAGCCTATGCCCTGCATAATGTGCTAAATTAGAATGTTATTCCTGCTGTCAGCAGCCCTCATGTCTTCAGAGAGAATGAGGCTGAACTTTGGAGTCCTGGTGGCAGCCTGGCTCCCAGGAGCTGGCGCGGGAGAAGTTTGGCCCTGTTTCCTAAGCATCAAACCAGATGAACGCGGACTGAGTGTGGTTAGTGACGGGACTAATGAATTAATGACCAAATATTCATTGAAGCTCTGCTATGTACAGCCTTGTTCTAGAGGCTGGAGTGCAGGAGTGCTTCCCTGGAATTCTGATTGGGGAAGCAGACATGACACAGGGTTTTTGGCCTGTTTGAAAAAGGATACCACAAGTGTGTAATTTTGGACCTGAAAGTTTTGCATCTTTGAAAATCTGCTTTAAAAAAAAAATGCACGTTGGTACTCTGCCCCAGTTGCCTTTAGCATCCGTCAGCCCGAAACTCTTCTGTGTGTGTTATAAATTCTGTCCCTGGTCTTGAGATTCCCTGAGATTCCCTTCAGTAATGGCCCAGGGCTCTGCTGGGTCGAGCACTGCACAGCCGTCCTCTGTACCCCCGTCAGCAGGCCTGCGGGTCAGACCCACTGTCAGCCCATTCCAGGTGAGGAAAGAGGTTCTGGGAGGGTTAGTGACCAGTTGAGGCTTACACAGCTAGTAAGTGGGGGGACAGTCCGGCTCCAAGGCCAACATTCTGGATTTCTCTAAGTGGACTTGGCCCTAGTCCCCTTACTGTCCTGTTACGTAGGGCCAGATGGGCCGCATATTGATTTGTTTCACAAGCATCAACACCAGCTCTTCGCCTGTGCAGTGTGGAGCTTGAGGGACAGAGAGATGAAGGTATGGACCCTATCATTGAGGAGCTTGTGCTCTCTAAACAGGGGGCACCGGTAAACGTTGTTGATTCTTTTCCAGGAAAATACCAGGCCCGGATCCTTTCGGAGAGCCTTCTCACGCCCGCAGAGTACCAGGAGGAAGTCCATTATGAGCTGGTTACGGGGAAAGTGGACTCCCTGGGGGCCTTCTTCAGCACGCTTTGTCCAGGTAGGCTTGGCACGAGGCAGGTGCAAGTGTGTACGTTGTTAGGACAGAAACACGCAGAGGAGGTTGCCTGCCTGCGCTGCGGAGGCTGACCGTGTTTTCTGCACAGAGCGCCCTGCTCCTTGTACCGGGCATTACCACCCACGCCCTTTCTCCTTACATGCGCGATGTGGTTGCTGGCTGGCCTGCTCTTCCTGCTCGGCTGTAGTGTTCTTCTGGGGCACAGGGCTCTGTGGTTTCTTTCTTGCACACAAGCCTCTTGTGTCCCTTGCCCTCAACCTCGCCAGCCACACTCCCTCGCTGCCCCTCGAGACTCATCTCGAATCCTCCTAGAAACTCTCGGACCTCCTTTCTCTGGGATGGACTTGCAGCCCTTCCTCGCTGGCCCGGAGCACCTGCGTGTTGGGGTATAACCTGCTGTTAGCAGGTCTGCATCCTGGCCAGGCAGCGACTCCTTGGCAAGACAGGCCATGTGGCCTCTCTCTCCATTATCCCAGGCCTCAGGGCAGTGCCAGGCACATAGCAGCTTCCCACAGACGCTTGCTGAATTTCGCCGAGACAGGAAACCCATTTCTGTTTATTCTGTTTTGGGCAGAGGGTGACATTGACATTTTGCTGGACAAATTTCACCAGGAAAATCAAGGCCATATTTCGTCTTCAGTCACTGCTACCTCCGTCACTAAAGCAGCTTCCCTGGATGTCAACGGGCCACCAGTGTGCACAAGTAAGAGCGGACACTGGGCACAGGGAGCGAGGTGGTCGGGCCCAGGTGTGAGTGAGTGAGCTGGTCGGGCTCAGGTGTGCACAGGGAGTGAGCTGGCTGGGCCCAGGTGTGCACAGGGAGCGAGCTGGCCGGGCCCAGGTGTGCACCGGGAGCAAGCTGGCCGGGCCCAGGTGTGAGTGAGTGAGCTGGCCGGGCCCAGGTGTGCACAGGGAGCGAGCTGACTGGGCCCAGGTGTGCACCGGGAGCGAGCTGGCCGGGCCCAGGTGTGCACCGGGAGCGAGCTGGCCGGGCCCAGGTGTGCACGTGCTGAGCATGCCTGGCAGTGGGCACAGGTGTGTGCAGTGAGTTACAAGAGGGTGGTGAGTGTAGGTCTGTACAGGTGGGGCTGCAACCCAGAGCCTCTAGGCGCTTGTCTGAACAGTGTCGGAGACGCTTTAATTTGCATTCCACCCTCAAGGCGTGACGTCTCCTTAGCATCAGCCTGATGTTCCTGCTCTCGAATCAGGTCTTCAGCAGCAGTGCTGTCTTGGTCCCGAAACATGTGTCTGTCTGCTGTTCCCGAGATGGTCCAGTTCTCTGTGCTGACCTCTTGCTTGTAAATGCATTGTTGATTTTTTTTAAGAGGTTTTTTTTTTTTTTTTTTTTTTTTTTGCTTTAGGGCATGTCCACTCACTGGAGAGAGAGAGACAGAGACAGTAGGTGGGAAAGTGAGAAATCACCCCCCATGGGCGATGGCCACACCACAATCCCGTCTGCTGGGATCTTGGGCATGTATGCACATGCACCCAGCACGATTTCCAAACCCCCAGGTCTGGGACTCCAACCGTGGCGGGCCATGTGGGAGTCCATTGATAGAACCACTACGCCACCTTCTGGCATCATTGTGGAAATTTTTACTCATACAAAATTCCTGCAGAGTTGTGATGGTTTCCTTGCCTTCTGGAGAACTCATAGCCATCTCGTGACATTTCCTCCCAGAGTCACCTGGGGGGTGCTGTCCTTGTCCCCTACTTGCTCTGTGTTCTCCGAGGGCTCACACTTTGATTACTAAGTGGAGAGAGGCGTGTAAGTGCCAAGAGCAGGCGCGTCATAATTTGAACTCCCCCTCCTCCCAGGCTTTGTGCCTGGGTTGGTTCCCCCAGGCTGGGCCGTCCGATTCTCTAGCTGAGGATGCTGTTAGCTCACCTGGCTTCTGTTGGGGACTCTGGTTCCAGGTTACAGCCTGGAGCCACATGGCATCCGGCCCTTCCAGCTGGCAGTGGCCCAGAAGCTCCTCTCCCACGTGTGCTCCATTGCGGATTCCAGCACCCAAAACCTGGACTTGGGATCCTTCGAGAAGGTGGACTTTCTCATTTGCATTCCACCCTCAGAAGTGGCTTACCAGCAGACTCTGTTTCGCGTCTGGCATTCAGGTATGGGACCTTCCGGGGACAGGTTCCGAGGCCTTCACGGGGAGCCCTGGTCTCCCTAGATTCGTGTTGGATGTTCTCACCATCTTTTGCTCTAGGGTGGGTGCGACAGGCCTGATTATCCCTGTTTTATAGATCGTGAAACTGATGCTTAGAGACAGTGACTTGTCCAAGATTTGAGATCCCGTTAAAGGTGCAACCAAGACTTGAGCTTTTGCTGTGTCCCATTCAGGCCAGCAAACCAATTCCGTGTTGATCTGGCGTCCACTTCTCATTTTCCCTGCGCTTTCAGGGACATTGTGGTTAAATGAGAAGTCCATCTGGAGTCAGTCTCTTAATTCAGAGGAGTCACTCTTCAGGGGTGTGAGTAAGGACCTGTAGCAGCAGGCTGAGGTGACCCTGCAGGGTGGGCCTCTTTTCCTTCCCTCTGTCCCTGAGCCAGAATCAGCTGTTTCAGGAAACTAAGTGGGCTGGAGAGCTCAGTAGATGGTGGCCCCCTGCAGGGAGGCTGCTCCCTGCTCTCCAGCCTGGCCATCCCTGTTGCCTCAGGGTAGAGCTCAGTGTGTCCCTCCTAGGACCGCGGAGTGACTGAACCTGTCGCTGAGCAACCAATGTGTTTCCACGGTGTTGCAGGGGTTTTGCTGGAGCTGGGCCTGGAAAAGGAGCATATGACCAAACAGAGGGTGGAACAGTATGTTTTGAAGCTAGACACGGAGGCACAGACAAAATTTAAGGTCTTTCTGCAAAACTCCTTCCAGAATCCACATACGCTCTTTGTCCTAATCCACGACCACGCCCACTGGGATCTTGTCAGGTGAGAGCGACTGGCGTGGGGCGGGTTGACATTCTCCTCCTCTGAAATGATTTGTACAGAAGGTCCTTGGGGTTGAGAGGACGAGTCTTGGAACAATGGATGGTGTGGGGGGCGTGGCATTTGACGACAGATGCTATGGTTGCTGTCCGGATCTTCGAGCGGATGCCGTCTCTGGGATTACCCCGTATGACCCTGAAGTTTACCACGTGGAAGCCAAGGGCTGGAGAAGGGCTGCCTCTCACTTGAATCCAGGCTGGGATGCGGGTGTGAGTCAGCCTGGCCTGAGCCAGGACCCCCGAGTCCCAGCCTGGTGTGCTGCTTCTGTAGCCTTATCAGTACCCACGGGCTATGCGGGGGCGCAGAGAGGGTCTTGACTGCAGCTCAGCCCCTCCCAGGTGGAGGCTCCTGTGGGCCCCAGTACTATGGGTCACTCCAGGTAACCACCCTTCTTCAGGAGCAATTTTACTTAATTAAAAATGGGCATAACCTACGAGAATGTCAGATAGGGCCACGCCATTTAGACATCGTCTCAGATGTAGATGAGGAAGGTGCTCGTGGACCAGGTCACAGAGCAAGGCTCAGTTATCGGATCCATTGACCGTTGTGGCTGTCCAGAGCTGGTTGGATCACCTCGAGGACATATGGTCTAGGTCTGTGTATAAGCCCCGGGGGAATCTGAACAATCTGGAATTATAGAACAAGTTGTATTGTGAGGAATTATTTGGGAGATAGATTCCTCTGAATGGGCTCCTGCCACCCAGAAGGTCAAACACTGACTTTTTCTGTCTCCTAGATTCACAGAGCAGAACGATGAGGCCCTTGTCTTACACAAAGGCTGATCTGGGCCTGTCTGCTAGGCTCCTCGTCCACAATGCTTCCTATTCCTTTCCTGTTGCCTTCTAGATTTTGTATACAGTTTACATTTTATGTCCTGTTTGGATCATTTCAAAGTCAATGGACTTAAAAGAGAATTTAAAGAGAGTCTTACGTAGTCAGATTGAGCCAAAGGAGAAAATGCAATTCATTGAACACTTCTGGGTACAAGTCCTGTCCTAGAGGAGTCCATGGATCGCATGTCCTGCAGGAAATCCTCTGAATACTATTCCACAGCCCCCTTTCTATTTGCCAGAGGACATGTGTACTCCCCAGAGAGACAGGGAGAGAGAGAGAGCACCCCCAATGGGACATGGTCGTACCGCAATCCCTTCTCCATCTCTCCAACCTGTAGGGATTTGGGGCATTTGCGCATGCGCCTGGTGTGTTGTTCAAGTCACTGGGTCCCGGATTAGAACCACACGGTTGGCCATGTGAGATCTGGCTCCCTTAACCACTAGGCCATGGAGCTGGTCCCCTAGCCACACTTCTCATAAGTCATGAGTGTAGGGCGTCTCCGGCAGGTACCTAAGGTCCAGTCATTATTTTCTTTGCTTAGTCATGGTGGAGCCATACTTCCCTTCTTAGCAGTGTGTGGGGGGTAGGTATAGGTGATATGGACAGTCTTAGTAGTTTCATGCATTGTCTCTTCTCGTTCCTCAGTAGCGCGGTTCATAATCTCTATTCTCAAAGTGACCCATCTGTGGGATTGGTGGACAGACTGCTCAACTGCAGGGAGGTGAAGGAGGCCCCCAACATCGTGACTCTTCACGTGACTTCCTTCCCGTATGCGCTGCAGACACAGCACACCCTCATCAGTCCCTACAACGAGATCCACTGGCCCGCCTCCTACAGTAACGTGAGTGCCTCTGGGCCGCAGGCTTGGTATGGGGAAATTGCATTTAGCTAAAACCTTGAGGATGGGTGGACTCAACCCCTTGGATCATTGATGGGACTCAGGACTAGATTTTTCTTTTTTTTTTTTTTTTAAGAATTATTGAATTTTATTTATCATCATCATTTAAAAAAATTTTGCTACAGGGCATGTGCATTCACCAGAGAGAGATAGAGAAAGTGAGAAAACAAGCCACCAGGTCCAGGACTTGAACTGTGGTCAGCCAAGTAGGAGTCTAGCACCTTAACCACCACACCACCTGTTTGGGCCCCCAGGTTTAGATTTAAACCCTTCTTGGTCTTTTTGGAAACTTTCCTGCAGGGGCATCAGTTGGCTTCTGTCTCAGGACATGGAACGAGGACAGTTGGCTTGACAGGTTCTCCAGGGACAGAAGGTCCTTGGGCCTCTGAATGTTTGTTCTCGTGGTGTCAGAGAAGGATGCTGAAGATAGAGCCCGAGTGCTGTAGGTGCTCACGGAGTGGTCAGGAGTGAATCTGGGAGCCTTTAACATGTTTCTGTTCCTTCTAATCCTGTATCCACAAGCAGCAAGGTTCAGGAGCTCCTTTTGCAAATCAAACACACATCCTCAATGTGGAGAGTTTTTAGTTTATCGCCTGCCAGGTTTTTTTTTTTTTTTTTTTTTTGAGAGGTTTTTGCTATAGGGTGCGTGCGCTCACCAGACAGAGAGAGACATAGAGACAGAAAGCGAGAAATCACCCCCCAGGGGGGATGGTCACACTGCAATCCCTTCTCCATTCTCCTCCTGGGATCTTGGGCACGCACGCACACACGCCTGGCGTGAGTTTTAAGCCACTGGGTCCGGGACGCGAACCATGGTTGACTACGTGGGAGTCCAGCGACATAGCCATTACGCTAACTGCTGGTTCCCCGCCTGCCAGTTTTTCATCCAAGTAGCAGACCAAGCCCTTTGCTCTCCACCCACTGAGGGAAGAAGATTATGAGATGCCATCCAAGGGCCTGCAGCATCTGCACAAGTCAGAGGGAGATGCCAGGTCATCGCCAGCCCGGCCCCGGGACCTCCGACCGTCCTACCTATGCAGCGTTTGGGTGGCTGACGCTCTTCTCTGTTTTAGGGAGTGGACTTATACCACGAAAGTAAGAAGTACTTTGGGCTGTCAGAGTTCATCGAGTCCACGCAGTCCGGACACAGCCTCCCCTTGCTCAGATATGACAGCTCCTTTGAGGCCATGGTCACCGCGTTAGGAAAGAGGTACGTGTCTCTCTTCAGAGTTGTTCCCAGTGCTGTCCAGTCGGAAATGCATGTTGAGGTCCATGCAGTCAGCCAGGGGATGTCAGGAAGGGACTCTTCCTCCCTTTCTTCCTGGGGACTCAGCCTCTCCATAAGGGATCTTGGTTTATTCTGTGTGTTTGAATCACTTTGGGCCAGTGGTACATGTCATGTTGCTCCAGAAAACTGTAGAGATGAACATGGCGGACTACGCTGTATGTTTGTAAGTCAATAGGAAGCAGAAAAGGGAAGGTGAGATACCAACGTTTAAAGGAAGTGAGGGAGATGATTGTGATTGGCTTCATCTTTATTTCCTCTGCACATCATCTGTTGAGTACCTCGTTTGTGCCAGTCACTATTCCCAGAACCTTACTTTCTAGAGCTTTTTTGTTTAATGAAAGTGAGAAAGCACCTCCCACCCCCTCATATTTCCCAGTGGGACCTGGAATACTTTTCCCTTCAGTTTTCTATTCCATCAGGATCCTGGTGTATATACAGATGCCTGGTGTGTTTTTCGAGCTGCTGGGTCCAGGACTCAAACCCTGGCTAGCTATGTGGAATCCAGTTTCCTCCATGCAGCTCTTAACTGTGGTGCTACAGGGCCAGTGCAAGAAACTTCTCTGCACCAGTTGCTATCCCATCTATCAAATGAAGAGACTGGCTCAGAGAGACCCCATGACTTTCTCACGCCACAGGTCTAGCAACTGACAGAAGTGGGTAAAAACCCAGAGTCAGTCTGACTCCACAGTCAGCCTTTTTGCCAAGGTCCTAATAGACCTCCCTTTGCTGATGAGGAAACTGAGTCCCAGAGAGGCTGAGCAATTGCCCACACCCATGCAATCTACATGTTGTAGAGCTCAGCCACATTACGGACCGGCTAAGGCAGATCCTCGTGAGTGGCTCTGCCCCTGACCTCAGTGCACTTCGTTCTTCTCACTTATTAAATTAGACATGCCTTTTTTTTTTTTTTCTTTTTTTTGGAGAGGTTTTTGCTATAGGGCGCGTACGCTCGCTAGAAAGATAGAGACAGAGACAGAAAGTGAGAAATCACCCCTCAGGAGGCATGACCACGCTACAATCCCTTCTCCATTCTCCTCTTGGGATCTTGGGCATGCACGCACATGTGCCTGGTGTGAGTTTAAGCCACTGGGTCCGGGACTCGAACAACAGTTGACTACGTGGGAGTTCAGCGACATAGCCATTACTCCAATGGCTGGTCCCTAGACATGCCTTTCTAGAACTGTGTTCTAAGGTATACTGCTTTGGTTTGGATACTAACAGCTATTAAGCAAAAAGGAATTCCATGGTTGAGTATGTTTGAGAAACATTTCTTTCTGTAGTAGAATTTCTTTTTCCCTAGAGTTCACAGAGCCATCCATGTGCCCATGCATGCTGTGGTCTCCAGGGGACAAGAGAGTCCAGCATCTCTTGGCATCAGTGGTCTCCACAACACCCTCTGAGGACCAAGGTCCTGTTTGCTTCTGTGGCGCTGGCGGAGATCGATCGGGTCAGTCTCCAGCTTGCCTGGGTTGGCAGCTGAGCTCCTTCAAACTTGCTGAGTGGAGGAGAGCTTGAGATTGTTGCCTTGAGGCTACAGGAGCTGCTCTGCCTTTCTCTGCCCGCCCTGGCTCCTCCCTCATGCAGCCAACGTGGACTGAGGGCTTAGTGTGTTGCAGACACTGGGTGTAGTCCTCTGTTGGTTACCTGAGACAGTTCTCCCAATAGCATGTGAGATAAGAGACATTGTTCTCTCCATTTTACAGATGAAGAAACTGAGGCTTACCTAAGGTTACACAGGATTTATAGTAAAACTGGACAGAAATTCAGGTCACTGGGTCCCAAACCACATGACCATTAAGGCAGACTGACCGGTAGAAGGCCAGGCCGTGACCACTGTACCAGTGCATCCTGGCTCCACCCTTCATTAGCCTTAAACTGGGCAGATCATTCGACCTGTCCAAACTCTGTATCTTCACCTGCAGAGCAAATCCACTTTCCTTGTGGCTTCTTGTGGCAGTTTTAAGAGAGAGAGAGAGTCATGTGCATGCTTAGCCACAGTCACACACCGAGCGCTCAGGCTCCGAAGTCAGACCTCCTGGGTTTGAGTCCTGCATCTGCCACAAGCCAGCTATGAAACTTTTGGAAAGTTTCTCAATTCCTGATGGGGATAACAATACCCACCTTATAAGGATGTCATGAGGATTTAACATAAACCTTTAAAAGTAGTGCCTAGCATATGCATGCCCCTGCTGTCCTCAGTGCCCATAACTATCATGCATATGCATGCCCCTGCTGTCCTCAGTGCCCATAACTATCATAACCACCATCTCTCACGCCTCGCTCCCTCTCTGCTAAACTAGAAATGTTATATCGACATTAAATTTTCCATTTCATTGAGTGAGAGAACATCAGTCCCCAGAATGCCGAGTTATGGAGACTCACAGCATCTCCTATGAATTATTTAGGCCAGTCACCTCAATTTATAATTATGGGAACTAAGGCCCAGGGTGAGAGAATGATTTATTCAAGTTCACACAGCCTATTTGTGGTAACTTGGACTACAGCTGGATTTGATATTCTTTTTACTATTCTTTGCTGCCTTTCCTTGGAACCATCTGTCTGGAAACACTCTCTATTAATAGCTGGTAATTTGCATGCAAGGAGATAAGAGAAGAACCTAGAAGAACCTGCCTCTTCCTGCCCTGTGCCTGGCTGTTGGTTTACTGTGTGTCACAGACACCAGGATAAAGCTCTTAAATCTGCCTGTACAAATCTGACACAGTTTTAATGAAGCATAAATGATTTAGACATCTATCAATTCCCATTTTTATTCCAATATGTTGTCTGTGGCGCTTCCTTCCTTTAGGGCCAACTGCAAGTGCTTGAGGTTGGACACGGTCTCTGCTGAGCCACAGCCGGGGCGTATTTCTGTGCCTGACCTGCTGCACTGTTTGAAGCTGGGCACCAGTTCTTGCATCCTCCCTGTCTGTCTTTAAAAACAAAACTGAAATATTTAATGGGGGATACCTGATATCCAGTAAACACATACCTAAAGTGTCTGGGTTTTAACATGTATCCACTAGTAAAACCTTCACCAGAATCAAGATAATGAACAAAGTTTCCTCCTGCCCCTTTATATTCTTCTTTGGTCTCTGTCCCATTGTAGATTAGTTGGTATTTCTATAGTTTTATATAAGTGGAATTGTCCAATATGTACACTCTTTTTTTTTTTTTTTAATCTGACTTCTTTCTCTCAGCATAATTATCCTGAGATCCACCTAAGGTGTTGCATGGGTCAGTAAATGGTTCCTTTTTGCTGTTGGTATTCTAGAAATACTATTGTATGGCTGTACCAATTTGTTTATTTACTGCTTAGTGGGCATTTAGTTTGTTTTCTTTATTATTTTGGCTATTAGAGATAAAGCTTCTATGCACATCTAGGTGTAAGGCTTTGCGTAGACATACGTTTTAATTTCTCTTGAGTAAATACCTAGTAAAGGGATGACTTGGGTTATATGGTAGATATATGTTAATTTTTTAACTGCCTAATTGTTTTCAAGGTAGTTCATAATGCACTACCATCAGCTGTGTATGAGAGTTGCAGTGGTTCTCCATCAGTGCCAGCATTCGGTATGGTCAGTCTTTTTAAATTTAGCCACTCTGATGTATATGAAGTGTATCTCATTGTAGATTTTTGTTTGTTTGTTTTTTGGTTTTTTATGAGAGGTTTTTGCTATTGGGCACGTGTGCTCGCCAGAAAGACAGAGAGAGACAGAGAGATAGAAAGCGAGAAATTACCCCTCAGGGGCCAGGATCTTGGGCACTCATGCACACGCGCCCGGCATGAGTTTAAGCCACCAGGTCCAGGACTCGAACCACGGTTGACTACATAGGAGTCCAGAGACATAGCCATTACGCTAACTGCTGGTCCCTTCTCATTGTAGTTTTAATGCTAGTTTTTCCAATTACTAATGATATTGAGTATCTTTTCATCTGCTTACCTGAAATCTGTATATCATCTTTGGCAAAGTGTGTCTTGGTGAATCGACCTCTTTAGCTTTGTTAAATGACCCAAAGAATATTATTCTTTGCCCTAAAATCTACTTATAGTTACTTCAGCTTTCTCTTGATTAGTGTTAGCGTAGATTGTAATTTTCCACTCTGTGAGCCTGTTTATGTGTTTATACTTAAAATTAATTTCTTATAGCAGCTATGATGAGATCTTGCTGTTTTCTTTTTAAATCCAATCTGACCATCTCTACCTTTTAATCGAAGTGGTTAGACCATTTACATTTAATGTGGGTATTAATATGTCTGTGTTTAATCTACCATCTTGCAATTCACCCCATCTGCTTTTTTACGACTCCTTCCCACCTCCTTCCCTACTATAGCTATTGTATTTGTTGTGATTGTTAGGAGTTACTTTATAGTTTATAGTATACAACTTTAACTTATCATAGTCTTAATTTTAAGTAATATTTCACCACTTTATGTATAATAAGTTCTTTTATACACACACACACACACACTATTTTTTTTTAAAGAATTATTTAATTTTTCTTTATTCATTCATTTTATTTATTTATTTATTTTTAATTTGATCAGAAAGACACAGAGAGAGAGAGTGAGAGAGGGAAAGTGAGAAGGCAAACCACCAGGTCTGAGACTTGAACCGTGGTTGGCCATGTGGGAATCCAGCGCCCTTATCCACCACGCCACTTGCTGGCCCCGACACACACACTATTTTGAGAGATGTTTTTGCTATAGGGCGTGTGTGCTTGACAGAGATAGAGAGATAGAGAAACAGAAAGTGCAAAATCACCTCCCACGGAGGATGGCCATGCCACAGTCTCTTCTCCTCCATTCTCCTCTCAGGATTTTGGGCACACATGCACATGTGCTTGGTGTGAGTTTTAAGCTGCCTGGTCTGGGACTTGAACTGCGGTCAACTGCATGGCAGTCCAGTGACATAACCATTGTGTCATCTGCTGCTCCCCTTTAGTATGTTTGTTTCTCCTCTCCTAGGTTTTGTACTTTGTTGTTATTCATTTTGTTTGTTATATATGCTACAACAAATTATTTTTGCTTTGACAGTCAATTATTTTTTAAAATAATTAAATAAAACTATATTTCTTTTACTACATACTTACTATTTCCAGTGCTCTTCATCCCTTCGTGTAGATCCAGATTTCTACTCATATTATTTTTCTTATGATAAGTGGAAGGTCTTCCATTGTCATTTCTTGTAGGGCGAATCTGCTGGTGATGATTCTTTGTTTTTTTTGGTATGTGTGTCTGAAAAAGACTTCATTTTTGAAAGATATTTTTGCTGGTTATAAAATTCTGGGTTGAATTGTTTTCCTTTTAATACATTAAAGATGTTTTCTGTAATTATTTTAAACAAGAAATTTGCTGTCATCCTCACCTTTATTTCTCTCCATGTAATGTCTCCTTCTACCTACTCTTTTAAAAAATTATCACTAATTTTTAAGCAATTTGATTAAGATATGCCTTGGCTTAGTTTACTTGATATTTGTTGTGCTTAAATTGAGTTTTTATCAATTATGAAAAAATTGTTCCCATTGTTCCTTAAAACACATTTTTTCTACTCTTCCCTGGTTTAGAGGAACCCAATTACACATATATTAGGCTGCTTGAAGTTGTTTCATAACTTCCTGATGCTCTAATCTATGCTCTATTTTTTTCCCATTTCATTTTGGTTTCTATTTTATGCTTCCAGGATACTTAATCTATTCTGTAATATCTACTCTGATGGCAGTCCCATTCAGAGTAGATATTATTTTTATTTTTTTACAAAATCAATGTAGTTTTATGTTAACATTCATAAGAGAAAAAAAGACAATTTCAGGTAGTGAATACATCAGTGGACATATACATTGAAGAATTGAGGACATATAGTTACCACAATTGTTTATTAATCAGGATTTTTCATAACAGAAATCCAATTTATGTTCTTTTAAGAAAAAGAAAGATGTATTGGCTCATGAAATAAAGGGAAAAGTTGAATAAATCAACCATAGAACAGCAGAGGTGCAGCTGGTTTCAGGAGCAACTTAGGTCAGATATTGAAACACTGGCACAACTGTGTTATCTTGTCTTCACTATCTCTATCTCTCTATCTTTTGTACCTCACTGCCCACTGGCTTCCCTCATGTGTTGAAAATCATTATCCCTAGTTGATGCTGACCCTCACAATCTCTGGCTTCCCAAGAAAGAATCAATTCTCTTTTCTTAGTTTGGAAAAAGAAAACAAAACCCAAAAAAAGACTAATGGTTCTTCATGCAGTGGCTTCTAGGATTTGAACTGATCTATCGTGGCTAGCAAGGTAAGGTCTCATGAAAATATAGTAACTCTGGTAAGAAATTAGAGTCCAGTTTATTTTCTATCCCAGACATTGTAGTTTTTAATCTCAAGAATTTGGGGTGTGTATGTGTGTGTTATTTTTTTATTTTTTATTTTTTTAGACACTGTCATTATGTTGTGATTCTTCTGCCTCAGCTTCCCAAGTAGCTAGAACCACAGGCATATACCACTGTATCTAGCTTTTAGGGAGGACCAGGAATTGAACCTGGACTTCGCATCTGTCCTCAGCCTGCCAAGTAGCGGTGTCAGCCAGTGTGAGCTACCATGACTGGGCTGATTTGTGTATTTTTTGTAGCTCCACTTAACAGGTTCAATCTTCCCTCGAGTTTTTTTTATATGCATAGAATAAAATTATAATAGTTATACAATAATTATGTAATTACTGTTCCTGTTAGCTAATTCTATCACCTGTGTCATTTCTGGTCAGAGTTTTTTCAAATTCCTCACCCCTCCCTCTTTATGATGGATCAGAGTTTTGTGCTTCTTTACATATCTGGTCATTTTTGAGAAGATGCTAGGCATCGTTAATTTTACCACATTGGGTGGTGGATATATTTGTGTTCATAAAATCTTGAGTTTTGTTCTGAGATGTAATTAAGTTACTTGGAAATAGCTTAATGCTTTTAGGTCTTACTTTTAAGGTTTGTTAGGGCCATAGCAGTATTTAATCTGGCACTAGCTTTACCCACTACTGAAGCAGAGCCCTCTGAGTACTTTTTGGTATTCTATGATTCTGTTTTATATATTGATTATAGGTACAGGAACCATTTCCAGCTTGAGTCACTGTTACCTCTAATCCTTTTGCAACCAAAGGAATTTTTTCTGGCCTTTGGTAGTTCCTTATGAGTATACATTGATTATTATTCAGCTAAAAACCGGAGGGGTCCCCTGTAGATCCCTGGGGGTGTCCCAGGAGGTCTTCCTTGAAGTGCAGCTCTCTCCTCATTGGCATTTTGTCCTATGATCTCTAACTGCTTTGGTTTCCCTGGGCTCCAATACCTGTCCTCAACTTAGGGAAACCACTGAACTTTGCCTGGGTTCCCCCTGTCTGAGTACATCTCAGAAGCTCCTTCACCGAATTAGTTTAACATGGCTAAGGACCACCGTCACTTACTGCCTGATGTCCTGTGTCTTGAAACAGTGTCGTTTCATATATTCTTTAAGTTTTTCCGTTGATTTCAGGTGGGAGAATATATCTGACCTCTGTTTCTCTGTCTTGGCCAGAAGTGGAAGCCTGCTTATCAGAAGTGGAAGTCTTGCTCTTCTGGGCAGCAGTTGACCAGTGCTTGGGTGCAGAACAAAGCAGTCCCTGATGGCCGAGTCCCCCTCATGTTAGAATCTGGGCCAATTATGCCTTCCTAAGTAATAGTGGGCCGGGTCCTAGTTTACATGACCCACCAAGTTGTTGAAGTGCTACAAGAGGCGTAAAGAAAAGAAAGATAAGGGCAGGAAGAAGAGGCAGATAGTGTCATGGTGGTGCCAGAGATGCTGCTGGAAGGCAAGCTAGCTGCCCTGATAGAACTCGCAGGGTGGCATGGCGATAACAACTACCGTATGTTTGCTCTCAAAAGCCACTAAGTCATGGGTACTCATTTCAGCTAAAAAGCTCACAAGTACATCATGTATACATGGACTGTTTCTGCTGAGAGACACACTAACCTATGGTGGTCTGGATTTTTCTATTGATGCCAATGGATCTGCCTGGACCAGAGTCTTTCAGCAGTGCATGTGGTTGTGGGAGTGGCCACCTCCTTCGTGTGGGTATGAATGTAGTACCAGTTTCTGAAGCAACAACTGGGATCCTTGCTTTGGATGCATTTGGATTTGTAATTCATCTGTCAAGTTAAATCACGTTCAGTTATATTTCTAATGACTCACTGTAATTATCTCCTTCTTTAGGGAATGAGATATTAAACGGATGATGGATCAAATAGGCATTTGATTTATTTCTGCCCTGGTTATTCATTGACCAAATATTTATTGAGCAGTTACGTAATGCCAAGTGCTAGAAAACATGAACAACACCTGTATTTTTATTTCCCAGTTCGAAACAGCAAAGGAGTTATAATTTGGCTTCCTAAGAAGACTTCTATTTTAGGTTCTCAGCAGGCAACTTTGAAAGGCAACACAACTTGTTTGTGGCTTGGGCGGCGTGTCTGAGATGATGGCTGTCTGAGGTGGCTCTCCAGGAGGGCGCTGGGTCTTGAGGTTGGCAGGCTGCTGGGAGTCATGCCGTCTCTTCATGCTCCTGCAGGTTCCCGCGCCTGCACAGCTCGGTGATCCGGACCTTCGTTCTCGTGCAGCACTACGCGGCCGCCATGATGGCCGTGAGCGGCCTCCCCCAGATGAAGAACTACACATCAGTGGAGACCCTGGAGATCACGCAGAACCTCCTCAACTCCCCAAAGCAGTGCCCCTGTGGCCACGGGCTCATGGTCCTGCTGCGGGTGCCCTGCTCGCCCCTGGCAGCCGTGGCCTACGAGCGACTGGCCCACGTGCGGGCGCGGCTGGCCCTGGAGGAGCACTTCGAGATCATCTTGGGCAACCCCAGCTCTGGCATCACTGTGGGCAAGCACTTCGTGAAGCAGCTCAAGGTGGGCACAACTCTCAGGGACAGCAGGGACACAGGATGGGAGGGGAAACAGCACCAGAGCCCTTATGAGCCAGCTTGGCCTCTCCAGGCCCCGAGAGCCTCCAACCTCCTCTGCCAATTCCAAATCATGCGTTTCACTTTGGTGGCACCTGGTGGTGCGTGTCCCGTCCTCCTTGGTCAGCCATGCTCCTGCCTGCAGAACTCAGCCCAGGGCCTTTTCCCCTTTCAGGAAACTACCTTCCCTGGGACTGGGTCCTGTCCCTGTCTGTCATCTGGCTCTCCCCCAGGCTGTGGAGGGCAGGGACAACCTCACATAGAACTTGGCTCCCCAAAACCTTTTATGGTGCCTGGACCATAGTAGGCTCTCGATCTGTGGGTAACAGAAAATGCGGATGAGTTAGGGAAAAAATATGAAAAGAATACACACACAGAAAATAAGGGTGAAAGACAACACCGTGATGCAAGAACATAGTAAAAGACACGAGGGGCAGTCGGGGACATATACTTTCTCCCAGAGGGTCAGTTAGTCAACGGGTGGTTCTGAACACCTTATGGAGTCATTCTGAGTACGCAAGAGGGATTAGTTCCAAGATCTCTGCTGATACCAGAATCCACGGGTGTTCAAGTCTCCCGTATAAAATGGTTCCGTATGTGCATGTAACCTGCATGCTTTAAATCATCTTCAGATTACTGACGATATCTGACACTAAATACTATGCACATAGTTTTGTATGTACTATCTTTGTATTTTTTTTTTAAGTTTATTTACTTTTTTTTATGAGAGAGCAGACAGACACCTTGACAGGGTCTCCTTACACCACAACCCACTCCTCCTAGTCCTCCAGCTAGTTAATATTTTGGGTACAGGTGCCTGGTGTATTTCAGGTCATCTTGAGATCTGAACCTGGAGGTGGCTCCCAGCACAGAAGATTTGTCTGCTGTCTCCTGCCGTGCCGCATCTGGGCCTGTATTACTTTTTATTTATACTTTTATTGTTCTCCCCACCAATCTTTTCAATCCACGGTTAGTTGAAGCCACAGATGTGGAACATGCCACGTTAGGTGCTCAAGGACAGAACACGCACATCTGACATGTGTTGTTCTTGGTGGTGAAGATACAGCAGTGATGCAGCAAAGTGGTTATTTGCATGTAAACTTCTCTTTTTATCAGAGGTATTGCCAGGTCTTTAAATCAGTGGGAGGACACCCAGATAATCCTCGAACTGAATAGTTAGGAAGTAAGAAGTCACTTGACATTCTGTTTGTTCGTTTGTGTGTTTATTTATTTATTTATTTTGATTTATTTTGTCACAGGGTATGTGCACTAGCTGGAGAAAAAGAGAGGGAAAGTGAGAAATAACCCCGGGAGATGGCCATGTCACTTTCTCTTCTTTTCCATTCTCCTCTCTGGATTTTGGGCACACATGCACATGCACCCAGCGTGGCTTTCCAGCCCCCTCTTTGGGACTCGAACTGTGGGAGTCCAGTGCCTTAACCACCATGGCACCTTCTGGCCCCAGACATTATTTCTTTTTAATTACCCCCAGATGTGGCAGAACATTGACGACGCGGAGTGGAGACCTCAGACTTACTTGGAGCTGGAGGGTCTGCCCTGCATCCTAATATTTAGCGGGCTCGACCCATACGGGGAATCCTTGCCAAGGTGAGTGGAGGGACGCATGCACTGGGAGCAGGGGTGGGGGTGGTTCCAGGTTCTGGCTGGGGTGGGAGAGAGCCAGATGTGCTACCACTGTCTACCTCTGGGTGGCACCACTCGCATTCATAGGTTGTCTGTCTGTTGTGATGGTTGCCCCCAGATGGCAGTTAAATGTGTCCGGGCACTGGCGGGTGTTCCTGATTCTCAGGCATTATGTGGGTTCATGGTGGAGGGAGGGCTGTTGCCAGGCTCCATGGGTGGAGGCCCTGAGCTGTTGAGTGTGTCGAGCCCAGTGTCTCCCCGTGGGAGTCACCGTCTGTCGGGACTGCAGTTCTGTTTAGGACAGTGCCGTGTCATCTCTGGGGCTCAGGGCTGCAGTCCCTCCCGCTACCTAGGCTCCTGGCTTAGCAGGAGTCCTGGGAGGTATCTCTGGAAGGGCTGGTTTTTCCAGCACGGAGTGAACGGTCTCAAAGGCTGCTCTCCTGTGGAGCCATGTCTCTGTGGCATCTCCCGGGGGGCGGTCTCTAGGCTGCCACTCGGGACTCTCTGGGCCTCCTGTGAGGCAGTCGCTTGGATTGGCAGTGCCAGGTTGGCTTTTAAAGACTGAACACCTGTGGAAAAGAGCAGGCTGTGCCCGGGGCCTTCGCACGTCTGTCCTTGTCACAGAACAGCCGGCAGTGACTGAGTGCCTGTTGTGCATGGCATATGCTTTATGTGATTTCACTCTCCCATCTCCTGGGGGAACAGGTAGTATTTCAGAAGGCCCATCTCACTGAAGAAACCGAGCCTTGCAGAGATTACGCCAGCATGTCCAACCGAGGGCCGGCGTCTTTCCACCCATAATTATGCAGGGAGCATTGTGCGTGCCGAGTGCTCATGGGCCTGGTCGGGAGGCTCCGGCACGGTGGACGTTAGCCATGGCTGTGTCATATGGATTGATTCTAAGTTCTTCGGCTCCTCAAGGACTATGTCAGTGTCTTAATCTATTTTAAATTTTTGCAGGCATTAACTAACTACCTTCTTTGTATCAAACACTGTGCTAGGCTTTGAGTAGCTTTTGTGTTTGCTCCTTCCACAGTAGCATTGCCACCTGTCTCACGGTGGAGTGAAGGAAAGGCCCTTGGCCTGAGGTCACTCTGGCAGCAGCTGCAGAGCCTGTTGGAGCCCGTGTGTGCCTCTCTGTCCGCTCCATGGCCCCGAGCGCTGTGCTGGCCTTTCCTCCGCTGCTCACTGCTACCTGTCTGGCAGACAGACTTGTCTTCCAGCACAGCCAGGGCAGTGCCGACCTGATCGCCATCTGGCACAGTCGCCTGTGCACCCGAAATGTCCACTGGCTAGTAACTGTCCACTATCTACATCACCCTTCACAGCAGTGTGCCGGGATGGCTACTAACATTCATTCCCGTCTTTCAGACCGAAAAGGTTGAAGCCTCAAAGAAGCTGCACAGTTATCAAAGGTTCTGTCACAAGGAAGTGGCAGAGCTGGGGTTTAAGTTCCATTTTTGTCTGCTCCAAAAGTCAGTGCTTTTACGGTCACAGCACGGGACTAAATACATGGCAGGTGCCCCAAGGACTTCCCATTCACCTGAGTTTGTGCTATTGGCTTTTCCCTTTGCACAAGTCCTAAGGTCATGAGAACGCAGGGCATGATCCTGACCCCCCTTCCCCCATGTGCAGCCTGGACACGGTGCCTCGGTCATAGAAGGCACTCGACCCCTCCTCTGTGTCCTCCTAGGTCTCTGAGGTACTGTGACCTGCGTCTGATAAACTCCTCCTGCTTGGTGAGGACAGCCTTGGAGCAGGAGCTGGGCCTGGCCGCCTACTTTGTGAACAGCGAGGCTTCCTTGGAGAAGGGTGCTCGGAACGAGGCCTTGGAGAGTGACGCCGAGAAGCTGAGCAGCACAGACAACGAGGACGAGGAGCTGGGGACAGAAGGTGGGGGGCCTCGGCCCTGCTGTCTGGCCCACACCACTTCAGTCGCTTCTGATCTCTGAGGCCACCAGCACTCACAGACGGGGTCCTGGAGAGCTAGCTAGAGGAGTCTGTGACCAAGGAGGTGGCGAAGCCCTCCCTGAGTGCGGGCTTCACTTTTCCCGTTCTTTTTTTTTGGTGGTGTGAAAAGGTTGAAACCCCTATAGGTTCTCCTAGCTCTAGAATTCTTAGAGAGTAGGAAGGAAAACGTTGAGATTTCTTAGGGCTTGTGCCTCTCGGAGTTGATGGGTTCCTGACTCGCTTGCTTCCTCCATGTAGGTGAATCAGCAGTGTGTCTTCCAGCCACGGAGACTTAAGAAAGCAGACCAGTTTCATCTGCAGATTCTTTTTTTTTTTTTTTTTTTTTTTTAATTTATTTTTTGGATGTTTTTTGCCTCAGGGTATGTGTGTTCGCCAGAGAGAGCGGCAGACAGACACAGTGAGAGGAAAAGTGAGAAATCACTCCCTGGGGTGGGGGGTATGGCCACACTGCAATTCCTTCCCCTTCCTTCTCCTGGGATCTTGGGCATGCACACATATGCACCCGGCATGGTTTTCAAGCCACCAAGTCCAGGACTCGAACTGTGGTCGGCCATGTGGGAGTCCAGTGATGTAACCGTTGCGCCATCTGCTGGCCCCTCATTTGCAGATTTTTTTTTTTCTTTATTCATTCATTTATTTATTTTAATTTGACCAGAGACAGGTCTAGGACTTGAACTGTGGTCACCATGTGGGAGTGTCCAGTGTCTTAACCCACCCTGCCACCTGCTGGCCCCCATCATTTGCAGATTCTTAAAATCTGATGCCACATCTCTATTCTAAAGCTCGTTTCATGAGAGACAGGCGCCCTCCGCAGGGCCTTCATGCTTTGATCCAACCTTAGCTTCAGCCAGCTCAGATCACGGCACCTGCAGTGCCCTGTGTGTACAACTGTCTTGGCACAAACCCAGAACCTTCTTGGTGGTACAGTGGCATCACCGCTGGCAGCCCAGGTACCATGTTCTCAGCAGGACACACAAAGCAATGCAAGGCTGTGGTGTGTGGGGAGTGGAAGAGAGGCACGAGGAGTCACAGCTGGGCCCGCAATCTCCCCCTCTGCCTGCTGACGGTGATGTGCTGTGTGATCAGTTAGCTCTGACTGTCATCTGTAGAGTGGAGGGCATTGAGACCTGCCCTGTGGACTTCCCCGGTGCTGTAGTATTTCTCAGATGTTACATGCTGCCACTCCTGTTGCCCGTGCCATGGCCCTGTGCTCCCTGGCCTTTCCTGACCAACCTCCTTAGAGTCAGTGTATGCCCCTCTACTCCCCAATCCTCCCTCCCCCCGTGCCCACCCCAGGCACTCGAGCAAGCTGAATTCACAGCAGTGGCCTAACTGCTCTGTCCTCACCTCTGGGACACACGGCTGCCCTCCCCTCCACTTGGGGCCCTCTCTCTCCTGCTTTGCCTGGGAACCCCAGCAGCCCTGAGGGGTCAGATACCGCCCCTTTCAGATGTCCTCTGCCCCTGCCCTTGGGGTCCCAGTGCCCGTATCTCACACCACGTCCCTGCCGCATCGTGTGGGCTCCTGTCCCCTCCTTGGTGCCGGTCAGAGGGAGCCTGGAACACAGCAGGTGGGTGAGCAGATGAGCGGGGACAGAGGACATGTGGGAACACTTCATAAGCTCTAAGGAGCTGGGCGGACGCCGCAGATGGTCAGGGTGCACATTTTCAGTGTGTGTGTTTCAAAATAGGCTCCACCTCAGAGAAGAGAAGCCCCGTGAAGCGGGAGAGGTCCTGCTCCCACGACTCGGCGTCCTCGTCCCTCTCCTCCAAAGCGTCTGGTAAGACTTTCCAAGTGGGAACGACCAGACAGCTGGCCCGTTCAAGTGTCAGAGGATGAGAGGGGATGCACTCGGGCCATTTGCTGACACTCTGTGTCTAATCAGAACCAGCAAGAGAAGGACATCTGGGCTTTCTAGACAGACTGGGGTCTGCGGTCCGGAGACTGTGGGCACGGCAGAGGGCTGAGCTGCCCTGTGCTCAGAAGACTGGCCTCTGTCCCTCCCTGTGACCTGGGCCGTGGTAGGCGAGGGTCCCTTGGTGCTGTCCTTGTGCCCCTGGGGAGAAACTGAGAGGAGCTGAGGGGAGTGGGTACCTGCCCAGGGAGGTAGACAGGGCGGACTCGGTGGGGGAGAAGCCACAGGTGACAGCAGACTTCACCCCTGGTGCCCAGAGCTGCTCTCTGGGAGAGAAGGATGGGGATACCATACTTGGTGTGGCCTCTGCCCTTAGGGTTCCTTGGTCTCTGAGAGCAGTTAGGACCGTCCTCTGTGAATCGATGTCACTGTCTTTCACCAAATGCCTTTAGAGAGAGCCTACTTTGTATCTGAACCTGGGCGTAGGAAGGTGAAGATGTAATGTCGACCTCAAGGAGTTCCTTCCCGGGAGAGGCCGGCTCCCGCAGCAGGGGCTGTCCGTCTTTCATACCCTCCGTAACACCCAGGGGGAGTTGGGCTAGTGGGTGAAGGAGGGCGTGCTCCGTCTCAGGTGGAGGGCAGGTAGATTCAGGGGTAGGCCCTGGTCAGAGAGCAAGCAGCCCTTGGTGGGCCTTGGAGAAGGGGGTATTCCCAGCCAGGAGGAATTTCCAGGTAACGAGGCTCCAGGGCCTGAGTGTGCGGAGGTCGGAGGTTCCAGCAGGAGGTGGAAGGGGCCGCTGCAGCGGGAGGGGCGAGGAGAGATGCGGGGCAGCCTCTGCAGGAGAGCAGCTGCAGGCAGGGCCCTGTCTACGCCGATGGAGGCCTCCCAGCTCCGCCGAGCCCTGGGACTGCAGGACACTCTGGTTCCCAGGCTCGGGTGGCCAGCACCGCCCGCGGCTGCAGCGGCTGTGGCCTGCTGCCCGGAACAGTGCAGGGAGCGGGGCAGACACGGGGGCTGGGACAGGCGGCTCCCTCGCGCCGGACTGACGGCTGCTCTTTTCTCAGGCTCGGCCCTGGGCAGCGGCGAGTCCTCGGCTCAGCCCGCTGCGCCCCTGCACGGAGAGCAGGCCAGGTCACCACGGCCCTGCGGCCCGGCGGAGGAGGGCAGGGCGCCCAGGGAGACGCCCCGGCCCCGCGCCAGGCAGGCACCCTCGGCCAGCAGCAGGCCCAGCCCGGGGCCGGCCGCCCAGCCCGCCTGCGGCCCCAGGCCCGGCCGGAGGGGCAGCCAGCCGTCGGCGCCCTCGGCCTCCTCGCAGCCGCCGTCCTCGTCCTCGTCCTTGCCCTCGGCCGCCGTCGGCCTGGTCCTGCAGGCGTCCCAGTGCGCCCTGACCAAGGCCAGCCGCCAGCCGCCCGTCGTCTTCCTGCCCAAGCTGGCCTACGACATGGTCATGTCCACCGACGGCAGCGGCCTGCCCAAGGCCGCCTCGCTGCTGCCCTCGCACTCCGTCACGTGGGCCGGCTCCTTCCGCCCGCTGCTCAGCAAGACCATGACGTCCACCGAGCAGTCGCTCTACTACCGCCAGTGGACCGTGCCCCGGCCCAGCCACATGGACTACGGCAGCCGGGCCGAGGGCCGCGTGGACGGCTTCCACCCGCGCCGGCTGCTGCTCAGCGGGCCCCCGCAGGTGGGTGCGGCCGCGCCCGGTTCGCCCTGCCCCGGCGGCCCCCAGGCGCCCGGGGAGAGCAGGCTTGGGGCCGAAAGCCTCTGCTTGCGCAGGTCCACACTCCCGTGGTGGAATTCGATGGCTGGGCTGGGGTGGACGGCAGTGGGGAGGGCTCGCCATTGTGGCACCTGGTCTCCTCCCTTGCTGATGTGGGGGGCCAAGGGAGCCATCCTAGGGGTGCTGTCCTCCCCCCTCCTCCCGTGGGCCCCCAGGGCCTGCCTGCTGGTCTGCACTGGCTCTAACAGCAGGAGACAGCCCAGTTGGTCCTGGTCGGAAGGTGTCAGTGAGTCTAAGTAAAACCAGGGCTGGTTTCCTGTCCCAGCTCTCCCGCAGTTCCTTGCATTTCCCTCACAATGAAAGGTCATCTCTCCTACCAAAATGGCGGGAATTACCAAGGGCACCAGTGTTCACTGCAGTGGGCGTGTGAGGAGGAGGAGGAAGAGGGGTGCCTTGGGCGAGCTGTTAGGAGCAGTGCAGGGGTGCAGAGGGAGCTCTGGGACTCGACAGCCTGGGTTGAATGTGGTCAGTCATCACCTGAAACCAAGGGCAAGTCCTGACCTCAGTGTCCTCACTGAGCGTGGGCGTCTATAGAACCGGGGACTCGAACTGGAGACAAGGGGAGAATATGGCCTGACCCGAAAAAGCAGGCAGTGTTTGTTACTGTCTTCATCAGCATCATCAGTGCCATCACTCTGATGACTAAGATGGGCTAGCCTCCCCTTTAAGGTTTCTTTCTTTTTTAATTTTTAAAAATTGTTAAAAAAAATTGTAGAAAGGTTTTTACTATTGGGCATATGCGCTCACCGAAGAGACAGAAACAGAGACAGAAAGCGAGAAATCACTCCCTAGAGGGGATGGCCACATCACAGTCCCTTCTCCTTCGTTCTCCTCTCTGGATTTTGGACACATATACACACGTGCCCAGCATGAGTTTTAAGCCTCTGGGTCCAAGACTTGAACTACAGTCAACTACATGGGAGTCCAGCGACAGAACCATTATGCCATCTGCGGATCCTGTAGTTTCTTTCTTTCATGAGAGAGAAGACCGGTCCCCTTGATAGGGTCTCTGTACTCCACATCCCCGACCCCCAGCTCGGCCAGCCAGGATCATGCACCAGTTAGTGGACACACCTGGTAGACCCAGGATCTCGGCCTGGGGCCTTCCCAAATGGTTCCACTGTCACGCAGTGGCACCCTGTCACCTGAGCCACCACACACAGCTGGGCCAAGGCGGGGACCAGGTGACTTGGCAAGTTCATGTCCAGAAATCCATCCCAAGAAATATAAACCCACAAAAATACGTGGAAGAATGCCCCTGTTGATATTGTTTGCAGAGATGGAAAACAACCTGGGAACAGATTCCCCTGCTGTTCCAAGGCTTGGTTGAATACATTGGGACAAAACTACCATGGAGTTCAACCACAGGAAGTTTGAGATGGGTGTCTATATACTGCCACTGAAATTCTCTAAGCTATTTAAGTTTTAAAATACCAGGTTGCAGAATAATAATACAAAGATAGTATAGTATCCATTAGAAAAGCATGTATATGTGTTTCCATGTGAGAAATGCCTTAAAAATTACTGACAGGGTAGACACTGAATTATCACTTGGGGTGGGGGCGAAATTTGTAACATTCTATCCCCTCATTGATCTGTACTCCTTGAACATTTTTTTTTAACAGATGATCATATTTAAAGTTTTTTTTTAGGAACCAGCAGTTAGCGTAATGGCTATGTCTCTGGACTCCCATGTAGTCGACCTTGGTTCGCGTCCCGGACCTGGTGGCTTAAAACTCACGCCGGGCGCGTGTGCGTGCGCGCCCAAGATCCCGAGAGGAGAACGGAGGAGAAGGGATTGCGGCGTGACCATCCCCCCTGGGGGGTGATTTCTCGCTTTCTGTCTCTATCTCTCTCTCTGTCTGTCTGGCGAGCACACGCGCCCTATAGCGAAAACCTCTCCAAAAAAAAAAAAAACAAACAAACAAACAAACAAAAAAGTTTTTTTTTAATTTTTAATTTTATTTACTCATTCATTTATTTTAACTTGAGAGAGAGAGAGAGAGAGAGAGAGAGAGAGAGAGAGAGAGAAAGAGAGAGAGAAAGCAATCCACTAGGTCCAGGACTTGAACCATGGTCGGCCATGTGGGAGTGTCCAGCACCTTCACCACCACACCACCTGCTGGTCCCGATATTTAAAGTTTTAATATGAGCTTATAATACCTTTTTAAAGAACTATTTAATTAAACTTTATTTATTTACTTATTTATGTATTTGACCAGAGAGAGATTGAGAGAGAGAGAGAGCAAGAGAGAGAGAAAGCAAGCCACCAGGTTCAGGACTCGAATGACGGTTGGCTGTGTGGGAGTCCAGTGCCCTTAACCACCGTGCCACCTGCCGGCCCCGAGCAAATATTACTTTTTATCATTTAAAAAAAAATAGGAAAAAGGGAAAGTATTTCTCGGAAGGGAATTTCTATTCTCCACACTCTCACATCACTGAGTGTTATCAGCCTTTCAAAATTTTCACCTGTTTCATAAATGAAAAAAGGTATATCACAGTTTTATTGGTAAGATTGAGCATATTTTTATATATTTCTGTTTCACTGGCACTTCTTTGTCAGTGATTTTCTGGTCTGTGTCTTTTGTCTGCCTTTCTGTTAAGCCATTTGACTTTCTCGTGTTGATTCATAGAATTGCTTTCTATACTATAGACGGTCATCTTTTGTCTATTGTATGTGTTACCGATGTTCTGTCTGAAGCTTTTTCCCGGTTTCATGTCATTTTCCTTTTCTGAGTTATTTCCATTCATCAGTGTTTACTGATTTGGTGCTGTCAGCTGGGCATCGGGCGTGGTACCTGCAGAGGCCATCCTGCTGTGGGTGTAGGGAGCGGGAGGTTAAGACCTCCCACTCATGGATCTCCTTCATCAGCCATAGCACAAAAGATCCGAGATGTACAGTCGGTGCACAGCCTGGTGCTGAGGCAGCCAGGGAGTCCCTGATCCAGAAATAATGAGAAGAAGAAGAGAAAACTGTCCCCTTTTCCTGGAGGAAAGGGAGGTGAGAGGAAGGGAGATGCAGTGCCAGCTTTTCTGGCCTGTACGGTGGGTTTTACCTCACCAGGACACGTCGGGGAAGACAAGCAAGGCAGGACTCTTTCAGGACGTTTATTTTTATGTTGTCAGTTCATTTTTTTGGAAGCAACTTTTCTTTAGCCTGTGATAAAGTCCTTTTCAAAACAGCTTAAAAACAACAACAACTTAGAAATCGTGGCCAGCTATGATCGGGAGACAGCTGGGGAGGTTTGTGAGCAGGCAGACCTCCCGCTCTTGGGGGTCCATCTGTCCACCCACCTTGCTTCTCCCCTCACACATCCTGCATCCGTAGGGCTCTCATTTGAATGGTGTCATCTTCAAGTGAGGTTCATGGCAGGAGGCGTGCTGGGTGTTCGGCTGGAGCCTGGCACGTGGGCAGGCCTTCCTGACTGGGCTCTCCGTCTCTGCAGATCGGGAAGACTGGTGCCTACCTGCAGTTCCTCAGCATCCTGTCCCGGATGCTCATTCGGCTGACAGAGGTGGATGTTTACGATGAAGAAGAGATCAACGTCGGTGAGTGAGACCTGTTGGTGACACCTGGGCGTGGACTCCTCTTAATCCAGCTCAGATGACTTCCGTTGTATCTTCAGTTTTCTAGGTGGAATGTGCAGGGTTATGATCAGAGTCATCCCTAGGCTCTTAGGAGGGCTTTTGAGTTTTTTCTTCTTGTCAGTTTTTCTCGAATTCAGAATAGGACCTCAGAGGGGACCAGCAGTTTCTGTAATGGCTATGTCACTGGACTCCCATGTAGTCAACCAGGGTTTGAATCCTGGACCTGGTGGCTTAAACTCATGGTAGGTGCATGTGTGTACATGCCCAAGATCCCAAGAGGAGAATGGAGGAGAAGGGATTACGGCGTGGCCATCCCCCCTGGGGGGGTGACTTCTCACTTTTTGTCTCTGTGTGTCTCTCTGTTTCTGGTGAGTGCACGTACCCTATAGCAAAAACTTCTCCAAAAAAAAAGAATAGCACCTTGAGGACTTGGTGGGAGTACACGTACTGGCACTGAGGTGGTTACTGTTTACTGAGTGCCTTCGCCACGGCAAGCACTGTGCCAGGTGCTTTTCCTGAGCTACCACATTTCATCTTCTGAACAACGCCATGAGATGGGCATGGTTATCCCATCTTCCCGGTAGGTCACCTGCTCGGGAGCCCAGCAGGGACGTGACAAAGGTGCAATTAGACTGGATGGAAGTGCTAGCTCTAGAAGGCAGAGTTACCCCTTGGGAGTTTCCCACTCGGGAAACTGCGGACATAGGTCAGTGTCTTGGAGGCAACAGAAACATGGGAACTGTGGGGAGAGCCGTTTTCTCCTGGTTTCCTGAACAGAATTTATCTGGAGTAAGGTAAGACCGTCTCGAGCAGCGCCCTGGTGCTCGTCCTGAAACACCTCTCTCCCCTCTTTGTAAGCCCCTGAGGGCTCGTACACCTGCTCTGATGCACCAGTCTGCTGCTCTGGGAATGCCAGCTTGTGCGGAGGGGCCGTGCTGTCGAGGGAGGGCTGCAGCTACTGCACCAGCGTCTCACATCCCTTCTCCAGTGCTTTCACCTGAGTTTGTGTTCTGACTTGGAGAAAATTTGCAACCAAGGAATGGCAAGGCTTTTTAGCCAGGCCCTGAATTTTTACATTTCCCCACAGGTTGGAACTGGATTTGGGGTAGAAATAGGCTTATTGAATTCTTGTCTCCTCACTTTCTTGGATATCTCAGTGATAAAGGTAGGGTTGGAACCCAGTGTGTGAAACGTCAAAGCTTGTTCTCTCCAGTACTTTTTTTTTTTTAACAAAGAACTATTTATTTATTTAATTCCATTTGTTGTTGTTATTTCTTTAATTTGTCCAGACAGAGACAGTGAGAAAGAGAGAAAGGGAAAGTGAGAAAGCAAGCTGCCAGGTCCAGGACTTGAACCACCGTTGGCCATGTGGGAATTGAGTGCCCTTATCTACCACACCACCTGCTGGCTCCCTTTCCAGTACTCTTACGGCCTCTTACGTGGTGTTATGAAAACGAATGATGATACGTGCATGAAGTACTGAGCAACTTTCTTTTATTTGGGGGTAAAATTTTAGAGGATGTGTGCACTCCCCAGAGAGATGGAGGTGGGGAGGAAGAAAGCCCCCAATGGGACGTGGTCACACTGCGATCCCTTCCCGCCCATGGCTCCGTTCTATGGGGTTTGGGGCACAGATGCGTTCACTCAGTGAGGTTTTCCAGCCACTGGAGCTGGAGCTGAACTACGGTTGGCCATGTGGGATCCAGCTCCCGCTCCCTTAACCCTAGGACGTGGGTCAGCTCCTGCGCACCTGTTACACAATCAACACTCCTTGCCTGCCTTCAAATGGATGTGTACTCTGCAATCTAGTGACATATCTATGTACACATGACATGTGTAATTTTTTTTTGAGAGGTTTTTGCTATAGGGCGTGTGCACTCTCCAGAAAGACAGAGACAGACAGACAGAAAGCAAGAAATCACCCCCCAGGGGGGATGGCCATGCTGTAATCCCTTCTCCTCCATCCTCTTCTCAGGATCTTGGGCACGCACGCGCCCGACGTGAGTTTAAGCCACTGAGCCCAGGACTGGAACCGCAGTTGACTACATGGGAGTCCAGTGACATAGCCATTAGGCCAACTGCTGGTCTCGACATGTGTAATGTTAATATATATATAGAATACATGTACAATACATAATGTCAGTATGTTACATCATTTGAGTTAGACCAACTAGGTTTTTCTTAAGCTTTTATTCAGCAAACATTAGTGAGCACCGTATACCTCCCATACCAGTCATCACGTAAGCTGGTATGTGGGAAATACGAAACTGTGGTTTGAAGCACATGGTGTTGGGCTTGAGCACTGAGAGAGGCTTCCTACAGGTGGGACTGGGCTAACCATATTGGCTGGGGGCATTAGGATGTCTAGAGTTTAGAAAGAGAACTCCCCAGGTCCCACTGGGGCTGAGAACCAGGTGGCGTACTTGGGGTGTGACTCTGGGGAGAAGTACAGTCTGTTCCCACAGGAAACAGTTCAAGGCCGTCCTCTGGACAGAGATCTAAATGCCTTATTCGAGCAATCCTGAAAGTGCGTGTGTACGAGGAGCCTAGGAGATACAGGGGGGTCCCCAATAACCCGAAGACTTGGTAACAGTTCTGCTCCGAGCATCCTCCTTGTGCATATTTCAAATAAAGCATTCTCCCTTCCTATCTCATCACGTATCTACATTCCTGCCAATCTTGCAGATGTCCGAGAAGAATCTGATTGGCATTATGTCCAGGTCAGTGACCCCTGGCCAGACCTGGAGCTGTTCAAGAAGATGCCTTTTGACTACATCATTCATGACCCGAAGTACGAGGATGCCAGTCTGATCTGCTCACACCATCAGGGCATCAAGATTGAAGGTCAGACTTGGAATCTCTCGCTTCCACTCCTGCCTGAGTATGTGGGCACAGGCTCTTAACAGGGTGAGCTGTGTCTTGTTAGCGATGGAATCTGGCAGTGGTGAGTGCACCAGCAAGCCCTAGTAAGAAACTGATCCGGCCACTTCCTGTTCAGGGAAGTGACTGCTGTGGAAGGAGATCGCTGCTCAGGAAGGGCCGAATGACAGTGCTGACACGCTCGCTGATCGGTCATGGTCGGAATGGTCTCAAGGCTCTAGCTCATAGAAGATAGGAGACGTGTGCGTTTACCTGGGGATTTCATACACGTGTCCCCTCTCCTCCCTCTGTCTCACTTTCTCCTTCCTCCTCAGGGACCACCGACTTCCAGGGTGTTGTGATCCTGCAGAGGGTCAGGGCTCTGCACCAATCAGCCATCCCTGGCCAATGCGATTAGGATGAGCTTGGTGCACACAGCCTGAGAGAGGCTTCCTCGGCAGTGTCCGCCTCAAACTGCCGTTTTCATTGCTCTCAGAAGAGAGTCCTTTCACTGAGGGTCCTTCCCAGAGACCCTCTGATTAGTCTCAGTGAAGCTTTAGTGTTGAAAACATAATCCTGTCATATCATTTGTGAAGTAAATAAAGAGGGTGATTCTTTTTTTTTTTTTTTCTTTTTTTGGAGAGGTTTTTGCTATAGGGCGTGTGCGCTCGCCAGACAGACAGAGAGAGACAGAGAGACAGAAAGCAGGAAATCACCCCCCAGGGGGATGGCCACGCCGCAATCCCTTCTCCTCCATTCTCCTCTCAGGATCTTGGGCATGCACGCACACGCGCCCGGCGTGAGTTTAAGCCACCGGGTCCGAGACTCGAACCGCGGTCAACTACATGGGAGTCCAGCGACATAGCTATTACGCTAACTGCTGGTCCCGAGGGCGATTCTTTTGCGTCATGCTGTCAGGTCAACAATTGGCGTAAATTGCCGTGTAGTGGATCCTTGAAAAATTGTCTATGAAGCCTCGAAAGGTCCAGCTGTGGGGTGGTGTGCATTGGTTGATGCTGCTACTCAGCAGACTGAGGCCTCATGGGGGGCCTTGGGTTTGATTCCCCACCCACCCTGGAAAAGAGCAGGGCGTGGTGGCATGTGCCTGTGGTCCCAGCTACTTGGGACCTTGAGACAGAAGGATTGGTACACAGCGAGACCCTATCTAAAAAATAAAAATAAAACTGGACACTTTTAGGTCCACAAGTAAGACACTGTATATACAGTCCCCATTACTTCCTCCCACTGAGACTGTCATCTGCTTTGATCATTGAGTCACCTCGGGGCCCAGATGGGTGGGAGGCAGCCACGTGGAATCTCGTCATTGGCTAGTGACGTTTAGCGTTCCAGTGGCTTCAGTTCGAGTAGAGGGGGTTAGATATTTGTCTTGCTCCTCTGCTCTTTAACGTGGGGGGATTTTGTGCAGACAGAGGGATGCCCCGGAAGCCAGAGGACCTTTTCGTGCGGCGTCAGACGGCGCGGATGCGACTATCCCAGTACGCGGCGTACAACACGTACCACCACTGTGAGCAGTGCCACCAGTACATGGGCTTCCACCCCCACTACCAGGTAGGCCGGCCAGGCGGCCTCCCTCACGCTCCGGCGGCGCCTGCCTGCTGTCTCGCCTCTGCCTTGTGTCCACTCCCTGTTCTCTCAGGTCTTGTCCAAGAGGGAGATGGAGATTTCTGGAAGCCCTTGCTTCCTGGGCTTCTTGCATCCTGGGTTCCCTTCCATAGTCTGAGATTACTGCTGACACCTCAGAGCGCGATTTCCCTGGGTTGTACACGTGTCAGTGGTGACATTGACTGTGGGTGTCAACAGACGCCCACGCAATTCCGGAAGTCAGTCAGCAGGCTCTGTGTGCTTATCCTGCGCAGTACGGGGACGCAGAGGTAGCCAGGCTTTGTCCCTGTCTGTAAGATGCACAGCTCAACAGGAAGACCGCACTTGAGCCAACCTGCAGAGTAATGGGAAGAGGCCAGAAAAGCAGTATGGCCAAGGCTTAGCACTGGGGGAGGTGAGGGGAGGAGTTTGCACCTACTGTGCACCTGCTGCAGACCAGGCAGTCTGCCTCGGCACTGTTGTCCGTCAGTCCTTCCAGCCTCTTCGCGTGGTAACAAATGCTTAATACATGTTAATAGACATGTAAATGAACAAGGCGTGCTAGGCTCTGGCTGGTCACCTGAAAGGGTCTGTGTTCAAGCATGCCTGTCATCCATTCCAAGTGCACTGGGGAGGAACCTGCCCTGCCTCGTTTCTTATTTAATTCTCACTTAAACCCCATTATCCCCACTTTACAAGTGGAGATACTGTCTTGAGTAGGAAGCAGGGAAGAGGATGTTGGAGAATGAATGAATTTGCTGAGGGGCCAGGGCAGCTGAAAAGAGGGAACAGTGTGTGGAAGCGTGGGGAGCCTGGAGCATCGAGGGCAGGGTGTGGGCAGAGCTGGCCCACAGGAGGCCTGGGCGCTGTGGGAGGCACCCGGACTTGCCCGGAAGAACTCCAGGTAGGGCCCGCTGTGGGCAAAGCTGCCTTTCTAGCCAACCCCTTAATGGCTATGGGAGGGTTGTGGAGAGCCCACGAGGCTGATTATTTACAAACAGGTGCTCTAGCATGTTTAAAGTTTCTTTTTCCCATGAGAGAGAGAGAGAGAGGTATCCCAACCAGATGTGGATGCCACACTACAGTCCCAGCTGCACCAGCACTGGGTCTCAGGCACACATGTGCCCAGTGTACTCAGGGCTCCTGGTGTGAACCCACAACTTGCCATGGGGGCCAGTGTCACGGTTCCCGTTTTGCTACAGTACTACCTGCTAGCCCTGATGATACGTTTTACATGTCATGCTTCTTTTCATTTTAGACCCGAGGAGGGGAAGAGGTGGGGGTAGAGGAGTGAGCCAGAGCTGTGGCAGCAGCCCGAGGGGCAGCAGGTGCTCCAGCTGCTCCCTGAAAGGCCTGGTGAGGGCGCCGCCTCGCCCTCTCCATCAACTTCAGAGGGAAGCAGTAGACAAAGGCTTACCATCCCCCAGTTTGCCTGGTCTTGGGCTCAGTTGGCAATGACATAGCACCTGACTGTGTGTGGTAATCCCCCTTCCCAGTTTTTGCTGTGGGACATGTGCACTCGCTAAACAGAGATAGAGAGGGAAAGTAAGAAAACGCCGGCCAGGCTGCAGTCCCTTCCTCTCCATTCTCATCCTGGGATTTGGGGCATACTCATACATGCTCTTGGCATGTTTCTTAAGCTACCAGGCCTGGGGCTCAAACTGCATAGCTAGCCATGTGGGATCCAGCCCCCTTAACCACCATGCCATTGCCGGCCCCATGAGCAAGTTTTTAAAAAAAGTATGTATGTATTTAATTTTATTTATTATTATTACTTTTTTGAGAGTTTTTTTTTTTTTTTTTTTTTTTTTTTTTTTTTTTTTTTTTTGCTATAGGGCATGTGCACTAGCTGGAGAGACAGAGATAGAGAGACAAAAAGCAAGAAATCACCCCCCCCCCCCCGGGTGGATGGCACACCACAATCCCTTCTCCTCTATTCTCCTCCCAGGATTTTAGGCACACATGCACATGCACCTGGCTTGAATTTTAAGCCTCAGGCCTGGGACTCAAACTGCAGTTGACTACATGGAGTCCAGTAACATAACTGATAAACGCCATCTGCTGGTCCCATTATTATTACTTTTAATTTGCTATGGGGCACATGCGCTAACCAGAGAGAGAGAGAGAGAAAGCAAGTTGCCAGGTCTGGAACTCAAATCATGGTCAGCCATGTGGGAGTCCAGCGCCTTAACTACTGTGCCACCTGCTGGCCCCAACATGAGCAAATTAAAAAAAAAAAATTGTTATTATTACTTATTTTTTAAATTTGACCAAAGAGACAGAGAAAGAGAGAGAAGGGGAAAGTGAGAAAGCCGCCAGAGCTGGGACTCGAACCACAGTTGGCCATGTGGGAGTCCAGCACCTTAGCCACCATACCACCTGCCGGTCACATGAGCAACTTTTAAAGTATAAAAACAAGTAACCCTGTTCACTCCAGATAAATTCCCCTAACATGTTTTTCTTAGGAGATTTTTCTTTTAAAACAAATAGAGAGGAAAAATGTTTTCATGATTTTAAAGCTCAAAGAACTGAAAAACGTGCAAGACCTTTAGTCACTGTTGTTTCAGAGTGTTGGCAGGGAGTCATTGCTGCTCACCGGCTGTCAGGCCCTCAGGCCACACTCATGGAGACCTGGGCATGCCCTGGTGCATGCCTGGCCTGCGTTCAGAGCAGTGCTTGGGTCTGGGCCGTGGACAGTGCCTGACCTCAGGCCAGTACGGGCCAACGAGGGCTGCGGTTCCACTCTGGGTGCCTGCGTCGCTCTGTTCTTTCTGTGAAACGTCCCCAGTTGCATCCCTCTCTGCTTCTCCCCAAGTCAAAATCTCTTTCTCCCTCATCTCTGCTCCCAAAGGGCTCCGTGGCACTGGTAGAGTTCAAGGCCACTGTGCGCTGGTCACCCCTCCCTCTTCAGACCCCGACAGTCACAGCACATGCCGGGAGGGGTGTTCTGGTGGGAGGGGCTGAGCCGGGCCTGGGAAGGGGCTCTGAGGGTCAGGGCAAAGCCCGGCTGGGGTCTCAGCAGAGCAGCCCAGCCAGTGGAGGCTGGATAATGTGACAAACGATGACACTATACTTGGTGGGATAAGCCAAGACTGCTGAAGTCAGTTTCCCTATCTGTAAAATGGGGTGACAACTGTGCTGCTTCCAAGAGCTATTGGTTACCACACAAGGGGTTGGGGCCATGCCTGGCCCACGTGGCCTGCGGGCACGTGTTCTGCTAATACGCTGTTGCTCATAACACTCAGAATGGGGAAGTACACTTAGTAGACCTAACAATGAGCTGTTTACTCATGAAGTGGATGCTTGACTTGACAGCCCGGCTCTGAATCAAATCCAGGGTCCAGCAGGGTCAGTGCTCGGGTGACCTGACAGCGCCACGTGGTTGATTGAGGGCAGGGCGAGGTGGGCTCGGGCTGCACGTGTGGCCAGGCTGGGTGCCCCTGCTCCATGCGGGTGTCACTGAAGGCCTCCCGTGCTATGGGTGGAGGTGACCATGGCCTGGGTGGTTCTGGGAGTGGCCGGACTCTGACGGGCTCTGTCCTCTCCCCCACCTCAGCTCTATGAGTCCACCCTGCACGCCTTCGCCTTCTCTTACTCCATGCTAGGAGAAGAGATCCAGCTGCACTTCATCATCCCCAAGTCCAAGGAGCACCACTTTGTCTTCAGCCACCCTGGAGGCCAGCTGGAGAGTATGCGGCTGCCCCTCGTCACAGACAAGGTACCCGCGTGGGTCCCAGTGGCCAATCACTGTGCCTTCCAGGGACCACCGAGCTTAGTTCTTAGAGCTGGGAGCCACTTGCTGAGCCACGGGCAGGTGGAGACGGGGAAGAACTGTGAGGGTGATGGGACGGGAGGGGCTGGCGTAGCACGTGGTCTTTGGAGCCACCAGGTTCAAGTCTGAGCCTTGCTCTCCATGTACTAGTGGCATGACTTGAACTTATCATCAGTATGGCTGAGGTGCTGTTACCTCCTCTGTAGAGCTGGGGGATAGTAGCTCTCCCAAGAGCCTTGGTGAGAATTATTTGGCCTAACAACACGAGGCACCAGCAGAGGGCCTTGGGCGGTGGTGGGGGGATGGGGCAGAGTAGCTGCTCTCTGCCCCCCCCCACCCCCGCCTTGTCTCTTCTGCTCGTGGTTCCGGAACACTTTGAACGGGCCTAGGTAGTCGATGGTAGAACGAATCCTGAGGGCCCATCACCTGACTTCAGCAGTCACTAACATGGCCAGCCTCGTTTGGCCTCTGCTCTCCCTTCTGCATTCCTATATTATAAACACTAGCATGTATGTGTGTATACACACCTAAAAGATGCATTATATATTTTTTAAGAGTTTTTTTTTTTCCTTAGGGCACATGTGCTCATGAGCAAGAGAGAGAAACAGACAGTGAGAGGGAAAGTGAGACATCACCCCCCAGAGGGGATGGGCATGCTGCAGTCCCTTCTCCATTCTCCTCCCGGGATTTTGGGCACACACACACACAGGCCTGGTGTGAGTTTTAAGGCACTGGATCCAGGACTCAAACCATGGTCGGCCATGTGGGAGTCCAGAGAGGGAAACTGCTAAGCCATCTGTTAGATACATTATCTTTTGAAGAGAACGTTCTAAGAACCCATTGTTTCTGGGACCACCATTCTTCTTACAGGGCCCCTTCTTATAGAGCTCTTGGCTTGACAGTTTTAGCTTGACCACCTCAGAGTCGGGGGTTGCACCTTAACGAGCCCCAAGCAATGTAGACCTTGTGCAGAACCTTCTTGTCCTCCAGGGCGCCCGCTATCTGGAGTGGTACCTGGCCTTCCAGACCCGGCTGGCTGTTACCGAGTAATGAAAACATTTCTGAAGTGCCAGAGGGTCTGTGTCACAGGTGTCTGTCCTGTGGCTGGGGTTGTGATGTTGCAGTGACACTCCTGTGGTGGAGGGAATGTCAAGCGCAGGGTTTATTCCACTCACTTTTGCAGCCTTCCAGCCATGGTGGGCCAAGCACTCCAGCTGTGTGCACAGCTTTGTAGCAGGTTCTCAGAGCAATTCAGAGGGATCCTAAGCCCTGGCTCCCCAGATGGACTTATTGTTAAGGGAAGAGTTGAAGAAAACATAGTGTTTATATACAAGATCTCACAAGAGGAGTGTCTAGATGGAGGATGTTGTGTCTTCATAGTGCATAGAAGGATTCAAGACCTACAGGGATAGCGTCTGCACAGAGCACAATGTTCTAACATGGGAGGGTAGGGGAACTTGGCTATTTAACATATGCCTGTTGGTTTTTGCATAACCGTCCCCACACGAGCATTTGTTGAGCTGTTTCTGTGGGCTAGCCGCTGGGCTTGGTTCAGCTGGGTGACTCTTCTGGATGCAGTAGTGCCCATCATGTGTCTGCAGTTAGCTGTCAGGTGGGTTGGTCTAGAGTGGCCTCAGCTAGGATCTTCCTCTCTGCTCCACATGGTCTCTCATCCTCCAGCAGGCCAGCTCACCTGTGTATGTGAGTCCAGAGAGGGAGTGGGGCGTGTAAGTCCTCCCGAGGCTAGGCTCAGAGCTGGCATATTTTTTCCTGCATTTTGTTGGTAAACACAAGTCATAGGTTACGTCTCTGAGTCCAGGAGAGTGGGAAGACTCCATCTTGTGATGAGAGATGCAGCAGAGTCACATTTCAAGGGAGGGGAATAATCGTGACCACATTCACATACACTCTACCTCATTATACCTGTATTTTGCAGAGTCAGGAATATATAAAAAGCCCCACGTTCACGCCCACCACTGGCCGTCATGAGCACGGACTCTTCAATCTGTACCACGCGATGGATGGCGCCAGCCACCTGCACGTGCTGGTGGTCAAGGAGTACGAGATGGCCGTGTACAAGAAGTACTGGCCCAACCACATCATGCTGGTGCTGCCAAGCATCTTCAACAGCGCCGGAGTGGGTGGGTGTTTGTGCCGTGCCCCGCTCAGGGAAACTGAGAGGGAGAGGGATCCTAGAGAAGGAGGAGTTAAACATGTATCGAGTTGGTTATTTTAAAATATTTATTCATTGGATTACTTTAAAGTTTTTTTTTTTTTTTTTTAATTTGCTATAGGGCATGTGTATTCACCAGAGAGAAAAAGAGAGAGGAACTGAGAAAGCAAGCTACTAGGCCTGGGACTCGAACTATGGTTGGTCCTGTGAGAGTCCAGCACCTTTACCAGCATGCCACCTGCTGGCTCTTACACATTGAGTTTTTGTTTTTTAATAATATTTATTTAATTCCATCGGTGGTTATTATTTTTAATTTGACCAGAGACAGAGAAAGGGAAAGCAAGAAGGCAAGCCAGCAGGTCCAGGACTCGAACCATGGTCGGCCATGTGGGAAACCAGCACCTTTAACCACCATGCCACTTGCCAGCCCCTATGTTGAGGTTTTTACTTTTGGTCTTCTAAAGCTATTTTGATTTGTTGGGAAAGTCATGACACATTTTTGCATCGAAAAATAAGTCACTGGGACCAGCAGATGTTGTAATGGCTATGTCGCTGGACTCCCATGTAGTCGACTGGGGTTTGAGTCCTGGATCCAGTGGCTTAAACTCACGCCAGGCACATGTGCGTGCATGCCCAAGATCCTGAGAGGAGAATGGAGGAGAAGGGATTGGCGACGTGGCCATCCCCCCAGGGGGTGATTTTTTGCTTTCTGTCTCTCTTTCTGGTGAGCACACAAGACCTATAGCAAAAACTTCTCAAAAAAAGAAAAGAAAAGAAAAATACATAATGACTCTCCCAACGACTTTTTATATATGTATGTGTGTGTGTATATATATATGTGTGTGTATATATATACACACATACACAAATTGATTTATCTATATATACGCACATATACATATATGAATATACATATATATATATCTTTTTGTGATTGGTTGTTGATTTAATCCTTGTTCTCAGCTGTCAGAAAAGACAGGACGAGGCGGACAAGTGTGTGCATGGTTGGGTAGGGTTGTGCTCCCAGTCGGTGCCTGTGGTCAGCGGACAGGGCTGTACACTGGGCCGGTCGAGCCACCTTGCCTCGGGGTGAGCCTGGGCACTCAGGTCTGTTGGGTTTGGCCTGTAGGTACGTGGGATGGGTCAGACCTGAGCCAGTGTTTGCCCGTTCCAGGCGCCGCCCACTTCCTCATCAAAGAGTTGTCCTACCACAACCTGGAGCTCGAGCGGAACCGGCAGGAGGAGCTCGGGATCAAGCCGCAGGACATCTGGCCTTTCATCGTGATCTCGGACGACTCCTGCGTCATGTGGAACGTGGTGGACGTCGACTGTGCCGGGGAGAGGAGCAGGTGAGAGGGGTGCCCGCTGCCCCTCCCCGATGACGGCCATGAGTGGGCCTCCTTTAGACGAGTGTCCTCTTTCTCCCAGGAGAGCCTCAGGGCCCTCCTACTGCAGAGTGTGTTGTGTAGGGGCCCCTGGTGTGGCCAGAGTGGGTTCAGGTCTCAGGCCCAGCTTTGAATTTATAAAAATCATTGTTGAAGTGTGACACACTGCAGGCTTAATGTGATAAAATGGAATAAACAGAGATACAGATGCATGAAGAAGAAAGGATAATACATATACAGAAATTTTCACAAACTGAGCACACCCATTTAACTAACTTCCATATTACAAATTATGCCAGCAGGTGGGTGGTGGTTAAGGTGCTGGATCCCACATGGCAGACTTCATGGTTCAAGTCCCAGACTTGGCGGCTTATGAAACACATCCTGTGTGTGTGTGTGTGTGTGTGTGTGTCTAAAATCCTGAGAGGAGATTGGAGGAGAAGAAATTTCAGTGTGGCCACCCACTGGGGTGATTTGTCACTTTTCTTCTCTGTTTCCAGCAAGTGCACATGCCCTGTGGCAAAAAAAAAAAAAAAAAAAAAAAAAAAATCTTAAAAAAAAAAAAAAAAGATCCGGACATCACTAGACCCGGAAGGCTCCCTCTCTGCCTCCCCTCCCCTCTTACCTTTCCCCTCCCTCCTCTCTCTTCCCCCTCTAGCCCCTTACTCTTCTTTTCCTTCTCACCCCTCCCCACTCACCCCTCCCCATGCTCCCCTTCCCACTAGGTGGATGTCAACTCATAGCTTTACTGTCTTCTAACTCATCTTGTTGAGTCCTGATTTTCTCATTTGAAAAGTGTTTTTTTTTAAGGTTTTTGCCTTAGGGTACATACACTTGCCAGAGAGACAGAGGTAGAGAGAGGGAAAGTGGGAAATCACCCTCATGGGAGATGGCCATGCCACAATCCCTTCTCCATCCTCCTCTCAGGATCTGGGGCACACACACACGTGCACGCCCAGCATAAGTTTCAAGCCACTTGGTGTGGGACTGGAACCGTGGTCAGCCACGTGGGAGTCCAACAACATCATCACTATGCCGTTTTGATACCTGTGCTTGAAGGCGTGCTGTGGGGATTAACTTCCATCCATAAGCAAGTTCAGCACCAAGGACGTAGACATGCTTTGCACACGGAAGCTGGGAAGTGGGTTGTGCTGGGCTCCGCGCGCCTGGGCAGCTGGGCCCTGGCTTCTGCCGTGGGGTCCGGCCTCTTCAGGAGTGTGCACCTGGGGACGCTGTCTCCCCCTCGAGCAGGGAGTTCTCCTGGTCAGAGAGGAATGTGTCTCTGAAGCACATCATGCAGCACATCGAGGCGTCCCCCGACATCACGCACTACGCCCTGATTGGCCTGCGGAAGTGGTCCAGCAAGACCCGCGGCAGTGAGGTGCGCGAGCCCTTCTCCCGCTGCCACGTGCACGACTTCGTCATCCTGAACGTGGACCTGACCCAGAACGTGCAGTACAATCAGAACCGGTGAGCTCCTGTCCAGGCGGGGAGGGCAGGCCTGGTGCAGCTGTCCACCATCTCTCTGCAGGGTGGGCATGGGGGTGCCCTGCCCGTGGCATTGGCCAGGCCCTGCCTAGTGCCAATTTGTTGTTTCTTAATTTGCCAAACGGCCTGTGCTCTCCCTGGAGAAAGAGAGGGAAAGCTAGAAGGCATCCCTGGGGCATGGTTACCCCACAATCCCTTCTTTTCCATTTTACCCTCCTTTTGGGATTTTGGTCATATGTGCCCATGCACCCAGCATGATTTTCAAGCTGCAGCTCTTGAGACCTAATCTACGTGGTCGGCCACGGGGGGTTCAGCCCCTTCACCCCCACAGCAGAGTCTGGCTCTGGCTTCATGCTTTAGTCCACAAGACCGTTCAGAGAGCTAGTGTTCTGCCGTCCTGTGCCTTTCTCCCACCTTTTTGGCTTCTTTATTCCTTTCATATACTGTGTTTTAGTGGTATGAGCACTGAAGAAAACCATGAAGTAATTTCTGTAGGTCGCTGCCTACGTACCGCTACAGAAGCCCTCACAACATTAAGTATTGGTGGGTGTGTCTGTGTGCCGGGCCATGGGCACACGCCCAAGATGACCTTTTAGGAGTGTTGGCTTTGGAGCCCGACTGACCTGCTAGGACCCTGGGTTTGCCTTGCCACCTTTACAATTTAGGCAGGTGACGTGTCACCTCTGGGCCTCATTTTGGCGGCTATGAAAAGTGGCTCATGTTTTCCCCAGGAGTTATTGTTTCACATTACCAAATGAGTGGAAAGGCTTCTGGTCCCTTACTCAGGGCTAGCGCGGGACGTAGTTTACAGTGGAGGCCTTTCTAGCATGAAGGCCCACGTGCCCACCTTGTCCGTTTGGTCTTGGTACCAGCGTGAGGTCTTGAGGAGTGAAGCCCACTCTGTGATCCAGCCCAGGACGACAGGGGCCTGTGCTCTAGGAGCTGGGGGCCCAGTTGCTTCCGCTCAGCTCTGCCCCTGCCCTGGTCCCAAGCAGGTTCCTGTGTGATGACGTGGACTTCAACCTGCGGGTGCACAGTGCCGGCCTCCTGCTGTGCCGCTTCAACCGCTTCAGCGTGATGGAGCAGCAGATCGCGGTGGGCGGGCACAGGTCTTTCCACATCACGTCCAAGGTGAGCCGGCCTCGCTGCCAGGCAGGCCTTCTGGGCAAGCACCGAGGGTGGGGGGCTTTGGGGAGCCCGCTTTTCACCCTTTGAAGGAGTGGAGTGCAGCCCGGCTCTGGGAGGCATGGACGCCGAGCCCTGGGAAGTCAAAGACTCCCATTTTAACCTCTCAGTGTCTGCTCGGGGCATGGCCGCCTTCATACACCTCCCTCCTTCCTGCGTGTCCTTGCCTGCCCTGCCTTAGGGGGGATGCCATGCTCTTGTTCAGGTGCCAGGATGGCTTGAATGGCACGGCAGGCTAGCTGTAGAGCCAGCTTGTCTGTCTGCTGCACAGCCCGCCTCCAGGACAGGAGGGGTGGTCGGCTTATGTGACCCGTTCTAGCTGAGCAGACCTGGGAATGCAGATGCAAAATCTTGGCAGGCCCTGAGGATTCTGTGTCCTCACAGAAGCCACACAGGCTGGCATATCTGCCATCAGGTCCCTCTAATCCCTTATGTTGATCTGAATTCAGACAGCAGCTCCACCCCCTGCTCCCACAGACAGGGATCGAAGCTGCCTCTGGGTGTAAAAGCCCATCCTCACTTCTCTTGCAAATTAGAAAGATCTTTAGGTAAATGTTCTGTACTTTTAGAAGAACTTGAGAATAATGTTCCTTGACCTTTCACCCTCCCCATCACTGAGGTTTTGAAATTGACATTGATTTTATTTTTGGTGTAATATGGGGAGAATTAAGATCTTTATCATATTAAATCTTCCCAACAAAAAGCCTGATATGCCTTTAAAACTAATTTTTATATCTGGAAACCAGCAGGTAGTGCGGCGGTTAAAGCACTGGATACTCCCGCAGGGCCGACCGTGGTCCAAGCCCCATACCTGGTGGCTTGCTTCCTCACTTTCCCTCGCTCGCTCTCTTTTGGTGTCTCTCTCTCTGGTCAAATTAAAATATATGAACGAATAAATAAAATTAAACAATTCTTTAAAAAAACTAGCTTTTATATCATTCAATGTCATTTTTTAACTTTTAGGTATTTTACGTTTGTTCTTATTTTGAACCTAATCATCATCTTCTTGGTTTTTTGTAGAGAGGTTTTTGCTATTGGGCGTGTGCGCTCGCCAGAGAGACAGAGAGAAACAGAGAGACAGAAAGCGAGAAATCACCCCCTCAGGGAAGATGGCCACGCCACAGTCCCTTCTCCTTCATTCTCCTCTTGGGATTTTGGGCACACATACACATGTGCCCAGTGTGAGTTTTAAGCTGCCAGGTCTGGGATTTGAACTGTGATCGACTAGATGAGAATCCAGCAACATAACCATTACGCCGTCTGCTGGTCCTGAACCTGATCTTAACTTGCATGTTGATTATGTATAGGAAAGCTAGGGATGTTTTATTATCTTTCACCTGAATGAAATCACTTAGTTTTTGCTTGTCTATTGTTAATGGGAGCACCCGGTCCCTTCACTCTGGAGCGGGAAAAGATGTGGCATAGCATTTAGTAAAGCGTGTATGAGAAGCCCCTCAGGTGCAGTGTTTTTTGTTTGTTTGTTTTTTTTTTTTTTTAGAGGTTTTCGCTATAGGGCGCATGTGCTCGCCAGACAGACAGAGAGAGACATAGAGACAGAAAGCAAGAAATCACCCCCCAGGGGGGATGGTCACGCCGCAATCCCTTCTCCTCCGTTCTCCTCTCGGGATCTTGGGCACGCACGCACATGCGCCCTGAGTGAGTTTAAGCCACTGGATCTGGGACGGGAACCGCGGTCGACTCCGTGGGAGTCCAGCGACATAGCCATTACACTAACTGCTGGTTCCCGGTGCAGTGTGTTTTATAGGGAGCCCTATCCCAGCCAGGGTTTAGAGGGCCATCTGTGGAGGGTCCCCAAGCGTGTGACATTAAAGTGGAGGCTGGGGGGATGAGAGAGCTGAGTCTCCAGTAGAGGGTGAGCATGGGCAAAGGTGGGAGTGAGAAGGCCCTTTGAGGGGTACAGACTGAGGAGACAGGCAGGGGTGAACTGGGGAAGAGGCAGGCCTAACTGGCCTCGAGACGGTCCTAGACTTCCCTCTAGGAGTGACAAGGAGCCATTGGAGGTGTCCAGTATTGGCCAGTTAGTGTCACTGACGTGAGTGGTCTCTGGCTGTGGCGTGGCAGTTGTGTTGGCGAGGGGGGATGGTCTTGGCAGGGCGCCTGGGCAGGGCAGGGGAGGGCAGTGGGGCGGGCGGGGCTGCGGCAGAGGCCAGAGCCTGCCTCCCTCGCTTTGGGGAAGGGCTATGGCCCTGGGTCCTCTGGTTTGCGCAGAACAGTGAGCCAGTTCTGCAGAGAAGGATCAGTGTCCACGGTGCTCACTGATTTCACATGGCCCATTTCACATGCCCCACCTGGGCAAAACCTGACATTTCTTAACAGAGGATTAATCTTGCAGTCTGCGTTCTCAGTTCCACTGCCATCCTGGGCAGCCACCCTTCCATCCTGGGCGCCCAGCTGGCTCTCCCGTGGCCCGGGAGCCTGGGTCCTTGGAGCAGCCTGACACCGTCCTTCCTGCTGTCGTGCAGGTGTCTGACAGCTCCGTGGCCATCCTGCCGGCCCAGTACATCTGCGCCCCGGACAGCAAGCACACGTTCCTCGCCGCCCCTGCCCAGCTCCTGCTTGAGAAGTTCCTGCAGCACCACAGCCACCGCTTCTTCCCGCTGTCCCTGAGGAACCATGCCCACCCTGTGCTCTCCGTCGACTGTTACCTTAACCTGGGGCCTCAGGTAGCATGCCCAGGCCAAGGTTGGGGCACAGACAGACCAGGACCCAGGCGGAATCATAACTATGGTGGTTCCTCTCACCGCAGGTCCCTCCAGTCGCATGGGCTGGAATTACCTTCTGTAGTTTCAGTTACCCCCATAAGAAAAGGTGCAAGCGCCAGCAGGTGGCATGGAGGTTAAGGTGCCGGATCCCACATGACTGATAGTGCGGTTCGAGTCCCGGACCCAGTGGCTTGAAAATCATGCCGAGTGCATGTCGTGTGTACCCTAAATCCCAAGAGGACACTGGAGGAAAAGGGGTAGTGGTGTGGCCATCCTCCTTAGGGAATGATTTCTCACTTTCCCTCTTCCTCTCTCTGGTGGAGCACACATGCCCTATTGTAAACCTAAAAAACAAAAAAAAATTAAGAAAAGGGCTGAGTCCAGTACAGTAAGATACCCTGAGAGAAAGGGAGACCATATTCAGATAACTTTTTTTATGATATATATATTTTAAGAGTTATTTAATTTTATTTATTATTTTTCAATTTGACCAGAGAGAGAGAGGGAAAGTAAAAAAGCAAGCCACCAGGTCCAGGACTCAAACTGTGGTCGGCCATGTGGGAGTCCAGCACCTTAACCACCATACCACCTGCCGCCCCTGTTACAATATGTCGTTACAGTTCTTCCTTGTTAATATCATTGCTAGTCTCTTGCTGTGCCTATTTATTAATTTATTACTTATTAATTAAATGAGACTTTATCATGGGTACATGTATATAGGAAAATTTACGGTATGTGAGTTTTGGTACTGCCTGCTGTCCCAGGCCTCCGTGGGGTCTGGCATATCCTTGTAGATAAGGGGGACCTGCTGTAGGCAGCCCCTTTGTCTCAGGTGTTTACCCTCATTTCTGACCAATAAAGTTAAGGCTGAGAGCTAATAGTTTCCTCGAATAGAAAAAGTTAGGTATCAGAGCCGACTGTGATGCCAAACCACTTCGGATTCTCACGTGAATTCCCGGATAGGTAAATCTGGGTGAATACCATGAAATAATGCAGTAGCGTGGGTTTTGGCCCCCTCCCCCTGCAAAACCTCACACTGACCAAGCAGTTAGTGTCTGAGGTGCAAAGCCCCGCCTGCCGCAGTGTGGCACACGTCCTGGAAAACGCTTTCCTCTTGGCCTCCTTCCTGTGCAGATGTCTGTCTGTTACGTGAGCTCCCGGCCCCACTCTCTGAACATCAGCTGCTCCGACCTGGTGTTCAGCGGCCTCCTGCTGTACCTCTGTGACTCCTTTGTGGGAGCCAGCTTCTTGAAAAAGTTCCACTTCCTGCAAGGTAACTGCCCTCTCTGACCCTGGGCCATGACCTGAGTGGGTGCCCTCGCCTGGTGCCCCAGAGGAGGGGGCCTCCGGTCCTGGTGCACATGTGCCAGTGGGGAAACTGAGGTTCCGAGGTGACTTCCTGACCTCCAGGAAAGTGCCAGCAGGCACTTGGGTGCCAGGGGCTGTCTTTCCCCTGTATCGGTTGGGGCAGAGACAGGACTTTCCCCCTGTCTTTTAGGTGAATAGCAGATATTTTCAACCTCGGTCCCCCTTCTCCACACCCCTCACCTCCGTGCCAGATCCCTTCAGAGTACCGCACGCACCTTTCCAGTTCGTCTGCTCACTCCTGTCCCTGTGCTGGGGCGGCTGGGAATGACACATGGACACTCGCTCTTTGACTTCATCGGTCCAGTCCTGTCGGACCCCTGACTGACCCTCACGCCTCCTTCCTTGTTCTTTACTCTGGCCTTCCTCTCTAGCAGGTATCTAATGAGCACCAAGAGTGTAAAAGGCCTTGAGAAATATTGAGAGGTTCCTACAACAGCCTCTGCCCTTGGGAAACATGTCATCTAAAGGGCGGAGTGGACTTGTAGGTAGGTAGGGAGAGAGTACGCAGGAGCCCTGATGGATGTACTGTTGTGTGCCAGAAAGTGGGGTCCACACCGGGCCGGATGGGTGGACAGGCTTTGGATGGGCAAAGAAGAGGGCACTGAAGTGTCAGGAGAGAGGAGGGGATGCAGACCAGGCTGGAGCCGAGAATGCTTGGGCGCAGTCAGGCAGGCCTCTCCCAGCTCACCTCCTCTGTTCCGCTCTTTCCTCTGCGTCTATGCTGTCTCCCCTCCAGCCCTGCCCAGCCCCTGTCGCACTGTCTGCTGAGGATTAAAAATCACGGAAGGAAACAAGGGGCAGACTTGGACATCGGGCCTTCCCTCCAGGCAGCATCCTGCTTGTTTCTGCGAGCGGATCCAGGCGGGAGCGCATGTGTGCATCCACCCGCCTCCTTTCTTACACACCTCTGCCCTTGTCCCCACAGGTGCCACCTTGTGCGTCATCTGTCAGGACCGGAACTCGCTCCGCCAGACTGTTGTCCGCCTGGAGCTGGAGGATGAGTGGCAGTTCCGACTGCGTGACGAGTTCCAGACGGCCAACGCCAAGGAGGACCGGCCGCTCTTTTTTCTGACTGGGCGGCACATCTGAGGGAGATGCCAGCAGCCATTCTGGACGGATGGAGGGTTCCAGACCCTCGGGCTGTAGAGGCTGGAGGGTGCCCTAGCACCACGTGGCCTTTGACCTGGAACAGAGCCAGAGACGGCGTTACTGGGCAGCCCCTTGTGGAACCAGCCGGGCCACCCAGGCCCAGAGGCGGAAGGCGATTGAGCTGGGGTGAGGAGGGAGTGTAGGGTGGGCAGGGTGAAAACCCAGCACCTCAGTTCTGGCTGGGCCACGTTGCCCTGGGCAGTGCGAAGTGCATTTTCTGAAGAACAGTGTTTTGTGTGGTGTTGTGTCTCTCATATGCTCCATGGACAGACTTGACTTTCCTCTGAGTTCCAGAGTCTTGGATTATCTCGGAGAGCTGCTGGTGTCTCGGGACTGGCCGCGATTCCGGCTAATAAGTTCCCGTAACCTCCCACAGAGCAATACCCCTGTAAAGGCTGGAGGCGAGACACGCAGAGGCAGGGCGTTTTATAAGGATTATCTGATTGCCTACGACTTTGTTCTACTAGAAGCTAGCCCAGAGGCGTCACGTCTAATAAAACAAACCGCTTCACTTCCGAGCAGGTATGATTCTATTAAAATAGTATAGGGTAAATACCCTACCTCTTAGGGCAAAAATGAAGCTTTCTTTAAAAGAGTCTTAGGAAGGAAGTTAGGGTGACAGAAGTGGGCCTAAAATTTGCCTTATAAAGGAAAGAGGACCAAATTGCTTCCTGGAAACTAAGAAAGAATAGAAACCACCAAAGTGATACATAAAAATAGCTGATGAGAACTAGACCTATGATATTTTCAGTTCCTTAAGTAGCTTGTTTTCTTTTACGCACGTGCGATTTCTTTAGCGAATGTCTCACCTGGTCTCACCTGACCTGGCGAGACTGGGCACAGAGGGAAGGAAGCGGGGTAGCCCTCCTGCCCTCTCTGCCGCCAGCTGCCATGGTCTTTGAGCCAGTGTTTCACAGCGCCACCTGCAGGCCAGGCGTGGGCCAGGTGCTCTTACAGTCAACCCTGTTTGACCCTCCTCCTCAGTCTCCTGTGACTGGAGTTCTCTCCACTTGAGAGATTTGCAGTGAGCGCCCCTCACGAAGGTCCCACAGCTGCAAAGAACTAAAGCACAACTCACTCCTGCTGTCTGGGTTCCTCACGGGCTCCCCACAGCCCACACTGATTTTGAAGCTCCCCCACAACCAAAGGGAATGTTGAAAGATACATAGACGCAGTCGGCGGGGTGTGCTCTGCCCTCTCCATCCCAGACGTCAAGGAGCACCCACGTGCGTGGGTCACAACCCGGGAAGAACTGTTTGGAAAGACGATGCCAAGAAGTTTGTTAATCTCTTTTTACCCCTAAGAAAAGTCGTGTGTAAAAGATTTGGAATGTTTATAAACTGATCACTGTATATGTCATTGTTCCTATTCTGGAAATAAAAACTGGCCTTCTGTAGTTATATATTTGTCTTTTGTAAATAGTACCTTCTGTGTCCTTTTCCCCAGTAGTTAATTTAAACTTGGGGGGACAAAAACCTCAAAATATTCTTGTCTGTTCCAGTCTTATCAATAAAACCGATGATGCTTTTATTGTCTGGTGGGTACTAATTGCATTATTTTTGAGAAAATTTATGGGGCCAGTACTCCCTGTGGGTTCCTGCTTAAAGTCTCATGGCATGACAGGAGAGAAAGTTTTAGAAAGGAAGTAAGAATAAAATGATGAACCTGGGGACTGTTGAGCCAGCAGATGGCGTGGTGGTTAAGGTGTTGGACTCCCACATGGCCAAACGTGGTTAAAGTCCTGGACCTGGTGGCTTGAAAAGCACTCCAGGATGGGACCAGCAGTTGGTGTAATGGCTATGTCGCTGGATTCCCATGTAGTCGACCACAGTTTGAATCCCAGACCTGGTGACTTAAACTCACGCTGGGCGTGTATGCGTGCGTGCCCAAGATCCCACGAGGAGAATGGAGGAGAAGGGATTGTGGCGTGGCCATCCTCTCTGGGGGGTGATTTCTCACTTTCTGTCTCTCTGTCTCTGTCTGGTGAGCACATGTGCCCTATAGCAAAAACCTCTTCACAAAAAAAAAAAAAAAAGAAAAAAGAAAACTACACATGGGGAACAGCAAGTGGCATAATGGTTATGTTGCTGGATTCTCGTGTAGTCAAGTCCTGGACCCAGTGACTTAAAACTCATGCCGGGCACATGTATGTACATACCCAAAATCCCAAGAAGAGAATGGAGGAGAAGGGATTACAGTGTGGCCATCCCCCAGGGGAGTGATTTCTCACTTTCTGTCTCTTCAGTGAGCGCATCTGCCCTATAGCAAAAACTTCTCGGGGGGAAAAAAACTACACGTGGCTTTCATATTTTTTTGTACCAAAATAAGTAATTCCATTTTCCCATGGGTTTTTTGAAATCCTCTCATATGGAAGGAACCAGTCGAGAATGTGCAGGGGCTTGGGGCTCTCTGGGCTTCGGGGTGGCTGGAGAAGGTGGAAGGGACTGGGCATTTGTGCAGAGAAGCAAGACAGCATGGCTCCTTGCACACTTCCTGTCACACCCCGCACTCCCGACCCACTAAGCAGCCGGTCTTGGCCAAGGTTAAAGCAGGGGCCCCCGGCAGTGGTAAATAAATGGGGGCCAGCCCTTTGTGAGGACACACTACTGGTGCTCATCTCTCCTGTCCCCATAGTCACTTGGCAGCCACTTATGGTAAACAGGATAAGCAAAGAGGAACTTGCTTGTACAGAAACAACAAAGACTCAAAGTGTAGGACACGCCATACTGAAAGGGCCATGGTAACCTTTGTGAAGAATTACGCCAAAGGACTCATGTGATTAAAATCAGTAAGAGGTGAGAAGATAATGAATCCAGAAACTGAAAGACCAATTACAGATCTGAGGAATTAAAAATCTCCGCAGGCAGGAGACATCGCTGGGCAGATGAGCCGGAAGGTGCCATGAGGAAATCTGTGAGGTCTCCCAACACCCAGACCACCACCTGGTACTGGTTTGTGGCCTGTTGGGAGCCAGGCTGCACAGCAGGAGGTGAGCAGCGGGCAAGCCAGAGAGGTTCATCTGTATTTACAGCCACTCCCCATTGCTTGAGTGACTGCCTGAGCCTCACCTGTCAAATCAGCGGTGGTGTGAGGGTCTCAAAGGAGCACGAACCCTACTGCAAACTGCATGCTTGGAGCATCTCAGTTGTACATTCTCATAAAACACAGTCCACCCCACGCCTGGTCTGTGGAAAAATCATCTTCCATGAATCGAGTTCCTGGTGCCACAAAGGTTGGGGACTGCTGCTGTAAGAGGCAACAGAAGACTGCCGAGGGCCAGCAGGTGGCGTGGTGGTTAAGGCACTGCATCCCACATGGCTGACTCTGTGGTGGCTTTTTATAGTTCTTTTCTGCCCAGACATTTGTTTCCAGGTTCGGTCTTGGACTTCCCATGGTGTAGGAGAGGAAATGAACAGGGTCAGGATCTGCCAGTTTGGTCTATACTGTGCAAATAAAACGTGTTCATTTTAATGTAACTTATTTAAACAAAACGTATATTACTTATCACTTCTATAGCACTGTCTACTTCCTGTTCCAAGTGCTTCACCAATAGTCTCCCCACATAGAATACCCCATCTGGAGCTATTTGTCAGACCAACATCCAGTGTGACCTGGCCTTGAGCCACCTGTGTTCTGGCCGGCCTCCTCTAATACAGCTCATCTGGCTGAGCCTTCCCTGGGAGTCCACATTCCATTAATATCTCAGTGAGGGTCCCCTAGGACTTGGGTAATCCCTGTATTTCCACCTATGGAGAATTTGAAACTCAACTAGTAGTGTTTTGAGTACTTATGTTGATATCCTTGGTTTCCTGCACTTGCATGGTACCATCACAGCTGCCTTTACAGCTGTTTTTTTCCGTTCCTCGCCATCTGCTGCAGATGCTTTTCTGATGTGTCCAATCGTCAGGGTCAGAGGTGATTTCCAAAGCAAAAATGTCCCCTATGTTCTTTCAGCCATTCAGGAACTATTGCAGTCAGGAGAATCATGCCATAGGGAGTCGTGGGTGTGATATGGGTGTGGGAGTTCTCGTGGCAGAGTGGGGCGCTGGAGAAGGCATGGAGACTCGGGTTCATGCTTTGATTTCTTGGCCAAGTCACCTAGCTCCTCAGAGGCTGCATCAGCTACAAAATGAGCATCACTTAGCAGCAAACGTTTTTGAGCACCTACTATGTCCTGGCATTTTAGTAGATGACTAAGTATCCATTAGTTCATTTAATTAACACAATAGCACTTATAAATGGTTCATTATAGAGAAAGAACTGAGCCCGGAGAAGTGAAATGACCTAAGATCACCCAGCACAAACCTAGATTCATGCCTGCAGACGCAGTAGTTCCATTAGCATGGCAGCTGCCCCTGTCCTAGGCCATTTGATTTCACTGAATGCCATATACGAGAAGGCACCACTGGCTCCTAATCTCTGTGTACAATAAAACTACTGATTTGATATCTTCTTCTTTTTTCTCCTGAGAGACTTTTGCTATAGGGTACATATACTCGCTGGAGAGAAAGAAAGAGACAGAGAGATAGAAAGTGAGAAATCACCCCCAGGTAGTTGGCCATGCTCCAGTCCCGTCTCCTCCATTCTCCTCTTGGGATTTTGGACATGCATGCACACACATCCTATGTGTTTCAAGCTGCCTAGTCTGGGATTCAAACCGAGGTCAACTATATGAAAGTCCAGTGCCTTAGCCACTATGCCACCTGTAGGCCCTGATCTGATATATTCTCCCTGAGAAATGCAGTTGGGTTGCTCATTGGAGGTGGTGGTGGATGTGAGCAGGTATCAAATATGTTACATTATGTGCTGTCCGAAGTCTGGGCAATTCTAGATTGACATTTTAGTAATCACTTTTAAGAAGAAATGTGCACGAAACCTCCTAGGTCTGGCTTCAGATTCTGCAGACAGCTTTTGTTTAGGGGGCGACTGAGAACCAAGGGTGCAGCCCATGTCAACAGCTTTGCTTTCTTTTTAGTCTACTTGCCTGGCAGTCTTCCCAGCTCAGAGGGAGTTAGCATTTAAATGAACAAAATAGTAGAGTGACCACTGCAGACTTTCAAAGTCCTCTATGTCTAGAGAAGAAATGGGAATTCTATGACTGCCATTTGTCATTCACTGAATACGCTGTCCCAGTTTCCCTTCTTTCTTTCTGAAACTCTGGTGAGCACTCACTTTTCTCTCTTGGGACCTCTGGCCACGTTGACTCCTGTCCTAGCTCTATATAAGGGTCTTTCCCAGGGGTGGCGGTCCAGCCTGTGAAGAAGGGAGAATTTAGGTAGGGTTAGGGATTGAACTGTATCCTGAAAAAAAGATGTGTTGAGGTTTCCTAGTTTCTGAGAACGAGACCTTGTTTGGGAATAGGGTCAGTACTGATGTCATTAGCTAAGTTAAGGTGCAGGCATACTGGAGGGAAGGCCCCAATCCAGGATGACTGGGGTCTTTTTTTTTAGAGGTTTTTGCTATAGGACACGTGCGCTCACTAGAAAGACAGAAACAGAGAGACAGAAAGCAAGAAATCACCTTCGGGGGGATGGCCACGCCTCAATCCCTTCTCCTCTCAGGATCTTGGGCACGCACACACACATGCCCAGCATGAGTTTAAGCTGCAGGGTCTGGGACTTGAACCGCGGTCAGCTACATGAGAATCCAGCGACATAGACATTATGCCAACTGCTGGTCCCCAGGATGACGAGTGTCCTTATAAGAGCAGGAGAGAGAGATGCAGGCAGACCATCACGAGAGGACAGAGGCAGAGATTGGAGAGAGGAATCTGGAGGCCAAGGCTTGTTGGGAATGCTCGGAGACTGGAAGAAGCCACAGAGGACCTTCTCCTGCAGTCTTGGGAGACCATGGTGACACCTTAATTTCAGATGTGTAGCCTCCAGAATTGGGGGAGACTACATTTCTTGTCTTTTTTTTTTTTTTTTTTTTTTGCCCCCTAAATTTTACCAAAGGGAGCATGCCCTCACTGGAGAGAGACATGGTAGAGGTTGTGGGGGAGTGAGAAAGCACCCCCTTGGGGGATGGTCATGCTGCGATCCCTTCTCCATTTCTGACTACTGTTGGGATTTTGGGCACACACATGTGCCTGGTGGATTTTTCAAGATGTCACGTCCGGGATTCAAACCACATAGTGATCCATGTGGAATCCAGCTGCCTTAACCACAGTGCCACAGGCTGGCTCATAAGAACGCTTTACTGCTGTTTCAAGCTGAGCAGTTTGTGTTGTCGTGGCAGCCACGGCGAGCTAGCCCAGGTGGACAGGCATGCTCCTTCCTTCCAAGTTTGGCAAGAGCTTCCTAGAATTCGGATGCTGACCAAGCCTAGGCTCTGAGACTAAACCTGATGAAATAAACACTTCCAACATCTTTTTAAACAGTTTTTTTTTTAAGCATTTATTTATTTATTTCTTGAGAGAGTGCAACCCCAACCAAGTCCACTTCCAGTCCTGGTTGGCTGGATCATGGGCACCATGTGCTGGCATGTTCAGATATGCAGGGAGGCCTCCAGGCCTGCATCTGGTCACCACTGTGCCAGGGTGCTAGCCCTCACTGTTCTTCTTTAATCTTGACAAACCGAGGCAAAAAAAACAAGCAAGCAGTCAAACCATCCAGCCACACAGATAAATACACAGCTTAAACTTTTAAAATATAATGTTGTAGACATAATCTGCATTCAGGAGCCAGGGGAGCATTCCTTTATAATAATAACAGCTAATATTTTCTTATTCAGAAGATGTATACCGAAAATTTATTACTATCTACGTGTGGGACTACAGTGATGTTTCCTCTTCTTTTTTTGTGATAATTATAGATTCACATGCAATTTTATTTTATTACTATAGGATGTGTGCACTTACCAGAGAGAGACGGAGAGAGAGGGAAAGTGAGAAATCACTCCCCTGAGAGGATGCCCATGCCACAATCACTTCTCCATTCTCCTCTCAGGATTTAGGGCATGCACACACATGCACCTGGCATGATTTTCAAGCCACTGGGTCCAGGACTCAAACTGCACAATTGGCCACGTGGGACCCAATGCTATAACCACTATACCATTTGCTGGCCCCATGCAACTTTTTGTTTTCTGTTTTCTTTGTTTGTTTTTAATGATAGAGAAAGGGAGAGAGAAAGATAGGTAGACTTTGTTGTTGTTTGTTTTTAAGAGAGACTTTGGCTATAGAGTGTGTGTGCTCACCGGACACACCAGACAGAGACAGAGAGACAGAAAGAGAGAAATCACCCCCTAAGGGGATGGCCATACTGTAATCCCTTCTCTTCCATTCTCCTCTTGGGATTTTGGGTATGCACGCACATGTGCCTGGCATGAGTTTCAAGCCTCCAGTTCTGGGACTTGAACCATGGTTGATTATGTGGGAGCCCAGCCACATAGCCATGACACCATCTGCTGGTCCCAGATAGGTAATTTTGACAGGGTCTTACCATGCCATGATCCTTCACCCAGCCTCCTAGTTAGCTAGGACCACAGATGCACATGTTTGGATTGGTCCAGAGCCCTACTGCTTGTACCCCCACATGCAGTATTAAGAAATAATACAGGGCCAGCCTGTGGCCTGATGGTTAAGGCAGCTGGATCCTATATGGCCAATGGGTTGTTCAAGTCCTGGACCTAGTGTTTTTTTTTTTTTTTTTTTTTTTGTAGAGATTTTCGCTATAGGGTGCGTGCGCTCACCAAACAGACAGAGAGAGACAAAGAGACAGAAAGCGAGAAATCACCCCCCAGGGGAGATGGTCACACCGCAATCCCTTCTCCTCCATTCTCCTCTTGGGATCTTGGGCACGCACGCACACGCGCCCGGCGTGAGTTTTAAGCCACCAGGTCCGGGACGCGAACTGCGGTCAACTACGTGGGAGTCCAGTGACATAGCCATTACACTAACTGCTGGTTCCCGGACCTAGTGGTTTGAAAAACTCGCCAGTTGTGTGTGCGTGCGTGCCCAAATCCGAAAAGAAGGGATGAGAAGAGACTGTGGCATGACAATTCCCCATGGAGGGTACTTTCTTGCTTTTTCTCTGCCAAATGTATATGCCCTCTTAAAAATGAAAAAATATTAATAGTACAAAGAGATTTTGTGTGTTTTTATTATAATTCTGACGTCACGTTTCAGACACAGTGCAGTTTCATCGTGGTGGGCGTCCCTCCTGTGGCACATTTGTAACCACACCTGTCCCCACCCCCCCAGGCCCCTTCACATCCTGGAGCCCTGACGGTCACTAATCTCTTCTTAATCTCTGTAATTCTGAGATTAAGGCTATTTATTGAGCCCTTTTGGGTGCTAGGTGCTGCATTCAGCATTTTTTCATACTCCTGCTGCCGTTGAATTCCTAGAGTCCATGGGGTAGCTGTTAGAACATCTATTTCACAGATGTGGGAATGAGGCCCAAGGAGGTGAAGGAACTTGTGTAAGTCACACAGCTGGGAGGTGACAGGCAGGATTTGTCCCCAGGCCTGTGGGGCCCCAGACTCCTCACTCCTGAGCCAACGGGAAGGCCAACTGGAGGTCCATCTGTTATCTAGGGATTATACAGGCACTAGTTGGTGAACAGATTAAGGACAAGCTGTCCTTCCTTCTCCAGATGTCTCTGCACATCTGCGTGCTGGGCCTCGCCGTGCTCAGATGAGGGGTGAAGAGATCAGCCCAGCCTTATTCTGGGGTCGCTCTCGCCCACTTAACCACACCACGTTCTCATGCTTCAGTGCTTTGCTCTGTCATTTTCTGTGTCTGTACGACTTGTACAGAATATCGTAATATAATGTCTCGTGTTTTCCAACTAGTCACATAATCGTGATATGTTTCTGTTGCTAAATAAGGTTTGTCATGGTGACCTCACATGTTTGGCCACATGCATGACCATGATTCGCTCAGTTGTGAAATGTTTAACCTCTCTTCATCTTTTGCCACCAAACTCTTGGGAATCAGCATGACATGGGGATGGAACACAGGACTCCCACCAAGCCTGGCTTCCAATCTCCGAGTTGCCGAAGAGAAGAACCTTCCTTAACTTCTCTTTGCTTCTGTTTGCCCACAGCACATGAAGCAGTAGTGGTACTACCATCGACCCCGTGGTAGTGGCGTATGACTGGTACTGCAGCCAGGGGCCGCCGTGGGACTGGACACGATAAGGCACTATGTCCCTGGTCCAGTCCCTGTTCAGAAATACCCAGACGGAGGATACGCTGCAATGAATTTGTGTGCACACAGAGATGCCTTTTCTTCCTGGGCAAATTGCCTTAAAATAAAATGCCAGGAATTGAATTTCTAAGTTGCTGTACATTTTATGGCTTTCAACATATATCGTGAATTTGCTTCCCAAAAAGGAAAAGTGCTTCTCCCCACAACGTAGGAGTCCGCTGATGTCACCCAGCTACTGGCAGCACATTCTTGTCATCGGCATGTCTCGTTAACATGTTGGACAGAAGACACTGCAACCTTGGTGTGGGGACTGTCATTTATTTAGGAATGACTGACGCTGAGCTACTTCCTCCTGTGTGTTTCCGGGCCTTCGGGGTGCTCGTGTTCTGCTGAAAGATTTCGTGACATTTGGAATAATATGCTAAAGTAGTTCACCTCGCTTGTTCCTGACCCGTTTTTCTTTAAGTTTTCACCATGCTTTGGTGACATGCCTCAGAGGGAGTGTGCTCCGGTCACTTGGCCTTCAGTGAGGGATGTTTTTCCGGGTTCTACCCAGTGTGGGGTCTAGGATGATGACTCTGACAACCTCTTGGTGTTTACTGAGCACTCACCATGTGCAGGCACTATGGAAGGGGCTGTGCGTCTCTATCTCATGCAATCACTATAAATTTATTAGGTGCTAGAGAGCTACGATTCCTTACCAGAGTCCCTTGAGAAGGGAGCTGTGGGCTGGGACCAGCAGTTAGCGTAATGGCTATGTCGCTGGACTCCCATGTAGTCGACCACGGTTCGCATCCTGGACCCAGTGGCTTAAAACTCATGCTGGGCACGTGTGCGTGCGTGCCCAAGATCCCGAGAGGAGAATGGAGGAGAAGGGATTGCAGCGTGGCCATCCCTCCTGGGGGGTGATTTCTTGCTTTCTGTCTCTCTGTCTCTCTGTCTGTCTGCGAGCGCACGCGCCCTATAGCAAAAACCTCTCAAAAAAAAAAAAAAAAAAAAAAAAAAAAGGAGCTGTGGGCTAAACAGCCCAGATGTAATTTCCACTCCAGGTTTTCTATACCTTGGGAGTATCGTGCACCTGTACCACATATTACAAGAACAGCCTTAGCGAGGTCTGGGGAGAATCCCTACAACCAAACACATGTACATTCCTGCAGCAGAGTGAGTGTGTGTTTCCAGAAAGAGGGACAAATAATGATTATGAATTGTTTCGATTTCAAACTCGTTTTTGCTGACCTGATTTTATTTGTTTAGGTTTTTGCCATAGGCACAAGTGCTCCATAGAGACAGAGAGAGGGAAAGTGATAAATCACCTCCTGGGGGATGACCACACTGTAATCCCTATTCCTCCCTTCTCTTCTTGGGATTTTGGGCATGCATGCATTGTGATTCTCAAGCTGCTGGGTCTAGGACTCAAATTGTAGTTGGCCAAGTGGGAGTCCAGCACCTTAACCACCATGCCACCTGCTGGCCCCTGATTTAACTGGCTAAGAGCTTTGTGCCTCCACCAGCTTTATGACTTGGGGAGGCTCATCTGCCAAGGTCCCTGCCCAAGTGCGATGTAGCCAGGGTCCCCAGCTGGTTGCTACCAGGCCCTGAGCTGACCACACCAGCTGGCAAATTGTGTCCTGCCCCACCTCACGGGGACCGAGGAGCTCTGGAAGACCGGACTTGAACACCAGGCTGAGCCAAAACTCAGCTACAGCAGAGAAGGTCAGGGCTCAGAGGGGGCTGGGGGCTGACTCCATCCAGCCCAGGGTGGGTCTGCAGCCCACCTTCTTCTCTATGGACAACGCAATCTCATGGCCCACTCAGAGCCGCCTTCATGAAGGTCCCCACACCAGTGCCCTTGTGGCCCCTGCTCTCCAGGGGCACTCCCTGGTCCTCACCCTGCTCGGCTGCCTTGGGTGGGTGCTCGTGTCAGCACCAACCCATTTCAGGGTCAATGAAGGGTGCTCGGTCACCACCTCTGGTCCTTTCTCCAGAGGCTGTGAGCTAGACAGCCACCTCTAAATTACGCTGACACCAGCATGTGGCAGCTCAGGCTGGAGTCCTTCCTCTCCGTGGCATCTCCCTGGCTTCCTTGGCCGGTCTATCGTCTCATCACAGTGTGCTGGCCCGGTGTGCACTTGCGATGCATGTGTGTGGTCTGTGTGTGTGGGATGGATGTGTGTGACGTGTGGTGATCTGTGCTCGTGATGGTGCATGCGATGCACGTGTGTGTGGTGGGGATGCACAGTGCTAGTCACTGGAGCGGGAGGGTGGGTGGCAGTGGGTCAGGAGCTGGGCAAATCCCGGGGCTTCCAGGACGGTCACCAGCAAGCATCTCCTCTTGGTCCTAGGTCCCACCAATGCTCTCTTCTGACCCCCTCAGACGGCCGCCTTCGCCTGCCTCTCAACACTGAGTCCACCACTCAGGGAAGATTGCCATTTCTCTCTTGCCTTTGGCATCGCCACCGTCAGGGATGAGGTGGGCAACATGAGGTGAGCCTGTGACCGGAGAGAAAATGGACATGGCCTCCCGAAGAAAGAGCGAAGAGTTCCCTTGTCCAGCACTGCTGGCTAGAGCGTGTCTGGGCCCTGCGTGCCTGGCCATCTCCCCACCGGCCACATTCCTCAGCCATGGGCTGCCCTGGCTGCAGGCCATCCTGCAGGGCAGAGGCCAGAGGTGGGAGGGGCTGGGGCTTGCCAAGTGTGAACAGCCAGTCCCTGCTGGGAGGAACTAACTACGCCTTGGACGCCTTGGACGTGACAATTCGGTCAGCTCCTGGGGTGCCGATTTGATATCCAAGAATGCGATCTGACACCTCCACTGAACATAAAATCAGAGAAGGTGGTGGATTCCAGGAGAGCAGAATAATAGCGATAAAAATGTAACAATAACCGCCAAATGCACACCAGTGAAGGTTTATTGAGTGTGGAGGCACCGGGCTCTGAGCGAAGCAGGTTAATCTCAGGCAGCACAGAGAGGAGAGGACTATTCCCCATCCCCATTACCTACACGGGGATACTGAGGCGAAGGGCGCTCCGTGACTCGGCCGCAGCTCCAGGCAGGTAAGCGGCAGAGCCGGGTCAGCGCGTGCCCCACTGACCGCGGGGCTCGAACTCTTAGTGCCGTGCCAGGTGGCTGAGCTGCCCGACACTCTGGGGCTCCACCCGACATCCTGGTATGTCATCCAGGTCAGAGCTTCTGGGTGGTCCCCAGAGTCGGAACCTGTGCCCATTAGGGCGGGGCTGTGGCACTTCTAGGGGTAGTGGCTCTCGACACTGGGGGCTGAGGGCTTCCAGGAAGAGTTTTCTGAAGGAGGAGGACAGGGCACCGTAGAGGACAGGGGTCACCGCAGAGCTGACGTAGAAAAGCGTGTTGGTCACCATGTAGAAGTAGTGGTAGAAATCGTAGAGCGTGCTGGAAGAGAACCCGGCCACCTGTCAGAGCAGCTGTGTCTTCCTGGCTGTGCCCACCCCTTCCTGCTGGGGAGCCCTCTCCTCCAGGGGCGGGCAAGGAGGGCCCCTGGTCTGCTGTCAGGAGACAGTGGTTCCACGAGTGCCAGCTCCCCTCAGCCGATGTGCCCCACCCACCTCTCGGTTCACTGTCCCGGTCACCCACACGGTGAAGGTGACACGTGTGATGGCTGTAGCTGTCTGCCCAGCTGGCTGGGATGCTGGGAGTCTGGACTGTGGGCGGTCAGGGACGTATGGCTTCACTAAGCGGTGGACGCCATTCTGAGAGGCCACACTCCTGTCACAGAGACCCCCTGTGGTGGGAAGGGCTTGGCATGTGCATGCGTGTGCACACATGTGTGTAAGAACTGCTGCTGGCCCTCGAGAAGGAGGCACCTGTCGGCACGGCTGTTTCCCCGCATCTACATGGCAACCACAGTCTCCCGGGTGCCTGAGTCCCACTGAGGACCAGGGCAGAGGGAGTTCCAGGAGGAAGATGCTGAGCCTGCTCCTCCGCTCTGGCCATGTCGTGAAGCGAGTGCGTGCTGTGGTCTCTGTCTAAGGGGCTTTTATCAGCGGGTCTTCCCTCCTCTTGCCACGTAACAACGTGGCTTCCAGCCTCTTCCTGGCCTGCGAGTTTCACTCTGTCCTATAGTCAGGAAGCCCACAGCTCCTCTTCTTTTTTTAAGAGAGATTTTTGCTATGGGGTGCCCGCGATCGCCAGAGAGACAGAAAATGAGAAATCACCCCCCTGGGAACATGGCCACACCGCAATCCCTTCTCCTCCATCCTCCTCTCAGGATTTTGGGCATGTATGCACACATGCCCAGTGTGTTTCAAGCCTCTGGGTCTGGGACTCGAACCGTGGTTAGCCATGTGGGAGTCTAGCAACGTATTCACTACACCATCTGCTGGTCCCAGGAAGCCTACAGTTCTGACTGCACCCAGAGACCTCTCACATGGCCTCCCCAGGTCCGACAGGTTTCTAGATAATGCTCTGTTACCAGCTGAGAGAGCTTGGGGCAGACTGGAGTAGGACCAGATAGAATGCAAGCCAGAGCTCTGGGGGACCCAGAGACCAAGGGTGCCTCTGGGGAGCAACAGAGACCCCAGCCCAGCCCAGGCCCCCACGTGTACTTCACTTACTCAGTCCACCTGTCCTCGGGGACGTAGCAGAACATGAGCCTGCGGACGTGGTACGGCAGCCAGCAGAGGACATACACAGCCACGATAGCTCCTGCAGGCAGGAGAGAGACAGCGACACACAGAAAGCAAACACGGCCTGTTATGCTGCCTCTGAGGGTGACAACATCACCTCCCCATAACTAGTTCCTGGAGTCAAGGGTTGGGGGGAGTTTCCGGTTATCTGATACATCCCTATCTGCATCTGTTCTGAAACCTTGCATTACCCTGTCCCCGGGAGCATCCGCTTCAACCATGACCCACCATAGATGCTCCCAGAACCTCTTCTCAGCCACTGGCATATCCTCCCAACGCAGGATGGGATGTTCTCACCTGGTCGTGTGACCACATGTCCAACAGAATTAAATGTCTTGTCTGCTTTACGAAGCCACTCCCTCCATTTTCTGATTGATCGATGGCACGAGACCATGACACTGATGAGAGCAGAGACCTAGTTTCTTGCTCAAGCCTCTTGGACCCCAGCTGGGTTAGGGCAGGTGTTTGCAGTGACCTCTGCATTCCTCTGTCTCTTACAAGGTCGCATCTGCCCCTTACTTATGAAAGCAAGAAGACAGGTCCAAGTTGTATGTAGCTGGGAAAGGAGAGAGTTGCAAGGATCCTGGATTTGGGGACCTGGCCTGTCTGAGAGCCCACCTTTCCCATCCCCAGCCTTTAGCTGCTCCTGGTATCCCTCCACCTGACCAGCATCCTGAAAAGTGGCCAGGTCTCCGTTGAGTGGGCCTCTCCCTGGAGCGGGTCAAAAGTTGTGCCCAGAATTCCCATTCTTTCCTATGATGACTCCACTAAACTGTACAGGATGCCCCCGGGGCATAGGGAAAGGGGGCCTAGAGAGAGGTCGTAACTTGCTAAGGGTGCTTGGCCAGGGGTCGGAGGGGCAGCCCTGGCCCGGGGCCCTTCGTCTGGGGACAGCGGGACAGAGGACGTAACTCAGAACCTGGATGCTGCGCTGGAGGCTGCGGATCCGGCTCGCATCCTTGTGTCTCACCAGACTGGCCTGGCCTCCTAGGGAGAGGGTCTTCCTCCTTGCAATGAAGCTGAGCAGACCCTCCTCGCTCAGTAGCTCCAGATGGCTGGTAGCGAAGCTGCCCGGGGCAGAAGCTGCGGGCACCTGGGAGCAGAGGGCCGCCAGGTGGCTCACGGTGACGCTGGTCAGGAAGGCGGTTAGTGCCAAGGGGAGCACGAAGGACACCAGCACATTCACCTGCAGAGGGAATCCCAGTGGGGTGGTGGCGTGCCACGGGCCTGTGACTCTGGGCCCAGGCTGTGCCCCAGGCCCGGAGTGCACCAGGAAGGGGCAGCAGGAGGGTTGGAGAAGGCTGAGGAAATTCTCAGAGAGTAGGAGAGAAGAGGTGAGAAAACTTAGGATTAGCTTAGGATGCTTATTATCTAAATAATAATGGTTCCAGAAAGAAAAGGAAGAACAAAAACAGGAGGGAGAAAAATCATATGATAAAAAAAGAAAAATTCAAGAAATTTTCCCCAAAACTGAGGGAGCCAAGCTACTAGATCAAATGGGTGCCCAGACAGTGGGTGGAAATTAACCTGTAGCGAGGCTCCTCCTTAGGAGAAAGAGAAGCTCTCGAAAGCATTCAAAGGATAAAACACCTCACAGAAAGAGGTTGGAGAGCCAGAATGACATTGACCTCTTTAAAGCAATAGTGGACCCTAGAAAATAATGAGCAAGGGGCCGGCAGGTGGCGTAGTGGTTAAGGGCACTGGGCTCCCACAAGGTCGACCACGGTTTGAATCCCAGACCTGGTGGCTTGCTTTCTCACTTTCCCTCTCTCTCTCTCATTCTGTCCCTCTCTGGTTGAATTAAAGTAAATAAATAAATTTAAATTTAAAAAATTTCTTAAAAAAAAAGAAAAAAATGAACAATACTTTACAATTTCTGGGAAAAAATAGTTCCCACCTTTCATTTTATACCCAGACATATTATGACAAATGTAAGGATAAATAAAACAAATTCTTATTTTACCTCCTGTGGCCATTTTCTCCAGCCTCAGGAGGTGACAAGAACATATCATATCTTCTATCAAAATAAAAGTTTTTTTTAACTTTGTTTATTCATTCATTGATTTTCATTTGACCAGAGAAAGACACACAGAGAGAAGGAAAGAGGGAAAGCAAGCCACCAGGTCTGGGAATCAAACCATGATTGGCCATGTGGGAGTGTCCAGCGCCTTAATCACCATGCCACCTGCTGGCCCTCAAGATAAAGTTTTAAATCAACAATGAAAAAGACCTGGCATCCCAAAACAGGCCTGCAACAAAGAAGCACCCCTAACAGGGCATGGGCACGCCTTAACCCCTTGTCCTCCATTTCTCCATCCTGTTGGCATTTTGGGCACTTGCATATGCCTGGCATGTTTTTTAAGCCACTAGGGCTGGGATTCAAACCATGGTCAGCCATGTCGGATTCAGCTCCTCTAACCGCTAGGCTACAGGGCCAGCCCATTGTGCTGTACCTTTGAAAGGAATTATTATTCACGCTTTTTTCATCTTCATGCACAATGCCAGGGAACAATAAAACACTGTACATGACCCTCATTTTAGCCTGTTTACAGAATCAAACAGTTTATATCAAGGACAACCTGCCTAACTAGTATCAAATTGAAGTTTTAAAGATAGAGATTGAAAGTAAAATATACAGTCATAAATGTGTAATTAGTCTTGGGAAGTTCTGAAATCTTTCTGGGGAAACTCAGGCAGTCCACCTGTTCCAGGCAGTGAGGGGGTGGAGTGGATGGAGCCTTCCTCCCCCAGGGCTGAGCATGGGCGCCTGGGAGTGGGAGGACCCTGTAGGTGTCCTAGAGGGCTGGCAGGGGCTAGGAACGCTCCTCTCCACCCCATGCAGTGGACACCTAGGATCGGGGTCCGCTGGGCAATGACCTGAGCAAGTGCAGAGCACGTTAGCTTGTAGAACCACAGGGAACCTCAAACACTCACCAAGGTGCAGTTCAGCCTCGGAAACATTGGAATGTTCCCCAAGTTCATTCGGGGGATGGGAAGGCGGAGGGGCCGGAGGGGGAGTGAAAGCAAGCTTGAGGGAGGAGGTGAGGCTGCAGCTGCCCTCTGGGAATAGGGCGTGGGGAGGGAATGAGCAGGAGCAAGAGCTGCTGACAGAAAAGCCAGGTGTCAGGCCATGGGGAGAGAGGAGCCAGTGGCATGGGGAGGCAGGGCTGGAGGAGGCAGGGAGGGTGACAGGATGGAGGTCAGAGCCTGGTCAGGCCCCAAAAGAGAGGTCCAGAGTCCTTCTCCCACCCTAGCTACAGGCAGCTCTGCTCCAGGGCCATCTGGAGGCGAGGGCTTCTTCATGTAGGACTTCAGACCTACTGAAAGCAAACCCAGGGACCATGAAACCAGCATGTCCACAGACGTCCCAGGCAAGACCATTCCCAGTAACGGTTGACCACCTCTCTCATAAGCGTAGGAAGAATACAAGCTTTCAGAGGTAATTTTCAATTCAAATCTGGACTCTACCCAATGCCTTACTTTGGCCAAGTCTCTCCCAGTCCTCTGGAAAATGAGGTCATCAGACCGGACCTTCTGGGTGACCTCTAGTGTAGGAGTTGGAAATGTCGGTTCCCAGGGTCGGGGCGGAAGGGAACCCACCTCCCAGCCTCCCTCCCTTACCTGGATGAAGACTTGCAGTGTGACGCGACTCGCTAGCACGGTGCACACGCGCGAGGCGGGCTCCGGATCCCCGCCCGCCGTCTCCAGCTCGTACTTCTGCCCCATGATGACCGCCATGGGCAGGGCGAGGCCGAATGAGACCGCCCAGACGAGCGACAGCAGGCGCCGGGTGCGGCGCGGCGTAAGCAGGCGGCGGGCGCGCAAAGGCTGGCACACCGCCAGGCAGCGCTCGGCGCTCAGGCTGGCCACGCTGAGCACCGTGGCGTAGGCGCACAGCTCGCGCACGAAGTAGTAGCCGCGGCAGCCCAGGTCGCCGAAGACCCAGGGGTAGTGGAACCACACGAAGTTGTAGAGCTCCATGGGCACGCTGACCAGCAGCAGCAGCAGGGCGGCCAGCGCCAGGCTGAGCACGTGGTAGCGCAGGCGCCCGGGGCGGCCGGCCCGCGCCTTCAGCACCACGTGCACGGACAGCGCATTGCCCGCCACGCCCAGCGCGCAGATGAGCGCGTAGAACGCGGTGAACAGCACCTTGGCCCAGAGGCGCGTGTCCACGCCCAGCCGGGCGTCCAGGCTCGACCCCGGGCCGGGGCTGGGCCTCGGGGGCCGCGGGCTGCCCGGCTCCATCCCGCTCCGCGCTCTCACTGCCCGGAGACCGGGCGAACTGCCCGGGTAGCCAGCGCCTCCTCCTCTCTCAGAAGCTCAGCAACTGGAAGGACACGCCCCCGAAGGGTGTCCTAGGGCCAGGGAAGCGCGAGTGCTCGCCTGCTAGGGGCGTTCACATTTCTCGGCTCGGTTCAATTCGGGGAAGCAAGCGGTGGGAAGCGGGCGCTTCTGGGAGCTGATAATCACGCCCTGACCGGACTCCACCACTTACAGCAGTGCGAGCTTGGAAAGGCTTCCGACCTCTCTGAACCCATTTTGGCAACTTTAAGATACTATCAGCACTGCTGAATTTCGTGGCTATTCAGTGAGCGATTGTGTGCGGACGTTCCTGACCTGCAGCAGACACAGGTGCGGGCTTTCGTCATGACGTGGCGGTCATTTGTGCGTTTGGTCCAGAGACAGCCTGAGGTAGAACTTGCCAGCACTTGGACCTCCGGAAGATGGTATGTTCTTGCTAGAGGGTTTCAAAGCTGCGCTGATATCTCAAGGAATCCCATGTCGCTGGCAGACGCATCCTGGGGTGTCATGCCTTCCCAGTCCTTTCAGAGCGTCCTTCTCACGGAGCAGTGGGAGGAAGTGAAAGGAGCGGTGTTTAGCAGGTTTCCAGCCCTTCCTTGGTCTCTTTTCTTTTTTTTTTCTTTTTATTTATTTATTTTTGTTTTATTATTAGCTCACGTAGAACAGCAGAATGTTAGAGCCAGAGCCTATAGACCCTCTCACCTCACCCAGAAGCTCTGGGAGCAGAGTTGGAGCCAGAAGTTGGCTATCCGGATTTTCTTTTTCTCTACAGCAAAGTTGTTATGGCCCAGTAATAATTAGTTTAATCTTCCATCTGGATAGATAATCATACCCACATTCAAACTAAGATTTCATGCATTTATTTTTGCTCTGCTTCTATACAGAAAGGGTTCCGAGACTGGGGAAACAATTGAGAACATCAATGCAGTAACTTTATTTTTTTATGTAAATAATTATTTATTTAACTTTATTTATCATTATTATTTTTCTTAATTTGCTACTGGGCATGTGTACTCACCAGAGAGAGAGAGAGAGAGAGAGAGAGAGAGAGAGAGAGAGAGAAAGCTGCCAGGTCCAGGACTTGAACCATTGTCAGCCATGTGGGAATCCAGCACATTAACCACCATGCCACCTACTATCCCCAGGTATTACTATTCTTTCTACATGGAAGTCTCAGTATATGACCTGAAATTTCAGACAAAGGGAAACATAATTGCCACCACTGGCAGCCCTGCTGTCCCACCTCCACACTTTGTCCCACCTAGCAGCTGCTCAGATGAGAGGGAGAGCCCGGGTGCAGAGGGGCAGCAGAGGGGCCGGGAAAATATACAATGTCATGGGTTGGGAAGTTATTTCAGAGCTCAGGGACAGCCCATTGGTCTAATGATTCAGAACACTGGATCCCACATGGCTTGACCATGTGATTAGAATCCTGGCCCTGGAAACTTGAAAACCATTCCCCGGGTCAGCCAGTGACGAGGTAGTTAAGGTGGTTGGATCCTACCTGACTGACCACGCATTTGGGGTCCTGAATCTGGTGGCTTGAAAAACATGCCAGGTGTATGTGCCTGCATGCCTAAAATCCTGAGAGGAGCCTGGAAGAGGAGAAATTGTGGTGTGGTCAATTCCCTGGGAAGTGCTTTCTCACTTTCTGTCTCTCTCTTCCTATAGTAAAATTTTTCAAAAATAAAAGAGACAAGAAGAGGGGAAAAAAAAAAAAAAGCCCCAAATCCAAACAGGATAGAGAAATGGAACAGAAGGGATTGCAGTGTGGCCACTGCCATTGGGAGGGGAGGTTGCTTTCTCCCTCTTCCTTTGCCTCTCTCTCTTCCTGGTGAGTGCGTGCACCCTCTGACAAAACTTTCAAAAAAATTATTAAAATTGGGACCAGCAGTTAGCATAATGGCTATGTCGCTGGACTCCCATGTAGTCGACCGCGGTTCGCGTCCCGGACCCAGTGGCTTAAAACTCACGCCGGGCGCGTGTGCGTGTGTGCCCAAGATCCCAAGAGGAGAATGGAGGAGAAGGGATTGCGGCGTGACCATCCCCCCTGGGGGGTGATTTCTCGCTTTCTGTCTCTCTGTCTCTCTCTGTCTGTTTGGCAAGCGCACGCGCCCTATAGCAAAAAAAAAAAAAACCTCTCCAAAAAAAAAATATTAGAATTCACTGTCAAGTATCTTTGCTGTCTGTGTCCTTTTTCCTGTTTACATGAGCAATATAGTATATTGCGTTTCTCCTTTTGCTCTCATGTTGGCACTGCAAAGCCAAACCTGCGAATTCCTTCCGGTACCCTAAAGGAGAGCATGCTTTTTCTTCTTTCACATGCATCAGTCATTTCTGCTACATGTGAAGGACAAGGATTGTCTCAAGGCAAATCTCTTGTTCATTTGCTTGCGTTACAAGATAAACTCGTTGCTCTTTTCTTCCTTTTTCTTTTTACATCGTTTTTGCATGAAAGCATGCCTGACAAACTATAATCATTCAGGCCTGGGGACTTGGCAGATATTTTCTCAGAAGTGAATGAATTAAACCTGGCACTCAGAGAACACAGCTGAGGTATTTGGGGAAGTATACGCATAACCTCTGTGCTTTCCAGAAGAAATGAGAATTTGAGAACGTTATATCAGTCACCATAAATCTGAGTTTTGCAACATGCAAACATTGCCCTAATGATGTTGGTAGTGATATTAAAGAATGTGAATTTTGTACAATATATGAGGACATACCCATGGTTGGAAGATCCGTGTAACTCAGTGAGCCAGGATTTTACAAGTAACCAAGACACAACGTTACAAAATTGTGTATGAGTGAAAGATCCACTCAAAAGGGAAAATGAACCAATGAATATTAATGTACCTGATAATGAAAAATTCATTGATACAGTTTTAGTTTCTACCTTTAAGAAATTACTACTTTTTTGGGGCCAGCAGGTGGCATAGTGGCTAGGGCACTGGACTTCTACGTGTCTGACTGCATGCAGTTCAAGGCCCGGACCTGGCGGCCTGAAAATCATGCTGGGTATGTGTGCATGTGTGCCCAGAATTCCTAAAGGAGAATGGAGGAGAAGGGATTGCAGCATGGCCATCACCCTCTGGGGAATAATTTCTCACTTTCCCTTTCTGTGTCCCTGTTATGGCAAAAATCTAAAAGAAAAGGAAAGAAATGACTACTTTTCAAATTTGGTGTAATGTCAAGTAAGAATGTACCCCATTATCTAACAGAATATTCTCTTCCAATTACGTATCTGTGTGAAATGGGATTTCCATCATATATGTCAATGACAGCGACATATCAAAGCAGACTGAAAACAGAAGCAGATGAGAATCAACTGTCTTCACTTAAGCCAGCCAGATATTAAATAAATCAGCAAAAATGTGACACAATGCAAACCATGCTTTTTTTTTAAACTTGGAAAGATGATTATTTTTAATGGAAATGTTTTATGTTGATAGATTTCTTATCATTTTAAATAATTGAAAACTTACATATTTTAAATTTCTTAGTTTTAAGTTTCAAGAGTATAACATTTTTATCCCAGGACTCACTTATCATTCATATGCTTATAAATTAATTTTAAAGTCTATTTATTTAGTTCTTCCTTGAGCAAGAGTTACAGAGAGAGAGTGAGAGAGAGATCCACCCCCAGCTTTGTCCAGTCGTGGATCATGGGCATCCGTGCACCTGCCATGTTTAGGGTAGTCACTGAGTGTGAACATGGAACCTGCCCAAGTGGGTCAGCCCTGCAGGGCATCACATTAATGCTGGACCACCATCGGGCCCCACTCTTAGAAGTGATTGAGGCCCCCTGGGGTCAGCAGGTGGCGTGGTGGTTAAGGGTGCTGGACTCCCACATAGTTGAGCTCGGTTCGAGTCCCAGAACTGGCGGCTCTCTCTCTCTCTCTCTCTCTCTCTCTCTCTCTGCCCTCTCTGGTCAAATTAAAATAAACAAATAAATAAATTTAAATGAAATAAATGAATTCTAAAAAAAAAAAAAAGAAGTGATTGAGGCCCCCAAAGAACTTTTGTTTTTGTGGGCTATCTCTGTTAATATTTATAGCATTACAAATAAAAATTGAGAACTAAAACTAAAACTGTGGAATTAAATTTAAGTTTCTACCAAATCCAAGAATTCCATATGTATGAGTTTTCAATAAATTTTCTTTGAAACAAATAACCAATAAATACCAATAAATTTTAAACTTTTTATAAGCATAGAATATCTAAAGACTGTGGGACAACTACAAAAGGTATAATAGACATGTAATGGGATACCAGAAGAAGAAGAGAAAGAGAAAGCAATGCATGGACGATCTGGATGGTAATGACTGAGAATTCCCCCCCAGGTTAATATCAAACATCAAACTATAGATCCAGAAAATTCAGAGACTATCAAGCAGGATAAATGAAAAACATTATACAAAATAAAACCAAAAATACCTAACAAAAAAAGCTCATTACACTTAATCATATCAAATTCAAGTGGCAGAAAATCAAAGATTAAAAAAAAAAAGGCTTTTAAATAAAATTTGCCATAGGACATATGTGCTTGCCAGAGAGACATAGAGAAAGTGAAAAATCACCCCCTCACCACCAGGCGGTATGGCCATACTGCAATCACTTCTTTTCCATTATTCTTTGGGATTTTGGACATGTGAACACATGTGCCTGGCCTGTTTTCCAAGCCGCCAGGTCAGGGACTTGAACTACGCAGCCATGTGGGACCCCTATGGGTTTGTGTCCCAGGACCTCACTCAGCACAGGAGTTGTGCACGCATGCCTGGATCTGGGCGAGCGGAGGCTGTGGATGGATTACAGCATGAGGACCCCATTGATGGTGTTTGTCTCTTTCTCTTTCTCATGGAAGAAATAAATAAAAACTTTTTAAAGATGGGAAAGGGCCAGAAGGTGGCATGGTGGTTTAGGCACTGGACTCCCACATGGTTGAATGCAGTTCAAGTCCCGGACCTTGCATCTTGCTTTCTCTCTCTTCTCTCTGCCACTCTCTGGTGAACACATGTGCCCGGTAGCAAATTAAAAAATAAAAATAATGATAAACAAATAATTCTTAAAAGAATGGAAAATAGAAGGTGCTGTTTGAGTCTAAAAGCTAACTCCTGACTTGGCCTGGTTGTAGGCAAAGGTGACATCTTGTGGGTTCCTGACAACCGGGGGCTAAGGGAGATGTGGGGGATTTGGCTCGGTCCCGACATGGACACTGGGGAGCCATGGAGTGCTACAGAGCTCTGCTGTGGGAAGAGCTGGCGAGACTGCCGCTGTTTGTCTCAGCTGAAACAGAGCCCCAGCTCTACATCTGTAAACAGTGCTGTTAACGGCTAGCCCCGCGTGACCTTGAGGGTTAATAGTTACTGCTGTCATTAGCAGTTTAATGTATCAGGCGTTGTGTGGAGGACTTCCTGCAGGCACCTCAAGCATCCCAATATTCTAATGAAGAGAGCGCCTACTTACATCCTTATCCCCCCCCACCCCCATAAGGAAACAAGGTTGTTGGAGGTTGAGTGAACTGACCTAAGTCGTAACAGCTTCTTGGGGGCGGAGTGAGACCGAGAGCCTGGTCTGTCCGGTTCAGATTTAACCACTAATCCCAGCTCTCAGGGAGCCCTGACACGGTTAGGGGCCCCAGCAACATCCACATCCTCCTTTCTTGGCACACTGCCCAGCCAGTGCAGGGCCTCCGTGGGCTGACGCAGCAGAGGGACGTGTGTCACTCTGATTGCCCCTTCTCCAACACGTGCAGCCAACAGGGGTGTGGGGTGGGCCTGCCCCAGGCTGGGAGCCCCAGGGCCAATAGGCAGGGCCCCCGGCCCCGTGCACTCTGCGCAGCTCGGCGCTGCACTGTCCTAGCGGGCGGGGTCACGCTATGCGCAGAGCCTTTGCGTGCGCGCGCCTCGCTCAGATGTCTGGCCAGATGCTCGGCGTGACCAGGTGTCATCCTCTCTCACCACTGTCGATCCCGAGGTTCTTCAACTGTCTAGACAGGACCAAGTGACGACAGCGACAGCAGCGGCGCTCCCGCTCCATCGCGGTGTCCCAGAGTGCTGTTATTTTCTCCCTCACACTTCAGGACGTCTGGGCACTCAGCTCAGGCCGCGAGCTATTCTGGTCGCAGCAGTGGGGGTAGTGTGCCTGTCAGCCTCTCCCGGGCACTCTCAGCCTGCAGGGACGTCAGAGTCGGGGTGGCCGGGGTAGTGGGGTCGCAGTCACTCTTCCTTTAATTGATGCATCACGCTGGTGAAGCCACAGGCCGTGAGGGCCACCTGTTCCCTATAAACTGAGGGCAGCTACGCCCATTGCATCAGGTAGAAAACTGTCCCAGGTGGGTGTCATCAGGACTGCCCGGAGGGATGAGGAAGAGGCGCTAGCCCTGGAGGCAGAGACGGCCTGGCTGGGAGGAGGAGAATGGACAGGGGGAAGGACAGGGTGCTCCACAGCATCACGGGCTGCAGGGACATGACAGGGCCCTCTCGCTGACCCTTCTTTCTCTGGGGTGTCTCGTCTTTACGCACAGCCCCTCCCAGGGGGCTGAGCCCCGCTGTGCCCTCAGGCGGCATCCTGTTTCTGGGCGACATTGCCAAGCCCTGTCCCTCAGGTGCCACCTCATCATCTCGCAGCGTGCCCTCGGCCCCAGCCCTGCCCAGAGCTGCTCTCGTACCCTCCCTCCCACCCTGCGGCAGCTCCTCGGAGCCGGTTCCACTGCCGCTTTGGACAGAGAACCTGAGACTCAGGGAAGGACTGGAGGAAAGGCACCATCTCACACATCACTCTGGCCCTGCATGGCCACCTCCGGCTTTGTGACCCGAGGCCAGTTCTTCATGCTTTTGTGTCCTGTCACCCTAGAGGAGTGCTGTGCAAATGACCCACACCTGTGCCCCTCCAGCACTTAGCACAGCTCCTGACCTGTGGGGGGCGTTCTCACCACAGCACGAGGAGCGCAATGAAGGGGCAGCTGGGGCAGGGAGCCCAGCGCGGGGCGCAGTGCTCGGGGCACGGGGGAGAGCACGCGCTCCCAGCTCTCTGGGCTCTGTGGGGTGCTGAGGCATTGTGAGGAGCAGAGAGGACTCTCTGAGGCTTTGGGAGTGCAGCAGGACGGGTTACTGTCTACGAAGCGCCAGTCCCTGCACCTGGCATGTCCAAAGTCCAGGGCATGTGACCGCACCGGCCCTGCCCTTCGACCCTTCCTCTGTCAGGTTCCTCTGGAGGCAACACACAGGTTTGCACTCCAGTTTTGTCTAGGTCAGTTTGACCCTGGGGAACTGATGGGGGAGCCTTGATCCAAGGTGCCCTGTTGCTGGCCTGCAGGGGTTGTGCTCCTGCCCCAGCTGCCCCTTCACAATGTCGGCAGAAACGCATCTTCGGGGTGTTTTGCATCCTGGTGTTGTCAGCCAGTGCCCAGGTGGGAGAGATTTGCAATCCAACACTCTGCTCTTTCTCCGAGCCTTGTGACTTGGCTGGAGCTCCTGGACTGGTGTAAAGGGAAGCACCGCCTGCCCTGGGCTCCGGTGTCGCCCGCCCTGCCCGGCCTCCCAGCTTCTGAGCTGGTGTCGCCTGCCTAGGGACATTCCTCTACTGAGTCTGTGTGAGGAGGCAACCAGCAGCGCACAGGTCAGGCCATGGAGAAACAGGATCAAAACTGGGAGTCCTCGCCGGGCAAGAGTCCTCTGGATTCGGCTTGGTCATGGGTAAGAGCCGGCCATGTGGCCATCTGCAGACACAGTGGCCTCTCCCTCCTCCCTCCCCCTGCAGCCTGGGTGCAGTTCCACTCCTGTTCTGATGGGCCTGGGATCCTTCCGCCCAGAGGGCCCCCTTCAGGATGAGTTTGTGCCTTCCCGTTTCTCCAGATAAGTGATGGGCCAGCTTTGCTCCCGGGGGCTCCTACTCTAGAGGCTGCATTACAGAGGAGGTTTCGGAATTCCTTTAAGAACTAAAGCTTTCCCATTTGCTTAAGATGGAAAATGCATAGTGATTGCTTTGCTCCTCAGAACAGAGACCTGAGATCTTTTGAAGGCTTCCAGCTCATCAGGTTCTGTCCTGGACCTCCGAAGTTTTTAGTGTCTGTGTGTCTGTGTGCAGATGAGGAGAGGCGGACGTTGAAGCGACTCCCCAGCTTGGCCATTTAACCAGTGCTGTCTCAGACTACACGCTGCGTGTGATGAGGGGCTTCCCTGGACTCCCCAGCTGCTGGCACTAGTACCCAACTGCCCATTTCAGAGCTCAACCTAGGTGCCAGGGCCCTTCTTATGGGGGTGCTAGGAATGTGCTCAAAGCAGTTTTCCCAGCAAGGCCCGAAGCAGGAGTGCAGGGGGTCCAGGTGGCACTAAGTGGCGGTGGGTGCTGGGGGCAGGGCCTGGCTAGAGTCCAGGACTGTGCTATATAGGCCAAAGAGCAGGGCATGTGACCGCAGTGGAGATAAGGTGTCAAACCTGCACCAAAATGGTGCATCTGGGCCACTCCATGAGACGTTTTGCTCTGGTCTGCTGCCGAAGAAGGTTCGGCCGGCACTGGAGGGAGAGTTCAGCACTTTGGGGGAGCAGGGAGCATCTGGGGCTCTGCACCCTAGGGAAGAGGCGTGAGGGTGTGGCAGGCACCCGGCTGACGGAGCCTCCTGGCTGCTGGTCCCTCCCTACACCTGTCACTCCAGTTAGCTCCATCCAGCGCCATCCCAGGGTAGCACATTTCCCTCAGGCAAGAGGCCCTGCTAGGGGGTGCTGCAGGCGCCCGGGGTGAAATGCTGAGAGTGTGGGAGGGTGGCAGAGAGAGGGGGGCTCTGCATCTGTAGATACTAAGTATGGGAACAGGGCCGCTCCTCGAAGGGCTACCCAGAGGAACGACATCCACACAGATTAGGTAGATTATTTGTGGTTACTCAGGGGACCTTACTGAGAGGGCTTCACCCCGTTTCCATTCCTGGAAGGTCTCATATGTGTGATGCACGTCACTGCCTGGCACGATGGGGCCTTGCACTCGCGTCTTCCTCCTGGGCAGGTGTGCACCCCCCCACAGCCCCACAGTGACCAACATGCCCCACAGCCCAAGATGCAGAACTCATGTCCCTGGATCTCTCTTAGACTGCCCACACAGCTCAGAAAACCGGCTATGAAGTTGAGACTTGCCCATAGCAACTTGGGGGTTCATGGAAGGTGGGGATGGGAACCCCATTTCTTGGGGCAGAGCCCTCATTCTTTCCTCCTGGGCATCCTCATAGACTCTGTAACCTGAGGAAGCTCTAACTTAATATCGGTTTTCCACTTGTATGTTTATTACGTTTTTCCCAGATTTAAAAACATGCTCATTATAGACGATCTGGCATATACAGGAAATTGTAAATAAGATACTAAATGTTTATTGTTCCACTGCCTGAGGAGCCTGGGAACTTTGTCAACACGGTTATGATTCATTCCCTGAAAGCGCCTTGTAGTTAACCGCAGAGAGGGTTTCAAGACCACGTCCTGGCCCCTTTTATCCACAGCTCTCGCAGCCCCCACACCTCACCCCTCCTGCCCCATCCTGTGCCGGGCAAATGCTCGTAGACTGAAGAACCTGGAAACACCAGACTGCAGTCCTCCAGCGGTCCCTTTGTTGTCCCACCGTGGTCTGGGTGTGCCTGCTGGCCACCCCGTAACCTCCTGCCTGAGCAAGACAGGCCCAAGGCACAGGAGGGGAGCTGGCCTCTTCGCCTGAAGCGGTGGAGCTGGTTCCCGGCAGGGTGTCAGTGCCTGGGGGGGGTCTGAGGGCGGCTGGGGGCCTGGTCTAGCTCAGGGTTGAGCCTCCTGTGCAGGAATCTGACATGCTGTGCTGGGGTGCAGCTGCAGAGCCTGATCCTCGGAGCCTGGGGGAGTTCTAGCAAGAGGAGCAGCCCACTCCACTGCTGGGGGCTGAGTCCAGAGTAGCCCCCAGGTCAGGGAGGCCAAGAGCAGGGCGTGAAGCCGAGGGACTGCGACCTGGTCAGGCAGAGCCCCAGTGGACAAACTCCATGCAGGAAGGCTTGGGGAGGCTGCAGGAGATCTGGCTTGGCAGGGCTGGGAAGGCAGGAGCTGCAGCTGCCTTGGCTGGGGGCCCAGGTGGGGCTGGTTGCTTCTGGGAAGGGTGAGAGCAGCTCAGCCATGGGCTGTTTTTGCTCCTGGAGCTGGGGAAGGGCAGCTGGCAGCAATGTGAGGCCCGGAGGCACCTGCTAAATTGGCACCCTCGACCGCAGCCATTCCAGAGACTCTGGGCTGTCTCAGGGCCATACACTTTTCTGGGCCCTGAGTATGTGGGGAGCCCTGAGGGAAGTGGGGAGATGGGTAAGACCTACCCTTCAGAAAAGGTCAAGGCAGAATGTGAGTGGGTGAAGCTGCCAGCCACTGAGGTCACGGGGCACAGATCAGGAATGACTGCCTGGCAGGGCCAGGGAAGGTGTCTCTGAGAAGCTAGCATTTGAGCCGGTCTTGGAGGACGAGTAGGATTTCAACCAACAGAACCAGAGGGGGTGGGGCCTCCAAGGCAGAGGATCAGCTGGAACAAGCCTGGAGTCTGGGAGAACAGGGCGTTCCCCTAACGCTGAGGCCACAGGGGTTGTTCTTTAGGTATTTGGGGTTTTGTTTTTCCTTAATTGGGGTGTGCACAGTGACATTCACATTGGCCAGGCACCAGGCTATGCCAGGCAGCGAGCGATCACTGGCTGAGTGGAGGCCAGGGTGCAGGGGCCGGTGGCCTGGGCTCACAGCCTGCCTGGCTGTTGGAGTTCTGATTGGGGGAGCCTGTGTTTTCTCGTATGCAAAATGAGGCCTATGCTACGTATTAACGCAGTGCTCACAGGTACTGAAGAACCCCAGCTCATGATCCGGTTATGCCCTGGCCAACGGAAGTTGAGTATATCATTAAGTAGTCACGCATTGTACTGCACAGTCCCGACTGTCCACCCTCGTGGTCACGGGTTGGCTGGGCACTGTGGCTGCTTCTGGGAACTGTGAGAGAGTATCTAGCTACACATTGCTAGTTCCAGAAAAGATCAAAATTTGAAATATGGTTTTTCCTGAACTTGTATCATTATCTCACCATCACAGAGTTGAAATATCACAAGTCGAACCTTTGTAAATTGGGGACCACTTGAAAGATGATAGCTATCATTAAAACTAGTACTCCTCCTGGAAAAAGATGGCCTGTGGTGAAGGTTGGGCTGTAAGTGTAACGATGACCAGAGATCGAGCCGTTCACACTGCCCACTGGACTTAGCACTGCAAGGAGGACATGCAGAAGCCAGGGCTCTCAGCCTCCTGCTGCAAAGGCAAGCTCTGAGTCCACCTGTGGCCAGACATTTGTCATTCAAGGCCTGTCAGAGCCGGCCCCACCTTCCTGCCCTAGGTTTCGTGCTCTCCTTTCACCAGAGCCACCTGCTGCCCCCGCAATGTGCCTTTCTTCAGAGGCATTGAGGCAGTCCCACTCTCTGGGCCTCCAAAGAGGTGGCCATTGAGGATCCCCAGGCTCATCTTGTCACCTCCAATCTTTGTAGGCTTTGGGGTGGAATTTGGCCCTAACTACCCAGAACATAGGTTTTCTACCTGGACTCCTTTGGTCCCACCAAAGGCCACAGGGCTGGACAGATGCTGGGTGATACCTTCCTGGGCCCCTTTCTTTGGGGGCTGATGAGGGCCACAACCCTGACGGTGGCAAGGCAGGAAGGACAAGTTCAGGGAAAGGGTCAACCCCCTCCCATGCCGAGCCTGAGCCGACCTGGACACCTGTGTTTGTTACCCACCAGGTCCCAGGAGGGCTCTCAAGGAGCTACCAGCTCAGGTCAGCCCTGAAAGCATCCCCTTGGGGGTGTGTGTCGGGGGAGTTGGGGGCCTAGAGAAAAGCTGTCAGAGCAATCTCCCCAGGCCTTGGTGGGAAAGCAGCTCTTTGGGCTTCTTGATTCCACCTGCGAGCATCCGGGGCCCACCCTGATCCACCTCCAGGTGAATGATGGGGCAGCCTGGGGTGCCCCCTGGAGGTCATACTCTGCCACTGTAAATGGGAAAACCACCAGTCCTCTACACAACCAAGTGGCCTGAGGGACAAGAAGTGAGGATGATCAGGTGGCTCAGTGATCCAAAGCTGATGATCACAGGTGGGCAGCAGGCCAGTCCTGTTCAGAACGCCTGACCATTGCAGTTTGCTGCTGAGCTCCTCGCAACAGGTGGCCGCCAGGGCACATTCTGCGTCTTGCACAGACACAGGCCTTCAGCCGTCTCCTCAGAGGATTGGGGTCTGCGAGTCCAAGGCCTGGCTCTGATGCCGCCATCTCCACAGACACACAGTTAGTGGTTGGGTTGGGGCTCCCATCCTCCTGCTGGGGAACTTGCCTTGTGCTCGTCATGTTATTTTTTTGTGACACTGGAGTGCAGGGGACAAGGCCCTGGATGCTGCTTTGATGTGGTCCAGCTGGCCTCCTGCTGGATATTCTAGTATTTATCTATCCGTCTTCCTCTCCCATTGAGGCCCTGAGCTCCGAAGGGCAATGAGGGTGTCTCCATCTCAGGGTCCCCAAGGCAGGCCCTTGTCACCTGCACGTGTGGCCTTGTTTGCCCAGTCAGTGGGGCTCACGCCCATTGTCCTGATGTAGTTACACAAAGCCCCCCTTCTGTGCTCCAGGCGTCCAGAATGGGGCCCCACCCTACTTAGCACATGCCTGTGACTTTAGAGCCCTCCCTCACCTACAGCGTGTTCCCAGAAGTCCTTTCTCACCAGCTACTTGGTGGGGGAGCCCTTGTAGTCTCCCCTACTTCTCTAGTCAGGGCTACAGCAGGTGTGGAAGGCAAAGCCCTAAACAAGGTTCTTCTCTGAGAGGCTTGGTTTCCCTGTCTGTGACTGTGAGGCTCAGTGAGCCCTGGGACGTGGAGCGCTCCGCAAACCATGACGCTCCCTAGTCGAGTAGGTCAGTCGATGTCTGTCCTGCAGAGAAACACGTGGACCTCGAGCTGTAGCCAGCAAGCTAAGACCCATGTACAGTAGTGTGGACCCCGCAATGCGTCACGTGGAATCCTGTGCTCCCATATCTACATACTGCTGCAGAAAGTATAGTGTCATTGAAACGTCCATGTGAAGTTTAAAGTTTGTGAACCACGGGCAGGTGTCATGCTGGTTTTCGTTAATCTGGTGGTAGCCCCAAACCTGATCCAGCTTCTGGAGCTGGAAAGCTCACCTTTTCAAGCACTAAGGATAATTTCCTCCTCCCCCCCAACCTCTGAGCCAATGCCCACCCACTCCCTCTCAAGTCACCACAGGCTCCTTGCAGCGTGGTTTGAGCCTGTCTGTCTCTCCCACTCTGGAGTCCCAAGCTGGAATTTTTTTTGAAGTAACATGGAGAAACAGTGTCCTATTTCAGATAAGAGACCTCAGACTTTCTGCACGGCAGTGTCTGGGAGGACCCTGTTTTCATGTCTTGTTCGGGTCTTCAGGCCCTGCCTGGTCTTCATTCACGCATGAAAGTGCAGTTTCGTGGAAATGATCAAATGCGCTAGATGATGAGTAATATCTCATTGCTGTCACTTAGGTCAGTGTATTCCCACAAGTGCCCTCCGGGGGACGCTGCCACTCCAAGACCCAGCTAGGACACACTTGGGTAGGGATCTCTTTGCCTCTGCTCCTTGCCAGCAGGGGGCAGGATAGGGAAGAGGGCTCGACCAGTGGAAAACGGGTTACTACATGAAACACTTTAACAGTAAGAGTTTTGCTGAAATTCTTGAGTGACTTCTCTTTATCAAAGAATAAGTTGATTTGACTTTTAAAGTGGCTCACAATAAAGGAGAAGGGGACTTGGCTAGTGGAAGCCTTCGCCTGACGTGACCTTGCAGAAAGTGAGTTTATTAATAGATATTTGATAGACACTTCACAGTTAATGGTGAAGTGAGAAGGGATCAAGTTTCTGGTTTTTATCCAATTAGAAATGCTCCACAGGTGAGAGGTCACCAGATGGAAAGGGAAAGAACAGCAAGGCTTAGTTAGGTCCTGAACACTGAGTCTGAACAGCCACCGGTGTAAACAAGTCTGCAAGCCTGTGAGCCATTCCCGACCTGTGGACCACTCAGAGTGCTTCCAAAATGCAGACGGGCCAGGTTATCACTGCTTTCACTTTCTGTGTATTTCGTATGTGCCACCTGCCCTGTGAGGCATTGCCATGTTTTGTCTCATCAGTCCTGATGAGAACCATGTAGGGGGATTATTAGCCTCTGTCCATACACAGAGGAGCGCAGGGAGGTTAATTAACTGGCCGAGGCCTCACATGCAGCAGTGAAGCTGTAACTTCACAAGGGCCTCTGGCTTCCACAGATCCTTCTCTCTACCGGAAGTGCTGCCTTTCTGTCTTTCTCTGGAGAGTCGGTTCTCCCAGCACGTGTCTGTGCTTAGCTCTGACACTTCGGGTTAGCGTCTGTTCTCCAGCAGGGACTGTCTCACTGGGATGATGCTCATTTTCCAGCTGACCTTAGTTCTTCATGCCTCTTTGTAGGGAGTACAGGTAGGGGGGAGGTAAGGAAAGTAGGAGAAGAGACTGTGCTCTCCCTAGATCCTGTCTTTGGACACTTCATGGATGACAGAAGACTTGATGCTACTGTGCAAGGGACCCTCAGGTGCTGGCGATGGATGGGGCCTTCTGCCTGGCCATGTACTCTAGCCTTATACTCAAAGTCAGGATGCTCTCTTCTTCACCCCGTGGGGATCTCTATACACTCTCAGTCCTGGATAGCAGAATCACTTACAGAGCCTCCAAATAATACAGAACTGCATCTATGGAGGGGACTCCAGGCCCCTCTATTTCCTTAAAACCCCACCAGTGACTTTTGGTCAGAGATAAAAAATAGCTCTAATGACATGGGTCTACTCAAGTTCTCACCAAAAGGCTCTTCGTACTTAAGGGGCAAAGCTGCCTTGTTCACAGGGCTCCCCCCCACCTCTGTATTGGTGAACTCTACCTTGTCCTTCAAAGTCTAGTTCCCATGTCACTTTTTCGCAAATCATCTCTTTGACTCTTTGAGACCAATGAATTCTACTTTGCTCTCAGTTGTCATTTTTATCCATCTATCAAAGCAATGAACTTGTATTTGTAAATTGTGCAGTGTTTGTTTTCCCTACTAAATTATGAATTTCTTAAGTGCAGAAACTGGCTATGGGCCAGCTGGTAGCATAGTGGCTAAGGCAGCCGAATCCCACGTAGCTGACTATGCAGGTCCAGACCCAGAGCCAGTGGCCTAAAAAACATACTGGACCCATGGACATGTGTGCCCCAAATCCTGAAAACAGGAAAAGATAGAGAAGAAGGGATTGTAGCATGACCGTTCTTCACGGAGTAAAGCAACTCTCTCTCTCTTTGACAGAAATTAAAAAAAAAATCTGGGCCCTGTATGTCTCTGTTTCCTAGCACCTGACAATACCTGGGTTGGACAAGAGGCTCAGAAAATAGATGTGGGAGGTCGAGCAGCTGTAGCTGTGGGTAGCATGACCCGTTTAGAAAACAAAATCGACCTGTTCGTTTTTGTTTTGTCATTGTTCTTAGATGATCCCATATTTAAAGAAGTTTTAGTTTATTTTATAATTTCTTCTTTGTATTGAATTGTACATCTTCATGGGGTACAATGCGGTTTTTCAAAGTATGCATATAGTGTGTAATAACCAAGTCAAAGATAGTACCATATTCATTGTATTTAATAAAGAACATCATATTACATTTTACAAAATTTACCTCTTGTGATGCCAACTCATGATCCTCGCTGGACCCTCTGGCGTGTCACAGCATCAGTTATTTTTTTAAGCTGACTACTGTACTTCTAAGATATACAGAAAGTGTTCCTGACTCTAAGTTTTCTTCTTTAGGCTAAAATTACCCAGCCTCATTCACCAACTCTTTGTCATGAGACATGATTTTGAGTTCTATTAACATCCTATTTTTATTTTTTGGGAAAACTCCAGTCTGTCAGTGTCCTTCATAAGGCTTTGTATGACTACAAAAGAATACAATGGGTGCTGGCCTGCCTTGTTCTGTATCTCATACGTTTCTTACTGTTTTCTAAGATGACAACATTTTATTTTTTCATAATAATTTCTAGTGGCTAAGGCTTCCCCATCTAGACGTTTTGAGCCTTAGCATATTTGTCTTCAATGTCATCATATTGGTTTTAGACCCATAAAAATTCTTTTGGCTCTTGATTCTGTTATCCAACATATTAATGCTGTAATAGTTAAAATTTTCATGTATTTGCTTTCCTTTCCTGACTTCTGTTGAATTGATCGTTCAAAAAATATTTTTTCATATACCCTTTTCTGTTTTCCTCAATGCATTCTATAACTACAGATTAAATTTCTAGTCTTTTAGAGGTTCCTCTTAACTTTTAAAAACATGCCTATTTAACAATTACTGTCTAATGCAGTTTTAAATTGTTTATTATTTCTATACTCTTACCAGACAGGGCCTATACTTTAGCTTACTTAATAACCATCAAATAAAACCCCATTTTGTTGGTCTTGTCCAAAGTTTTTATTAAAAAAAAAAAAGGCCTAAAACCTTCAATCATTGTCTTTTTGTAAAAATAAAAAATTGAGTAATTAAAGTGTCCAACCTTTTATATCCATATCTGTACTATCTGCTATTGCTTGTAGCCTACACTTTCTGGGCTCACGTTTTTTCTTGCTGGTATACATCATTGGATAGTGCTTCTCATGAGAGTCTATGGAAAATCAATGTCTTTAGTCTTTGTACATGTGAAAATATCTTTTTCTTGAATGGTAGTTTAGCTGAGTATAAAATACTAAGTCAACAGTTGTTTTCCCCTAGTATTTAAAAAAAGATTAGTCTCTGTGAACTTCTCAGTTGTATACTTAACTACTCATCTTGCTATTTCACGACAATGTGTATAGAAGTAGAATTATTTTTATTTACATTTCTCGGTGCTCAGTCTGCTTCCAGGCACCACTCATGTCATTCATCAATTTCAGAAGATTCCAAAATACCTCTTCTAAAGCTCCTTCTCTGTGATTTCCATAATTCTCTTTTCTGAAAAACTTTATTAGGCACATGTTTTAGCCTCTCACTGTGTCTTCTGTGTCTCCTAGATGTGGTTTATTCATTTCATTGTCTCTTTGAGCCACTGGGGTGGTTAAATACTTCCTATATTTTACTTCATTAATTCTCTTCTACTGTTTCTTATTAGATTTTACCTACTATATTTATATTTTAATTTGAATGTCTATATTTTTCATTTCTAAGATTTCGAAGTAGTTCTTTTCCCCAGCTACTGGTTATAATATCATTGTGTAGTTTTCTCTTCTTTTCCTAAATTTTTTCCTAAATTTTTTAAGAATTATTTTATCTAACATTATTTATTTATTTTAATTTGACCAGAGTGAAAAAACAAAGAGAGAGAGAAAGAGAGAGAGAGAGAGAGGATAGTGAGGAAGCAAGCTGTCAGATCCAGTACTTAAACCATGGTCAGCCATGTGGGAGTCCAGTGCCCTTAACTACCACACCACCTGCTGGCCCCTGTGTAATTTTCATGTCTTTCTGTTTCATAACTTCTATTTTTAGCAGTTTTTCCTTACTGATGTCCTTATTCTTACTTAAGAGTCATTGTCAGTTTGCTCAGTGAAAGGACATTGGTGTGAATCCACATTCCAAATACTTATTTTGTGCACTGCTTTTATTAGCATTATATTTCTTTGTAAGTGTAGCATATTTTTGCTTGAGGACTCATTCTGAGTGCATTTATAAATTGTTTTGTTGTTGGTTTCTTCTTCCTTTATCCCCCCATCCTACCCCTACTCCTTTCTTCTCTGACATCAAAAGCTGGGTGGGTTGGGAACCAGCAGTTAGCGTAATGGCTATGTCGCTGGACTCCCACGTAGTCGACCGCGGTTCGCGTCTCGAACCCGGTGGCTTACAACTCACGCCGGGCGCGTGTGCGTGCGTGCCCAAGATCCCGAGAGGAGAATGGAGGAGAAGGGATTGCGGCGTGACCATCCCCCCTGGGGGGTGATTTCTCGCTTTCTGTCTCTATGTCTCTCTCTGTCTGTCTGGCGAGCGCACGCGCCCTATAGCGAAAAACCTCTCCAAAAAAAGAAAAAAAAGAAGAAGAAAAAAAAAAAAAAGCTGGGTGGGGAGACATGCCCAGTCTACGTTTGCAGCCCCCACTCCTGCCCACCATCAGGCACAGAGGCTGGGCCAGCGCTGAGCCTTGTCATAGCTCTCAGGGCTCTTGTCTTGAGTGACCTTGGGGACATTTTATTTTTATTTATCTTTTTTTTTTTTTTCCGGAAACATGCAGACGATTTTTATTTATCATGAGTGTTAATACTTGTATTTACTTGTCAAAAGAGTCAGAGAGAGATGTGCAGAAAAGGTGTTAGTAGAGTCCAAGCATTTAGCACATTTAGTACACAGTAGGTTGCTTGATAAGGATATGTTGTATTTCTCAAATGTCGGCTTGGAGAAATGTCAACAGTAGATTGCCAGCTGGCCATTTTTATAAAACATAGATGCCTCTTTCGATTGTTATCCTATTTTTGCCAGTTAAGGGTTTTGTTTTATTTATATATATATATATATATATATATATATATATATATTTTTTTTTTTTTTTTTTTTTTTTTTTTTTTTTTTTTTTTTTGGTTCTCTTTAAAGGTCAGTTAGTCACACCCACACCTCCTCCACAAAACAGCAGAGTAGTGTTCTTACTAGATGTTTCTAAGACTGAACAGTTCCATACAAAGTGTGATAGGACCTAACTGGGGAGATGCAGAACTCACCGTCCTCCAGGGATAACCACTCCATAGCTGTGGTTGACATAGGGGACATTTTCAATGCAGGCTGTGAACCAGACCGTCCTTAGTTTGTTTCTTGGTAAAAGGTTGTGCTGTGGTTCTCCAACAGCCCCGTATAGCCGGAGCCCTAAGCAGTATGGTTGAGGACATTTAAAGTCTCTTTTTGCCAGCAGCATAAATCCTTTCCCAGAACTGCCTTCAGTGTGAAGCCCAATGCCCGTCTTCTGGGTTCTCATCGTTCCTCTGCAGGCGCTAAATCCAGCTACACGTCTGCCTCGGGACCAGAGCCTGCTAGGCCTGTGGCTTTAGGTCCGTTTGCACCTTTACATTTCTAACCTGTCTTTGGTTCATGAAAACACTGTGCTCGAGCCTCACCATGTCATTTTTGTTCTATCTATATACTTTTGGAGAGGAGGGAGTGATTCAAAGTATGAATCCACTACACCATCTTGTGCCCAAGACACAAACATGCTGTCTATCCCAACCCAGTACTGATAAGCGGTTGAAGAAGGAAAGAGCAGGAAGAGGGCCATGGGCATGACATAGTCAGCTTCTCTCAAGCAGATTTCCACATTCCTTATTATTGGTAGTTTAGGGGCCAACAGGTAGTGTGGTGGTTAAGGGCACTGGGCTCCCATATGGCTGCCTGTGGTTCGAGTCCCAGAATTGGCGACTTACTTTCTCTTTCTCTCTCTCTGTCCTTCTTTGGTCAAATTAAAATAAATAAATAAAACTAAATAAAATGATTATTTAAAAAAAAAAGAATTGGTAGTTTAGCTGTTCTTGCATATAATATGATAACCCAACCCAAGTTACCGCACCTTTCCTTCAGGGCATCATGAAAGATTTTATCAAATTTCTCGTTGAAACACTGCATGCTCTGTGTGCGCTACTCCGTTAATCTGCCAATCTACCTACTCTGTGAAGAAGGAAAGCGTTTTCTTTGGCAGAACTCTTCCCTGTGAATTCTGGTGGCCTCCACTTTCTGACAGGCTGAAATGCCCCTCATGTTCCCAGACCAAGAACATTTACCTGGGGGTGCACAGAATAAGGTCCACGCACTGAACTAACCTGCGTGTCCTAAGGAAATGCTGGCGTATTCAAAGCAAAAAGGCATCCCTGTTCTCCCCACCCCAAGCCCCGCACCCCAGGATTTTGGATATGTCTGCTTTCTGTGAAAAGGCCACTAGAACATTTGGTTCCACTTCCTCTCTTTGCTTTGGCTCTTGCACTCCTGCCTGTGTGACTTCAGTAAGTCGCTGTGCACTTGAGTGGCCTCATCTGGTTGTTATGAGGATTAAACAACGCAATGCAGTGCTTCCCAAATACCAGAATCACCCGCGAACTTTGCAAAGTCCCAGAGCTCCACCCTGAGAGAGTTCCATTCTGCAGATCTGAGTGGTGCTTAGGGATGCATAATTACAGTGAATTCTCCAGTCAGTTCTGACGAGCAGCCGGGGGCAGATCTCGTGGCAATGCCGTCAGTGCTCAGAAACAGTGCTAGGAGCTCGGTAAGTGCCTGCACACGTGTGCCTCTCGTTTCCCTTTTCCCTGGTCCCCTTCTCTGCCTCTTCCCTGGGCACACAGAAATCGGTTTGTGCCACAGAGAAAAGCACAGGATAAAGCTCATTAAATCGCTCTTTACCAAAGGTTTTTTTCCTGGATAAAAGCAGTCAAAAGGCATGGTGATGCTTAATGTTTCCTTTAAGTCTCACCCTCATTTATCAAGCCATTTCCCTGTATTAAACCCCATGGTACAGATCTACACAGGACCCTGGCCCTGGCCCTGAGATCACAGCCTGAGAGATGTAAAGTGTCGAGACTAGTTTAAGTTGAAGAGAAGTACTGTTTTTGGGCAGCAACCGATCAAACCATACCCCAGACTTTTTCTCTGGGCTTAATCCCGTTGCAATGGAAAGAAAGCCTCTAGGTCTTCGTGTCGGACAAGGTGGATACAGTAGGTGGCGCTAGAGAGTCAGAAACAGAGAAAGCAAAGCGCTTGTCCTCAGGTTTCATCGGCGGGGTTAGAGCCGGCATTGTCAGGGCTGTGCACCAGAATCAACTGAGCAACTTGTTGAAAAGGAAAACAATAGCATCCCCATCCGCGGCCTGGACGTTTCTGGCATCGCACGTGGGCGTGACTGGCAAGCTGCCCACGTGATTTGGATGGGCGGCCAGTTTGGGGAAACACTGAGCTAGAGATTCTAGAATGACGGCAGTGTGAGTGCGGCATTGTGCTGAGTGGTCTGGCCCGCCATCTCAGTCTGAGCAGCCGACCCCTGTGCTGCTCACGGGGTGGTCCCCAGACCAGCGTCTGCTCAGCCTCGTTCCGGAGCTGTCCAAACAGGCTGACTCTCCGACCTCACCCCTCACCAGCTGAAGCAGAACCTGCCCTCTTTTTAAACATCTGTTTTTATGTATTTTATTTTTAATTGACATTGATTATTGTACCTATTTATGGGGTACAGTGTAATGTTTTGATATGTGTATAAAATGTGTAATGATCAGACCAGGCAATTAGCATACCCATCACCTCAGACATATACTATTTCTCTGTGCTTAGAACATTCCAAATCCTCTCTTCTAGCTAAAAGATACAGCATAGGGGCCAGCAGGTGGCGTGGTGGTGAAGGAGCTGGAGTCCCACAAGGCTGACCACAGTTTGAGTCCTGGACTTGGCAGTTTTCTTTCTCACTTTCCCTTTCTCTCTCTCTCCAGTCAAATTAAAAAGTAAATAATAACAAATAAAAACTTTTTAAAAGATTTTTTTAAAAAGATACAGTATATTATTAACTGTCCATGATGGAGCACAGTCAGGAGTTTCCTTGGAAAATTAAAAATGAACTGTATGGTCCAGTGCTCTACCTACTGGCAGCGAAATCTGTGTATTGAAGTGAGGCCTGCATGCCCAGGTTTCTTTCTTTTCTTTTCTTTTTTGGAGAGGTTTTTGCTATAGGGCATGTGTGCTCACCAGACAGAGAGACAGAGAGACAGAAAGCAAGAAATCACCCCCCACGATGGCCATGCCACAATCCCTTCTTCTCCATTCTCTTCTTGGGATCTTGGGCACACACGCACACACGCCCAGCATGAGTTTTAAGCCACCGGGTCCAGGGATCAAACCGTGTTTGACTACGTGGGAGTCCAGTGACATTGCCATTACACTAACTACTGGTCCCTGCACGCCCAAGTTTATTGTAGCATTATTTGCCATAGCCACGACAAAAAATCACCCTGAGAAGCTACATTCTTTTTGTTTGTTTCTGTTTTAGGTTTTTGCCATAGGGTGTGTGTGCTGACCAGACAGAGACAGTGAGAGGGAAAGTGAGAAATCATCCCCCGGGGAATAGACATGCCACAGTCTCTTCTCCTCTCAGGATTTTGTGTGGGCATGCACATGCACCCACTGTGATTTTTCAAGCCACCAAGTCCAGGACTCAAACCGTAGTCACCCATGTACAAGTCCAGGGCCTTAACCACCATGCCACATGCTGGACCCAGAAACTGCATTGTTAATGAGAAGCCCCTTGGGTGGCTCATAGGTGTGTTTGGTGTGGGTGGTCAGCTAGCATAGTGCTTCTCGTTTTCATCTAGTCCTGCCCCTAGGATGAAAGCTCCCTGAAGTAGGGACTATATTTTTCTCTTGGTGCCTCTCTGAGCCTCAGTTTCTTCATCTTTAACGGGATACCAGTGACCCTTGTGTAGTTCCTTCCTGTTTGTCAGCGGAACTGGTGTCTAACTTCCACGTTATATTATTTACGATTTGAGACAAAGGCCAGTTATAAAGTAAGGATCTTTTTTTGGACCAGTAGATGGCGAAATGGTTACATTGCTGAACGTCTATGTGGTCAACTGCAGTTTAAGTCCTGGACCAGGAGGCTTCAAACTAACACCAGGCACGTGTGTGTGCATGTCCAAAATCCATGAGGAGAATGGAGGAGCAGGATTGTGGTGTGGCCATCCTCCTGGGGGGTGATTTCTCACTTTCTGTCTCTCCAGTGAGTGCACACACCCTATAGCAAAAATCTCTCTTAAAACAAAACAAAGAAAAACAAAACAAGGACCTTTAAAAAGTTTATTTAATCTTATTTTTAAAACTATTATTATTTAATTTGCTATAGGGCATGTGTACTCATCAGAGAGAGACAGGCAGACAGACACACACACACACACACACACACACACACACAGAAGGAAAGTGAGAAAGCAAGCTGCCAGGTCTAGGACTTGAATCGTGGTTTGCCATGTGTGAGTCCAACACCTCAACCACCACGCCACCTGCTGGCCCCTAAAATAAGAATCTTAACACCAAGGCTCTAGGCAATCATGAGGCCAACGTTTATTCATTTCGGTCACTTACAAATACTTATGGAGAGCTTACCATATGTCAATTCCTGTACTAGAAATATGGCATACAGGTACCAGCAGTTGGTGTAATGGCTATGTTGCTGGACTCCCATGTAGTCAACCGCAGTTTGAGTCCTAGACTCGGTGGCTTAAGTTCATGCCGGGTGTGTGTGTGTGCATGCCCAAAATCTCGAGAGGAGAATGGAGGAGAAGGGATTGCAGTGTGGCCATCCCCCTTGGGTGTGATTTCTCGCTTTCTGTCTCTCTGTCTCTGTCTTTCTGGTGAGCACATAAGCCCTATAGCGAAAACCTCTCAAAAAGAAAAAAAAAAAAGAAAGAAAGAAAGAGAAATATGGAATACATTGGTGAACAAATCTGACCAAACCAAAGAAATTAAAAATAAAGCAACGCCTCCATGGAGATTGCATTTTATACGTAAATTGTGTAACGTGCTGGTGGTTATGAGCTCGGTGGAAGCAACGAAGCAGGGTATAAAGGCCAGGATTCTGAGGCAGGGCAGACTGTAGCTGCGGTGGCTTCACTAGAAGATTCCTGAGCAGACTTGAGGGGAGTGCAGGAGTTCCAGGTGGAAGGGTAGCAAGCTCAGAGTCCCCGAGGTGACCCGGGATACAGGGCGAGATGGTGGGGCGGGAGGCATCAGAGAGGGAGCCAGAGGGTGCGGAAGGGGAGCCAGCACAGAGGGCTTTCCCCAGCTCTGCGAGGACTTCCCCTTTCCCTCTGAGCCACGGCAGGGTTTGAAGTGAATACTGGTCGTTCTTGACCTCTGGCTGCAGAGCAAAGAGATGTTTTCAGAGACAAGAGAGCAGGAAGACTATTTGGGGGCTGTTGCAATAAACAAGAAGAGAGATTAAGGAAGCGCGGACTCAGGCGAGAGCTGAGGACGTGGTGAGGAGTGGCCAGGTTCTGGGCGTGTCTGGAATCAGCACCACTGGGGTTTCCTGATGAGTTGGGTATAGGATGTAGGGAAGGAGAAGATTTCAGGATGGCTCCAAAGTTTCGGATCTGAGCACCTGGGAGGATGTGGTTACTCTCAGCCATGATGGGGAGAGGTAGAATTCTCCACTGTTGGGTCAGTTAAAGTTTGAACCTGCTAAGCTTGAGGTCTCTAACAGACCTCATGCATGGAGACAGTGACTGAGCAATCGGGTAAATGCATCTGGAGTTTGGAGAGAGATCAGGGCTGGAAACACACATTTGGGAGTCATGGACATATGGATGATATTGAAAGCCTTGAGGTGGGACGAAACCCCCAAGGGAGTCAGCGTGGGTCCGGAAGAGGCACAAGGACTAATCCCTGAAGCCCAGAGGAGAAGTCTGCCAGCGACTGGGGCCGCAATGGGAGTAGGAGCAGAAAATCGAGAGAACACGGTGTCCCGAAAGCAACGTGATGAAAGTGTTACGAGGAAGAGGGGTGGAGAAATCGTGCCAGATGTCGATGGATCAAAAGCTGGATGGAGACTGACAAATGTCTCCTGGATTGAGCAACGTGGATTCTAAGGGTGAAAAGGGAACTGGGCGAGGCGAAAGTCCTGCTGAAGTGGGTTTGAGAGAGAACAAGATTGGGATTGGGGATGGAGAACTCTGTAGAGGGGATTGCTGGAAAGGGAAACAGAAATGGGCCGTCACTGGCAGAATTGGGGTCAAGAGAAGGTATTATATTTGCAAACAAACAAAACCGAAGGAGAGTGTGCTCCGTTGTTGATTGGGTCGATCCAGTAGCCATGGGAAGAGTGGATGATCTATTATAGAAGGGACGGTTGCTGGAAGAAAGCCCTTGAGTCTACAAAGGGAGAGATTGGCTTTAGAGATAAACACTGCTGATCCATCTAGTCGTGGATGGGGAGGCAGATGCAGAGAGGTGAGAAATCTACGGAACTTTTCTTTCTTGCTTCACCTTTCTCAGTGAAATCGATGGGAAAGAAAACGGCAGTGGCATTTTGCGACAAGAGAGGACAGGAGATATTTAGAAGAGTGGGAGAATGCATGGGCAGAGGAAATTGAGTGTCAGTGGTTAACACTGCATGCTACTTACGGCTGGCGTTGGTGAGGCTGACCTATTGCTCACATGCATTTCACAGGACAGGTCCCCACCCATAAGCTGCACGTATCTGTACTTGGATTTTGACTTTGGAAATTCAGAGCGCTGAGCATCTTCGAGTTGGTTGGAAAACAGACATGGTGCTTGAAAGTGCTTAGTAGAAATGGGTCCGAGTACAGAACAACCTCGGACAGAGACTGATGACCAGAAGTGTGGGCTGGCCAACCTCTTCCCCAGAGCAGGCTCTGGTACTCTGGAGAATGAGTGCCGGGGTGGTGGGGGAGAGCTGGCCTTGAGAACAGTCGCCTCGGTGGGTGCAGGTGCTGAGTGCTGGAGAGGAATGTGGTATACTCCTCTCACCTGCGTGAGCAGGAAGCAGCCGCCCAGACCAGGTTAGCTTGACCAACCGCTAGCATTCGCTGAAGAGGGGCTGGAGACCACGCACTCTGAAGTGCCTTGGCTTCAAAAGAAAAAGAGAAAATTTGACTCTTTGTTGCCTTGAACATGCGATGGGATGCTTGAGTTAGAGTCTGGCCTATTGTCAAAAACTGGTATTTTACACATGGAGCCTAATGACGTCATTGGCTCTTCTTAGTGAATCATGAACTGGGCAGCGTCGTTCTGTGACAGCAAACGTCATCCTGCCAGGTGGGGCAGAGCGGTGAGTCCTCATGAGGTAGCCCAGGCAGGAACCAGGAAACAGCACATGCAAAGAGCAGGTGGGTTAGCATCAGGTGACTCTGGGTTCTTTCCTTGTGAGGATTTCCTCATGGGGGACAGGCTGACTGGGCCCGTCAGACTGGCTGCTGTGAGTCTCCATTGTGTTTGGAACACCAGCCTGTGTGGGCGTTTGGCTCCCGTCTCTCTTCTAGTTTCTTGGAAGGTCAGCTTTTGCAAGTAAACAGCTTAGGCTTTGGTGGGGTGACATGGAAGCCCAGCATGAATGACTCTGTTTGGGGTGGGACTGTGGGGGCTACTGCAGGAGCTCAGTCCAAATCAAGGCCCTCCCAAAGATTTTTACTTAGCACTGTAAACGTGGTCTGGGTTTTAAAGTTTCAGTTAATAAAACATGTTCCCTGGCTCACTGCCTCAGCGAGGAGTGCAGGCCCCTTCCCTGCCCTGAGGTCTGCAGTGGCTCAGCTGGCTGGGCACTCCAGGGAAGGATGGGGTGTCACTCCTGTCAGAATCCCCAGCTTCCCATGTGGGGCTGGGGACCTAGTGGGCACTTGGAACATGGGTAACTCGAATCCCGTGTGAGCTATGCATGTGTGTGTACGGGCACTCTAGGCTGTCGGGCAAGGAGTCTATGCATTACAGACCCTGAGCGTTTGTATAACTAAATGCTTCTCCAGCATCACCAAGGCTGTGCAAGGGTCCAGGATAGCCAGTGTCCAGTACCTATCAAAGAGAGCAGGGACCGTTGGCTGGCAAGGGGTCTGCAGGTCTCAGTGCTCAGAGGCTGGGGACCCCTAGACTGTGCAGGTTTCTGCTTTCAGGCCAAAGCAGAAAAGCCCCTCCCCTCTGCTCCTGGTTCTGCTGGGTGTGGGTGTCAGTGACCAGGTCAGCTCAGTGGAGGGGCATGGGGTGGCTCCTGGAGCTGCTCTCCTGTCATTGTGCCCTGGCAAGCCCCGACTCGGAGACCGTGTGACCTCGTGCCTGCTGCCTGCTCTCCCCTTGGCCAGGGCCAGCTGAGCCAAAGGCCACGTTCCCTCCTGATAGCCTTCCTGCAGCTGTCTCGGGGGAACAGATGCTTTTGGAGAATGGACTGGACGTTCTGAGGTCAAGAGGCTTTCTCCGAGTTCCCTATTTAAAACCCTCCCCAGAGTCAGAGCAGCCGTGACTGGCTCCCACCTCACCCGCCTCTTCCGAGAACTGAAAGGACATGGCACAGCAGCAGGGACGTCACATGAAGCTGATGCTCCGGAAATGGCAACTCCTTCATAGTCCTGGCTGCTATTTCGCCAGAGAAACCCACCCACGTGTGAGCTGGTGGATTGGAGCCAGGCACCAGAAGCTGGGCTTTTAAATGGCCTGATGCAGCACATCCAAATCCCGGACTGCAGGCCCCTCCCTGCACAGTGAAGTCCGCGGTGCTCTGGAGAGGGTGGCTGCTGCTGGGTGCGTCCACTTAGACAGAATCTAACTCGTTCACTGGGACCCTTCTGTTTGTGATCTGTGGGAGTTCAGAGGAGTCCGGGCTTTGCACATTTCATGGAAAGGAGGTTTTTTAGGAGACTCGAGAGTATAAAAGATGTGGCTAGCAGTGGTGTGGTGGTTAAGGCTTCTGGATCCCTTATGGGGATCTGCCCATGGCCAACTGCACAATTCAAGTCCTAGACCCGGCAGTTTGAAAATCATGCTGAGTGCATGCGTGTGCATACCCAAAACCCCAAAACAGGATGAGGGAGGGGAGACTGAAGCATAACTAGCTCACTTTCTCTGAATCTCTTTCTGGCGAGTGCACATGGTCTATAACAAAATTAAAATAAAATTAAATAAACTTTTTTTTTTTTTAAAGAAGAGTATAAACCACGTAGGCCACCTACCTCTTTGGGTGGCTCAATCATGTACCAGCAGCTGTTACTCAGATCCAGGGCCGAAGTTCAGACTCTTCCTGAATACTGAGGGCACCCTTGAAGTTGCCCTCCCCCTCGGAGAAAATATTTAGAAGCAGTAGGTCAACACGGGGCGCTTGGCACTTCTGAACCCTTGCGTATGTGTGAAATCATGTCTGAGGCCTTGACTGACTCGGTCCGGGGCCCAGTGCCCTGCGACATCTCCCATCCAGGAGGGGCCGTGTTTAAGGCTGCTCAGTGCCCGGTGGGGGAGGCCTTCACAGCCTCTCGCACGCTGCCCTCTGCTCTGAACTTCCTCTCCCTCGCCTTCCTGCTGTTCTCTCACAGGCCATTGCAACAGCCTCGAGGCAGTGTGGACAGACCCAGTTCAGTCTCCCCTTGGCCACTCCACCACGTGTGACCTCAGGCCCGAGTGTAAGGCTGCTCTGAGCCTCAGCCTCCTCCTTCCTGAGTCGATGCTAAGTAAACCATTTCCCAGAAGGTGGAGGGGCTTAAAGGAGACACGTGCATGGTGCCCGGTATAGTGGTGGCTCTTGGCCTCAGATATTCCCCTTCTTCTTTTTTCTTAAGAATGACTTATTTTATTTATTCATTCATTGAGAGACACGGGGGGCGGGGGGAGTGAGAAAGCAAGCCACCAGGTCTGGGACTTGAACCGTGTTCAGCCATGGGGGAGTGTTCAGTGTCTTCACCACCATGCCACCTGCTGGCCCCAAGCTCTTCCTGTTTTTGAAACCACTGTGTGCCTGGCTTCCACATGGTTCCTGTGGGACCTCGGCTGGCCTTAGGATGTCACTATCCCATACAATACCTCAGTGGGGCCCTGGCGCCCTCTCTCTGCTCTGCACTCCTCTTCCTGGGTCACAGCGTCCTCCCTCTGCCCAGCCTCCTCTTCCTCGGCTCTGCTCTGCAGCCCTCCGTGTTCCGCGGTCCTCGCTGGGTACCAGATTACCCGCGTCGCCCTGCGCCGCGAGCCTTTGCTCACAGGTGCCGCATCCCCCTCGATGCCATGGTCAGCTCCTGCCTGAGCCCTTCCCGATGTTCTCCCTGACCCACCCCCACGCTCTGTAGGGGATTTTTCTTTCTCTGGGCTCCCCAGCACGTTGTTCATGCCTGCACGACAACTCACCTCACGCTGGATTATAGATACTAGTTTTTGCATCTGTGTTTCCTGCTGGACTCTGAGTAACTCGAGTGATGGCGCCTTGGTCACCTCTGACTGCCTGGTGATGAGCTCGGTGCTCAGCAGGGCAGGGCGCACGGTCAGTGCTCGGACACCACGTGGCTGCACGTGAGCGACCCAGTCCCTGCTGGGCGGTCCACTCTGAGCTGCGGCAGACACTCCTTTGTCCCCAGCACCTGGCCAGGCACACACCTCACAGGAGACTGGGAATACGAACGGTTACTGCGCCCCCTGCTGCCGTTTCGTTACGCCATAGGGAGCAGCGAACTTAGCTGGTAGGACGTGCAGCGCATGCGCACTGTCTGCTAGTTTCTGTACCCGGCACTTTACCTTTGCTCGGATTTAATCCTCCTAGTAGTAGGGCATCATCCTCCATTTTACAGATGAGCACTCTGAATCAAGGCGAAGTCCAATGACGGGATGAGGGCCACATAGTTCGTGCCATCCCAGCTCAGCTGGAGTCCCCTCGCGGACCACCGAGAGCCATTCACATTGTTTATCGGTGCACCCAGGACTGACGGGTCCTTCCTGACTGTGTGTGTTTGCTGCGTTTGGCCAGGGCCAGTGCTGAAGCTTCCTGAGGGCCAGCATGTAGCATGGTGGTGAAGGTGCTGGATCCCACATGGCCAATTTCATGGTTTGTGCCGGGGTCCAGCCTCGGCGGGGGTGGGTTGACTCGTGGGAAGCGGCGAAGTTGAACAGAAACAAAAATTAGACTAAGACCTCAATGCCTTTAACATGTTCTTAGCTGGCCACAGCCAGAGTTAGCTCCAGGCTGCTGCACTGGCAGCTTTCAAACACACGTATTTATTGAGGGATCTTACAGGAGTAGGAGGGGTGAGGGGGAAATAAAAGATTTACTCTATGAAACAGAGAATTCAAAGCACAGGAACAATGATCATAAAACATGATGTCTGTCTTGTTTGAACAGGTAAGCCAAACACAGTTCTCAGGACGAAGGAGTCTATTTGTCTGGTGCATTTTCTTCTTCAGTCTTGATTACCGGACAGGGTCTTTTGAAGAGGGGGCTTGGAGGAAGCTTGGTAATCTCAGTCCCAGACCAGGGCGGTAACATTGCTGGTAGCAAAGACCTAGATAGATATTTAAAGGTTATTGTGTACTTGGGACCCTCTACTTGCTGTTCTATACAGTGGCTGTGGCTTGGGGAACAGCGATGTCCCCTTGTCCTGAGATCAAAGGTGGCTCATGGTCTTTGTTTGGGGTATCAGTGCCTCACTGATGAGTCCCTAAGCCTCCCCCAGCTATTGAGGTCGTTTCACCAGTTTAGTAGCTTTCTATTAACCCAAACCTTTCTAATGTTATCTATGTAATCCCCAGTAGGAGAGGTGACTGCAGCACTCTTTATTGACATTTTCCAGGCAGGTGGGGGGGGGGGGGACTTCAGGAGATAATTCCCATTTGCTAGCGTTAGGGATCCGCATTCCTTCAGTATTATTGTAAAAATTATAGTAAGGCTTATTTTGCCCTTATGGGGTACCGTCAGTAAAGCTCATGGCAGAGAAATTAACTACAGGCCAGAAAAATGACACAAGGAGAGTTAGTAAACTGCTGGCTTTATCTTGCCGTTTCTTCCCAACCCAGGCCATGGGAGACAGCCTCTTTACCAACTTGTGTTGTCTGCATGGCCCCATCAGGTTTGCATCCCAGACTTGGAGGCTTAGAAAGCATGCTGGACACGTGTGAGTGTGTGTGCCCAAAGACCTACGAGGGGAGTGGAGGAGAGGGATTGCAGCATGGCCATTCCTCCCCTGGAGGATGGTGGTGATTTCTCATGTTCCCTCTCTCTGTCTCTCTGTCCAGTGCATGAGCTCTATGGCAAAAATCTAAAAAACAAAACCAAAAATCTCTTCCTGAGCTACTCTGCACACCCCCACCCTGGTACACCATCGACTTCCTGACGTTAGTGTGGCTGTGCCTGCTGAGTGCCACCTCCTGCCCCTCAGCTCCAGGGTTCCCAGGGCATTGAGGATCTTCTCGATGTGAAGTTTTTCTTTCTTTCTTTTTTATTTTTTGGTTAAAGAGCTATTCATGTAATATTTGTTACTTTTATTTCTTTTTTTCAATTTGCTATAGGGCACATGCTATCATGAGAGAAAGAGTGAGAGAGAGAGAAAGGGAGAGAGCAAGCCCATGAGTCTGAGACCTGAACCGCAGTCAGCTCTGTGAGAGTCCAGCACCTTAACCACCATGCCACCTGCTGGCCCTGATGTGTTTTAATTGGGTATATGAGACCTGCTCGGAGGTCCCTAGAATCAGGAGGCTTGGCAGGCCATGCGAGGCCCCGGGGAGAAGCCCAGGGTTGCCCAGTAGGCAGAGAGTGAGAGAAGAATGTGGGTACCAGCTGTGGGTGTGGTTCTGTGGGAAGGCTCAGGACGGTCCATTGTGAATCGTCACAGTGGGGGTACGGGGGCTGCTCCTGGTGTCTCCCACCTGGCCTTTGGGTGAACAGAGCAGGTGGATCGTGGCCCTGAGTGTGAACGCTCTGGGTCAGCTGGATGGGATTTGAAAGGCCACTCCCCACAGCCCAAGCCCAGCACTAGCAGACAGTGTCTCAGGACCAGCGAGGCCCTGATGCCAAAGCCTGGCAATGGGCCAGATAAACAGACACAGGCCGCACACCGAGTGCCCTGGTGCTTGAGAGCAACGGGCCTTCACTTCCTTGGTGTGACCTGGCCAGGAAGGACATTGTTACATGAGCCTGGGGTCTTAGCGCCACGAGGACCGCACAAGGAGTACGCCAGGACCCTGGAGCCAGCCGCGCCCAGCCTCCCCTCACGCGGCCTCCTTCCTCTCTGTCTCTGCCACGCCACCTGTTTCTCTTTCTCCATATTTCTCTCTATCCCTGTACCTTTTTCTGTCTTCATCTTTATCTCTGTCTCTTTCTATCTCTCCATTTTATCTCTCCATGTCTCTCTACTGCCTCTCTATCTCTCTTGTTCCCTATCACGTTATCTCTGTTATCATTATGGTATGGACCTGTTTTTTTTTTAATTAAAAAAATACGTTTATTATCAATTGCTGACAATTATTGAATATTCTGCAGTTCGAGTTAATAATAGGCCTGAGACATTTTCTGTGGAGCAGTACATGAGAAAAAGACTTCTGGGGATACCCAAGACAGCGTGGAGGCAGCGTCTCCTCTGTGCCGTGCTCTTGTGCGAGTTGGAGAACGGGGTGGGGGGAGAGAGCGGGCGGCTCTGGCCTAGCCCTCCTCCTCTCGTCGCTTCCTCCCCTTCCCTGTGCCTTCAGCACCCAGAGCTCAGAAGCAGCTACATGGAGGTCCTGGCGCGGGGCTCGCCGTCTCGTTTCCCCTGGAATCCTGCCTGCGTGTTTAGCATCCCGGGTTCTCGTGGCTCTCTCCGTTGTCCCAGAAACACACGCTCATTTTTAGGCACAGACACAGACTCCATGTGAACTCGCTGGCTCGCCGAAGCAGCGATGTAGGCCGCGCTCGCTCTTGTCCTGGGTCACCGGGAAGCATCCGGACTTCCTCTTGGCAATTTCCATTTATTTTATCGCCACCGTGTTCTTACTGCTTCTCCCCAGGGTAAATACAAGAACACCTCCCTCAGAGCTCCCTCATGAGAGACCAGTAAACAAGGATGACACCGTTACTGGGGCCCCACAGCCTGAGGTCTCGAGTAAATCGAACATCCCAGCATCCCAGGGTATTTAATACTTTACCACAAACACGACTAAACTGTGCACCGCGTTGATGATGCTGTGTTCAGTTCCCTGGTAAGAAGGGGGTCGGTGCGTCTCTCAGGAGCTCCAGCAGGGATGCTGCTCGTGGGCTCTGTGCTCCTCCAGAGAGATCGGCCCGACCATCACGTTCCCCGTGTAACTGGAGAAACAGTCTGGAGGCTGTCACCACACCGCAGCATGTGGTGCCCAGAAGAGAAGTGCCGCGCCACACTGCAGCTGGCTTGTCTGCACAGACCGAGGAGAAGCAAGCGCCATGCTGCCTTGACCTGCAGAATCTGCACGGCCCGGACATCTACTCTTTCTTAAATATTTATTTATTTGTTCTATGAGAGAAGAGGGGGAGGGGGGCACCCTTAACAGGGTCCCCACACCAAGATGCTGGGGAGCCCTAGCAAGCTAGGGTAACAGGTTCACACGCATTCAGTGTGCACAGGGAGCCCTCAAGGTATGAACGGGACCTGCCCACATGGCCTCGGCCTCCCAGAGCATGTGCATGGCTGCTGGGCACCGTGTGGCCACAAACATCCATGCCTGTCTTACCCTCCACCCCACACCCCACATGCGGCCTTCCGCAAGATTCTCCAAACAGATTCAAATTTCTAGAAGCTATTGTCTGATCTTCCCCTGGAGGATAGATGGCGATTGGAAGTGTGGGTGACTGACCCCCAGGTTTGGATATGACACCCACTACCTCTGCAGCAGAATTTCCCCAGAATGGACAATGGGTTACCTGGCACAGAAATATCGCTGTTTGCTCAGTGAGCAAGGGGTTCCACGTTAGTGATTTGGGGAAATCTGCATTCTGTATTCCCTCCTGAGACTGACGACATAGGAGGGCTCTTCAGAAGGGTCATGGAAAGTGTATATTATGAAAAAACTGCTCCAGCCTGGGGCATGGTGGATCCCACATGGCTGAATGTATAGTGAGTCTCAGACCCAGCAGCTTCGGAAGCATGCTGCTGGATGCGTGTGTGTGTGTGTGTGTGTGTGTGTGTGTGTGCATGTGCACCTGAAGTCCTGAAAGAAGGGTGTGGAGAAGGGATTGCGGTGTGACCATGCCAACCACATTCTCTGTCTGTCTTTGGTGAGAATGTGGGCCCTCTGGTGTGTGTGTGTGGGGGGGGGAATTTAAAGAAAAAAATGTAGGCTTTTTTTTTTCTTTTTTCTTTTTTTTTACTAAAATAAATTTGTATTTTAATTCCAATTTTCTATTAAATGTTTTTGAGAGATTTTTGCTATAGGGCATTTGCACTTGCCAGAAAGACAGAGAGAGACAGAGAGAGAGAAAGTGAGAAGTCAACCCCCAGGAGGAATGGCCACACCGCAATTCCTTCTCCTCCACTCTCCTCTTAGGATTTCGGGCGTGCAAGTAAATGTGCCCAGCATGAGTTTTAAGCCACTGGGTCTGGGACTTGAACCACAGTTGACTATGTGGGAGCCCAGTGATGTACCATTATGCCATCTGCTATTCTATTAACTTTTTGAAGTCCTCTTGTATAATTATTTAGTCAAGTTTCTGAGAAACTATGTGAGGGGAAAAATAAAACCTTTATCTTTGTTTCATCTGATGTTTCCAAAGGTATTTGACCCGCCATGGTGTGATGGCTATGTCGCTGGATTCCCACCTTGTTGACCATAGTTTGAGTCCCGGACCTGTGGCTTAAAACTCATGCCAGGTGTGTGTACACGTGTGCCCAAGATCCCAAGAGGAGAATGGAGGAGGAGGAATTGCAGTGTGGCCATCTCCCCTGGGGGGTGATTTCTCACTTTCTGTCTCTCTGTCTCTCTTCTCTGTCTTATGCATATGCCCTATAGCAAATCTCTCTCTCTCTCTCTCTCTCTCTCTCTCTCTCTCTCTCTAAAAAAAAAAAGAAAAATAGGACGCCATTGCATTGACAACACTGAAGCCACATGGGGGCCTGGGTTTTGATCCCAGGTTGATCTGAACAGGGGGCTTGTGCATCAGCATTCTTGGCTGGCAAGGAGTCTGAGGGGAGATCGAGGCATGATGAGACCCTATCAAGGATCTCTCTCTCTTGCTCAAGAAAGCAAGCTTTATTTTTATTTTATTTTGAGAGATTTTTGCTCTAGGACATGTGCACTCACTGGAGAGACAGAGAGACAGAAAGTGAGAGATCACCCCCCGGGGAGATGGTCATGCCACAATCACTTCTCCATTCTCCTCTCGGGATTTTGGGCACGCACACACACACACACACACACGTGCCTGGCGTGCGTTTTAAGCTGCCGGGTCCAGGACTTGAACTGTGGTTGTCTACGTGGGAGTCCAGAGAGGTAATTATTATGCCATCTGCTGGTCCCAAGAAAATTAACTTCAAAACAGTGGGGAGAGCTTTGGTGAAAGAGCCTTGGTACTGACTAAACCTCACCTTTGTAGTGAGACCCCTCATCGTGTCTGTTATCAGAGAATCTGTTACCGACTCCACACGACAGGTGCCAGGGATATGGCAGCAGACAGAAAGAGCCTACATTTGAGTAGGGGGAGCAGAAAAGAAATAAGGAATGAATAAATAATGGGACCCAACATTTGGCATGGTGACTGAGACGCTAGACTCCCACATGGCCAACCGTGGTTTGAATCCTGAATCCAGTGGCTTGAAAATCACACAGGGGACATGTGTGTATGTTCCCAAAATCCTAAGGGAAGAATGAAAAAAAGAAAAAAGATTGCAATGTGGCACCCTAGAGGGTGACTTCTCGTTTATCCTCTCTCTGTCTCTGTCTCTGTCTTCTGGCAGGCTCACACACCCTATGGCAAAAATCTTAAAAAAAAAAAAAAAAGGAATAAATATATAATGTAATACCAGGGTGCTGGTAAAGCTCTAAGAAGAGAAATACACGGGGCAAGGGGATGGGGCATGGCCAGGCAGCCAAAGCAAGTCTCCGGAGGAGGGAGGGAGGCAGAGACCAGCAAGAAGTGAGGGAGCGAGTTTCAGGGAGACTCCACCAGGCAGAAAGGACCGGAACGCCCAGTCCCTGGGGGAGAAGCTGGTGCAGGACGAGGAGGCGGCAGGACAAGGCAGGGAGGCAGAGGCCTGGCCCCAGGAAGGCCTTGGGATGTATTGAGCAGGGCAGGGGCACTGGATGATTTGAGCGGAGGAAAAGCATGTCTGATGTTCTGGAAAGTTCTTTCTGGCTGCTGTGAGGAGAGCCTTACAAGGAGGATAGAGATGCTAGCTGTGAGGCTCTCGCTGTGGCCATGTGGAGTGTGGGGGCTGGGCTGGGGTAGCAGTCACAGATGGTAAGGCGTAGTTGGGGTCACTGACTTTGAAGGTGGGACTCGCTTGTCTGGATATGGGCTGTGAAGGAAGAGGGGTTTCTGGGCATTTTCCAACCAAGTCTTTCTGTTCTGAAGGCTCTGGGATGCCCGAGTGCCTACAAGACAAGGTCACTTACCTCAGGCACATGTACTGTTGGCTCGGCCTCCACTGACCTGTCACCGTTAGACACGTTCCAGCAGGAGGGAGTGGTCTCTGGTGGGCAGAGAGGGCTGGCTGGATGGCAGGGGTTTGGTTTGAAGAATCCTGGGAAGTGAACCACAGGGAGCTTTCGTGAGAAAAAACCAGCCAGCTGTGATCACAGGCAAGAATCTGAGACCAGGGAGTAGGATGGAGGGGCATGGCCCCGGCCTGGACCCTTGGTGGTCTTCTCTGCTCGTAGGACCGAGGCGGGGTCCCAGTCTGCTGAGGAGCAGCAGCCAGCCTGAGGCGGGCAGTGACTCAGCATTACCCACCGGCCCAGCCGCAGGGGACCCGACTCCAGCTTCCTCTGCCTCCTGGACCAGGCTGCCTTCTCAGGAATGAGGTGAGCACAGAGGAGGGCCAGATCTGCCACGGAGACACCTGAGAAGGCCCCAGGGAGAGACGCGCTTTGAGTCACAGGTCTAGCTTCAAGGACGCATGCGTGGAGGGTGAACCTTCAGCCAGGAGGAGCCATGGAACGAAGACACTCAGATGGGAACAGCAAGTTCCGTCCCAGGAGAGACCAGAGTGCGGAGAGTGGAAGGGAGTGTGAGCGGCAGGCTGGAGTGGGTCATGCACAGCCTCGCACACCAGACCTGGGCTTGAACCCCCGGGCAACGAGGAGCCGTTGGAAGTTTGAAGCAGGGAAGGAGTCGTGTAACGTGGTAGCCGGAGTAGGAGACACCGGCGGTGGAGATAGCTGGGTCACGTTGACAATTGGGTACTCCTGCTTTAGTGTAACCTGTACATTTGATAAATAAGGAAACGGACTCAGAGAACTTGCCAAAGTCACCCAGCAAGCCATGGCTAGGGCCGGAACCCAGCTTACCCACCTTTTGCTGGAAGGAAGGGGTGAGGAAGGCGAGGAGGGGGAGCACAGTGAGGATGGATAGCAGTTGACCTATCAGCAGATGGAGCCCTCGACACCAAGGACCTCACCTGCTCCCACACAGTAGCTGAGCGTGAGGACGGATACAGCTCACGCAGAGGCGGCGGTGACACCAAGTACCTCGCCTTCCCCTGTACGAGTCTCAGTCCCAGCAGACCTATGCTTGCCCTCAGCTATACAGCTGGCTGGGAGAAGGGCCTCTGCCCTCTGCAGTTTGACTCCAAATCCCACACTGAGGCCCACGAGCTCTCTCTCTGGAGCTGACGGAAACATCTCGAGTCCTCACACTGGTGTGTCATCATCCTCACCCCGTCTCTTCCCCAGTTAGAGCAACCCTCCTTACCCCTTCCCTCACTTCGTATCCTTATAGAGAGCACTGGGCTGGGAAGGGAGGGGACCTGGTCGTTGGAACCATGAAGCCCAAGGGCATGCACCTTCAAACACATGGAATTTTGGAAAAGTGAAAAGCCCGCGGGAACTGCCTAGTGCAGCTCCCTCCTGTGACAGATGGAAAAGCCGTGGCCCAAGAAAGGAAGTACCTGGCCAAGAAATAGTCGGCACTAGAGCCCGAACTGCCTGATCCGCAGAGCAGAGCTCGCTCGCCTCGTCCCGACAGGTCTTGGAATCCTCGGCAGGTTAGGGAACGAGCTTCCCCTTGCCGCAGACTGTAAGCAGCCACAGGGCTCCGGGTCTCCGAGTCGTGGAGCCCTCCTTTGGCCAGCTGGGCGAGGCGCTCCCTTCCCCTCCGCCCCAGGAAGAGCTGCCTCCGAAGTGATCACACGTCGGCTCTGTGAGCAACTATGTCGTTCTCACCCTTGCTTTACAGACTGGAAGATGGAGGCTTAGGAAAGTTAGCACCCCCCTTCCCCGTCAAAAGCCATGCAGCTTTTAGAGAGAGAACTGGCTTCAAATCCAAGGTCTTTGTTGACCTCCAACGTGACTGCGAACTGCGCGATGCTGGAGTCGAAAGCCTGGCACATTTTGTGTTAGAATTTTGAATGACAACACATAAGTAGTTGTGGGGCGGAGTGGGACTGTTTTCTTCTTAGCTCTGAAAGGAATGATTGTTGAAATATCGGGCTCACCAGTTTTGGTGTTCTTGTGTTTACGTTTAATCCCTGAACTCCCACTATCAACTCTTAGGGCCAGAGACATTGTTCTCCCATCAGTCAAAGAACATATTTGGTGTTCGATTGGAAAGTTCATTCCGAATCAGGGCCAAACCCGAACGCTGTGGATCCACACTGCTGGCGGCCTTCCTAGCCTGCCTCGTGAGCATGCACTCAATCGCCCATTGTGTGCGGAGAATGCCACTGTGCGCGTGGCTGTGTCTGTGGTCCCTAAAGAATGCGAGTTGGATGGTCCAGAGCCTCTGTGTCCACGCTGCAGGACCTTTTGCAGCTGGCTGGATATAGGGTCTTCAGAAAGTTCATAGAAAATGTGTATGATGAAAAAGCTATGTATGGAGTTCAACAAATTCTTGCACCAGAAACCCCTCGTACTTTAATTTCCTGCTAATACAACTTTTTGAAGTACCCCTGTACTCCATAGGAGCTGAAGTGATGTAGTAACTGCCAGAATCCAATCAGCGTTTTAAATGCATTCTCCGGTTGAAGCCAGGATGTGATTTACTGCTGTATCAACCAACTCATGGTCGAAGGAGCCAATGGCTCTGTCCAGCTGGCCCAGCAGGGGCCCGGGTTTGGGTGGAGTCCCCTCACGTCTGCTTTCTTGCCTAGGTTGTCTCATAGGGAAATCTAATCTTATTTCAGATACGGTCCCAGGAGACTAGACTATTCTTCCCCAAGTTGATTCTCCTGTTTTCCTAATTTAGTTCATGACATCAGCATCTGACTTGTCACCAGAAAGTTCAGCCATCCTCAAAGCCTCCTGTTTTTGCCCCACCCAATCCAAGTCACCTATCACATCCAGGGGAGTCCATCCTCCACAAGTGCCAGGAGCCGGCCTCCCTCTCCCACTGCCACCACTGAAGTCCACACCCTGGCCACCCTTTGCTGGAGTCATCCTCACATTCGCCTCTCTGTCTCCAGGGTGCTTCTGCTCACCAGGCACGTGGTCCTGTAGGACACGGATCTGGCCTCTTTCCACTCCTCTGTGCTCCCACTGTGCAGTCGCTGCTCCCACGCCGTGCTCTGGAAGCCACAGGGCTTCTGTAGCTGAGACTCCAGCCCCTTCCAGACCTTGGCAGGCAGGTCCCCTTTTGTCTATGCACATGCTCTTTCTGCGCCATCTACGGAGGGAATTCTCCAAACAGTGTGACGAGCGGCTTAGAGCATGGGCCTGAACCCCGCCTTTGCCACGCAGGCCTTGCTCCTTCTGCCTCCTGGCTCTGTCTCCTCCTGGGGCTGCCCACGCACACGTGCACCTGCTGAAAGCGCTCTGCAGTAACGGGTGCTCCTCGCTGTTCCCAGACATAGGCGTGACGCCTTTGCTCTCTGCCTGGCTGGGCGTGGCCCTCCCGGCCTCTCCTCTCCCAGGATCCCACTCGTCCTTTGGAAGCAGCTCAGACGTCTCCCTTTGCAGGTGGCGTGGTGCTTCCTCGCTTCTCTGAATGCAGTGGGCTGGCTTTCTTTAGCCTCCCTGGGCATATCCCGATGCTCGTCCTGGCCACAACATTGTGTGCTTGTCTTCCTGCCCTCTGTTAGATCCTGCCTGAGAAGATTCATGTCTCATCATCCCTGCTTTCCTAGGGCAGGGGACTTCAAAAAGTTCATAGAAAATGGAATTAAAGTATAAGCTTATTTTGTTGCAATTTTTTTTTTTTGAAATTCATGCATGGCTTTTCTGTAATATCCACATACCATGAATATTTTGAAGACCCTTCTTACACAGCTCTGAGATTTACTCAATCCACAATGACGTAAAACAGCACCATTCACTATCAGTCAATCAACAAACATGGGCTGGCAAAGCTAGGGGGGAAAATGGAAAGCAGGTCTGGTGGCATGAGGGAGTGACTGGACAAGAGAAGCAGGGGACAGGAGCTTACGGAGCTGCTCTGGGCTGCCTTAGTTGAACTCCAAGCACACGTGTGTAAGTACAATCTAAAACCTAGGACAGCTCAGAAGGCTGGCAAGTCCTTGTGGTGTCCTGGTGGCCACCGTCCCTTCAGCAGCTCTAACTGGGTTCTTGTAGAAACGGTGGCCACACCGGTCCCACTGGCCACAGCAGTAGGCCTCGTAGCAAGCGCAAAGGTCGGCTTGGCCCTTTTGCCTGATCAGACTCAGTTACTGCTCACAGCAATGCCCGTCAGCTTGGCAGGGCAGGTTAGTCACGGTTATTGCTATTTTATAGAAAAGGAAGCAAGCCCCGTGCAGCCGCCCAGCCAAGGATCCGCAGAGGCAGCCCTTGAATGCCTGTCTTCTGACTTCTGAGCCCTCGGCTGTCCCGCCTGCCTGACCAGCTACATAAACAGCTTCACCCACAGGCTATGTGTGGGTGGGCTGGCTAGCAGCATGGACGTAGCGCAAAGAGCAAGATCCACACGGCCAACCAGGGTTGGAATCCTACCTCTGGTGTCTTGAAGAGCACACAGGGCACATGCGCATGTGTGCTGCACATCCTGATGGGATGGAGAAATGAAGGAAAGGGATTGCAGCGCGATGACACCCCATGGAGGGGCGATTTCTCTGTCTCTCGCTCTCTTTCTCTCTCATATATACCCTCTGGCAATTACATTTTTTAAAGGTTAATATGCTGAGGTAGTCGGTGGCATAGTGATTAAAGCACTGGATTCCCACATGGCTGATAGTGGTTTGAGTCCTGGACAAGGCGGCTTGCTTTTTTTTTTTTTTTTTTTTTTTTTTTTTGAGAGGTTTTTGCTATAGGGCGCGTGCGCTCGCCAGACAGACAGAGAGAGACAGAGAGACAGAAAGCAGGAAATCACCCCCCAGGGGGGATGGCCACGCCGCAATCCCTTCTCCTCCATTCTCCTCTCGGGATCTTGGGCACGCACGCACTCGCGCCCGGCGTGAGTTTAAGCCGCCGGGTCCGGGACTCGAACCGCGGTCGACTACGTGGGAGTCCAGCGACATAGCCATTACACTAACTGCTGGTCCCAAGGCGGCTTGCTTTTTCATGTTGTCTCTCTCTATGTCTCCTTTTGGTGAGCACATGTGCTCCATATCAAATAATAATAACAATAATAATAATAAATCTTAATGGAAAAAACTAGTGTACTTTGGGAAGGAGAAGAAAATGAATGAAAGTGCACGAGCGCGTTTATGACCTAAGGCGCTGTGTGCATCGGAGACCTCACACTCTGAGTGTGCTCAAAGGACAGTCACTGCATTCGCTTCTTTTTTAAAAAATTGAGACATAATTCACAAAAAGCTCAACAAGATTATTCAGTTCAGTGGGTTTTAATAGAGTCCCAAGTTTGTGTTACCACTACCACTAATTCCAGCACATTCCTATTAATTAATTTCCAATGTTTCTGTTTTTTTTCAGATTCCAATAATGAGAGACCCTGGGTGGATCCGAAATGTCTGGTCCTCGAACATTAACGTGAGTGGAGTTGCTATAAAACGTCCTCATTATGCTTTCCCACTTCAGGTTTATTGCCGTGGACATACATAGTCTGTAAACCAGACTGTACATTAAGCTGATGCTTTCAGAGTTTGCCTAGCTCGTTCTGCATGTTCAATTAACTCCTGATGGAGCTGAGAATGTTTAGGCTGGTTTCAGACCTCTTCTCCTGGCAATCCGGCCTCCTCCAGGCACAGACACGATTCTGTCACCTCTCTGACTTAAAAGAATTCACTGCTCCTGGTGCCAGTGGACAAGGTCTCTCTTAGCGCTCATGCCTTGGGCTGCTGTTGATGGGCATAAACTCTTATCGTGAGTTACCCCAGCTAATGGGAGTCCTGCAGCTATCCTCAAGGCCCTCAAGGCCCTTCTCCAGATTCGGCCTCTTCCTCTTGCACCTGTCGGGTCCTTTGTCCTCTTGTTCCAGCCTCATTGCCTTCTATCTGTTCCCAGTCGTGGGCCCAGCCCCTCAGCTGGTCTCCAGGACTGTCCCTAATACTTTGCTGTCTGTATATAAGGCTGCCTAGCATCTTCCTAGGCCCCACGGTCAGCAGCCTGAGACCCAGCACTGTTCCCCACCCTCATACCCATTTCAGGCTTCTGGACTCTCCGTACATCCAGCTCTCTGAGCCCTGTTGTTTGGGAGAAGCATCTTGCTAAAGCTCCCCACGAGGTAGTCCCACCCACCAGTTCTTCCCTCATGGTGTGGTGTGTTCACCTGGTTCTGGAACTATACTTTAAGCTTCAGCTTGAACCTGATGTCCTTCCACTATGGAGAACAGGCTGGAGGCAGTAAATTTTGGGGTTGGGAGGCCCAAGAGAGTGCTGCTGGGAGATCCAGGGAGCAAGGGATAAAGCCTGAGTGTGTATTCTTCCCTGCCGTGGTCCGTTCTCAGTCCTGTGGGTGCACAGCAGTCATGCGGGGCCTTGAGCACACCTGAGCCCACGTGGTGCCTGCCACAGCAGGGCTTGTCCTCACTGTGAAGCAAGAGGCCCCAGTCAAATGCATGAATTGCTGTTGAGGGAGGTCTGGCCCCAGTAGGATTGGCAGGGACGGGACCCAGTGGGGGTCCAGGAATCCCCACCCAAGGGCAGTTGGTGGCAGTTGAGCCTGCGTGAGAATCCACGTTTTGTGAGGGGAAGGGCAGGAAGTCCCGGTAAATGACCCCCCCTGTGCTGGGAGTGCAGGCCCCCTCATCATGGAGGTGGCCTCAGGCTGCTTCCCAGGCTGGTCCCCTCTCCAGATCCTGGGGCCAGAGGCCATGGCTGCCAGGTTTTCATCCCAGCCCCGTGTCCCTCTGAAAGCAGTGGCTCTGTGTGCCAGGGAGGCCGGCGAGGAGGGGCAGGCCCTGGGCCTCCCCACCGGGTCCTGCAGGGCTTGTCTGCCAGCAGGGTCAGGAGTGACGGGCAGCAGATGTGAAGCTGGGTGTTCCTGCTTCCAGGGCTTAGACCAGGAGTCTGAAATCCTGGCCACAGCTCTGCCATGGACAGCGTGTGCAGCCTTGAGCAAGTGACCTGACTGCTCTGGGCTCAGTTCCTCCTGTCCACGGTAGAGGGTCAGTCCATCCTACACACAGCTGCTCACTGCTCAAACAAGCTGCCCTGGTTGGAGAAAAGTAGGGTCTGTGGCAAGCCTGTGGGTGGGGGCTTTAGGAGTAATTCCAGAAAAGTGCATCTGAGAGGTGAGTCTCCCTGGGAGGACTGACAGTGAGCAGCTGGCCGAGCACGGGCATAGGAATCAGCGTGGTGCATGTGGGATCTGGGGCTCATGACGGCGAGAGAGGGCAGTGGGGAAAAGAGAGGAGGGTGAGCAGGAGTGGGTGTGGGTGCCGGTGAGCAGCAGGCCTCACCCCCTTCCTGAGGACCTTGGGTGCATCCTCCGGGTAGTGGTGTGGGCAGGGGGCACACTGGAGGGCCTTTTGCAAGCAATGCCATGCCCAGGCCAGCAGCCCTGGGGGAGCGGAGCCCTAGTGTGGCTGGAGGCCAGGAGACAGGTGAGGAGCTCTTGGGGCCTGGCTGAGTGGCTGGCAGGTGGCCGATGTATGGTTCTGAGCTGAGGGGCGAGGTAGGACTGGAGCACGAACTGCAGGTCACAGTGTACAGTGTCCTTGAGGTCTCCAAGGGGACACAATCGCCCAGGGAGAGGTGCGGCCTGAGGGGTGGGCTGAGAGCTTGAACACAGTTTCGCATCAGCACTTCTAGCTCGGCGGGGGCCAATTTTATGCTCTGCTGTCCTTAGCAGTAAGTTTATCATGTCCAAACATGTGCGGTGACAAGAAAGCCGAAAACAAAGGGGAAGTCTGGAAGGAAAAAAAGACTCCATCTCTTTCTCTCTCTCTCTCTCTCCCTCCCTCCCTCCCTTCCTCCCTCTTTCCCTTCCTCCCTGCCTCCTATACTAGTTACCGTGTCACATGCCAGGCATGGGGACCCAGCAATGCATGTGTCACTGAACGGGTCTTTCTCTGTTCAGACTCGCCAGCCAGCGGAGGGGACAGATGGGCACACAATGGTCACACGGTGTGAGTGCCGTGCCAGAGCGTGCAGGGGCTCAGCAGGACAGAAGCCAGCGACCAGTCTTCGGGACCTGGGAGTGCTGAGGGGGAGGTGTCCCTAGGGGGCCTAGCTCTCAGTTTGCAGAATCTAGATGTGCAATGCAAAACCAGAGGAAACCCCTCACCCTCAACACTGCCCCTCCCACCCCGCTCCATGCTCAGCCTCCTGCCAGCCAAAGGCTGGAATTCCGAGGCAGGTTCGGCATCCACCATCGCTCGGTTGTGGGGCCATCTGTTACCCTGAGCAGGGACGGCTTCCTGCCAGCACCGCTGAAAACGCCTCCCCTTGGCAGAAGACGCACTCTTGTTGCAACATTTCTGATAGGATCAACAATTCCCAGAACGCTAGGCCATACTGGCCCAGTTACTTGAAACCATTTTTGCTTATTCCTTTTATTTCTTGTTTGCTTTAGGTTTACAAAAGGACTGAACTTAAATTTTAGTTTTCTTGGAGAGAGCCCATTGTGTGGGGCAGTGGGGAGTGAGAACTTGTCTAGGCTTAGATTTGCTTTTGAAAAATTTTATCAGAGTGGTTCATGTGCTTTTTTTAAAGAAATTATTTTTATTTAACTTCATTTTTTAAATTAATTAATTAATTAATTTATTTATTTTAAAAAACTTGACCAAAGAGGGAGAGAGAAAGAGAGAGAGAGAGAGAAAACGAGAGAGAGAACGCAAGCTGCCAGGACCAGGACTTGAACTGCAGTCGGCCGTATGGAAGTCCAGTGCTCTTAACCACCACGCCACCTGCTGGCCCCATGTGCTTGGTTTCTATACAACCAGCCAGTCAGTTCGTGGATCTGCTCTGCCCGCCGTCATGCCGTCACGGCCGCAGAGCATCCCGTGCCAGCGGATCCCTTCTTACACTCTTTTATGTATAAGCTCTTTCCTCAGTAGGCCCACTCTTACTGGACTCTGGTTTTCTCCTTTCTTACTCTTAAAAATAAGTAAAATCTGGAGTCCATTTTCAGGTGACCTCTCAAGAAAAGAGGAGAGGAAGGGAACCAGCAGTTAGCGTAATGGCTATGTCACTGGACTCCCACGTAGTCGACCGCGGTTCGCGTACCGACCCGGTGGCTTAAAACTCATGCCGGGCGCATGTGTGTGCATGCCCAAGATCCCGAGAGGAGAATGGAGGAGAAGGGATTGCGGCGTGGCCATCCCCCCTGATGGGTGATTTCTCGCTTTCTGTCTCTATGTCTCTGTCTGTCTGGCGAGTGCACGCACCCTACAGCAAAAACCTCTCAAAAAAAAAAAAAAAAAAAAAGAAAAGAGGAGGGGCTGGCAGGTAATGTGGTGGATAGGGTGCTGGACTCCCACCTGGCTGACTGCAGTTCGAGTCCTGGACCTGGTGGCTTGCTTTCTCACTTTCCCTTTTTCTGTGTCTCTGTCTGGTCAAATTAAAAAAAAAACCTAACAATAATAGCAAATACAATTAAATAAATCTTAAAAAGTAAAAAAAAAAAAAAAGGAGGAAAGGAGGAGAGAGAAGATACATTTTTGAATCTCTAATTTGGCCTCACACCCGGGAGTTAGGTTGGATTTAGAATGTGAGGTTTTCACAGACTTTGGAGCATGCATTCCGTTATGGCTGTCAGCTAGTGCCCCTTACATGCCGGTCTGACTTTGGTTCCTGTAGGTGACCTCCTGTTCTGTATTTCCTATCTGAAGGCTTTGAGGATCTGATGTCACTTCTTTGTGTCCTGAAACTTTATAACAATGTGCCTTGCAGTGGGTCCTTTTCACTCATCTGCTCAGAACTTGGTTTCCTAGAGGAAAACTCACTTCTTTTCTTTTTTCTTTTTTTTTTTTTTAGAGAGTTTTTTTGCTACAGGGCATGTGTGCTCACTGGAGAGATAGAGAGAGATGGAGAGACAGAAAGCGAGAAATCTCCCCCCATCCCCACCAGGGGGGATAGTCACGCCTCAGTCTCTTCTCCTCCATTCTCTTGAGATTTTGGGCACCCATTCACACGTGTCCAGCATGGATTTCAAGCCACTGAGTTTGGGACTCGAACCGTGGTCGGCCATGTGGGAGTACAGCAATATAATCTCTATGCCATCTTCTGGTCCTGAGGACAACTCACTTCTAACCCTGCAGATATTCCAGCAGATTCCGGGAAATAGAACAGACAGTCAGGGGACCAGCAGTTAGCGTAATGGCTATGTCGCTGGACTCCCACGTAGTCGACTGCGGTTCGCGTCCCGGACCCAGTGGCTTAAACTCATGCTGGGCGCGTGTGTGTGCGTGCCCAAGATCCCGAGAGGAGAACGGAGGAGAAGGGATTGCGGCGTGGCCATCCCCCCTGGGGGGTGATTTCTCGCTTTCTGTCTCTCTGTCTGGCGAGCGCATGTACCCTATAGCAAAAACCTCTCCAAAAAAAAAAAAAAGAAGAAAAAAAAGAACAGTCAGGAGGTGGATGAAGACCCCTGTACGTCCCTCCACCTCTCTTGTCTCCTATTGCCTAACTTGTCAGTCTCTAATTTAATTAATTTCATCTTCTGTGATGGTTATCATGTTTTTGCACTCCAGTTTTTTACTTTTCAAATTCTTCTCTTATTATCTAACTAATTCTCATTCGCAACATTGTTCTGTTTTGGGGTCACGATTGAAATGTCTTCCCAAATCTCTGAGATTCTAACTGGGCATTTCTTCCTCGTAGTTTCCCTTTCGTTTCCCTAGTTACTTTGATTTCTTCTGGAACTGTGTTTTCCCCTTATTTCCGCTTTCACGCTTTGTTTCATGCGGCAGTTTCCTCCCATGCCTGGCACTTTGTGGCTGTGGTTTTTGTCTAGCATGAGAGGGACAGGAAGGGGCCGCGAAGCTTCCCCCTGGAGTAAAAGGCAAGGAGCCAGGTCGTCCCCGAGGCCGAGGCCGGCACTTGCTCAGGCTCTGCCAGGCAGGCGTACTCCTCCCTCAGCTGCAGCCCCCTTTGCAGGAATTTTGGGGTTCAGCTTGCTCCGTGTTATTCTTTGGTGAAACTTTCCTTTTGCTTCTGCCTCCTGAATGGGGAGAACTATCTTTTCCGTTGAAGATCCCCCTCCTGTTCTTCATTTCATTGTTTCTCGGGTCTGAACTTCCCTTGAGAGTCACTGAGCTACCTGCAGTCGAGGGACAGGGAGTGCGTCGCTGTCCACTCCGCTCCCCTGCCACCCTGCCCTGGGGCTGTCTCGTCTGTCTGCCTGGTCAACAGAGCTACATGCAGGTGTCTGACGACAGCACTGTCCTCTCACCCAGACCTGCACTGTGCTGGCTCTGACAGCCACCCCATTTTAAATGTAGCATACACCATTGTGCATGATTAGGGACACGCATATGCACGAGCAGGTACAATAATGCACCTGATTAGAATATTACGCTGATAATCATTCTCTGGTATAGTTTTCTGTTTTAAGGAGATACCTGGAATTAGCAGATGGTGTAATGGTTATGTCGCTGGTCTCCCACATAGCTGACCAAGGTTCCAGTCCTGGACCGAGTGGCTTAAAACTCACATATGCATACGTGCCCAAGATCCCAAGAGGAGAATGGAGGAGAAGGGATTGCGGCGTGGCCATCCCCCTTGGAGGGTGATTTCTTGTTTTCTCTCTCTCTGTCTCTTCAGCAAGTGCATGTGCCCTATAGCAAAAAACCTCTCTGAAATAAATAAATAAAAAGGAGATACCCTAAGGCTACTGTCTTTGTGAAGAGAAACATCCTACTGATGTCTCCTTGTGGTGTCTACAATAGTGCCAATCCACTTTCTACCAGTCCCCGCTCCCACCCGTGGGCAGGGGGCTCCTCCCGAGTTACTCTTACTCTCTGTCGCTGTTCCACGTACCTTGTATTCAAAGTGCTTATGATGTTTGTATGTTCCATCTGTGTACGTGGTTGTCGCCTCCCTCCCCAGACAGATGCTGCAGGAGAGAAAAGACCATTTCTGTCTGAATATCTAGCACAGTGTGTGGTACTTGGTAGGTGCTCCACAACGACAACAGCTTTTTTTTTTTTTTTTTAAGTTTTTGCCATAGGGAGCATGTGCTCACTGGAGAGAGACAGAGAGATGGAAAGTGAGAAATTAATCCCCGGGGGGATGGCCATGCGGCAATCCCTTCTTCTCTAGCCTCCTCTCGGGATTTGGGGCATGCACACACACACACACACACACACACACACACACATGCTTGATGTGATTTTCAAGCCACCGGGTCCAGGACTTGAACTGCAGTTGGTCAGCACTGTGGGAGTTCAGCACCTTCACCACTATGCCACCTGCTGGTCTTGGGTTAGTGATTCTTGAATTGAGATTGAAGAGTGAGTGGCAGTTAGCCAGTGCAGAGGGCGGGGGAGTCCATGCCAGGCTACAACATGTACTAAGGCCCTGTGGTGGAACGGAATGGGGGTAAACGTACGGAAATAAATACAGCCAGAGTGGCCCGAGCTTAGACCTGGGCGAGAACTGGAGCCAGGGCAGTGGCGGCTTCTGACATGCGGCCTAACCTCTGGGGCTGCGCAGGAGGCTGCATGTGTCTGTCAGACGCTGCTCCCTCACCCCGCTGCTCGCCAGCTGGCCCGTCTGTCTCTGGGGCTCCTAGAAACTGCAGCTGACTGAGCTCCGACTGAGCGGCTGGGCTGTGGCAGATCAGGCCTCACGAAGCAGGGTGTGGGAGAAGAGAACACCGTAGCCCGGCTGGACACGAGGGCTCCATAGCTCGGAAACTGGGCACTGCTGCCCACACACACAGCCTGTTTTCATGTGACAGCCCAGGGCAGGTCCCCGAGGGCCATCCCTCACTCCCTGCCTGCCCCGCCCCTCCCGAGGCATTCTCTGTCTTCACTGCACTCAGAACTTCCTCTAACTAGGTGAGCAGTGCCCACGTTGTCACTTACACGTCCTCAGTGGAGAGGGGGGAGAGGAGACTGTACCGGGTGGCATGTCACCTCCGTTAAAATCATCGTGAATTCGCGGTAATTCTTTCTTCTGAAATGATCTTAAAGGCCCTTGAGATGATTAGAGATACCCTGGGTGTCATGAGGCTGAGACCGAGAGTTACTGACAGTGTGTATGTATGCATGTGTGCATGTGTGCGTGTGTGTGAGCTGTGGGCTGTGTGTCGGCGTTAGGGTGAAAGATCGTCTGTGACCTGAGGTCACATTATAGACATGTAAATGACATGGTCAGAGCTTTGTAACGCAGGCACTGAGGTTCTCAGGAGACTTGGGGGACTCTCACGGAGAACAGACCAGAACCCAGGCCTCCAGTCCCCAGAACTACACCCCGTCCAGGACACCTCAGACTCCAGAGAGAGCTGTGGGCTTTCTTCCTGGGCCTCTACCATCACTGTCCTGGGAGGCAGAAACACGAAGCGTGGCGGAGGTCTGGGACACGCGGCGTGGAGACTGGCCAGCCGCGTTCTCTCGGGGCCTTTCTCTCTGGGTTACCTCACGGGCAGAATCTGAGTTCTGGCCCGAGGGCAGGTCTGAAGCTCAGACTTCCAGAGTTCTCTGTCCCTCTGTACTCAGAAGTCTCTGTCACCTCTGTCCACAAACACCCCACCTGGAGGGGAGTGGGGAAGGAGAGTGAGTGGGTACCTCTGGGCGCGGGGGAGTCAGGGCAGCTTGCCTGAGTGTCTGTCCACGTAGACTCGTCTGTGAGCCGCTCAGCGTGGGAATGGGAAAGGCTAGTGTGGAACTCTCGGGTAGGTTTGGGAAGGCAGAGAAGAGGAGAGAGCTGAGTCAGCGAGTTGGGACTGGGAGGAGCATTAAAGGAGCAGAGTGCAGGGGCGAACAGCCCTTTCCAGGGGTCCAGCTGGGAGCATCCAGTCCCCAGAGGTAGCCTGGGTCATCTCTTCCCTGGCTGGACTTATAAGTTTTTTTAAATTTAATTTTTATTTCTTCTGAGGAGAGGGAAGGAGGGAGCGAGAACGCCCTCAGTAGGCTCTCTCAGCCTCTGCCAGCTGGATCACGGTATGTGCCTACCCCACGTGCACAGGGGAGGTTCAGGGTGTGACCCCAGGACGTTATCACGTGGGCCCAGCACCGCGGAGTGTTGCGTACTGCTCTGTCACTGGCCAGCCCCTTAACAGGTCCTGTTTATAGTGATCCCCAATCTACCTACCTTCATCCTGCAGAGCCCTGGCTCCACAGAGAGTCTGTTCCCCACGCTGGGTTCCATTAGGGTCAGCAGCGGGGGTTGTTGCCCCCAGGGTGCTCTGCCCTCCCTTTCACGCTGGGCGGTTCTCTGAGTAGGTGAACTGCCCTCCTGGCCAGCACTGAGGGCTGTTCCGTGAGTGTGGGCTGACCTTCAGAAAAGACCAGGAAGAATGGCCTCCTTTGATCCAGGTTGACAAGCGTACACCTGCATAGCCCCACATCTCAGGACTGGGAAATGCAAAGCTATTGGTCTTGTTCTGCTGGTAGACGAGGAATCACACACGTGGAGCCTCACGGCCCACTAAGCACGCCGGCTCACGCACCAGCCCTCTGGTCACAGTAGCTCGTTGTGCACTCTGGGGAATGACAGCCGTGACTTCAGAAGCAAGTGAGTTTTGTTTAGCACCCACAGCTTGGTAAGGAAGGGAGACATGGTCTAGAGCTACTACAGGAGAGCCTCGTATTTAGCAGAAATGATTCCTACATATTTTAGGTGCAAACTGCATTCTCTCCTACAGGGTAGGAGGGTGCTAGATTTGCTTACGACTTACTAAAAGGCACCGTTGCACAATGGCATGGTGCCGAAGTGATGTGCAATGCCCACACTGTTGCTAGAGTCTCCTGCCCTGCCTTGGAATAATACTGCACATGCTCGATAGGACTGCAGTAACGCACATCCGTCCCAGGTCCATGCACGAGAGACAACAGAAAAATGCCTCTTGCTTGTAATAGCCTGCCTTCCAGATGTGCCCTTTCTGTCAAGGTTTGAAGACACCATCCAATAGATACCAGCGAAGGGGCGGGCAGGCCGTGTGCACTTGGGGGACCGGGAGAGCTGGCGCTGCAAGTTCCCAGGAGATGAGGGGGTCCAGGCCCTGAACTGCTATTTCCAAGTTTCTTCCACTCTGCCGGGGCACGGCTGGTCCCAGGCATTCCCATCATGCCCAAGGAAATCGCTACCAGAGGAAAACCCCCTCGGGTCCTAGCATCTGCGCTGTAAAGACCCAGAAGAAAGGCACACAGGGGGATTCCACGACAGCAAAAGGTGTGGGCTCTCAGGGTCATGTCTGAGCCGACCCCTCAGGCTCATGTCGGAGTAGGTTGAATTCTAGAGGATTCCATCCTGTTTAATAGCTTCCCATTTTAGCACCATTTCAAAACCTCAGTTTTTAGTTCAATAGTTATGGCCTGTAATAATTCGTCAATTCCCCCTCCAATTTAGGCATTCCAAAGAGCTCATTGATAGCTTAATTTCTCAGGATTGGTGTATTCCTAGTCAACGTGTGTCCCAGAAACCTGCTAATATTAGACTTGGTAGGTAACATCTCATTTCCAGGCTTTGTTAAAAAATGGGGAAAGTATTGGATTGTTGGGAAAGTCCTGACATATTTTTGCATAGAAAAACATAGAGAAATGGCATGACTTTTCAGGTGACCTCATAATTTCCTCCCTTCACATCTCAATTCGTTGGAGTATAGCTTTTAGTTTCTTTTTTTTTTTTTTAAGTTTATTTAATTCTTCTCTAAGTGAGACAGAGAGACAGAGAAAGAGGAAAAGACAGCCCTCCCCGCGGGGTCTTGGTACTGTGATCTGCCCCCACCCCTAGCTTGAGCCAGCCCTGGATTCTGGCGTGTGTGCTCAGTGTCCTTGGGGCCGGAGGGTGGGGTGGGTGTCCTTGGGCACGGGCTTGGAACCTTTCCGCACGGATCAACCTTGAACAGCAGCATGTTTTACCACTGCACCACCATCCAATCCCAAGGAGTAGATCTTTCCGAACAAAAAGTCCCTTCTAATTAGCTTGCTGTGGATCCAGAACTGGGTGGGGAGAAAGCAATTTTGTGAAAGGATTTGGTCCGCCCTGCTCCCAACTTTCTCTTGGCTTCATGTCGACTGGGCTCCATTCTGAGGCCAGTTCCCGGCAGCAGCCCGGCACAGTCTCACCGACTCTCCTGTCCCTCTCCTCTGCTGATGTCATAACCCCAGTGGGGCGTCACAATTCTGCTACCCAACAATGAGCCTCTCCTGGGGCCTTTGCAGAGGCACCGAGGAAAGGAAGATGGAGGAGAGGAAATGGGTGGGGAGGGGCTGGGCTGAGGGGCAAGACCGGGAAAAGGGAGCACACTGAGGGCAAGACCAGGGGGGAGCCAGCCATGCCCATCCTGACGGCGGCCGCTAAGCCGTGGCTGAGTCTGCTGAGGACGAAGAAGCTGGGAGCAAGAGCAAGAGCCACCGGGGGCCAGCGCCGCCCTGAGCAGGGACCTCCGTGTGGAGCTCATGGAAGCCGAATGGAGTCCTGACAGCATGCACTCTCCTTGGGGGAGACGAGCCTGCCTTCCAGCAGCTAAGGTAAGGGCAGGACGGAAGGTGGGGAGTAATGTCAGATTCCCGCCATGCCTGCTCCTCGGCCACTCTCTGACATCTCCGGAACCAGGCCTGTAACGAGGCTCTGCGGCCTCAGTCCTTTCTGTGTGGATTGACTTGCTGTCGGCTTCTCAAACTTGTGAATGTAACCAGATGCCACCCCATGGAGTTTGTGCTTTTCCCCCCCAAGAATGATAACTGAGGACCCATGTTCATAAAATTCTAAATTAGAAGATACTTTTTAAAAATATTTTCTCTTGTTACCATGGAGATACCATTTCCAGGTACATGCCATTGAGTGTACTGTCAGGGCGTTCTCCAAGTTGGAGCCTAGCAGGGATCTCCAGTCTCATTCCCGTTAGGAGGATGGAGGCAGTAGGGCCAGCAGCTGCGAAACCAAGAGCAGGACCGAGGGGAGCCCAAGGCAGCTGGGAAGCCGGGGAAGTGTGTCTTTGGCTCCTCCCCCTTCCCTGGCTCCCTCCTCTCCTGTCCCAGGCTCTGTAAAGCTGAGGCTCCTTTAAGAGGAGAGCCAGCAGACCTGCAATAGTGATCAACCAGGGTCAGCAGGTGGCCTGGTGGCTAAGGTGCTGGAGTTCCACATGGCTGACCCCAGTTCGAGTCTTGGACCTGGCAATTTGAAACTCATGCTGGGCATGTGTGTGTACTTGCCCAAAACCCCAAGAGGAGAATGGAGGAGAAGGGATTGTGTGTGGCCATCCCCCCACCTCCAACCACCCGGGCTGATTTCTCATTTTCCCTCTCCCTGTCTCTTTGTCTTTCTTCGAGTGCATATGCCCTTGGCAAAAAAACTATAAAAAAGCAATCAGCCGGACAGTGTACAGGAAGCTCCAGTCACAGAGCATTCATCAGTCAGGGTAAGCGCTGCTTCCAGGGGGTCCGGGCCAAGGCAAAGGGACCCTGGTCAGTGGCAGTGCCATGATGAAAGCCCTCCGGTGGGGTCCCAGATGGTGGACGCGTCTTGGCAGTGTCGTGATAAAAGCCCTCCGGTGGGGTCCCAGATGGTGGACGCGTCTTGGCAGTGCCATGATGAAAGTCCTCCGGTGGGGTCCCAATGATGGATGTGTCTTGCCCCAGATCCCATTCTGCGGCGGACTGTCTTAGAGCCTGTAAACGCATACACGGTGTAGTTAAAAAGTACAGGAGTGGCTCGTTAGTCTCTGTCCACTGAACTCGGACTTCCTAATGGTTGTTCCAAAGACAATAAGCAGAGTGACAAGCGTCCATAATGTGTGGTTTGTACAGTGGCTAAACCACAGCTTGGATGCATTTCTTTTTCTTTTTTTCTGTTAATGAGAGAGAGAGAGAGAGAGAGAGAGAGAGAGAGAGAGAGATATTTTTGACAGCATTTCCCCATCATGACCCTCTGCCCTGGCTTCTCAGTTTGCTGGGATCACAGGAGCATGGCTGTTGCACTGGCCTGTTCAGGATGGTCTGAGGTTCGGAGCCCGGCCTCCCATGTGGCCCCAGCCAGCACAGCCAGAGTCTCATCGCTTGTGCCACTGTGGCTGGGCCGTGGGTATCTTCAAACCAACATTTCGACATACGTTTGGAAGTAAGGCAGAGGACCAGGAGGGGCAAGACTGGGAAAGAGGGCCTTCAGCCGCAGCGCTCAGCTCTTCCACTCGGTCCTCACAGAGTCACGCCCGCCCATAAACTGCATTCTCCAATCAGCAGAGGGCATCCCCTCCTTTCAGTTCAGCAGCAACTCCGTGGTTTAATCCGAGCATGCTCCCTGTGGTCCTACTCTCTTCCCTGCAGTGTAGCAGGTGGTGTGGTAGTTAAGGTGTTGGATTCCCACATGGCTGACCATGGTTTGAGTCCTGGACCTGGTGGCCTCCTTTCTCACTGACCCTTTCTCTCTCTCTCTCTGTTTCTCTCTGGTCAAAAAAAAAAAATAATAATAGCAAATGGAATTAAATAAATAATTATTTATTAAAAAAATTCCTTCTAGCTGTAGAGAGTATTAGTTCTGAGCAGAGAGCACGGGAAACTCGCTTCCTCTATCCTGTTACATGTGTAGGGGTATGTTTGAGCACCTTGTATAGACTGGAGCCTGGGCAGCTGCTCAGGTGAATATGTTTTTAATATGGCACTACGCATGTCTGTGGACACAAATATGCACACATGCACACACACACACACACACCCTGCTGGTTGGCCTACACAGCCGCGCTTTGGTATTTCCCTGCACACACATAGGAGCCGTCCGGTCGCATTCGTTGCCCCAGGGCTGTACTTTCTTCCCAGAGGCTGGAGGCCTGGCAGAAGTGTAAGCATGCCATGATGCATTCTGTGAAGAGCGACAGTGGGAAAGATTCATTTAAAAGAATCACTCAAGTTCAGAGTGTCTTGATCAAAGCCACGCAGCTCCTAAGTGGCAGGGCTGGGACCCAAGGCCACCTAACCTGACTTAGAATCCTTCGTTCTTTTGGCACTGCCAAACTTAATGAGTCTATGCGAGAAAAAAGTATTGTGTACTTGGCTGTGAGTCAGACGAGTCGGGTTTGTGTTAAAGACCTACGAAGTTCTCACACGGTGGTTCCATGTGACATTTCAAAGCTACTATTAGAAGATGGGGGCGTTCCTAACATGACCCTTTCATTTTCCTGTCCTAACTAGTGCTCTTAGATGGCACAGGCCGAGGGATGGGAGACAGAACAGCTTGACAGAAGGAGATCTTGCCCTTCGTTATAGGTGAGCAGCTGCAACGCACGAGTCCATGCGTCCGAGCTAACCCTCACGAGTCCTCAGGAGGCGGCCTGGGCAGCACACTTTGTCTCATGGTTCACCCTAAATTCACTCAGTAATCAGGGTGGCCGTCTGTGTTCATTGACTTCATCCGAGAGAAAAACAGAACTCCTGGGGCCAGCAGGTAGTGTGGTAGTTAGGGCGCTGGCCAACTGTGAGGTCTGAGTCCCAACCTGGCGACTTGAGAAACGTGCTGGGTGTGTGGAGGAATGCCCAGAATCCTGGGAAGAGAAGAGAATGGAGGGGGAGGGGCTATGGTGTAGCCACTCCCCTGTGGGGCAGGGGCGATTTCTCTCCTTACCTCTTTCTCTGTGTCTCTGCAGCTGTGGGAGCATGCGCTCTGTAGCCACGAGCAAACAAACAGAACATAAATAGACCTTCAGTGTCTTTATGACAGGAGGTGGTTTTGCAACTGGAATTAGGCACCTGCCAAAGCTGGGCGCCTAGCCTCTCACGGAAACTGGGAGGTAGGGCCTTCTTTGTTGTTTGCATTTCAAAGAGGTGGCTTCCTGGCCTTGATGAGAAGTTCCCTAACCCTTCAGGACGCCAGAGGCTTTTGTAGCTTTTAAAAAGATTTACAGACATCCGGAAGGGGCAGAGGAAGGGTTTACAATGGCAGGTGCTCCACGGTATTGCTAAGTGCCCTAAGTAAACGGAGAAAGGCGTCCTCTTTCCCTTTCTGCGCTAGGGACAATCACGTGGCTTCCTTGGTTTGCATTTACTCTCGCACCAGAAAGGAGCATTGAGCTACAGCTGCCATCTCCTTCTGCAGCCGGGAGCAAGATGTGTGGGGAATGGTAGACGGTTATGGAGAAAGTGCTCCCATGGCACCCGTGGAAGGGACAATGTCCCTCTAACATCTCTGATGCTCCTTTTAATGTGCCTGGTTTTACTTACATGTCATATTAATGTTATGTTTTTTTTTTTTTGAGAGGTTTTTCTATTAGGGCGCGTGCGCTCACCAGACAGACAGAGAGAGACAGAGTGATAGAAAGCGAGAAATCACCCCCCAGGGGGGATGGCCACACTGCAATCCCTTCTCCTCTCGGGATCTTGGGCACGCACGCACATGCGCCCGGCGTGAGTTTAAGCCACTGGGTCCAGGACGCGAACCGCGGTCGACTACGTGGGAGTCCAGAGACAAAACCATTACGCTAACTGCTGGTCCCTTAATGTTATGTTTTGAGTTAACAGGAAAAACAATTTTTTTGGTTTTGTTTTGTTTGCCATTGAGTGCATGGGCTCACAGGAGAGTGACAGAGAGAGATGGTGAGAGGGAAAGTGAGAAATTGTCCTGTGGGGGGAAAATCTCTTCTCTTGGGATTTGGGGCATGTGCGCGCAGACGCCCCTGCACGAGTTTCAATCACGAGCTCTGGGACTTGAACCATGGTCAATCATGTGGGAGTTCAGTGCCTTAACCACCATGCCATCTACTGGCCCTAAAAGAAAAACATTTTAACGTAACTTTTTTTTAATTGCCAGAGGGCACATGTGCTTGTGCACATGGGGGGGGGGAGAGATAGAGAGAGAGAGAGACAGAGACAGAGAGAGAGAGAGGAGAGAGGAGAGAGAGAGAGAGAGAAATCACCCCCAATGGGGCATTGTCATGCTGCAATCCTTTTTCTACTATAACCTGGTTGATATTAAATAGTTGGAATGTCATTCCTGGCACTGGTGAGGGACAGCTGCCCCTGCAAGCCTGGAGGGAAGTCTGGAGGTGACCCTGATGGGGAGCCTGTGAAGCTGAATGCCGACATACACTCCAAAGTGTATACCAAGAATATAACTCCCAAGGTGGCAGCGTGGCTGGCTCCCGGTGGCGTGGCTCCCAGGCCAGCTCTCTAGCCTCGTGGCTAAGGGAGCCAGAGTCCACATGGCTGACCCTGACTGGAATCCTGCTCTGCTGACTTAAGACACACCCTGGGTGTATGCAGGATGGGGAGATGGAGGAGAAGGAATTACGGCGTGACCGTGCCCTGCGGGGGGTGTTTTATCCCTCTCCTCCTTTGTCTCTCTCTGGTGAGTGTATGTATCCTTTGGCCATTAAAAGAAAAATAGTGACTCAGGTCCTGCAAGCCTGGACGTGGACCAGGAAGAGGGGACAAGGTGTGATCTGATTAAAAGTGAGAGTATTAGTCCTTTCCCTTGCACAGATAATTCCTTATTTCCAGGGTCCAGGGCAGCTTCTCGGGTTTTCCTCAGCTGGTCCTGATAGAGTGACCAGATTTACGCTCCTGCCTTTAACAACCAGAGAACTGGACACATACCTAAAATGATTGCTAGTGGACCCTGGACAGCGGACAGAAAAGAAAATAAAAAGATTACAACAAATCTAGTCTCTTGCAGTGCAAAATTGATGATGTCTGGCATCTGAACAAATGTACTGTGCCTCTGAAAAAGTAGGGTAATATTACCCATCATCTGGAGAAAAATCGATCAGTATAGGCAGACCCAGTAATGATGGGGCTGATGGAATTAGTAGTAACCATGGATGCTCAAACAGCAACTAGAAATGCAGACTCGGTGCGGTTGTGAAGACAAAGGTAGACATGGGTGTTACAGGAGATACCTGGAAGACACAGGAAAGCCCCAAAGCAGTCTTCTGGAGACGACAAATATAACATCTGAAGTGAAAGCTACACTGGAGGGACCAGCAGGTGGCGTGGTGGTTAAGGCACTGGACACTCCCACGTGGCCAACCAGGGTTCAATTCCTGAATCTGGTGGCTTGCTTCCTCATTTCCTCTCTCTCTCACTCTCAACCTCTGTCTCTCTCTGGTCAAATTAAAAAAATAAATGAATGAATAAATAAAATAAAATAATTGTTAAAAAAACCTACACTGGATGCAATTAACAGCAGCTTTGATGTAGACGAAAAGATTAGTGACCTCGAAAACATACGACTGAAGCTGTCAAGAGAAATACCCAGTCACAAGATGGTGGGAAAAGAGTGTGCAACAAAGTTCCTAGGGGGACTTGGGAAGGGACAGGGTCTCTGTACTGAGAGTTTGTACCTTCCCTTGGTGCAGGCCACTGCTGGGTGCGGCTTTACTTAAACGTCCTGCTCTTATCCACTGATGTATGGTTAAATCTGAGGCACGAGAAATGAAAAGTCACTTGCCCAGAGATGCCAGTAAACAGAAACAATGACAAACCAGCAAGATTTGGGGTGCTCCTCAGAGGAAGACCGCGGTGCAGCTAACCCCAGCCGTAGGCACCTGAGCAGCTGACGGGCCACCGAGGCTGGATGCCAGGCCTTTCTCAGAAGTTCTTGCTGATTTCTTCAGAGGGCAAGTCGTTCTGCTTACTCTCAGTGTGGGGACAAAGTACATCTTCCTCAGGAGGAGAAGACAGGCCCAGCGAGCAGGGAATGAATTTCGCAGCCACGTGAATGGGAGCCCCGCGCAAACTCTCCTGAAGGCTGGACTGAGAGACGCCAGTCCCAGTCCTGTTCAATGTGAGGATGGGCCCGGTCATTTTCACATTCAAGGGACCTTGGGGAGAAAACGAGCATTTTGTCAAGGGTGCCTCATGTCCACAGGTTACTCTCAGAATTCTGTGTACTGCCAGAATTCGAGCCCACCCACTGAGTAGGAGACAGCCAGACACCTCCTTGCCCACACAGTGAGCATCACCACTTGGTAGTTCCATTACCTGCTAAGATGCCATGACCTTTGGTATAATCAATCTTGTTTGGCAACAGCAAAATGGACTGTAGACATTGGTCCCAAAAAGCATGAATCTTGCGTTTGGGAGTGATAAGTCTATGCAAACACAGACTAATAAGAGTACAACTGGCAAACTGATGTGGGCATTTAATTGGTGCTTTGAAACCCCTGTGTATGCGAGGGGACTTCAAAGGTTTGGGGAACTGAGGTTAAACTCTGAGTTTATTGGGCCAGCAGGTGGCTTGTGATTAAGGTGCTGGACTCCCACATGGTTGACCATGGTTCGAGTCCTGGACTTGGCGGCTTGCTTTCTTACTTGCTCGCTCTCTCTCTCTCTCTCTCTCTCTCTCTCTCTCTGTGTGTGTGTGTGTGTGCATGTGGTGAGCACACATGCCCTGTACCACATTTTTAAAAAATGATAAATAATTTTCTTTTAAAGTACAAGTTTATTTTCATGCAAAGATTTAGAAATCCACAGTTCATTCACAGGAGGCGTGTTCCATGAACTTCTTGAAGACTTCACGTACCATCTCATTTTCCTTCCCCCCGCACCTGCTGGGATGGGGCTGGGCACTTCCATCTAGGAGCTGCGGAAGCTGAGGCTCACTCCTCACAGAGCACCCGCCATGTGACTGGGCCGGACTCAAACTCAGGTCCCTCAGCGTTTGGACCCTAGACGTCACACATGCACCTAGGGTGCCCATAATGAGAGACAGGTCTAGTATTGGACTAAGGGCCCACACTTGAAAGAGATGGCAACGTCCTTGGAACGTTGAGCGGATAATCTGAAATGTTCCCAAGTGGCCTCTGTGGGCCGGGTGGGGCCGACAGTAAAGGAAAGGGGTATTGAGGCCTCCACCCGGCAGGTGTGACCGAGCTGGTGTCCTCGCGGCTGGCTCTAACCTGCACTGACAGCTGCGCAGACCTACCTGGGGAAGCAAAACTAAAGGACGGGCTTAGCCCAACTCAGAATTCAAGCCTGAGGAGGGCACCGGGACTTTTCCCCTAGAAAAATGCAGAATGAGATGTCCTCTTCTACAGAGCACGGTGAGGCGGGGACAGGGCTGCACGCGCTGGCTGTGTGACCTCGGTCGCCTCTCTGTGCCTTAGTTTCCTTACCAACGACATAGACTGCCCGTAGCTACGCCGTGTGTTGTGTGTGGGGAACCGATGCGCAGTGCCCAGCGCCGTGTCTGGCTTATCGCAATGAGTCTCCAACGCTGGCCGCTATTGTTATTTTCATTCTGACGGGTTTTACTCACCCCTCTGGGCCTTAGTCTTCCTCTCTACCAAGGGAAATGCTTGGGATTTTCCTACCTCTGAAGTCTCCGACTCTTTTCGAACATCCCATCTGTGTAGCTGTTCTTAGCACCAAGAATGTGAGGCTTGAGATGTGCTCTTGAAGATGGTGGCAAGTCCCATGCTTGGTTTATTTTTTTAAGATGAATTTATTTTATTCATGGTAGTGAGCGTGTGTGCACACACAAGTGAGAGAGAGGAGGCCTGGAGGAGGTCTCATCATGTCGCAGTCCCTTCCCCCTGTCCCCAGCTCCTCAGGACCTTGAGTGTCCTTGCATGCACCTGGCATGGTTTCTGCAACTCAGGGATCCGAACCCGTGGTCGGCCATGTGGCTTCCAGTGCTGCAGTTCAGTTTGCTACAGACTTCGCCACCCATGCTTATCTAGTAAGGGAACGGTGACTCAGAGCGGCCGATCTGGGGAGGGGTTCTGTTCCCCCACAGCCCCAACACCGCACCGTTGTTTCCGAGGAGCAGAATTCTCTCCTCCTCCTGGCCACGGCGAGCTTCTCTTCTGGCCCCTTTCACCTCTCTGCCTCCCCTTCCCTCTGTCCCTCTGTCCTAGGCTGCTGCATTGTGAGGCTTTCTCACTGGATCAGAGGAGAGAGGGTGTCCAGCCCCTCTTGCTAGATCACAGGGCAGGCAGGTCCAGGACTTGCTGTGACACCCCCACCCCCAGCCCCATCAGAGGCCAGTTCTGGGCTTGCTTTTAGCTCCTCTGTGCCCCAGAATGTTCTGCTTATTCTTGGGGGCCGGGGGAGGAAAGTGGAGGCGTCCATTGTTCATTCTGTTCCTTGACACCCGGCCTAGAGTGGCCTGGATCATGCCTGCTCAGACCGCCCAGTTCAACAGAATCTTCCTGCTCCGGGACTGCGCGGGCAAACCGGGCATCTGTGGACAGCTTCAGCTCACAGCAGTGCTGAGTCCTGATTCTGAGTGATCACGCCCCTGGGCCATGCTGTCACAAGGGACAGGTGCCTCGACTGGTCTCCCCCCGGAAGTCCCCAGCACTCAGCCCAGTGGGCACAATACTGAGTGAGCGAGGCAGGGGTGGCATGTGGCCCACTGGGTGCAGTTGCATGCATGTCCCAGGGAGAGAGAGCACACACGCCTCCACCCTGGGCCCAGACTCTTAACGCTCTGACTCACTGGTAGTCTCCTCGCTTCGCTGACACACTGTGCCCAGGCCTCTCAACCTAAGAGGCAAACTGAGGCTAAGTGTCTAAGGTAAAGGAGTTTATTTGGGCCACGTTTGAGGACTGCAGCCCCGGACACCCAGTGGGCGTTCTCAAGTTGCCCCAAACATGTGCACTGAGTCTGACGATTCTCAGGCAGTTTTATTTTTTTTTAAATTATGTATTTAATTCCATTTGTTATTATTATTATTATTAGGAGACGTTTTCGCTATAGGGTGCATGTGCTCGCCAGAAAGACAGAGAGAGACAGAAAGCGAGAAATCACCCCCAGGGGGATGGCCACTCCTTTCTCCTTTTTCCTCTCTGGATTTTGGGCATGCATGCACACGCTCCCAGCGTGAGTTTAAGCCACCAGGTCCGGGACTCGAGCCATGGTCGACTACATGAGAGTCCAGTGACATAGCCATTACGCCATCTGCTGGACCCCATTTGTTATTATTTTTAAATTTGATGAGAGAGAGAGAGAGAAAGAGGGAGAGAGAGAGAGGGAGAGAGAGAATGCTGCCAGAACCAGGACTTGAACTACAGTTGATCAAGTGGGAATTCAGTGCCTTTAACCACCACGCCACCCGCCAGCTCCCTGAGGCAAGTTTTAAAGGCAAAAAATTCACAAGGAGGAGAGGTGTGGGGAGGAATTACACCAGTTGTTTCAGGAAAAACATCCTCGGGTGCTAGTTTGGACAGGCGGTCTCTGCAGGGCGCTGCACGAGGTGGTCTGTGACAGGCCGCAGTGGTCTTTGTGCAAGGACGGTTCTCGTTATTGTGCATACTAGTGGGGAGCCGCCCTCCCGTGGCCTTCGGAGTTTAGCACAGGTGACACGGATGACTCCCCTGCACAGGTCCCATGCATTCCGACCCTGCGTGTGGCCGGGGAGGCTCACGGGGCTGCTTAATAGATGTGTCTGCATTGCTTCCAGGGTCCCCAAGGGGGCCACCTGTCAGCCTCGCCCCTTGATCTCCCTGTGACCTCTTTTGCCTTCTGGGTTCTGTAGCTCTAATCCCTGAGCCCTGCCCTCATTGTGGGGTGACTGTCCAAAACCGCCTAAGGTTTGGTTCCAGCCACCTGCTCTCTTCAGGTTACCCTCTTCCCCTCTCCCTGCGGAACTTGGGGACTTTCTGCTCTGCCCGTCCCTGTGAAACTCGCCCTGGCCAGCAGCCATAGCACCCCGGGACCCCGCTCTGTGGCAGGTGGATTTCCCAGTTGTCTGTTCCCTTCTCCTGCCCTGATGCAGTGGAGCAGCACCTTGTTCCCGCCTGATTCTTCAGGCCACCGACAAGGGGGGTTCGTGAGGATGTCACCTCTTTAGGAGTCCCCAGCCAAGGGCTGGCCTTAGACCCTGAGATGCCCTCCATCCTGGGAGCCCAGGCACAGCCATCATGGCATTTGCAGAGCTAACCCCTGAGGCCACTGCCCAGATACTGGGCTGGCCGTGGAGAGGCAGGTTCACTCCCCCCACCCACTGTGTGCCCACCCCTCTTCCACATTCTGGGGCAAGTGGCAGAGCCTTAAACTACAGGTGGCTGCTCTGGAAACCTTCAGAACACCCAGAATGCCAGTTCCTGTCACCAGCTGATGGGGGGAGGACCCGAGCTAGGAGGGCAGCTTATCTCAGGATCAGTGAGGTCACTGTTACAGGCAGAGAAATGTCCTGGAATTGTGGAGCAACATGGGGGAGTTTTCATTGTTCAGCCCTGTGAGAAGTTCCCAGCAAGACAGAGGCTTTTGTCATTGGAGAGTGGACCGCTAGAACGGGGTGCTTTCTGGGTGTCCCCCCAGGACAGAGCCCAGCAGCCCGCTGAGCTGGGTATCCCCTCGGCGTCACAGCTGGACAGGGGACATGTCATTGTAGGCGTGGACATGGTTTGAGGTCGGCAGCAGCGCCTGGGTTTACACGACAGGCAGTGGTTTCCATCCTCAGAGTGGATCCGGTATGAGCTGCGCTCTTTTCCAGATTGTGAAACTGAGTCCCCAGGACCAAGGATGCTTGGCTCTGCTCAGGTACCCTCAGCCCCTTCTTCCTCCTGCTGCTGCCTGGAGCAAGCTGACTTATCCCTGTGGTTCTTTTTCCTCTTCCGAGTTGGGTCAGAGCTCAGCAGGTCCTGGGATTGGCCCAGGGCATCACCTCAGTTTTGCAGGCTGAGTCACAGCTCAGTCACCTCTGGTTGCCGGCAACACAGCAAGGGCCCTCCTAGGGGGGCTCCAGACAGCCGGGTGGGCTAGGAGGCACCAGTGCTTTGGAGAACCTGGGTCAGCATGTGGCCTGGGAGTGAAATGTGACCACCTAATGAGAGTTTTTCTCCCTGGTTCCTGGTCATCTCTAAGAGGCAGGCAAAGCTGGCAGCCATGAGACCCAGTTGTGCTCTGAATCCAGCCAGCACTGGGGGCTGAACTTCAGCCCTGCTTTACCTGCCTGGTCCAGGGTTTGTGGAATGAGGGCTCGGGGCTGGATTTTCTCTCTGGTCTTCAAATTTTAATTATGCAAGAATTATTTTAAACAAAAGTTTCATTTGAGTGGTTAAAGCAGGGCTTGGCTTTCTGGAAAGCCTGTCCAGGAAGACTAGAACTGCCTCTGGGACAGGGGAGGGAGAGAAGAGGGTTCAGGAGAGCTTCTTCCGGCAGGCTTGCAACTGAGGACTTTTCGAGCAGCACGAGGCACTTGAAACTCTTGTCTCTGAGAAAATCCCCATGGGGGTCTCTCACCCTCTTGCAGCCCCTCCTCTGAAGTGTCGGCATGGGCTGGGGTGCCCGCTCTCCTGGGGACAGAGGCTACCTAGGTAGGAGTTGCTCCAAGCCCAGAAGGAGTGGGTCACACCTGACCAGACAGACAGCCGCCTCCTAGGCAGGCCAGCAGCTGCCCCGACCTTCCACCCAGAGCCAGCCTCCCTAGTCCAATTAGCCTCTTCCGGGAGTCCCCTCTGGGATCTGAAACTCAGATGGCCCAAGCCGTGCCTGGACTATGCTCCTTCCAAGTCTGCCTCTTCCCTTGCCCTCGGCATCTCGATGAAGAATGTTGCTGAGCCTCGGTGTTCAAGCCCCGATGGAGGCTCTTTGCCTCTCTCCCTCTCTCCTCATGCCTCCACTCCCGGTCATCAGCAGGTCCGTGGGTCTTACCTCCGAAACCTGCTCCGGTGTTTCTGCTTCCTCCCGAGCACCTACACATCCCACCAGCCACCGTCATCTCCCCTGGCTTCCTGCGCTGGCCGCTGGGCTTCCATTCTAGCTCCTACAGTCTGGTTTTCCAAAGCAGAGGGGCGATGCTTAAAAAACGTGAATTAGATCACGGCATTCCCTGGGTTAGAACCCTTCTGGGAATAATACCTAAAAGCCCTCGCCTGGTGCCTTGGCCGCTCCAGCCTCCCTGGAGGCCTGCCTCAGGACCTTTGTGCCTGCTGTTTCTGCTCTCGGAGTGGTCAGCCTCCTCCCTGCACCTGTGTATGACTCTGGTGTTTCTTGTCATTTGGGGTTTCAGTTCAAACGTGACGCCCACCAATCAGCTGAGCTAAATCATGGCACCATCAGAAATCGCCATGTTCAGTATTTTACTGGGCCCTCGCCCTGCGTCCCTGCTGGAGAGGGCAGGGCCCAGGGAGCAGGGAGCTGTCCCTCGGGTTGGAGCTCCCTTTCCCTGGCTGGAACAGAGACCGACAGTGTTTGCTCAAGGAAGGGTGCAGGGGGGTTTGCTCTGATCAGGGATGAAGGAGGAGGAGGACTAGTCAACGTAAATGGCATTGTGGTCCTTTTGGCTGCACCTTTCTGGTGGAGGAAACAAGGCCAGAGGTCAAGGATGTGCCCAAGTCAGTTACTGGTTGAGTGCCCAGAGGGCCGGGGCGGTGGCCAGGTCCTGGGGGGTTTCCCCCATGGCTCAAGCAGGCTGCTTCTTTCCTTCGGTCTGCACACCCACCCCACTCCAAGGCATCGCTATTTTTTGTCAGTCTACGCCGTTGTAGAAAATATGACTTTGGCTCCAGAAAGGAAAATCATAAACTTGGTGGCCTAAGGGTTCCCGCCCACAGGAAAGCTAAGGGAGGCGTTGACCGGAGGGCAGGCCCTATGGCTAGCGTGCCCTGGAAGCGGCAAGGTCGCCCTCGCGGGTCCCCCTCGCGCCGCCCCACTTGCCCCGCCCCGCCCCCGCCCAGGCCCCGCCCCCGGGATTGAGCCGCGCTGACAGCGGGCGGCGGGCTGGGTGTTTGCATACAAAGGCGGCCACGCGCGGCGCGGGACGGTGAGTAGCCGCCTCCTGCTGCTGCCTTAGCCGCCGGCTGGCCTGCCAGTCACCGTGCAGAGGCCGCAGCCTCCCGCCGGGCGAGGCCAGCGGGGCCCGGGGGCGATGGGGGCGCGCGGTGAGGCCGGAGCTCAGTCTGGAGGCCTCGGGACTCGAGAGTGCGCTCTGTGCCCTCGGCCCTTTCCGGGGAACGGGTTAGGAAGAGGGGGTGGAGGAGAAGGCCGGGGAGCCTACGCGAGCCTCGCGAGCATCCCTCCGGCCTTCCCTTTTCGAGCGCGCCTGGCGGCCCGGCGACCTTGGGTGGCGGGGCGGACTCGCCCCCGGGCCGCCGTGGGGCCAGCGAGGATGCACTCTTTCCCGCAGTACCAGCGGCTTCTAGTTACCGGCGATCAGGCCTACGGTGCACGGGGACATAGAGGAGCACCTCCCTCCTTCCCCCGGGGGAGTTAGGGTTCTAGCCTTGCAGCTGAGGAGACTGAGGCTCAGGGAAGTTGACAGACGTGCCCAAGGTCACACAGCTGCTAGGAGCCCAGGCCCACTGAGCCCAGGTTGAAATCCCAGTTCTCAGATTTCAAATCGCTTCTGCCAGGCCTCTGAGCACCTTTCTTGCAGCCCGGTGGGTGGTAGGTGGTAGGTCCACCAGCTCCTCCTGCGATTTTATTTTGGGGAAGACCAGGAAATCATAGGATGAAAAGTCATGTGCGGAGCTAGAGTCTATGTAACTGGCTGGTGGTTCCTGTAGTCAGACTTGCAGGAGAAAGCAGATGTCAACCCTCGTTTTGACATCAGGTGGGAAACTTGAACCAAAACAATTGGCATTTTTAATCTGGGGAGCTTGGAGAACCCAGTGGTTTCCCACAGGGTAACATAAATGTATTGGGAAGGATGAGTTCTTACTGTTATTATTATTTTCATTTTTTATTGGGGTAGGAAGGAGGTGTGGATCGGGCAGCTTTCTGTCTACCCTTTGCCCTGTAGTTGTTTCCTGTGGATGAAAGAAAGCTGTTGAGGAATGCCGAGTAATTGAGAAATAAATACATCCACAGAGGTATGCCATTCCCCCCTGAAGTTTTGAGATCCCTGAGTTTGACTCGTGGATGTGCTGACACGTCTTCTCGTGGGGCGTGTGTGCGTGGGGATGTGTGTTTGTACGTGTGTCCACGTACAGTTGTGGACCAGTATGCAGTGGGGCTGGAGGCCCGGGTCTGGTCTTGGCTCTGCGGTGGCAGGTCCCAGGCCTGGTTCCCAACAGTCTCACCCCCGAGAAAGAACAGCTGTGAGGGGCAGCCTGCTGAGTCTAGTTCTGGCGGGAAATCAGGGCCTCAGGTGAGAGGCTGCAGGTTTCCCGGTTGGAGGGCGGTCTGGGAAGTGGCTGAGGAGGAGTCTGGCCTGCTTGAGGTGGGGATGGCCAGTGTGGCCTGGCCTGGCCTGGCTGGAAGGGCCCTGTGACCTGCTCCTTGCCTGGTCAGCCGCACTCAGGGCCGTGGCCCCGAGAAAGGAGAGGGCCAGAGACGGGAAGACGCAGATGCTCTTCTGCTTGTGCTGGGGTTATGTCCTGATGAGCCGCTGTAAGTTGAAAACACCGGACATTAAAACTGTGTTCAGTTCCTTGATGAACCTATCGTGGGAAAGTCAAAAAATCCTGAGTCAACCCAGAGATGTCTGTATTAAAAAAAATTAAATTAAATTAAAACCCAAGGCTATTACAAAGAACTTGAGCTTTGCAGTTGCCATGTAGACCTTGGACCTACACAGGCATCTGCCTGTAAATGAAGAGACTGTCATGCCCGTGTAGATCTTGGGCCGTGTAGACCTTGGGCCTACACAGGCATCTGCCTGTAAATGAAGAGACTGTCATGCCCGTTCGCTCGGTGGGTGCAGAGAACTGAGATGAGCGGGAACATCCGGGGTAACGCAGGGCGGCCCAGCATCATCGCAGTTGTTGTTAGGTTAAGGAGGGGCGGGGTGGTGGTGAGGAGCGGCTCTTTGCAGGGCTGGTGCAGTCCTCCTAATGCTGGCCTCTGGTCCCTAAATCATCACTGTGTAGTCACCCTCCTTCCTGCCGCCTCTGACCCACCGTGCGCTGGCCCTTCCTGGACCCTCACCCTCTGGTTTCAGGGTCTGAGATACCTACATGAGACAGGGAGGTTGAGGGGTACAGGCGGCTTGTTCTGTGGAGGGCCTGGGAGGGGCGGTTTGTGCAGATGTTTTGGATGTGAGGCTGCTGACCTGCTATCACGTAGAGTCCGTCTGTGGTGACCCAAGATGGGAACTTGGAGCTCTGAGAGTCACTGGGAGGAGTTAAGCAAGAGCCCACAGTGGCCTCTGTCAGCCTGAACAGTTCCCTGGGGAGGGCCAAGTCCCGTTTTTTGCACTTCGTTGAACTCTGGTCCAATGTATTATGTAATAATCCCACTCCAAGTTGGAGTAGGGGTGGGAGGAAAGAACAGGTCAGGCAGAACCCAAACAAGCCCTTCGGTGACCTTCCGGTCCCTAATTCACGGGAGGCCCACGTGCCTCCCCACGTTTGCAGGCGTGTCTGACCTGTCCGCTTTCTAGGCTGTTGGTCAGGGTCTGGACCGCCGGGGGCCTGCACCTGCTGTGGTGTGGAGGGGACACTGACACTGGCTGGGGCTCCTTGACCAGAGGATGCACTGGCACCGGAGGGAACCTGTGTCCCTGGGAAGCCTCCAGGTGAGAGACTACACTTGGCCTGGGGTGCTGGGGTCAAGGGGGCCAGCCCGGCCCTGGCTTCCTGTGTCCTCGCATCCTCTTTCCACGGCTTCCCCTGCCTGTCCCCACCTTTGATTCCACAAACAAGCCCTAAGCAGCAGCTGGGCTGGGCTGCGGTGGGTGCAGGCTGGAGCGCTTTGTGCTCTGGGTCTGGGGGCAGGCCAGCGTCTTTCAGGAAGCTCTGTGTGACCTGAGTTTTCAACTCTGTTGAGTAGGTTACCAAGCACTTTTGAAAGTGAAATCAAATCAAAAAGAAGGTATTCGAGCCCAGTTTACCAGTCTTTTGTTAGGTGTTGTTTTCTCTAACTTCAGTTGTGATGTTTGTGCTGGGGGGGGGGGGGCGTGAGCACACACGGGTGTGCATGCATGTGGGGTGCAGCGCCATGGTCTGACCAGCTTGAGCTCTAGGGGTGCATAAAGTAAACACTGGCCAAGTTCTCATTTTGGTGGTGGTCCTAGGATGACGACAGGTGGCACAGGGCTCTTTCCTGGCCTGCTGGCATCGAAGTCCTAGGAGGGTGAGGGACAGGGTGTTGGACAGACCAGGAGGTGAGGCCGACCTCCCTGGTTCCTCTGCCTTCCGTGGAGGCTGCCCTGATTGGTCTTCACTGCTAAGGTGTCCCGTGTAGGCGGGAGACTGGTGCAGCGGCGACAAGTTGACCCTGGGCCCAGGAGCAGACTCTGGGGCAGGGAATAGGGTGCGTGAGTGCGAGCCTGGGCGGACGGGACGGCACCTGCAGGCTGTGTGAGGCTCTGGCTTCTCCTTTGCATGTGCCCTGCGTGCTGTCTGGCCCGTGGGCAGTCCTGTGTGCTGAGGGGGCCCCTGGCTGGGCTGTGCTGGCCTCTGCTCAGCTGTCCCGGCTGGTGTCAGCTAGTGGGCAGGTGCACCTGGACTCCTGCAGAGAGCTCCTGCTGCATTTACGATGGAGCTGCCAGTCCTCCGACTACGTTTTGTGATTCTGGCAACCAAAGTTTTGGGTCGATGTTGAATACTGGGGCTTTCTAGAAGAAAGCTGTCGGCCACTAGAGACTGTCCAGACAGCCTGTGTGCTCCTGAGTGAGAGGTAACTTGCATTGGTTCGTAAAAGCAACCCCAGACTCTGCCGCCAAGATGTGCCGCTTGCTGGCTGCCCCTTGAACACAACAGCACGCTCGCACCCGTGGGCCTCCTTCCCTGGGACCCTGGGGCCTGTGCTCTGTCTTTGCTGAAGCCTTCTCTGCATTTCTAGATCTCTCTAGGCCTTCCTCTTTAGTTTACAAATGACAAGAGAGAGCAACGAGGAGCTCTGGGTAATGGTACCATGGCGGTGCGATGCGCTTCCAGACAACTGTTTTTTGGTGAAGGGGTTTCTCACTGCTGGCCCCTGAGCAGTCTGAGAATACGGCCCAATTTGGGGGTGACCTCGCTGGCTCCTATTTTGAACAAATGAAAGTGTAACACCATCTTAGTAGCCTTCTACTATTTCTGTATTAATTTCAACCAGCAGGTTGCCTTTGTCATGTTCAAGACGCTGTCATTTAAATGATTGATATGGATAAAGTACTTGCGAGCAGGCGAGAGGCCTTCTTCATGGTCTGGGCTTTGTCTGGAGCCATTGGGAATCACAGGATTAGCACTGGCTTTTATTCGATGCCCACACTTCGAAAAGTGCTTTACATGTACTCCCTGACGGCAGTCCCGAGGGCGGTGCGAGTGAGGTCACCCCACTTTATGGATGTGAAACTCAGGTGCAGAGAGGTTAGTGAACTGCCCGTGGTCACAGGGTTGGAGGAAGCGGAGCTGGGGTCTGAACACCTCCAGAGCATGCCCATATTGCCACCTCGGCAGTACTCTGAGTACTCAGGGGTATCTGGCTCTTACTGTTTGTGGGGCCGGGAGGGGTGTAGCTGCAGAAGTCAAGTGACAAGAGCAGAGCATCGAAATGCACATCCAGACAGAGGGCTCCTGCAGGTACCCGGAGCGAGCATGCCTTTGGGTCTCGTAAGGGCAAACAAGTCCTGTTCTCAGTTAATGAGTTGACTGACTAGGAGCCAGAGGATCGGAGCCTAAGCCTTGGGCCGTTTTGCTGAGAGAGTGATCACGCTGTATCTGAGACTTCTTGGCCCCCCACTGTCGGGCCACTTATGTTTCTTGGCAGGAACCTTCATCATTGGGATTATAATATCTGAGCGTTGCAAAATCTCAACACTGCCGGGGTGGAGCGGTCACCCGACTGACCTTCTGGCCAAAGCAGGAGCCCCCCACCTTGCCCCACGGCCGTCTCTTCTGTGTCAGCGTCTCTGTGACAGGGAGGCCCTGGGACTGAGCGGACCAGGGTTTCCAGTTCTGAGGTCATTAGACTTCAGTGTTAAAGTAATACGTGCACACGTGCAAAACAAGAACCAGGAACCAACCCTCTGCGAAGTACTAATGCTGAGAAGTTGAGGTTTCCTCCTTCCCTTTCAGGCTGGCCCCAGGGCTGAGGCCTGAGAACGTTGCTGGGCAGGTTACCCATTCCAGAGTTTTTACATGTATTCCAGAATATATGGAAATCAAAATCTTTAAAAATTTTTTCATTTATTCATTTTTTAATTTTAATTTGACCAGAGAGAAACAGAGAGAGAGAGAGAGAGAGGGAGAAAGTGAGAAAGCAAACCACCAGGTCTGGGACTTGAACCATGGTCAGCCATGTGGGAGTGCCCAGCGCCTTAACCATCACACCACCTGCTGGCCCCGGAAATCAAATTCTTAAAAACAGGGTTCATATTAGAAGTATTTTTGTACCTTTTTAATTCACTGTGTACCTTTTCATACTAATGTTTATGGAGCTGCCTCTCCCTCCACTTTTTAAAATAGTCTCATATGACATTATATGGTGTGAACGGTCCATAACTTGCTGAAAGTTCTTTCTGATTATCCATAGTACAGTCAATGCCATAGCACTGTCTTTTTCCATGGACGTCACTGTATTTGTGGGAGCGTTTCCCAGTGGTGGAGTTGCTGGGGTTTGCTGACGTGTGCCCTGGTGACAGGAATCACCCCACGCTTACTCACCTCACTTCGTGACCCGCTGGCCGTGAGCCTCAGTGTGTTTTTCCCACTCTCACCTGCTCTGCAGTTTTTACAAAGTACTTTGGTTTTGGACCATGTGAAAGCCCTCCTCGATTTGGATACCTTTACTCATGAATGGGGCTGAATATCTTCTCATACATCATTGGCCAAATAGATGTCTTTCTCTGTGAACGCTCTTGACGTCTAATGTTTTGACTGCTTTGGTGGGAGGTGGGCCTGAGGCTACCTGAACCTGACTGTGACATTCTGAAGGTGGGTTATATTAAAAAAGGTAGGCCTCAGGGGCCAGCAGGTGGCATGGTGGTCAAGGCCCTGGACTCCCACACGGCTAACTGTGGTTCGCAGCTTGGACCTGATAGCTTGCTTTCTCACTTCCTCTTTCTCTCTGGTGAGTGCACGTACCCTGTAGCAAAAAGTGGGCCTCTGAGAGTGTTTTGAGGGTTTAGAATTGTGGCAGGAGTTCCAAGAAAGCTGTGTTTCTTGGCAGTTCATGGAGACCAGAGGTGAACCCTAGCAATTTTTAACTGTGGAATTTTTTAGTCACCACTGGGTGGAGTCAGGAGGCTTCTATCGCTTCATCTCCATAGGTGTTAGGAGTGCCGCGCTCTCTGGTCCGCGTGAGCTGGGGTGCGGGTGCTTTGCCCAGTTCTGCAGCGTGCCCAGGAGTTGTGCAGACCAGCTCAGTTACAGGCACGCTCTGTCTCCTGTGGGGACCCTGAGAGAGACGCCTTCCCATGCCACACCAGACCACTGCAACCTCTGACCTGCCTAACACAGACCAGGCTCTGGCGGGACCCTAGGGCCCGCTGCTTTAGCGTTGGCCTGACATGCAGGCTTTGTAAAGCGTCTCAAGGGTCTTTGGCAAATTCTTGTTTTTGGATGGGGGTGTCCCCCGAAGAACACAGGCTTGCTAAGAAGATTCTGTAATTCCATGGGACCAGCAGATGGCATAATGGTTACAATAGCTGGACTGCCATGTAGTCCACAGTGGTTCGAATCCTGGACCCGGTGGCTTAAACCTCACACCAGTGGTGTGGGCATGTGTGCCCAAGATCCTGAGAGTAGAATGGAGGAGAAGGGATTGCGACATGGCCATCCCCCCAGGGGGTGATTTCTTGCTTTCTGTCTCTCTCTGTGTCTCTGGTGAGTGTATGCACCCTATAGCAAAAATCTCTCTCAAAAAAAAAAAAAGTCCCCTAATTCCCAAGTGTATTAACAGACACAGACCTGTGCTCTTCTGTTCAAGAAGCTTCTGTGGGGGGTGGGGGACAGCAGGTGGTGTAGTGGTTAACGTATTGGACTCCCACGCGGTCGACTGCAGTTCAAGTCTTGGACCCACAGCTTGAAACTCATGCTGGGTGAATGTGTGTGTGTGCCCCAAATCTCGAGAGTAGAAGGGAGGAGAAGGAATTGTGGTGTGGCTGTCTCCCCTGGGGGATTATTTCTCACTTTCTCTCTGCCTCTCCAGCAAGTGCATGCACCCTATAGTAAAATTCTCAGCAGCTGGGGGACTGGGCCACCTGCCCAGCTGCAGTGGGCTGTGGCTAGTCATCTGTGTGTAGAGGGGCAGGGGGGCCACCAGGTGCCTCAACTTTCGTCTGGCCCCCTTTCCTCTGCATCTCGCAGCATGGAAGCTGGACTCCCGCTTTGACCCTGTATGGGTAATTTATCACCCTGACCAGCTGTAATAAATATCAATCCACCGTGCTCTGAAAGAAGACTTCCTCTTTGCCATAAAGGGAAATCACAAGAGGAAGATAATGCTATTTTTAAATCAATTTCATTTGCATGTAAGCCTTATTAGTCATTATACTAATCTGGAGAGTTCTTGGAGGTTTTTTATTTTTTTCCTTTAATGCTTTGGATGAACAGTTTGTCCCATAAATCTCCGAAGGGTACATGGTCTTGGTCAGCGGTAGTGACAGCTGCATGATGTCTGTGTCCTTCCTCAGCGCTGGGCAGGCCACAGACAGGGACCTCAGAGCCTGAGACACGGCTTAGAAGATGCACTTCTCTTTACGGGGGCCCTGCTAGCTCATCGCCCTCGACACCAGGGCATTGCACACGCCTCAGGTGCCCGTGGCAGCCACAAGGCTAGCTTCGGTCTGGGTCAGTGAAGACCCGACTCTGTGAGACAGACCTGCTTCCTCCTGCCGACCTCACACCCATCCTGGTTTTGCCGAAACCGTCAGCAGAAGTGAGTCGGGTTCACAGAGCCCTAACCCTCCAGCCTGGGCGTGTGTGTGCCTGTTAATGCCCTGGGACAGGACAGCAGCACCTTAGACCCCATGTCCTCCATTGCCATTGTACCCATGGAAATGCACCCCAGACCAGTCCGGCACATTCGATTTCGGAAGTCAGTCCCCATCGAAACTCCATCGTTACATCATTCCGGAAGTACTGAGCGGAACAGGCGGACACACAGGACGAGACCCCTGGCCAGGGTGGCAGATTGCAGTTGGAGAAGACACGGGGATAGGTGAAGCACAGCCATGAGGGCTACAGCCGTTCCCGGCCCCAGCGATGTGCCAGGCCTGGCGCGAGGGTGAGGTGCTCAGAACCCAGCCGGGCTTCGTCCTTGTCCTCGCAGAGCTGACTGGCGGTGGACAGAGGTCTGTCAGCCACCTGACGGATGGCACCACAGGGTGCCAATCAGTTGTCCTGGAATGGAGGTCATATTTGAAAGGTGCCGAGTCGATCGGGCACGTGGACAGCCAGGAGGACAGTGAGAAGGGGACACAGGATGGAGCGCAGTGGCTGGACAGCTGTGGGACACGCAGTTCTCACAGAGAAGGCGGGCAGTGGGGGGAACAGCCAAGGTGAAGGAGTTAGACGCCCTGCCATGCCGGTGTTTCACTTCCAAGTAGAAAACCCACAGTGTTAATATTTAAATAAAGAAATGATTGTTTCCTAGACAACGTGCCTTAGGTAATGTTCTAGTTGAGAGTACTAAAACGGGAATTATAATTGTTCTTATTCACTCTTATAAGAAATGAGCAGAAAAATCAATTCCTAAATTGACCACTAAGGGGCTTGGCCTGAAATAACCCCCAAACTCCATATTTATTTTTAATAATTGGTGCTGTTAAAATTGAACATGAACTTTTGAATTTTAACGTTCTCTGGTGTCTAACTTATTTGAGTCTACTATAAGCTTTGCTTTTAATAGGGAAGACTGTTTGGAAAGATGACATTCCAGTTGGGTGTAATAACCTCAGAAAACTAGTGGTTTTTTTCCCCAGAAGGTCAAGCTGGAAGATGCCACATTAAAACCAGAAGAAAACCAAAAAGCTTGTATCTTAACCTCTTTCCTCTGAAAATCCATAGTGTTACTTTAGGGAATTTCAGTCTGGCCACAGGGTTTTTGTGAGATTTGGCGGAGTTCTCCTTCACAACCTTTGAACTGCGGCTTGTGGAATCCTATTTCAAGTGGTAAACAAAAACCTGTCAGGTGAAGCAGCTATTTCTTGCCAAAGTTTGAGATTAAAATCAATAGATTTAAAAGTAATTTGGTATGGGCGAACAGACAGCAGGTGTCTTAGGCTGGTCAACTGGAAATTTAAGCTATTTTGTTCTTTTCAGGTTTTACTAATCTTTTGTTACTTCGAGGTAATTAAGATACTTTCTTTTTTCAGATATTCCCCTTATTGCCTGATCATGTGTCTTAGGGACGCCAGGAAACCCAAACCAATGGCAGCAGTGAGAGTGAGAGGCAGGGCTTGGGCTGGGAGGGACCCCGGGCTGGCAGTGTCTGGCGTCATATCTAAAGGCAAATCAGATGAGCTCCCTTGAGCTTTTGACTTCAGCTCAAACTGAAGGAAGTGAAGCCTGGGGATTTAGGTCCTGGCTTGCTTCTGAGTTCTTGAAATATTTGGCCAGGCTTTGTTCAGGAGAGAGCTGGAGGGAGGAGGGACAGAGAAAGAGTCCCGGGTCTACCAGCTCACCAGTACCCTTCAGCCAATCAGGAGCCGCAGGTGAGCAGGCCACCTGGTCGTTTGAGGACACTGTCATATGTGCCCTGTGAGTACCCCTACCCCTAAGCCATCTTTCTTTCTTTAAAAAAAAAAAAAAGATTTGCTATTATTATTATTATTATTATTATTTAATTTGACCAGAGAGAGAGAGAGGGAAAGTGAGAAAGCCAGCCATTAGGTCTGGGACTCGAACCATGGTCACCATGTGGCCCAAGTCATCCAAGAAAAAAAAAATTATTTTTGAGAGATTTTTGCTATAGGGTGCGTGTACTTGCCAGAAAGACAGAAAGAAAAAGAGAGACAGAAAGTGAGAAATCACCTCCCGGGGAGATGACCATGCCACAATCCCTTCTCCTCCATTTTCCTCTCGGGATCTTGGGCATGCACACACACATGCCCAATGTGAGTTTAAGCCTCCGGGTCTGGCACTTGAACTGTGGTAGACTACATGGGAGTCCAGTGACATAGCCAATACGCCAACTGCTGGTCCCCCAAATTTTTAGCTAAATAGTATCTTTCTGAGTTCTGATTAAAGCACTATTCTCCCTCCTGCTTTTTTTTTTCCTTTTCTTTTCATGAGAAAGAGAGAGCGAGAGATTTTTCTTTTAATAGAAAGTTTTTGTTATAGGTCGTGTGTGCTCGCTGGAGAGGTGGAGAGAGACAGAGACAGAAAGTGAGAAATCACCCCCTGGAGGGATGGCCATGCCACAATCCCTTCTCTTCCATTCTCCTCTCGGGATTTTGTGCACACACGCCCACGTTCCCAGTGTGAGTTTTAAGCTGCTGGATCTCAGATGGGAACTGCAGTTGACTGCGAGGGAGTCCAGTGATGTCATCGTCCTGCCATCTGCTGGTCCTGAGATAGATGTGTCTGACAGCCTCCCCATGCCGCGATCCTCCTGCCTCAGCCTCCCTGTCAGCTAAAGTTCTAGGTGTGCACCTTGTGCCGGGCTTGATGTAGGACTCGAACCCAGGCCTTCCATGTGGCTTCAGCATCACACAGAGGTGTCCTACCACCTGTGCCACTGAGACTGGGCTCCTCCCCACTTTAAACAATTTTTAATTGTGGTAAAAGAGAGATTTTTGCAATAGGGTGTATGAACTCACCAGAGAAATAGAGACAGAAAGTGAGAAATCACTCCCCAGGGGGATGGCCACACTGCAGTCCCTTCTCTTCTGTTCTCCTCCTGGGATTTGGGGCACACACATACATGCGCTCGGCATTAGATTTAAGCCATTGAGTCTGGGACTCCAACCGGGTTGGCCACGTGCGAGTCCAGCAATGTAAGCATTATGCCATCTGCTGGTCTCACTTTAAACATTTTCTTTAAAAAAATTCTGTCATCTATCTCTTCCATGAGAGAGAGAGCCAGACAGAGACAGGCGCCCCAGCAGGGTCTACACGATGTGTGGCTGTGATCTGTCCTAGCTCAGCTGACCCGGATCACAGGCTCGTGCTGGGACACTCAAGGAGGTCCCAGGACGTGAGCTCGGGACCTTTCTCCTGTGCGTTTAGTTGCACCACTGCCTGGCCCAGTGTCTAACCAGTGGTGTTAAGTACAGCCACATGATCGTCCTGCCGTCACTACCACCTCCTCCAGAACTACTCCCATCTTGCACAATGAAGCCCTGAACCCTCCAAACACCAATGCCCCATTTCTCACTTCTCCCCGACCTGTCCTGCTTACTCTCCGCGTCCGGAATCTGTCTACTCTAGGTAGCTGACGCAGTGGAGTCAGGGTGTTTGTGCTCTGGCGACCACCTCACCTCATTATTTCAGTTAGCATGCTGTCCCCAATGTCACCGGGTTGCAGCCTGTGTCAGAACTGCCTTTCTTGTTTTAGGTTTTTGCAGTAGGACACATGTGCTTGCCAGAGAGAGAAAAGTGAGAAATCACCCCCCTCCCCCCAGGGGCTGGTCACGCTGTAATTCCTTCTCCAATCTCCTCTTGGGATTTTGGGTGTGCATGCACATGTGCCTGATGTGACTTTCAAGCCACAGGGTCTGGGACTTGAACCATAGTCGGCCATGTGGGAGTCCAGCGCCTTAACCACTGTACCACCTGCTGGTCCAGAACTGCCGTTTAGAGGCTGCATCACGTTTCATTGTGTGTATACACCGTGTTTTACTTATTCCTTCATCTAGCCGTCAGCGGACACATGGCTCCATCCTGCGTTTTGGCTGTTGCAAATACTGCTGCCACTATCACGGCTGTGCAAATATCTTTTCGAGACCCTGCTTTAAATTCCTGTGGCTAGATACCCAGACGTGGGATGCTGTATCATGTGCTAATCCTACTTTGTAGATTTCGAGGAGCTGCCAGGCTGTTTTCTGTAGTGGCTGCACCATTTTGAATTCCCACCATAGCGTGCACGGGTTCCAGCAGCTTCACAGCCTCGTCAGGACCTATCTTCTGTTTTTATGGACAGTGGCCATCCTGACAGGACTAGGTGGCAGCATTTTTGCTTCTTAAACATTGCCAGCCCTCAGCAGTAACAGCAGCCCCAGGGCAGAGAGGCCGAGGGCATTTCCTAGGAGCACAGGGCAGGGGGCAGGACCCTACGGTTTGCTAGGCATTGCTGCGTGTTGAGTGGACTCCTGCTTTCATGCGAAGGTGTGCAGACTTGCAGGGAAGTCATTCAGCAGACGACCAGCACTAGGAATCTGAACTGGCGATACAGCTGAAGAGTTCAGAGCCCCTTCTGACTGTGGTGTGGACACTGCCCCAGACCGGTCCATGGCACCTGCAGTAGTGTTCACACAGGAGGTTCGAGTCCTGGCTCTGTGGGGAGCTTTGCCTAAGCCACTTTCCATTTCTGGCTAACTTCTCCAAAACGGGGCTGCTGGAACAGCTCATCGCTTGGAATCCTTCCAGCTCCGAAATTCTGGAATTCTGTGTGATAATCTTGAATTTGCTCATGGAAGAGGGAAGGAAGGTTTTGTTGTTGAGGACAAGAGAGCAGAGCAACAATGAGTTTAAATGATTAAGATGCCTCTTCGGTGGGTGAGAGGCAAGGAGGGCTGGCTTTGCCCTGACCCAGCCAGAGCCGGAATTGGACCTGCAGGTCCCTTGGTGCTGTGCTCGTTGACAAGTGAGAAGCTAAGATCCGGGATGTGATTATACCACCAGTGAGGCACTTCCTCTTTCTTACAAATAGAAAATACCCACGACAGTTCCGGGCTGTACTGGCCTGGGTTGGGGCCTCCCTGTGGGGAAGGTAGGCTTGCCATTCAGAGATGGGCATAGCTCCTGTAGGAGGAGGTGAAATCGGGGAGGCTGTGGGGTTGTGAGGGGGCACAGGCCAGTCAGAAGCCAGAGACTGCTTCCCAGTCCTGCTCTCTCCCCTTGGCTGTCCTCCGCTGTCTTATCCGAAAGGCCTCATACCTACGGGTTGTTGTGACACCTACGGGTTGTGAGTGTCGCATGAATGTGAGCTGTGTGTGAAAGGATTGCACAGAGATGTCACTCCACGCCACTGGGGGCGGGCTCACCTCTCTGGCTCACACAAGAGGGGGAAATCTAGCTTCACATTGATGGTAACAATTTCTCTTATCCCTTGGGGGAGTAACAAAAAATCCTGTAAAATAATTACTAAATTTTATTTATCATTATTATTATTTTAAAAGTTTACGATAGGGCACACGCACTTACCAGAGAGCGAGAGAGCGAGCCGCTAGGTCTGGGACTCAAACCATTGTGGGCCATGTGAAAAGTCCAGCGCCTTAACCCACATCCCACCTGCTGTGCCAAGAAGCATTTCTTATATTGCACATCTTTTCAGGAATACCCCCCCCCCCTTGTTTTTGCAGGAAGATAGTCAGACGTGCACCACGAGCAAACCGAGAGGAGCTTGTGTTTGATCTTTATTCTGTGACTTGCACTGGCAGGGCTTCCACCCTGACTGCATTTGAAAGGGGGGCCAGGTGTGTGTCTGGGGGACTTCACAAAGCTCGTGGAAAAATGAAATTGAAGTGCAAATTGACTTCAGCGCGAAAGTTTCTGAAATCCTTGCACTTTTCATATCATGCATTTTCCATTTACGTTCTCGGGTGAGAGGAAGTCCGTTCAGAAGGCTTCATGTAAATTGTGACTTGAGAGACCAGCAGGTGGCGTGGTGGTTCAGGCGCTGGCCTCACACTGGGTTCTGGCAGCCTGGAGCTCGCATGGGGGTGTGTGTGTGCCCAAAGTTCTGAGAAGAGAGTGGAGGAGAAGGGACTGGCGTGGCCATCACCCAGGGGGGAGATGGATTCTCACTTTTCCTCTCTCTGTCTCTCTCCTGTGGGCATACGTGCCCTATGGCAACAACCTTAAAAAAAGTCATCTAATAAAACTTGACCTCAAATTAAAAAAATAAAACTGACTGAGTCACTCAGGGATCTCGTGTGCTCTCCCTGGCGGGTACTGTTGGTTACCTCCGGGTCTGCGGCCTGCTCTGAATCGGAATTAAGCCTGCAGCTCCTACCGGCTCCCTGTCCGTGGGGCATTCGCTCCGCCGTACACAGGCCTTCTGATCTCCCCACTCATTTCACAGGGGAGGCTTACGACAGGTGTGGGTTTTTTTTAAACATGAAAGGACAAGTTGACTCCTGGCCTCAAGGGAAGTCTAATTTAGAAAAGAGAGGGAACACCCACTGCGAGGTGGAGGTGCCCGCGGACGCCGTCCCTGAAGTGAGGCCTGTGAGGGTGGTGGTGTGGCCCACTAGCACGCGCAGGGGTGAAGGGGGAGGCTGTAGTCCGGGGCTGAGACGGCGCGCAGTGGGCCGGCCCAAGGTGTCTGAGCCCAGCCCATGGTTGGCTCTTGCGGGCCTGATGCCAGGCCAGGGTGAAAGATTCGAGACCGGACTGTGCTAGAGCAGGGTGGGTGTGGACAGCCAGGGTGGAGTCAGGGCTCCAGGCTCAGAGGAGGCAGGGCAGAGGCTCAGACTCCTGCTGCTTGGAGCCCAGTCTCCCCCATCGCCCCACTGTTCCTCATCTGCACCCTCAGCCACCAGTCGTCTTCATTTTGGCGCCTTTTCTAAATGATGGGCGAAGTGTCACTTTGTTGTTCCAGAATCTTCACGCTGCTGCTCAGCAGTGCCGAGGTCTCCCAGTGCAGTCTCGACTCCCATCCTTCCCTCCGCCTGCCCTCTGTGCTGGGCCCAGCTCCCGCTTCAGGCCCAGGCTCTTCCAGCCTCAGCGCCCTTGCACCCGCCACGCCTGTGAACCCCTCTCACCTGGCGTGTCCTGCTCCTCCAGGCCACCTGCGTGCCGGCCCCTCTGCACTCTCCTCTCTCCTCCACTCCGGCTCCCTCGGCCTTTACTTTAGCCCCAAGCGCAGCAGCACCGACTGTCCTCGCTCCCCTTGTGCTGCCTTGCTCCCCCTCAGGAGCCTCTTTCGCTGTGTCAGGCCCCGCAGGGAGACAGGGACCCTGAATGTATGCCGGAAGGATGGCAGTTGGCTGGGTGAGCAGAGAGCCTGGGCAGAGGAGGGGGCAGCCAGCATCAGGAGATGGTTACAAATGAGATGGTTTGCTTCTCTTCTCACAGTAAAAGCAGTTACTTTCTCTCCAACTAATGTTACCAAGTCCCCACTCGGGCAGGGTGGGGATGCTAAGCTGTAAGAAACGCTGCCTCTGTTCTCCAGTCCCCAAGATTCGGTGTGCAGCAGAGCCTGGGCAGTGATGAGCGACAGGGGTGGCTGGAGCCACAAGGACCTTACGTAAACTGGTTTCCAGAGGAGACGGCCCAGTGACAGCTGAGAGATGCTTCCTGGCTCAGGGCCAGCTGCTGGACCTCGCCAGGGAGGAGACTGGTGGGCTTGCGGGTGGCGAGATGGCCCGTGGGGGTGGGTGCAGTGGAGAGCATTCCAGAAAGTCAGTGTCTGAACAGAGCCCAGAGGAATGTGGAATGCCTGTCTAGACATGGTGAGTTTCTTGCCCTGGCTCCCAGGGGCCTCCCTGACTTACCCTCACGTGTGTGCGTGCTCTGTGTGTTCGCTCTCTAGGCTCAGACCATGAATTACGTGGGGCAGCTGGCCGGCCAGGTGTTCGTCACCGTGAAGGAGCTCTACAAGGGGCTGAACCCCGCCACGCTGTCGGGGTGCATCGACATCATCGTGATCCGCCAGCCCAATGGCAGCCTCCAGTGCTCCCCCTTCCACGTGCGCTTCGGGAAGATGGGAGTCCTGCGCTCCCGAGAGAAAGTGGTAAGAGTGGGGGCCTGGCTTCGGGGTGTGCCGGCGTCGGCTCAGAGACCAGCAGGGCACTTCGGAGGCGTCGCCTGTGCTGAGCTGAGACTCACGTGACCGGCCCCCGCTGCAGGCAGTGGGCTCACTGAGTGGAAGCCACTTCACGTCGCCTAGTCACCACGGTGTGGACGCGCTCTGAACTGAGGTGGTGTGAACCAGCCATTTGTCAAGCCCTGGGCTGTGGGTCAGGGATCCAGGCAGAACACAGCCAGGATGGTGTGTCCCACTCTCTGTCATCCGGGGCCTCAGCTGGAAGACTCAAAAGCCAGGGGGTGGACTTACGTGGACAGTCTCTCCCGCCCACGCCTGGTGGTCGATTCTGGCTCCTGGCTAGGCTCCTAGCAGAGGCTGTTGGCCAGAACACCTACACGTGGCTTCCCCATGTGGCCTGGGTGCCCCCATGGCATGGCAACTGGTTACGAGGTTGAGCATCTGAGAGAGTGGCAGGGGGTCGCTGTATTCTCTCTATGGCCCGGCAGCCACGTGGCGTGGCCGCTCCCCTGCTGTACGGGCTGGGGCAGCCACCAGCCTGCCCAGACTCAGGTGGAGGAAAAACAATCTGCCACATAAATAGAGAGAAATTCTTTGTCTTAAAGAATAATTTAATTTACCTTTATTTATTTATGTTTCTCTTAATTGGACCAGAGAGGGACAGAGTGAGAGAGAGAGAGAGGAATGTGAAAAAGCAAGCTGCCAGGTCCGGGACTTGAACCGAGTCAGCCATGTGGGAGTCCAGTGCCCTTAACCACCACGCCACCTGCCGGCTTCAAAAGAGAAATTCTTAAAAACAGATCGTATTAATACATTCCAGGTCCCTATTTAATGCGGGCTTTGGAACGATGGCTCATGATTGGTTCTTTGAGTTAAATTCAAGTTAAAGTCAAGTTCGAATTAAGTCAGCTCTTCACCGAGAGTGCTTCAAGGGTCCCAGGAGAACATCCTGAAGACAGTGGCTGGGAGACCTTGTTTACCGTTTGAGCCGGACCCCTAACCAGCATGTGATCCTGGGCCCGCCACCGCCCTCCTGTGGGCCTCGGCCCCTCAGCTGGAAGAGGAAGAGCTGGTGGTGCAGGAGAGCTTGTGTCAGTGGGTCTGTCCCGTCCCAGTCAGACGCCGGCTCTCGGAGTCTGGAGCCCCCGTGCTCGGGGCCAGTGGCCTTCGAGTGCACAGACTGACTGCCGGATCGGGAGTGGGAGATCCTTTTGCCATGAATGTGGTTACTGTGTGTATTTTGGGATGCTGGGATTCCCCTGTGAGGTTTCTTATTGTGGTGGAGGCAGCTTATTATTTTCATTTTAAAAAAATAATTGCCAGAAGGCATATGCAAGAGAGAGAGAGAAAGAAATGAGAAAGCCTCCCTCCCCCTGGGGGATGGTCAAGCTGCCGTCCCCTCTCCATCTTCCCTTTCTTTCAGGACTGTTGGCACACACACATATGTATCGGGTGTGTTTTATGAGCTACCAGGTCTGGGACTTGAATTGCACAGTTGCAAATATTGTAGGATATGGCCTCTTTAAGAACAAAACAAAACTTAACATTTCTTCATTTATCTATTTATTTGTGATTTTCAAGCCACCGGGCCTGGGACTTGAACTGTGTTGGCCACGTAGGAATCCAGCACTTTAAACACCACACCACCTGCTGGCCTGGGTGTAGCCTCTTTAACCACCACAACCCCCTCTGGCCCAGCTCATTGTTTCTTAACCCTGTTTGCCTTCAGGTTGACATCGAGATCAACGGGGAGTCTGTGGATTTGCACATGAAGCTGGGAGATAATGGAGAAGCATTTTTTGTTCAAGAGGCTGATAATGATCAGGTGAGGGGGGCTGGGTGGCCCAGGGTACTTTTTCTAGTTTGGAGCTTTGTGATGCTCGCCTGCAAACCAGCAGACGTTTGCATGGAGAGGTCATGCTGGCTGGCACCTGGCTGTGTGACCGATGGCCGGTCACAGAGCTGGGGATCCTGTGACCGATGGCTGTTCACAGAGCTGGGGATCCTGTGACCCATGGCCGTTCACAGAGCTGGGGATCCTGTGGCCCATGGCCGGTCACAGAGCTGGGGATCCTGTGACCGATGGCTGTCACAGAGCTGGGGATCCTGTGACCCATGGCCGTTCACAGAGCTGGGGATCCTGTGGCCCATGGCCGGTCACAGAGCTGGGGATCCTGTGACCGATGGCTGTCACAGAGCTGGGGATCCTGTGACCCATGGCCGTTCACAGAGCTGGGGATCCTGTGACCCATGGCCGGTCACAGAGCTGGGGATCCTGTGACCGATGGCTGTCACAGAGCTGGGGATCCTGTGACCCAGGGCCGGTCACAGAGCTGGGGATCCTGTGACCGATGGCTGTCACAGAGCTGGGGATCCTGTGACCCATGGCTGGTCACAGAGCTGGGGATCCTGTGACCGATGGCTGTCACAGAGCTGGGGATCCTGTGACCGATGGCTGTCACAGAGCTGGGGATCCTGTGACCGATGGCTGTCACAGAGCTGGGGATCCTGTGACCGATGGCTGTCACAGAGCTGGGGATCCCACCCAACACGCTGACTGTCCTGAGTCCTGCAGTCCCAGCTGTCCTGGCTGCCTCAGTCCCCTCACTGTTTCCAGGGAGACAGTGGGACAGACGCCACACACTGGCCTGTACCATTTGCCCAAAGTGTAAATTACACTGATGCATCGAACTGCAAAGTGACCAAACCTCCCAACTATTGTTTAGCGGAGTGATCAAATAACTTGTATTTTTTATTACTTAAAAATTTTGGGCCAGTGGCATGGTGGTTCAGACAACTGGATCCCATGTGACTGAATATGCTGTTTTGAGTCTTGGACCCGGCAGCTTGCAAAGCAGGCCAGGTGTGTATGCATGCGTGCCCAAAATCCTGAGGAGGGAGAGATGGAGGAAAAGAGCTTGTGGCATGGCCATCTTCCCTGAGGAGTGCTTTCTCTCCCTGCCCCCATCCCTGGCAGTGCACGTAGCGAATTAAAGACAATTTTTTTAGCAGCTTTACTGAAATACACTTCACATACTACATAATTTACCTATTTCACAGGTACGATAAAGTGGTTTGTTAGTATTTTCACAGATCTATGCACCTATCATTAGTCAGTTTTGGAACATTTTCATCACCTCTAAAGGAAACACTGTACCCGTTAGCTATCACGTGCTTTATCCTCAGCCCCCACCCCTGAGCCCCAAGCAACCACTGGTCTGCTTTGTCGCTGTGGGTTTCCCTGTTCTGAACTTGCATGGGCGTGGAATATGCCATGCCTGACTTCTTTCATTAGCATGACGCTTTCAAGTGTCATTCACAGCGTATCAAGACTCTGTGCCCTTTTAATGGCAGAATAGTATTCCACTGTACCCCTCTGCCACGTTTCGTTTATCCGTTCGTCTGTTAGTGGAGACTGTGCTGATTCAGGTTTTAGCTGTCACGAAGAGTGCTTCTGCGCACATTGATGTGCAAGTTTTTGGATGGACGTGGTGTCTGATTTTTCTCGGGTGTGTACATTGTCGTGGACTTGCTGGGTTATTGGCAGCTACATTTCAGTTTGAGGAGCTGCCATTCTTTTTTCCAGAGCAATGGCACCATTTCCTGTCCCCATCTGCCGCTATGAGTTCTGAATGTCTGTGTTCTAGGCGGTATTTGTCACTGAGTTTGCGATTCCCGCTGTCCTAGTGGGTATGAAGTGGCATCTCTTGATGGTTTCAACTTGCAGTGTCTTTTCTTTTTAAAAAAAATAATTAATTTATGTTTTAGAAATTTTTGCCTTAGGACACATATACTCTCTGGAGAGAGAGAAAGAAGAGATAATGAGAGGGAAAGTGAGAAATCATCTCCTAGAAATGATGGTCATGCTCCAATCCCTTCTCCTCCATTCTCTTCCCGGGATCTTGGGCACGCACGCACATGCGCCCGGTGTGAGTTTTAAACCACCGGGTCCGGGACTCGAATTGCAGTTGGCCATGTGGGAGTCCAGCAACATAACTGCTATGCCATCTACTGGTCCCTAATTCGTAGTTTCTTAATACCAGGTGATATTGGTCATCTTTTTATGTGCGTATTGACCATTTGTATATCTCTGGGAGAAATGATTTCAGATCCCTTGTGCATTTCTCATTGGTTATTTGTCTTTCTGTTGTTGAGTTGTAAGCCTTTGTTTTAAATTCTAGGTTCCTCATTAAAATGTGATTTGTAAGTATTTTTTATTTTCCCATTGAGTGAGTTCTTTTCACTTTCTCAATGCTGTTCTTCATAGTGTAAAGGTTTTTCATTTTAATGAAGTCCAATTTATGTTTTGTCTTTCTTTTTTAAGGTTTAGTTAAACTTTTAGTTTATCCTGTTTTTTTCTTTTATTGCTGCCATTTTTGGTGTCACAGCTAAGAATCTTTCGCTGAATCCAAGGCCATGAGGATTCCCTCTCTGTTTTCCTTTGAGACAAATCACTTTTTAAATATTTACAACCCTTGAGAAAGCCACTTCAGAGGGATCTGATGTAGGGTTCCTTCAGTGACAGCCACGTGAACTAATTCTTCCCTGGGAAGACAGCGTGATTACAAAAGAACCAGTGCAGCTCCAAGTTCTAACTTAAATGTCTGTAATTCCCACTTCAGGACAAAGCCATCCTGGGCACTCACTTCCATTGGATCTACCCAGAGGTGGGTGGCTGGGGAGGGCCCAAGGTCCCAGCGCCTCGGCCTGTAATTGCCCCGTGGCCCTCAGGAACTCCTGCTCGTCTGCTCTTCCTCTCCACGAAATGTGGAAGCTCTGAGAATGACACATTGGCTCCTATTAGTGCGTTGCCAGAAGCCCTGTCAGTCCACTTCAAACTGACATTTGCATTTTCAACTTCCGTTTGTCCCTGTGCTTTCGACAGGAAGTTAGGTTCTAATTGATCGCATGGGAAGTGTTGTGGGCCAGGAGAGCCTGGGGAGCTGTACCCCACAGTGTAGCCTGGCTGGCCTGACAGGTGCATGTGGGCGGGTGGGTCTGGGAGGAGCCCAGAGTCTGTCAGCTCCTGCAGGGCCTCCTGTCACCCTGGGAGGCTGCCGGGGGCGGGGAAGCCTGTGTCCATCAGCCGCCATCAAGCTTGATGCTGGCTGTCCTTCTTGGAGCAGGTCTGCCTGTGTCCACACATTCTCGCTGTCCTTCCCCTCTGAGTCTGTGGCCACAAGACCCCTTCTCTGTCTGTGACCCCATGCCTGTGTCTCTTTCTTGTGGTCTAGCCGAGCAGCTGGGTGGGGTGGCTTCCCACTCCCTTCCAGCCCGAGGCTGCGCCCCAGGTGGACTCCCCATTCAGCATGTTGGGTGCCCTCCAGGCCCGTTCTCTACCGGCAGCTTCTTTCTGTGCATCCCCCTCTCGTTTATGTGTTTTGTTCCTCTTGTTCCCAAGTGTCTCATAACCCAGGAGTTCGTCATTACAAAAACGATTGCTACCATCTTAAAAAAGCTGGTGAATCAGACTACGTTGACAGGTTGTGCGGTTTTCCTTTGGATGTTGAGAAGGTCAATACATAATCCCTTGACGGCTACATACTGTGCTTTGGTGGAAGTGGGCACTTGGGCCTTTTTTTTTTTTCAGATTATTATTACTTTAATTCAGTATGTATTAAAAAATACACAACCCCTCTCTCTGTCTCTCTCTCTCTCACACACGAACTGAAACACAGAATCGAGCTCCGTTCCTGGCAGTAGTGAGGTGACTCAAAGCCCACTTTTTCCTCTTTGCTCTGGTTGTTTCAGAGTTGGATTGTGGTGGCTCGACATCCCCGATAGTTACCACACTTGTTACAGTTACGTAAATGGAGGACCGAGCACGAAACGGCGTTTAACCATGGCTGGCTTTCTGGTCTGTGTCACACTGGGCAGCGCCGTGTCCAGATTGCTCACTGTGGCTGTGACATTTGGTCCAACTGCCCTGCTGTGGCCCTCCCTGAGGGGTGCTTGGGCTCCCGAATTGCCCTGTAGGACCTTGGCTTGATCTTGCTCCAGGAACCCTGAATGACAAGACTCTTTGCTGCCGATCTCTTTAGGAAGTGATCCCCATGTACCTGGCCACCTCCCCCATCCTGTCGGAAGGAGCGTCGAGAATGGAATGCCAGCTGAAGAGGAACTCCGTAGATCGGATAAGAAGCCTGGACCCCGGCACGCCGGCCCAGGTGCTGCCTCCCAGCGAGACCCCTTCGAGTGGCTCCTTAGTGAAGAAGAGAAGAAAAAGGAGGAGAAAGTCTCAACTAGACAGCCTGAAGAGGGACGACAACACCAACACGTCGGAAGATGAAGACATGTTTCCCATAGAGATGAGCTCCGACGAGGACACGGAGCCGCTGGACAGCAGAGGGTGAGCGTCCAGACCCGGTGGGCCTACGCTCGAGTCAGCCGCATCCATACTTTTATTTTACTTAGTTGCTGGAGGACATGTGTGCTCACCTGAGAACGAGAGCGAGACAGAGAGAGAGAAAGCCCCCCCAGTGGAGGGTGGTCATGCACCGATCCCTTCTCCTCCGTTTTTCCATCCTGTCAGGATTTTGGTTTCACACACACACATCTGCTGTACTGTTTAGGCTGCTGGGGCAGGATTCAAACCATAGCTGACCATGCGGTATTCAGCTCTCCACGCACAGGGCTTTCCTGCTGTGGGAGGGACCAGCCCAGGATACATGAATTGTTTTAAAGATAATTTTCAGGAATTCTTTTTTTTAAAAAGATTTTTGTATTCTTTTGTTATCCATTTTAGACTAAACTAGAGTCATGTGGGTCCGTCTTAGAGTGGCATGAAGATCTGATGATAAGCTTGTAACTCGGCGACAGTCGGCAATGCCAGACCTCCTGGACTGAGAACTTCGGTGGTCCAGAATAGGATTAAGAAACAAGAACTGAACAGATGAATAGTTCATGAAGGAAACTGTTTTTTCAGGACCTATTTATTCTTACTTGAGCACCGATGTGACTCAGTGATTGGGCTGATTTATAGACAGGCAGATGTGATGCGCTTAGGGTTAAAGATGGAGGTTTACACTCAGTTTTCTCTGTAAGCCAATTTTTTTCCTTTTTAGTTTAGACTGGGCTCAAAGTTTAATGGACTTTCAAATTGTTTTTCTCTGCCTCTTTAGTGAAATTCTGTTTGTATGTATTACTAGTTGGTGATAAAGTACCAGTTTTGAAAGGTAAAATTAACTTTTAAGAAATATTGGAGTGTTTCAGATTTTTAGGTAACTAATTTTTGATGCTTTTCATATTACCATAAATAATAGATAAGGAAACACTAGTAATACCCTCTGCTTTGCTACTCGTAGTAGTATATATGTATTTTTTCTGGCTAAAAGTAAAAACAAATCGGCCCTATGGCTTTTCCTAAATAGAGTTTAATCTGTTGTAGGCTCAGATACTGAGGAGTTGGGCTTTTTTTTTTTGTTTTGTTTTCTTTTTGTTTTTAGCCATAGGGCATGTGCATTCACTGGGGAGAGACAGTGAGAGGGAAAGTGAGAAATCATCCCCTCGGGGGATGGCCCTCCCACAGCCCCTTCTCCTCCATTCTCCTCTTAGGATCTTGGGCATGCACGCACACACATCTGGCGTGATTCTCATGTTGCCAGGTGTGGGGATTGAACCATGGTCAGCCATATGGGAGTCTAGCATCTTAACCACCTCGCTACCATCTTCATTGTCTTCCCTGCCTGGCTCTTACTTCCAGAACCTCGAGATAGGCATTGTGGATAGCATCAGAAAGACAGATGGGCTCTGCAGGAGTGAAGGAGTGAATCCTAGTTGTCATGAGTGTGATGACACCTGAAACTCGGAAATTGTTGTAGTCATTTTGTCATCTTAAGATACATTGTGTTGGTGTCCTCTGTTTCTTTTTCTGGATGAAACGTGATCTCTGTAAGCCATTGAGTTATCTGGTCATGTCCCCTGGGCCTGGGAAGGGTTTTACAACTTCCTGGGCCCGGGTGTGGCTGACCCACGGCCCAGGCTCTCTGGAGGCGAAATGTGAAAGGCGACAGTGAGACGCTCTGATGGGAGCAGCATGCAGCATGCGCATCATGCATTCTAAAGCCAAACGCTGTCCGAAATCATCTTAAATATCTGAGCCAGCAAAGCTAGATATACTAGCATGTGTGCTTCCTATCTGACTTCTTCTCTTCTGCCTGGAATGTGCCTGGATGTTTAAAGAAAGATCACATGAGGGCCAGTAGGTGGCATGGTGATTAAGGTGCTGGATTCCCACATGGCTGACTGCAGTTCAAGTCTTGGACCCAGTGGCTAGGAAATGACAACAAATAAATAGATAAATAAACAAATAAATGTTTAAAAAAATCATGTTCTTCTGTGAAGCACTCAGAGAAAGAAATAATCAAGAAGAAATTGTAAATTGGCCTTTTTTAAAAAATGATTATTATGAAACACACACACACACACACACACACACAGAGGCACCATCACACCATCAACAGGGTGTCATGCATGATCCCCTCCCAGCCTTTCTAGCCAGCCAGGATCATGAGTGCACGTGTGCATCCGTGTTCGGCTTGCATAGGTTGACCCAGGAACCGAGCGCCAACCTTCGCCATGGGTCTGGGATCACAGAATGGCATCCCACTGACCTGCCACCACAGCTGGCCTGCCTGGCGTTGTCATGAATCTATCACTGGTAATTCTTTGACCTCCATCTTTCCTTCCCCAGAGCTCTTCCCAGTGATATGTCTCCACTCCAAGACGATCTTCCTAAGGAAACCCTGCCTTCAGTCTCCGTGTATCCTCAGGCAGTGTCGTACTCCAACTCAGATAGAGAGTGGTCACCTAGTCCCAGGTGAGTTTCGTGTACGTGTGTGCATGTCTGTGTAGGTGTGTTTTCCTCCTGAGCCAGATGAATGGACGTCAGTTATAGAAAACCTGTCTAAAAAAATGAAATAAAAATTTAAAAAATAAAAGCAATTAGGACCAGGGAACATGCAACATAGAGTGGGCAGTTGGTTGGGATGGCAGGCAGCGTGTGTGGTCAGGAACTCTGTCTAATATCAGAGTCCATCTGCAAACACGGCTCTGTGGGGACAGATTGAAAGAAAAAAGTAAAATACCAAAACAGACACTGTAGGCTGCCAACCTGAAGGCTCCAGAGACTTTCAAACCAGGGACACCTCTGAGAAAATGTGAGCCCTTTGGATCATTTTCCAAAGGACTGGGAAGGAAGGCATATCTGTTCCCCTCCTGGGATGAAAATTGGTTCTTGGGTGGCAAAAAAGACATAATGGTTTGTGGTTTCTGAAGGGCCAAAGCATTAAAATTTCATGGCGAGTGGGGAGTGGGCTATTAATTTCTCAAAATGTTCGCGGGTGTGGTGGTGATGAAAGAGGCTGAGAAACATTGACCTTGACGACAATGACATCTTGGATTATTCTTATACTGAGCGCTTTAGATTTCCTTTGCTTAAAATGGAAATGGGCACACCTCTAGAAGCTCTGGCATGGGCTGCAGTGGGTCCCTTTCTAAAGCCAGTCTCATCAAAACACCATCCCTGCTCCAGTTTGATCCAGGGTAATCTCATGTATGAGACGGCAGCTGTAGACAGTGTGTGCTGAGGTTGAGGTTAGAGAAAAGATGGCTTCCAGCCAAGACTGATGATAAATATTAGCTGACCAAGGTCAGGCTGGAGGTCAGTGATAAAGTCCCCTCACCGAGATCTGTCTGCCTCACAGGCCATCCTGTCCAACAGAAACAGCTACATAGCTAATTAAATATTTTCTAGTAGCCACAGAAGTAGAAAGAGATCAAATTAATTCAAAAGATATTCTTCATTCGACCCATATTCTAGTCCATTCTGTTGCTAATAACAGAGAATACCTGAAACTGGTATTTTATGAACTGGTGATTTATAAGATTAGAGATTTATTTAGCTCATGGTGTGGAGGCCCATGGGCCAGGGGCCATATCTGGTGAGGGTCTTGTTGCTGGTGGATCTCATTGTGGAGGGCGAGAACATGAGCAGAGCGAGTGTGAGTCTGTCTCAGTCCCTCTCCTGATAAACCCAGCAGGACTCAGTCATGAGGCCCCACCCTGAGACTTAATCTCTTCCTGAAGGCACCATTTTTCAACACCATAATCAGATCATGTTTCTTAACACCTGCAAAGACAACCACAGGCCAACACATGAACTTTTGGGGAACACATTCAAATTATGGCCACCCCTATATCTAACTTACTATCATTTTGGCAAGTAACTGATTAAAAAAAAAATTAGTCATGAGATATTTCACATTCCTCTTTTCTTTTTTAAGAATTATTTATTTTTATTTATTCATTCATTTATTTTAACTTGAACAGAGAGACATACAGAGAGAGAGGGGTGGCGGGGGGAGATGGAAAGTGAGAAAACAAGCCACTGTGTCCGGGACTCGAACTGCGGTCGGCCATATGGGAGCGTCCAGTGCCTTCACCACCACAGCACCCGCTGGCCCCACACATTCCTACTTTCATCGCAGTTGGACTGGGCACATTAGTGCTCAGTGCTTGTGTAGCTAGTGGCTTATTATATTGGACAGTGCAGACAAGGCCTTGGGGAGCCTCATACATTCTCTCTCTAGGTCTGTGGAGATAAACCCTAAGTGGGAAGAGAATAATGTGGAATATTTAGAAAGCGCCAATACTTGAGGGGGTGAGAGAGAGAACCTGTTCAAATACTACCTGTTAATTTTAAGAATTTAAAAGAAATGTTTGAATACAGCCCTGAGTATATTCCTTTGTCTTTTGCCTTTTGCTTTATGACCCCAGAATAACGACTGTATCAGATGATGGGATCTGACCACCGTCAAATAGAATTACAAATTAGGATAAATAGTGGTCATACACGGAATTATGTATTTCCTTTCAATGGTGGGTACAGAGATGAACTTGAAAGTGAAGTAGATCTTTGGCCAGTTTCCTGTTATTGCGGTTTAGAAAGCACATGTGGATTTCGTAGTGATTACAGCAGAGAGCCCCCTGCTGCTGCCATGGCCCAAGTGTCTCTCTTTTTTTTTCTTCCAGTTTTTGCTATCGGGCATGTGCACTTGTTGGAGAGAGATGGAGAAAGAGTGAGAGGAAGAACTCACTCAGGGGATGGCCACACCACAATCCCTTCTCCTCCATTCTTCTCCCAAGATTTTGGGCATACATGCACATGCACTTGGTGTGATTTTCAAGGTGCCGGGTCTGGGACTCAAACAGCTCAGGCAGCCGTGTGGGATCCAGCCACCTTAACCTTCACACCACCTGCTGGCCCCCCAATGTTCTCATTTTCTTACAAATGTTGTTTTTGAGAGTCCTCAGAGAATTTCTAAGAAATTTCATTGAACTTAATTGACCTCTGTTTTTTTTCCTTTCTCGCACCGTGTTTCCTGCGGTGGTGTCCACTAGCCTGGTAGATGGCAAAAGGACTCCGCCTCATCTTACAGTTGCGGCCAAGGGAGGACTTTCTAGTTCTTGTCCTCCACAGTCTTCCCACTTCCACACTTCGGAAAGGTAGGGGAGTTATTTTCCCCATACTACAAATTTTGATCTAACTCTTAAAAATCTATTAATGATTAACCAGATTTCTCATGAACAAGAGCTAGAGATGGCATGTGGTGAGCATTCTGATCTAACCCTTACAAAGTAATCTACTAACTAACCACATTCTTTGTGAAGAAAACACATAGGGATGATTATTTTCCTTTCCTATTAAAAAATTGTAGATTACTCGATTTAAGAAAAATCTTAAATTTGACTGTCTGCAAATTATAGGTAAGCATGTAATTCTGCCTCATCCTTCGGTGTGCTTTGAGAAATAGAATAATGAAATACAGTTGGGAATATGATCTTTTCTTATTTATGAAAACCAGTACCTTGTGAGCTTACTTTTTTTTTTTTTTTTAACACTCTTTGATCATGCAAGTCTAATATCTGATTGATAACGGGCACTTTGGCGTCATCTTTCTCGTGAGTCCCACTCAACCTTGGGGCGTCTTTTCCTCCATGCAGCGTCAGGCTGTCGACCAGTCGGAGCGCGTGCGGATGTGTCAGTGCGCAGGCTCCTCTGGCGAGGGGCTGCCACGGCCCAGGTGGACGGCAGTTATTGCAACAGCACGTGTAATGCGAGAGGGGGGTTCAGTTTATGACTCTGCAACCTTCAACTTGGTCCTGAACTTAGTATGAACGTGAGTTTGCAAACCCCAAGCCTCTGTGGAATCCCTGTGACTTGAGCGTTTATGGAAGGACCAGGAGGTTTGGGATCCTGGGTTTGAGAGGTGCGGTATGAGGGCCGTGTTCAGCATTTTCATTCTTTTTAGTTTTTTGCATTTTTATTTTTTGGAGAGGTTTTTGCTATAGGGCATATGTGCTTGCCAGAAAGACAGAGGGAGACAGGGAGACTGAAAGCAAGAAATCACCCCCCGGGGGGATGGCCACACTGCAGTCCCTTCTCCTCCATTCCCCTCTCGGGATCTTGGGCACGCACGCACACGCGCCCAGCATGAGTTTAAGCCACTGAATCCAGGACTCGAACTGTGGTCGACTACATGGGAGTCTAGCAATGTAGCCTTTATGCCAACTGCTAGTCCCAGCATTTTTATTCTTCTAGAGCAGGAGCCAGCAAACCACAGTGTGTGGGGCAGCTTGGGTCCCCGTCTGCTTTCGCACAGTGTGGCTGGCCCCCAGCCACTTGCTCGCATACTGGCTGTGGTGCTTTCTCTGCGAGGGCACAGGAGTTGTGACGAAGATCATGTAACTCACAAAGCCCAGGGTATTTGCCGTTGGGCCCTTTGCAGAAAGAGTTTGCTGACCCCTGCTCTAGAGCAAGCTCCAACGAAGAGCTCCATTTAATTTAGTGGCAGTAGATAAGCCACTTTATTATTCTAAAGAACTGATAAAATACAATTTGTATTTTATGTGGTATATATAATGGTGAGCGTTTGGGGGCCAGGGCTCTGAGACGTAGGCGCAGCACCATCGAGGGCAGGTCAGGGTGCAGACAGGTGCCTGGGACTTCCGTGAGGACTGGAGAGAGTGGGCTCAGGGCGCAGCCGCAGGCGCAGAGACTCGTCCCGCAGGCCACAGCGCTTCCTTTTCCCGGGACACTGACGGCGAACTGACGATTGTGGGCTTCAGTGCCAGAGTGCATCGCCCCTTTGGGAAAAACGGAAATCCTAGGAACAGAGGATGTAAGAGAGCTTGCAGGGTGACAGGCGGTCTCGTACCCAGCTCCGCAGGGGCCTCGTATTCCTTCTCACGAGGCAGCTCACTGAAGAGCAGACAGTGTGTGTGTGCACATGTGTGTGTGTGCAAGTGGGGCGGTGTCCCACAGAATACACGTGCACGGCGTGATGTCCCAGGAGCCTCCTTCCACAGACAGGCCTAGCAGAGGGGAAGGACTGCCCCGTCGTGATGCTGTGTAGGTGGATCGGCGGTCCGAGGATATCAGGGCGCCAAGGAGGAAGGACCGTGCCCACGTACCCGAGTGTGAAATGAACGAGAGGCAGTGTGTGGCCTGTTTGCTTCAGATGGCTCGACTAAAGAGGGTCCAGGTCACCTCCTCGTCAGATCAGGTCCTGATCTCCCAAGCTGTCCTTGGACCGACAGGACAGCTGGGTTCAGTTGAAGCTGCAGTCTGCCTCGAGCACACAGATTGAGCACGCGCGTGTCAGTGCGAGGTTGCTCAAGAGCATGCACGAGGAAGGAAGGAGCGTGGAGGCCTGATCGCGTGCTTTATTCGAAAACGGCCGTCTTCCTTAGAGGAAATGATGCAAGAAAATAAAAACAAGAAGTAACTCAGTGGGTATTCTCTAGAATGCTGTGAAAATCTTAGCGAGAAGTTGATTGCTTTGGGCCAGTTACTTCCAAGAAATATAGAAAACGTGGAGGTGAGAAAGCAAGTTACAACCACTGGCCTGAGAATTACAGACGCGAAATGTTACGGACGGCCCTCAGCAGGACGGCCAGTCCTTTGAAGTAGTCCTGGAGATGAAAACACCCTGCACCACCTCCACATGGAGGGTCCGCCCCTTTATTGAGTTTATCTGCCACATCCGGCATTTGTGGTAAAGTTGGCATGTGATACAATTTTCCTTGTTTTCAAAGTCAGCATAGATTTATAAATGTTTTGTTTTAATTTTATTCCCTTTATTGCCGCAGGATGTGTGTGATTGCCCGAGAGAGAGGGAGAGGGAGAGGGAGAGGGAGAGGGAGAGGGAGAGGGAGAGGGAGAGAGAAAGCACCCCTTGGTGGGGTGTGGTCTCATGTCAATCCCTTCTCCATTTCCCCACCCTGTCAGGATTGTGGGTGTGTACGCGTGCCCAGCATGTTTTCCAAGCTTCTGGGTCAGGATTTGAACTGCTATTGGCCAGGTGGGATCTGGCTATCGTAACCACTAGGCTATAGAGCTGGCCTCATAAATATTTTAAATGTGGGATGTAATCGGCACGTGTCAGAGCTGGCCAGGACTCTTGTAGTCATCTGAGAATTGAGACCCTTGGTTTGGAAATAAGGGTGCAGGAGCAGTGAGTTTCGGGTTAGGTGGGAAAGGATGGTGCTTTTGAGCTAAGAACAAACTCTCTTTTCCCTTTCTCTTTTCACCTCTCTTTCTATTCCCTTTCTAAGCTACTTCTTTTTCTCCTCTGTGCTTTGAATTTGGCAGCAGGTTGCTGTAGGCTATCCAAGTTGGACTGTGTTACGTGGCCCCCTGGTGGCCAAAGGAGGGATGGGCCATGAAGCCACACTCATGGGGAAAGGCAGCTTGGGGGCATTTTCTAGGCTATTTGAACCAGGGATCTGAGCCTAAAACAGAGAAGAGAGCTTCTTTTCCCACCTTAATCAGCGGTTTTTATTTTCCCAAGTCCGTCAGGTTCCCGGCCTTCCACACCAAAAAGTGACTCCGAGCTGGTCAGTAAGTCGGTGGACAGGGCTGTGCAGAAGAGCAACCTGGAGATGCTCTGGCTTTGGGGAGAGTTGCCTCAGGCCGCCAAGGTGAGTGTCTTCGCAGTGCGGCCAGACGCTGGAGACGCCAGCTTCGCCCGCCGGATTTCAGAATGGGCGGAGCTGAGGGGAGTGTGTCAGCGTTAAACTCGGATGCGGGAGGTGCTTTGCCACACTTCCGACATTATGAGGAGGTCTTGCTGCATTACGTGTTTCACGCAGACAGGAGTGCACTTAGGTTCTATGTTTTATATCGCAACAAAATGCAAATTAAATTTAAAGAACAGAATTTATGCATGAGTCTTGGTGACTGTAAACAAAATGCCTCCCAGTTCCTTCTTCTGCATGGTTGGTGTTGTCCGGAGAGAGACTTGAACCTGGGCCCATTGAAGGAAAGGCTGAGAGTTGTGAAGTGAATCCACATGTTTTCGTGCCCCTCACAGAGGGCGACGTCTGAGAGAGCCCTGGAGAGACGGAAAGGCTCATGGGGCAGAAACAAAGAATTGGGCCGAATAAACAAAATGAGAAAATTTAGGGCCTTAAGTAAAAAGAAAAAAAAAAAGTAAATTTAGGACCTTCATTTCTCAAGTAATATTGTGGGACTGTCATCGTTGCTGGGGCCCTGAATTTGGAGATCCCCAGAGACAGAGAGGCAGCCAGGTGCCAGGGAGAACACGAGGGCCTGGGAGTCACACTGTCCTGGGTTCGAATCCGACTCCACCATATGCTAACGGTGACTGTGGGTGAGTCAGCGAGCCTCCCGGAACCTCTGCGTCTTCATCTGTGAAGTGGGGGACGGTGAATACCGGCACCTCCACGTCTTCATCTGTGAAGTGGGGGACGATGAACACTGCCGAGTCGCTGGGGAGTTGACAGAGACTGTGTGGGGAGTGTCTGCCGCACCGTGGCCCTCTGTACTGGCCTCCCTGCTGCTGCCGAACCACCACTTCCCTCCTGGGTGCATGGGTGGGTGCGCAGGTGGGCGCATAACCAGTTTCTAAAAACTTGAAATTTACATCTTTTAAGAAATTGCATTTCACAGACCAGTGTGTCACAAGTATCTTGAATTGTATCATTATAGTACAAGAGTTTTTTTTTTAATCTATTTATTATTATTTTAAAAATTTTGCTACAGAGCATATGTGCTTACCAGACACACACAGAGAGAATGCTGCCAGGTCTGGGACTCAAACTGTGGCTGGCCATGTGAGAGTCCAGCTCCTTAACCACCATGCCACCTGCTGGCCCCTAGTGCAAGGATTCTAAAATATATGTATATGGGACCAGCAGTTAGCATAATGGCTGTGTCGCTGGACTCCCACGTAATTGACTGTGGTTCTAGTGCCGGACCCGGTGGCTTAAAACTCATGCCAGGCGCGTGTGCGTGTGTGCCCAAGATCCCGAGAGGAGAATGGAGGAGAAGGGATTGCGGCGTGGCCATCTCCCCAGGGGGTGATTTCTCGCTTTCTGTCTCTATGTCTCTGTCTGTCTGTCTGGCGAGCGCACGCGCCCTGTAGCAAAAAAAAAAAAAAAAAAGTGTGTGTGTGTGTGTGTGTGTGTGTGTGTGTGTGTATATACACACACACACACACACATACATATACGTATATGTATTGTAAGGTCTTTAGAAGATGCCGCAGCCCCTCGCAGCCCCAGTGAATGCGATGAGTGAGTGAGTGAGTGAGTGAGTAAATGAAGGTTGAAAGCATTGTCGTTAAGAATCAAGAGGGACGGTTCTGCGGAGAGTCGGTCTGTTGGCCGGGGCTGTGGCTCCGTACAAGCTCTGCATCGTGTTTAGCTTTCGTGGCCCAGGCCCGTTTCTCTGCCCACAGCCGTCCTCTCTGCAAATTCATGTCCTTAGTCGCGGAGAAGCAGCATGAAAGTGCGAACCCATCGCCTCTCCTGCAGAAACTGTTCCAGCCTCAAACACTGGAACATTACGAGGGGACTTCAGAAAGTTCACGGGACACGGAACTAAAATTCTAGTTTATTCTCATGCAGAAATTCGTGCTATCTATGCCTAGTTTTTTCATGATATCTATTTTTCATGAACTTTTTTTTGTTTTTGGAGGTTTTTGCCTTAGGGTGTGTGCACTTAGTGGAGAGACAGAGACAGCGAGAGGGAAAGTAAGAAGTCCCCCTCTGGGGGGATGGCCACAGGGCAGTCCCTTTTTCATTCTCCTCCTGGGATAGTGGGCAAGCATGCACATGTGCCTGGCATGGTTTTCAAGCCACCTGGTCCAGGACTTGAACCGCAGTTGGCCATGCGGGAGTCCAGTGACATAAACCACCACGCCATCTGCTGGTCTGCCATGAACTTTTTAAAGACCCTTTGTATTTTTATTGTTGAGATCAGATTTAGGAGCGAATACCTTCTCCCTCCCTTCTACCCATAAATTTTGATTTCTCTTTCACTAAAACTGTTCACCAAACAGAAATCCCTCTAAGGAGCAGAATCAGAAATGCTGAGTCCCCACTCATATGAACCACCACCACCGAATTATACTCACGTCGGGAATAAGCTTTATTGAGCTGTAGCACACACAGAGAAATACGTACTGCGGTCCTAGCTCGGCAGGGCTCACGCCGTGAGCGGCACGTGCGCCAGACTGAGAGGCAGGACAGGACCAGCTGCCCAGAAGCAACCAACCGTTTGCAGTGACTGCTCAGAGTGGCCCCTCTGCCTCCCCCAAGGACACACTCGATCTCGACTCCCATCAGCACACGGGATCCCTCCGTGCTGCGGTGTGTCCTGGCTCCTGCATTCGCGTGGCTGTGAATATCCCTTCGCTTGTACTTCCCGTTCCAGCGGTGGACACTGGGCTGCTCCCGCCTGCCAGCCACTAGGGGTCTCCCTGGCTTCTGTTTGGGGGTTGATGTCTCATGAGAGTCTGATATTCTGGGTTTCTAGGCCTCTTGGCAGGTAGGGAGGTCTCCAGATGATTCCCGAGGCTTACATGTCTCTGCGTAGACTGTTCATCGACTACTTCTTTGTCTTTGGTAACTCAGTTTTAGTTTTCTGTTGGCCTGGCTTTAACCGTCTGTCTCTCTGTCTCTCTCTGTCTCTCTCTCTCTCTCTCTCGGTCTAGTCATCCTCTCCACACAAGATGAAAGATTCCAGCCCACTGAGCAGTAGAAAACTTTGTGGGAAAATCCACTTTCAGG